>OX637269.1:2582307-3210384 GCA_951799465.1 Leptophobia aripa | reverse complement strand
ATTGTCGCCGAGATGCCTCCGGTGAGCTGTTGTCAAGAAATAATCACCTTCAGATAGCAGAACGAATATGAATTATTGCTATTTATTATACCATTGAAACTATTCCTCAAAATTGCAGCCAAAATTCACGCCATTTATATATTCATAAATGATTTTGGATACAAAAGAACAAATAATATTAAAGATAATCTGAGCTCCTTAAAACACAAACCTAATAATATAGTAGCTTATAATGCAATAAAATAGTGGCATTATGTGGTCGTAAAAGAAAAAGACACAAATGAATGACTTCATTGCCCTTCTCTGATAGAACGATTTCTAAACCGGCAAAACATCGTATTGTAAAACGCAGTGATTTATGGTTGTTTTGAGTAATTACGGCTCATCAAATTTGAATAATGCCACTCGCAATAAATAATAATGCACGAGAGGTGCGACGCGCGAACCGTCATAAGTCAATCCTTCAAATTAATCTTTTCAAGAAACACTTCATCGAGATGACTTAATGCGACGGAAGATATTTAATTAGTACATTAATTTCGAATTATTTAATGGTCTGTTTTGTTAGGCCAGATGTTCATCAAGATGTCAACAGTGATTAAGGTTTTATTTTGCGCTTTGGCGCAGGTGGATTTACGATTTTTTTCGACTTTTATAAATCGTGAACGACTTGCACTAACTGTCAATCCCGGGAACGCATTATCGTCCGATGTAAACCGCCATCGGGATCATTTATTATCCGAGCAGATAATCAACAGACAGCACTTTATTATCAGTTATAATAATAATTTACTTTTATAGATTCGCATTACTCGTCTGTACTTATTTGATCGTCTCGATGTGGCTAGTTCTAAATGCGGTTGATATTTGAAATGTCCAAATCGGTTGTACAACTTGGCTAATCTCTGTTTGTATTAGCGGTTATGGTGTCAGATTATTGTTGTTTGGGCACATAATTAAGCCTCACGAATGAATTTACATTTATTTAATGCCATGACAAATGCCTTCCTTCGAACAGAGCCTTATTACATCTGTCATAATTTTTCTACGTCGCGATTTATTTGCAATGCGACAATCGGCTTTGTTGTCCTGAGATATCGATGGGACGCCAGCGATATAAATTGAATTATTTATAGTTTAATAAATAATTCGCGTGTAGACAAAGAATCGTGTTGTCAAACGAGGTAGTGAATCATCTAAGGAATAGGTAATTAGAGAATTCCGGTTCCTGTATTCCGTTATGTCTAAGTAAGAGTAGCGAATAAAAATCACAGCGGGTGGACAGCTGTGGCAGATGTGTTGGAGACATGTACCACGTGGTGGCCCACCTGGTGGAGGCGCCCCGTCGTCGGACCTCCGACACTGACTCATACGAAAATCCGTGTTTATCGTTTTTATATACGAGTATCGATTTGCCCCAGCATCGTGTCGATAACTCTAATTCAAGACAATATCAATAATAGTTCAGAAACACACAATATCATTAATTGGCAATTTGAAATCGGATTTATTTTGAAGAGTATTCTTTTTTTTGACATTGACATTGAGTGATGGCGAAATTGACATTAAAATTCCATCTCCAACATCCCAAGTAATTGCTGAATAAAAATTGATAAAATGCGTTGCTGTTTTGTGTCGTATAAAAACAAAAAGGATACCTCCGTTGCGTTCAGGTCGTAATTTATATCCATGTACGATGACAACTCAATAAAAAAATGATTCCATTTGCTTATTGAGCCCTTAATAACGTTGCCTCGTTCCACATAATAATATAAATAACGAGAATACACGTCCTTTATAGCAGTGGTTTTATATGCCACGAACGCCTGATCACTCGCTTGCATAAAATCACGTTTAGCTTTGCACAGTTGACGATGCTGCTATAGGAAAAGCGTACTTAAGGGGGTCACGCGCTCGAGACCGTCATATAAGCCTGTTGGACCGGAAGCCCACCCAGAGAAGTTATCAATTTAGCATCAGAAATATTAATGTGGCATAGATATCGGATGATTATCAAGTATTTTAATCGCTTCATCAGTGAAGGCCTATTATTTGTGTAATTAATGAAAGATTTCTTTCTATCACTAACTTTAGGGTAATATGTATACTTAAAAGCGTTCCCAGTGACTTGACTGCCTGAAAAATACATAATGAAAGCCACGAATAAACAATTCTATGCTTCTTTGAATTGTCAACTAACTTAATTGCATCATAGGATCTATTTATATCGATTATTCAAGATCTGTTATATGTTTATAAAGTATAAATAATACATTGAGTTTGTTTTTATTCAAAGTCGCAAGCTTATACGTACCCGAAACACGATAACAATCTTATTGATTAAAAGGAATGCAATTGCTTTTTAATAGACATCCTTCAACAATAAAAACGGTAAAATATTATTTCGACGCTTGCGCGGTTGGAGGTTTAATACATTCACAGTTTTAAATCGTCTCAATGTAATATTGATTGCAAATAAAATACAGATTTCTTATACGTAAACACATTTGTAACAAGTAAGAAGAAAGAAATAATAACTTTTTACAAATTATTGGTGTCAACTCAAATGCTTATTTGAGTTTACCTTCATCGTTGATTTATTTAAATATGTTAGAAATAATTTATGCAAATGTCACTATTATTAAAGAGATTTAATTAAAATGTTTTGTCTATAATCGATTAAGTACTATCGATGTTCGAGATTCGATACGCGCCAGAATCGATTGTAATGATCAAATTTATAAACCGCCGGGTAGGTAAGGCCTTTTTATTTTCGATCGTCGATACTCATTCTTTAATTGTATTTTATGAGTATTTGATTCTAATGCTGAGCCATTAATTATTTATAGTTCGATTTGAGATATCGATTTATGAGATGAATGTATCGGATTGTATTGTAATGTCATAATTATTTATTGATCACGGCTAAAACTATTTCTTTAAGTTGTGCGGGATTTACTAAAAATATAATAAACGGGTATCAATTTATAAATATATATATATAGAAATATATACGCACAGGATTAAGTAAGTCTTTTAAGTAATGGGATTTTGGGGTCTGTTGTACCTACCCACTGCAATTTGATTACGCGTCCAAATATTTTCATTTAATATCAAACATATTAATGTGATGAATATTTTGTTCCTTCACCTCGAGCGATAATAAAATTTGATTAAAATATGGGACCCTCCGTTGTGGGATGAATTAATTATAAAATACCAAACATGTCTATGTGAAATATTATAAAATGTTTATTCATTTTTAAAATAATATCACGGCAAAAAGTCGCTACCTGCCTTTGCAGGATTGCAATTTGTTTGCTACTTATGAATTACATATAACATTTTTTTTTAAATATTCACCTTGATTCGAACCTGCTTTTCATGTCGCAACTAGTAAAATGTGCTATAAGACTATATCTATTTGGAATACATGAGAATGATTTTTCAGGTTGTCGGGAAACAGCGTTTATTTACGCCGTCACCAGCGCGGGAGTAACACATGCGGTATCACGAGCTTGCGCCGAAGGTTCCATAGAATCTTGCACCTGTGATTATTCGCACGTCGACCGCGCCCCCCACCGCTCAAAAGCCGCTGCTGCCGCCAACGTTCGCGTCTGGAAATGGGGTGGATGCAGTGATAACATTGGCTATGGCTTCAAATTCAGCAGGGAATTTGTAGACACCGGCGAGAGAGGCAAAACTTTAAGAGAGAAAATGAATCTACATAACAACGAGGCTGGTAGAATGGTGAGTAATCACATCATTTCGCACTTGATATGAATTTCTCAAGTGGTTGGGCTAATGTACAATCATTCGTCAGCCACTTGACATGTCACATAGGATGTAATTATGCGTCAGCCAGCCGTCCATTGCGCAGCGAATGCGCGAGGCACCCATTCGTTGCGGTTGAGTTGCCCCCTCCCACATTACACCTACATTTGCATATCCACAATTCATTCCTGCCTAAGACATCAAGGGCTAAGCGCCTCGAGCAACCCAAAGAATCATTAACATCTAATTGTCGTCACAATGGACGCCCTGGGTGTCCACCTGATGAATATTAACCACATTCCTTCAAATATTTAACACTTATATGTATATGCTATATTTATCTACATGTGAAAGAAACAAAGAACTCGGGCAATGTTCCGAGCGTGCGCTATGAGATAGGAAAATATTTGCTGTCTCCATCCTCGTGTCATTTATCTACATTCTAAGAATGATGAATGTCCCTAGAATATGATTTATGATCTGTCCACGCGTTGTGACGATCGGCCCACCTTCTTTCGATTTGTAACAATTTGCTCGATCGTACGATTGGATCGATGAAGTGAGCTTTTAGGATCATCGATCACCATTGCCGCTTATCGAACGAATGGATGATATTTGAATAGACCTTTTTTTAATTTTGTAATTATTTATTTTGACATTAACATTATTGTTTTCCCACAGCACGTGCAAACAGAGATGCGTCAGGAATGCAAATGCCATGGGATGTCAGGCTCCTGCACGGTGAAGACATGCTGGATGCGGCTGCCCAGTTTTCGTTCTGTCGGCGACTCATTGAAAGACCGCTTCGATGGGGCATCACGAGTAATGGTGTCTAACACGGACCTCGAAACACCAGTGCAACGAAACGACGCAGCTCCACATAGAGTGCCGCGCAGGGATCGATATAGATTCCAATTGCGACCACACAACCCCGATCATAAATCACCAGGTGTCAAAGACCTCGTGTACTTGGAACCGTCGCCTGGCTTCTGCGAGAAGAATCCCCGGCTGGGCATTCCCGGAACCCACGGGCGTACATGCAACGACACAAGTATCGGTGTCGATGGTTGCGACCTCATGTGCTGTGGCCGCGGTTACCGGACTGAGACAATGTTCGTTGTGGAACGGTGCAATTGTACATTCCATTGGTGTTGTGAAGTGAAATGCAAATCGTGTCGTACGGAAAAAGTGGTACACACCTGCTTATAGATGAGTTATTAACGAGTCATGTGTAAATGTAGAAACACTAAGTGCCAGTGCCAGCGACTCGAAGTGGACTTATGTATAGAGAGTGATCGTTATCGTATGACTTAAGTAAATACCACGACTGTCTGTTACAACGGAGCAATTGTAATTTATCCGATGTGAAAATAAACTGTTGTCATTCTTTTGAGTAATTCGACTTTGTGTGATCCAGTACTACACTGACGTTCAGAGACTAATGAGACCAGTTCAGTACGATTTATATCATTCGATTTTGTCATCTATTTACAATTCAGGGATTGGACTTATTGGTGTCTAAACACAGTGAGCGTAATGTATTATTTATTCACTCGTGTAACTTGTATTCAAAATAATAATTCTAAGACTACTTTAAATAATATTGTCTAATATCATTTCAAAGTTTTTAATTTTTTTTATAATGTTATGTTATACTTTAGTAAAACATAAATGAACATTATTTTCGATTTAACCGTTTTGAGACAGGAGCGAAATTATCTTGTAATTATAATTTTATATTAATTGTGTACTCATTTACATGAGATTGCAACTTAAGTGTATTAACATAAAGTGGCTTCTTGGGTGTTCAGCTGGCGAAGCTGCCCTTATCACTAAATAAGTAGCACCATCGTAAAAGTGTCCCACATTACGAGATAAACGCTCCCGAGAATTTTAATTAAATATTAAAAGAATTAAATAATCAGTATTATATTGTGTGCGTACAGCGTGCATGAGATAAAGAACGGAGCCACATGACAGTTATAGATTTTTAACAGTTCTCTGTTGGTTTATTATTTAAAGCATGTTACCTTCCACTTTCTGAAAGGTGTGCATGTTTGCGTATCAGCCTATCGAACGTTACTTGACACATCATAGCGGCATGTTATTGGCCATTAGTGTTTATATAGACCTAGACACATTAGACAGATTGTCATTCAGAAATGTTAACAAACTGTTGATTAGGCAAAGCTTTTAGCACAGTTGTGGACTACCTCTGTTAAAATATTTATAGGCAAACAGGTTTTTTAGTCAACAGTCTTGTTAAGTGAATGATGCAAATGTGATAATTGTATTGTATTACTAGGTTTATAAAGCTAGCTGAAATTCAATTTATTAGCTATTTATTACATTTAGTGTTTCTCGTCATCCTGTCTGGTATGAATTATGTCAAGACTGAACTCATTTTAGCTACATTCGTTCGTTATTTTTAATCCTAGTTTAAGAACTGAATGTGATAAGTATTTTAAAATTAGAATTTCGAATCTACGAATCATTTCTCGGCTTATGATTGGCCGATGTTTGACGGGACAATGACAGCTAACGGTTCTAACTTTAAGTGCATGTAAATATTTTACCTTACTATTAAGTTATTTATGTGAATTTAGCATTCTTAATTATAACTATTAGTTTATTAAAATCAACTTAACTGAATCTCAGGCTTTTATAATGATTTAAAATGAATATGTGAACGAATTGACTCATTGAATTATGTAAATAACTATTTATGATTATAATATTCATTAGTTGTTACTAAAAATACAAAATTGATCAAAGAGATTGTCTTTTTTTAATGAGTTTCTGTTAAATATGCGAAGGGCTTTTGAATAAAAAGTATATCGATTTCATTTGACTTTGACTATATCCTGAACTTTATTATAAGTCAATTGTATTAAAAACTAAAAAAATCATTGTAACACTAATAATTTAATAAATATGTCATCTTATATATTAATGCAAAAAATAATATAATTATCAAATGTTGTATGGTGAACTAACCTTTTCTAAACAAATATAAATATTACTGACATATAATGTATCAGTAGGTATATAAAATACAAAAAAACTTACCACCACATTTCCCGTGGTATTTTTTTCCTTTTCTTCGATTTCCAACCGAACGTATCAGATCAGAAAAACATAGAAATACATTTTTTTTAATATAATAAAAAAAGTTTACCTTTGCTTAAAAAAATCTATCACAACATAATTATATGAAACAATACATTGAATCAAAGAAGAAATAGGCCGTTCGATAGTGCAATTTTCTGAATCTACTTTATATTGCTGAATACTGAACTAAAACACATTTTAATAAGGTCGTTATTTGTATGTATACATTTGTCGAAAGTGAAAATCGTGTGTTGGTGGTCGTAAGTGCCTCAAGCGTATTCTCACGAGTATCGAGCACAGGAAAATTTATGTTTATGAACTAAGAAATCTGTCATAAGTGATACGGATGGCTCGCTGAATCTGAAACGGCGTGAATAATTTTTTACACAAATAGGAGTCTTTATTTTTTTTAAATATGTGATTTTATGCTTATACATATTGTTAAGTAGATTAAAAAGTTAAGAAATTTATAAAATAAAATAATCTGTAATAATAGAAATAAACTAGCTGATCCCGACAAACGTCGTTTTGCCAAAATGTCTCTAAAAACAGATGTCGGCCGATTATCAATCCTCAATATGGCCACAAAATTTCAGGATTATCGGTTTACCCGTTCCGGAGGAGTAAGGGAACAAACATTGTGACACGAGAATTTTATAGATTAGATTATTAAATATAGGACACATTTAAATCGCGATAAGTCAGCCACAAGTGATGTCTAGCCTGGGTTAAGACAATTGATACTTACATATGTTTAATTCATCACGTATTTACCTTACCGGGGATCGAACCCGGTACCGGTTTATGACTACCCATATTTTGGACAATTTCCGGCTCAAACATATATAATAAAGCCATATATTACAACATCAATTTTGATATTATTTTTGCATTAAAACTCAACTTCGATATGCGTTTGTTAATAATAATAAAATTGCGCGATAAAAGTTTGGTAATATTTTGATACGTGAGTGTGGTTAGAATGCGGTACACATTGTTAAGGCTAGTTTTGCTTGGATATTACAATTCATATTTAAAAGGTACATAGACCAATAATTATTGCATCTGAATTACAGAATTAAATTTACCTAGGTTTTTGCTAATGCATTGGATATTTCTATTGAATTTTAAATTTTGAATTTTTATAATTTCCTAAAGATATACAGTGTAAACTTTATATAACGACACTGAAGGGACTGTGCATTTTATGGCGTTAGACACTGGTCGTTAAATGGAAAGAATAAATATCATTGTATGGAATACAAGCTAAACCAATAAAAGCCGACGCTTTCGTCGTTAAATCGAGTGACTTTACACGAACTTCAAACTGTATATGATATCGATGTTATCACTTGTAATTATACTGAGGTGGATATATTATACTAGGTATTTTACAGAGACATCAGTTAGTGGATCTGAAACAGTTCTATCTCATTTAAGAAGAGGAAACTCTGTTACCGATCATAAAGAGAAAGAGGAAACCACTACTCTTGATGACAATACAGAACCAGGCTTTGATTTGGATGAACGAGAAATGGAAAAGTTTCATATATGGCCAAATGGAATGATACCATATTATATTGACGACTTTTCATACGGTATGACGTGCCTATTTCTAAGTCACGCACGCGTCTCTCTCATGAAACGTAACATTCATATTGACTATTCATGCCTTAACTATTAAACTTCTTTTAAAAATTTACTTTACAGATAAAGTTTTAAGAGATACAATTAGAGCTTTTCTTGACCATAGTAACCGTATAACTGGGCTTCAGTTCTTGGAGCTGCCACGTCCACCTAAAGATAACAGCAGATGGGTCTTCTTTATTAACCGGCAAGGATTGCTGGAATGTGATGACCGATCTTTTTGGAACTTCACCCATAACGGAGTTCAGGTTATCAAACAATCTATTCCAATATATTTTATAGAGAAATGGCGACTTAGGAAAAGACAGCAGGATTCTTATATTGTTTCATGATTTTTCTTATTAATATTGTGTAAAACATATAATTGTTATTCTTATATACAATTAATGTTATAAGGATAATAAACAAGGGATTGAATGAATGAGAACAAACTGACAAGGCGATGGTGAGACTGGTGGTTTGGCTAGCATGTTCTATTTTTGATCAAATTCAGAATATTCGATAAGTACCCATAACCATATAAATGTTCACAGAAAGTAATTCTTGGCTACGACTGTATAACAAACTATGGGATTATTAAGACTGTGTTGATGCTCGTTGGTGTTCCACCACAACATAACTCACCCAACCGTGATGATTTTGTTCAGGTTCAAATGAAAAATGTTATGCCTAGTATGTATCTTATCTTACTCGTTTGTCACAACACCTATAAATAATACATATATTTAATGTTATTCTAGCCAAATAAAAGTAATAAAACTATCTACCCAACTTAATAATTTGATACTAGTTATATTAATTTGAAAAAAGAACAAATATAAAAAGACACGCAAGAAAACTTGACTAACGAGCGGTCTGAGCCTCCACATTTGCAGTTTCATTTAATGTTTATTTTCAGATAAGAAGCATTTATTTGATAAACTAAAAGATAATGAGTGGTTATTTCATGACCTTGAATATGATTTAAAAAGTGCTGGACATTACGATTCTCATAAATTTACTGTAAACGGCAAAGCAACTATTACGCCACAGGTAATTCCGATTTATCAAGTATTATTTGATAAGTATTAATATTAATGCTTTTTTATAGGAAAACAGTGCGTCTAACCTAGAGATTGGGTTTGAAAAGTGCTTCAGCATTATTGATATAAAAAAAATTAAAATGTTATACAACTATATTTCAAAAAAATCTGGCAGTATTCTGATTCCTGAATGTAGCAAAATATTTAATCCGGGTTCTAACCCAAGTAATAACCATGAAAATACTGTAACTGAACTGAAACCAAGAAATAAACCTCGTAAATATTTAGGGTTACCGGAAAAAGAAACTCCTGATGTAGAAGAGGAGGATATGAAAGCTAATAGCGAATCCAAACAAGTTAATAATACTAATAAAAACATTACACCTGGAACTGCTTTGGATATTAGTGGCGATGGCGAACAGGAGGAAGTAGAAGAACAAGAAAATCTTGAAAACGAAGATGACAAAAAAGATGTAGAAAAGGTAATAGATGAAAATGTAGAAGTCGATGATTCGAAGGAAGAAAATATACCTAAGACTGAAAACCATTCAGCGGATAACGTAAATAAAGATGTGCAAACACGAGTGACTGTTAATAAAACTTCGTTAAACTTTAAAAAGAACGTTAACGATCAAAATTTGCTAGATTTATCTGATTTTGCGACAGGAGAGGATACTTAATTGTTGGTGATTGAAATAAATCGTAATTCTACAAATTATAATTATTTATTTAATACATCTTATAATACATTATTTATCTATCACATTATAAGCATGTTTGTATATTACGTTTTACGTAACACGTTTCACATATGACTTCGCAACACCATTTAAATTGACAGTTACAATTTTCAGTCTCTCTAACCGTGCTTTCTACATACCCTCGTCTACAACACAGCTGGTCACAACTATCTGTTCCGGCTGAGCTAATATTACATTGACGTCCATGAGTGCCGAGAGATCCAGTCTTCATGTTTGGCGAACAAAAATCTGGTGATTCTTCAGCATATATTATATCTTTTTTACCAGGTTTTTTTATGTTTGAACTCTCCGGCATAAAACTGTCGCCATCATTACTGCCTATCACCTGTAAATGAATACGAGTTTTATCTTTTCTTTATTTCTTAAAGTTTAGTTTAAAAAGTCTATAAGGTTCACCTTTGCAGCTCCTTCAAATTTATCCCTGAGCCGGTCGCCAACTTCCCTGAAAGTGGGCATCCTCCACCAGCAGGTCCTTAGTGTACACGAACCGGAGAGACCATGACACTTGCATTCCACTCTCATGTTGGCCTTGATCGCCTGTACAAATGCAAAATGAGTAAATTTAAAAATTAGTAATTTGTCATTTTAATTAATTAAATGTGATCAAGATAGTGATTTTCATAACCGAGATAATAAAAATTGGCTTCTACAATTTGGCTGACAATAAATACTTTTTTTTACAAAAATAAATTCCATATAGCAAAAATTAAAAATATTACAGTTACACGATTATATAATGGAATGCTTACTAACCAACCTCCCAGCATTGTGATTATGCATTTTAATCAGTGTTTTTATGTCAATTTTTTTCCTATATCGACTATCCATAAATTCTCTAGACTTCTGTAATCCAAAGCGTACGTTGTCGCTGCACCCGCCCCATTGCCACCGATCTGTCTGCGCGGGCGCAGGCGGAAGGGGTATGGCAGCTATGCGACCACGGCGGGGCTTTGGAACTTCCTACAAAAAATAATATAAGATTAACCAACAAAATCTAACCTTAATTGTAATCAGATAATTGGCAAAACAGGAATTTAAATTTGTAGTATGCTGTGCAGGTGTAGTAGCACAAAATTTAATTTTTGGGTCCTATCATACCTTTTCACATGAACATTCCAGCAATAAGCCCGCTGTGCACGCCCGAGTAATGGCATAGGTCACTCCCGCAGCTGTAATCGCATTTACGAATCCTGTCTCTCTCGTATCTAGAACAAATTTAATAAATTCTAACTAATTTTGAATTATTACATTGCAGAGTTATAGATGGGTACTAACAATTATAAGTTAAGACGTATTTCATATAATATTCGTAGAAGAGTCATTAAAACTAAGTAACAACACGGCTGTCACACGTAATAGCGTCATTGGTGAATTAGATATGGAGTCAACCGAATGCTAACATAAAATATATTACAACGTGAAGTTGTTGACCCAAAAATCAATATTCACACGCTCGTTGTCATAAACAAAGGTGGGCTTCACGAATTAAAGAGTTCAAGTCATATAACATCGTACATTATACACAGTACATTAGTTCCGCTGGCAATTGACGATTTGATATTTAGTTTATTTTAAGAGGTCTGTATAAAAAGCTTAGGCAGTAAGTAAGATCGCACACATACAGAAATAATAAACTTAAAAAATAATTTGCACATACAGTACATTGTTACACACGTTCGGTGAGGATTTATTGATGTCTCAGACAAAACATCGTCTTTTTGACTCTAAAACCTACTTCATTTCACAACACTAACCGGTTGTCCGTTAAAACATTAATTAACAGAAAACTCCATTGGGAATTAAATTAACTTTAAATATTTAAATGTTAATATAAAAACGAAAATCGTATCCACGACTGTATAATCAGTGTGACTAACATTAAAAATCTTGTTTGCAATTCTCAATAGCAGTATACGTGGCCATAACAATTAATGGTGGGTCATCTGACTTCGAATGAATATTCAAGTTGCATGAATAATGTGTAAATTGTAATGTACTGAATATGTATTTGTCATTACGAACAGAAATCAATGGGAAAAAGAATCGAGCACCGAATCGCCATTCATTACCGCGAGTGTTGTATATTTAAATCTGTATTTAAGGCATCATGTGATAATTTACGTATCTTTTTTTTCGAATCTAATAAAAGTTGGCAAACTACGTAAATAATTAAAAAAAAAATGAATACAGAAATTAATAATAGGTTATTAACGATGCAAGTGGAATTATGCAACGGCATAATAGATTTGTTTTTAATTCGATACACTTGAAAAAGTAGCAAAGGGTTCAATCGATTCATAAAATCCAGATTAGATACGGGGTGAGCTGACAGCGTCGCGCCTATCGATGCCATGCTAATTGGGCCTCGAGGACCAGGGTGCATTCCGCCCGGCTGCCACCCGTCCGCAGATACAGTGAAATTTATTGCACAAACAATTTATATAATTGACGTGCGACAAAAAAGCGAGAGTGCACACCCAACTGACGCAGACGCGTAATTACACCGCTTACGCTCCGATATTTCATGGTATTTTTATCTTTGATTTTTCGCTGAACCCCAAGGATACGGCCGTAGGAGTTATGAGCGGAATGTCAATTTCCAAATATCTTGCTAGACTCGATGGAAAAACTGGTCTCGACTGACGAGAACGGATTCCGACTGAGGAATTTCATAAAATGAATTTTGCTTAAAGCTGCATTTTCAATTAAGATTTTTGTAAAGATTATTAAGATTTTTATAAAGAATAGACTAGAAGCAATAACTGATTAATGAAGACTTACACATTTATTAATCGTAATGTTACAATTAAAATATTAAAGGATTTTTTTTTTAACAATTACTTCTTTGGTGTTACTTGACTTAAGAAGCTTGCCATTTTAAATCAAACTGTAAGTAGCAATCAGGTTTTTCAGGCGACTGCGATTCGTTGTCAATAGAACAGCAGGGCCATGACACTCTGCCGTCATTATAAATCTGCGGCGGTGAGCTCTGAGCGAAGCATTCCCCGCGATCCGGCTGCGTTATGCGCTGTAATTATCGCAAAACTCGACCTCGACTCACAAATATGTCGTTGGGAACGAGGGACATGACATTCTCATCACCAAACGTTCAGTTTTTCTAGTGTCTCCGCTCACGAAGTATGCACTCCAATGGGGGACACTCCCACGACGCCCAGCCGTAATATTTGGGAGTACGACAAACCTTTTTGTTCGGCACACGAGCGTCCGGAATGTCGCTATTCGTGTCTTCTTGAATTATTCAGCGAATCTTTAAATCGATCAATAATCGATGGTTCGAAATTCGAATTGATTCACACTTGCTGGTACACGGCTTCCATAATATCAGCCGTTTTTGTAGCGTCAAAATACTTCAAGTCCTTCCAGCGGCGACATGCAGTTAATCAAGGCTCGTGCGCCACGAACTTTTTGTATATATTGAAAAATTATACTTTAATTTAATCAATAAGCATCTTTACTGTTTAGGGCGTGAACAGGATTCCAGACATTGCCCATACAACCGCCTGTCGCTGTAAAATTATGCTATCATCTTAATTTTATCGAAATGTGATACACTTTTGATAGCAGTTTTATTAATTTATTTTTGCTATTTAATCCAGCGGTAATTTTATAGTTGTCAATTTCACGATTACTGTATATCATAATGAGGTTTCAATAATTGTTTTCAATATCTTAACAAGGCGTTCTTTATCAACAATTACTGAAAATTTAGTAAATAAATAATAAAAATCTGCTGAAAATATGCAAAATATTTTCAAAAAAGTTGAATACGACAAAACTCTTTGGTGTTCGTAAAATCCAGACAGCGACAGTAGTGACATTATTTTTCTGTCATTTCATATTATTAATAACATAAGCAAAACTGAATTGAATTCTACAATTGCTTCAGAACCGGAATACCACCTATTTCCGGTTCCTTAAAGCATGTAAAACCATCACAATATGGATCCATTGATGCTGTTTCACTATTTTACCTTTGGTATTGTTGTCTATATATCAGTCTTTGAAGGCGCAGCATCAACACACAACCTTAATTACTATAAAGACGACGATGAAGAATAAAGTTCTGTGTTTATTGAAATCATCAATTAAAGTGTGGTAAAGTTTAGTTTTTTTTAAATCCATCCCTCACTATAAAACTATAATACACGGTTAAACGTGCGGCTAACCGGAAAAGTTAAAAATGGATAAGCAATTCACTTATTTTAAATTAATTTGCTTGAAAAAAAAAGCATTTATCAATACAAATTTATCAAGTAACCCTTTTACCCTATACAATCAAACTAAACATTTACGCTGCCGATCGACAAATTTGTCGATTGCATGCATCAAGCGATAATAATTAGTGGCTAATTAACATTAACGATGCCACAATTCAAGTGACAAAAACAAAGATTTAGGTCCCGCACCAGTTTCCTCTCAGATAAAATTTGATTTGTCCGATTGACGTTTGGGGAGAACTTTGTCGCCGCCGACACAACCAACGGTATGAATCACATATAATTACACTTAATAACTCGTTACAACTTTCAGGGCTTTAATGATCGTATTTTAAAAGGTCCAATTACAACATTAATCAATTCCAATAGCGACATAAATTATATTGATATAAGCAGAGTGCGAATACCTCAGTGAACGTCAAATTGAGTAGATAAGACTCGGACCGGGCAAGATGATCTTGCTGGCCATAAGTAAAATTGTTTGGATTTTGCAATTTTAATTTTGTATAAGGCTACGTTGTAAATTACAGGACTTGGCGATTTTCATATATACCATATTAATATTTAGTCATTTGGACCACTTAAATGATGTTAATTTACACCAGTTTTTACGTTATGAAAAAGCTTAGTAAAATTACGTATTGTATAGATATTATATCTGATACTAATCAACGATTTAATTCAATATAGCGCTTCGAGTGTTACTTTATTGTAATTATAATCTCATAAACACAATTTCTTTAGTTATTCTTGTCGACTTCAACAATTCACTTGAATTAAAACAAGTTTTCAAAATGTGCTAACTGTTTACTGACATTGATAGTGCTTAATATGTAGTAGCGTCATTAATATGGTTAACCCTGTTATACTATTGTCCGCTTTTTTCTTAAAGCTTGAACCAAACTTTTCCCGCTAGATAGTGATAACTGAAACCCGCTCTTGATAACTATCACTCGTTTGTGGCGATTTTATATTGAGCGTTCACACCCCCTCCAGGAATCCCAGATTTGATATAACATCTAGCGACACTTGTCTGCCCTTTGCTGTTAACTCTTGTATTTATTTATTGTAATTCACTCAGATATCTGATAAAGTATCTCAGCTGCATTCCAGGCAATTATTAACTTTTATGGAGGTTGTGTAAAAGCTCCTACATTACTGAATCCTATACAATAATTATTGCTAGGAAGTAATATTACGTAATTTACTATAATTACTTTAACTTATATGTGAATTAACATTATAAATGATCACACTACACGACATTAGTTTTACTTACACATTTATTTAGTCGTCTCATTGTATGTTAATTGGTTGCCTCAGAATTGTTTTACATAAATTGGATTGTACTAATTAAATGTTTTAATTAAAGCGTTTAAGCACGGCTAGCGAATCATCTTACGCGCAGTAGTGCACAGTATTTAAAAGTGATTTCATATATTTATCGTTTGCTCAATATACGGAAATTCCTGCACGTAATGACTTCAAGTTCATATGTTATGTGGAGTGAAACATGGGACTCAGTGTTTCCTAGACCTGCCAAGATGCAGAGTATCGGGTGTCGGGCAAAACCGCTGTCATAAACATGTATGCTGGACTACCTACGCGATTGTGGCATGGTGCCATTATAAAACGTATATACTCTTTTTGCCAGTTTAGTGATAAATCTTAGTTGAATGTAGCAATTATAATAAATGTCATACATATAGATAGTTTGTACTGAAATTTATTGGTTTTATATTATTCATATATACAACTTAAATCATAATCACGTATTGCAAAGAGTATTGAAAAATCAGTCTACTTCATTTCCCGATAAAACTAGGTCAACCACGTCCCGAGCTTAAAGCTTAACATCGAAACGTGTTTTAATACTAAGTTGTTTCCATTGTGGAAACAATATCTTCATTTATTTTTAACCCTAAAAATTGTATTAAGATTACATTTTTTTGACACACGCTTAAGCTTATTTATGCCACATAAATCGTCAAATATAACGACTTAAATTATCCGAGCGTAGCTCTATAAAAAGAGAACAGATGACTTCTTCAAAGAGGATCAGTTTAATACCAGGACAATACATCGAGTTGTCACAGCGACCGCATCGGAATGTTTGAACGAACACGAGCATTTTATCTCATCTGATTAATTCAAATATTTAGCGCAATAAATACAGGTCTGGGGTGAGCGGGGGGTGCGCGTTTCGACTGTCGTGTGACATGGTAGATGGGGGACTCCAGGCAATTGCGTCAGTGTCAGGTTGTCAGTGCGCAGCCATTGTGGCCTCTTCTGCCCGATATACGAGCGTTGAGCGGTCGTGCACCTGATTTATCGACGTCCTATAGAGGCACTGCAACGGGCCCGCTGTCGCCGAATAAAGCGAATTCTCACGCTACCGAACGCACGCGAACGCTCCCGTCGCGTCTACCCGTATTTAAATTGAACGATCGTTTCTCATTCCTTTCCCCCAGATATTTTACGTCGAGTAATACGATACGACACTGTCCGGCTCTTTCTGCAGTTTTCGCGTTCCTTTTTCCTCTCGGCCCGCTATTGTTCACTTGTCAATTTCTTTAGCTAATGCGAGTAAACGTCTCATTATGCGGTGCCGTGCGTCTGCGACGCGCATTGCGTGTTGTGACAGCAACCACCCACCGGAAGGGGCACCGTCATTCAGCCGCACAAAAACGCGAATTTATTCAACGTACGTCCGATGGCTAATTTGAATGAATTGTGCCTGTTTAATAGGAATAATTAGTTCTCAATGCATCTAGAGAGGACGCGAGGCCGTCTTCGCTTAGAGTGGTTTGTCCAGTTATCTTTCCTTTCCTAGTTAAGTCATGTTAAGGACTGGCGCGTTGCGTTAGGCGACATAAAATTATGATTATGGATATGCGGCTACACGTCTTATTTAATACGTATAATTAATGTTATAGCTCTTAAAGTAATAATCGTGTTTTAAAGACACATAAACTTCAACACTATTATGATCGCGAGGTCTATACAAATTAGTTTTTTATATAGAATTTATGAAAGACTTGTTAAATAAATATTTTATTGGTATTAGCTGTAACATCTTTAAAAATACAGTGCAAATGTGTTGTGTGTATATTATGATATGTTTGAATATAAAAAGCTTTATAATCTTAACTTAATCTAAAGAAAATTTCCTCATATATATCGGACCAGATATTAAGTTTTAAAATATATACGTATGAATTAGAATATATTAAGTAATGGTTCAATTAATTTAAGTATTTTAGTGCAAGTAGAAGTTGCCGTAGTCAGTTACGTGTTGTCGACTGTGTTGTGTCAATTCTTAATTTTTATTTCATACAAAATGGACGAACATACGAAATATTCCTTTCGTTATTATTACATCATACTCATAAAACGAAGGTTAACGCTTTATTAATATCTTTATTCGTTAGGTCTTAATAAACCGAAGTATCAAGTTACATTCCGTCCATTCGTTTATAATTAACATTCAGAATATATCGAACCATCGAATCGAAAGCCGAATTAGTAATCAATATAAAATTAAGAGCATTATCCACAAGCATGGGAGCAACGATATGAGTGAACAGATTAGATATATGAAAAACTCCGGATATTACACTATAATTAAGAACATTTACGTGTTTGGGGCGCCAAATTTATCGCCGAGTTTTTTGTCGATATAAAGCCATTCCTGGGTATTTATGGCCCGAGATGGGTACGTGTGAGGTCCGGTACCAGTAGTAGGGTTATCTGCTGGTATCTTTATGTGATCCCGTGGTACTTTCGACCTGTCGACACTTAATGGTCCGCCGAGATTAGTACGTGATCCTAATATTTTGGGAGACCGTGTTTGTGGGTTTGTTTATTGCTTAATTAGAATGTTTTGTATAAGTGGAAATTGGTCGCAGCGTCTAGGAAGATAAGAGCTATTTACGATTTAATATAGTCCTGACGTATACCACGGGATTTTGTGTACTCGCTTTAGTTTTTTTTTACAATCTTGGATTCTTGACAAACTAGTAACGTCAGTGGGTTTGTGTTTATTCACTAGTTGATTTATATTATCGGTGAATGAAGTGAAGGTTTTAGTAGTGCTGGCCGGATGTCACTTCTACTTGAAGCGTTGATGGACTTCTTTAATATACCTTAATAATATAATTAAATTATAGATTTATGAAGACATATTTTACACAAATTATGATTATTTTAAAACAATTACCCACTTCAAATGTGTAGTGAATTAACTTCAATATACAACGTTACGAGTTATTTGAAGTCTCTCAATATTAAGAGTAAGTGTCAAGCATTTTATATGTATAAGTGTAACTTTGATAGTGTAGGGATTGTTACTTGAGATACCAAGTGGAATATTGTTAGTGTGTGTGTGGTGTTAACCGAAATTAAGCGTATAAATTGCACTCATAATAAATAACTAAAGCATTCCTGAAACATCGCACTGTCATATTACTCTATTATTTAAAACTCGAGCAGTTTTCTCGTTCACTAATCATATCCTTAATGCAACCAAGACCAAGACGTATATACAAGTGGAATCCATATTGTGTAACGCCTAACCAAACATAAAACGAAAGGCATTTATGTGATAAGTTATTAATATTCATTACGCATTCAACATTTCTGTCAAAGCGATAACGAGGTGATAAGTGTTTTATATCGAGTATTAAAATCAAATATTATAATTAAGTGTGTACGCCTCATGCTCACACGACAGTAAGTATACAAAGATAAGGTTATTTAAGTAAAAATGAAATCCTTATTCATTGATAACATTTTGACACAGAAAAAAGGACAAAGCGAGGAATGCACCGAGTTACTAATGAAAGGAACCAATTAACGATTTTTTTCTCGTCGTTTATATGGGGTGTTTCGTTTTATTTCAACTGATTAGAATGGAGTACAAAGAGTATGAGCATTCATAGTGTTGTTTTTCTACGACGGTTCACAGATAGCTATTGAGTAAAATATAATAATGCTGACTATGGTTATTGATTCACTCTGAAGAAAGTATAGCCGCTTTGGGTTTGTTTTCTCTCTCTCGGTTCCATAGCTCATGTCTAAGTGTCCTGGTCAGATTTGGTTTGTAAAATCGGTAGTATTGAATGTGTTCATTTATTTTTATAGAAGAGTAAGAGTACGAGGCACGCCATAAAGTGAAGTCCCCGCCCATAGACTATTGACTGGGAGCTTGTGAGTGCGTTGTGAGCCTTTTAGGATATGGTAATTAAGACATTTGACTTATAAATTAATGAAATACAGTACTTTTATTAAAACAATTTCGTATATGTTTTTATGACGAATTTACAAAAGTATACTTTTAAATTATTGATCATCAAATCTAGAACATCCTGTACAAGGTTTCATGTCAGCGTGTGATAAAAAACGGGACTAATTCAACTCAGTATCCTGCAGCCACCCAGAGCTCCTCGCATCAATTTATAGGCTTTTAACCTAATTTGTTTACCCCCCTCTACTGTCTATACACAATCTCATAACTAATTAATTACTACAATATGTGTTTACCATTTAAATGGAGCACATATCTGTTTTCGCTGAGCATTTTTGAAAGCAAACCAAGAAATTGGATATTTTTTAGAACTAAAGTTTGTCAAAAGAATGTCTAAGTCCATTTTTATTTGTTACAAGTTATGAGTACAATTTCTTTGTAAGACGCATAGTTTCTGAGATAAGAGAAAAAAGTGTTTTCACTTCTTTTTCCAAAATGGCGGCCAGGGGTTCGAGGATGGTGACCCTACAAACTTGAAGTGAAGCTTGTATTGAACCCCGACGTATGTCCTAAAAATTAGCGTTTTGCGTTTTCTAAAAATGCAAAGCAAATGTAACATTACAATGAAGTACTTATAAAGTTGTTGAAAGTCAAAAGCAATCTTGATTTTACCCATGGAATCGAATTCAGGACCGCAACTCAGAACGCGAGTACCATTAGTGGCACAGTGCAAACTGGTTCGTAAAGTAATAATTTACATGTAAATTATTAAATCCATTTAAAATAATAGATCATAAATCAGTGTTATAATTGCTTAAAAATAATTAAATTCGAAAACAGAACAGTAACCGAATTCTTGTTTTACCTAAATGTCCAAAAAAGAGTAACAAAAAAGGATTAAGCTATCGTTTCGTACAATAAAACATTTAATTAATGTATTTTACATTAGCTAATGTTCGATAGCAAAACGCGTTGACATTTCAAACGATGCATCGCACAATATATTTGGATTATTCGCTTTTAAAAAGGATAAATAAAGGAAAATAATTTATTCAGTTGCATATTTTTGTGCAAATTCTGACAAATACCACTTAATTTACACTAATGAATCAAGAAAGCACTCGATCCTAAAGTTTAATAACAAAAAAGAAACACTCGAACGCGCAAGGAATCTACAGGCTTATTTGAGAATATTTTTGTGTTGCTTATCTATTACCACTTTAATATACTATAAAGAGAGTAAAACCGCTGAACAAAGCCAGTAAACTAATATCATGTACTCACGATAACCTTCTTGCATAAATGTTGTATTTTTTACAGAAGTGTCTGTAATTAGCAAAGTAGGTTGATAATATCTTTGAAGTAAACTTTCCAACTCCAAATATCCCACGTTTTGCTATTCTGTTTGTATCATTTTTTTAAAAATTAAATAAAATCAAGTAAATTTCAATCATCTAAAATGGAACAACAAAATCTTGTTGTTTTGTGATTCATATCTAAAATCTAATTAGGTATAAAGTGTATAATTTGTTATATCGGAATAATATCAGCTAATAATATTTTATTGAAATACGATAAAAAAAAACCCCAATAGATTTATCGTTGCGATGAGTTCATCACCATTTAAGATACTGTCAAATTTGGCCCAGCATCGCTACCTACCGATTTTATTAACACGGACAAAGGAATGCGAATTGTGTTAAATCGAATAACTATCTCTAATTCGATTAGTCTTAAATAGTTGATTTCATGCGCCCGTTCACATAATTTATTAGTTTTTAGTGATCCATAATAAAATCGATTTTCTGCGAACTTTTACGCTTAAATAGTCAATTTTCTAGTTAAAATTTATTTATTGACAAAATTGAAGTTCTTTTATTTATGTCGGCGAAATCGGAGCATATTAACCATTGGCGTAGTGGGGCATATATCACTTACCAACTGGAAGATGGTTCAATGGTAGTAAAACAGAAAACCACTGCGTCAGACAGCAGCTTTTCTTTATTTCTTTCTAATCAAAAAAATTAAATTAAATATGTCTCGGTTACCTCTCATCAATATTTTCCTCATGCTGCGCCTCTGAGTCGTACAATTCCACCTTCGATTCCTGAATTGGTGAGCGCACTCGTTCGCGCCAAGGGACACACCTCTGCTGATCTCCTTAAGTAGACCGGTCTCGTTGCGGCAAATCTGCGCTAACCGACTGCGAGTACGTCGGTTCTTTTTGCAGACCATGCGAGGATCCAAGATCACTGCGCTGCCAGACGCCCTGAAATTATGTATCTTATTTCAATCTTGAATCTAATACAAATTCTATAAAAATAGTATCAATACTCATAGTTTACTAACAAAAATAGGTATTTGGTTTATTCTGCTATCAATAAAGAACTACGTTAATAACAAATAAAAGATTATATTTATTTAATGTATACTACTATACTAAACATGTTATTTTTTTTGTAAGAGGAGAAAAACGAGTAGGCGGTTTGCTTCGAGTGATGTGCTACCTATAGACACCTGCAACGCCAGGAGGAACAAGTGAGGAACAAGTGAGTTGCCGGCCTTTAAGGAAGAGGAACGCTCTTTTCTTAAAGGTTCAATGTTAATGTTTAGTAAAAGTCTCTTAGTTTCCGAGATATGCTACCTTTTCGACAATTTACACGTGGTAAGGGGCCACTAGTTTCGGTAGCAAGACTCTAAATAAAGGATGTTTTTCAATCTGTTTTTAGCATAGTATTCCTGGATGACGCATCCATCCAATCCTAACCATAGTTTTATCATCCATCAAATAACTATGATTTCAGAAGGCTTCAAATAATAGTATCCTTCAAAGACTATTGTTTCTGACACGCCTAGTCATTCAAACGTCCCGTAATAAGTTTAATATAGGAATGTTAAGATTTCGCATGTAGTGTATCATCAGTGTTTGTTACTCAATCACTTAGGTATCGTTGTGAATGAAGTTTATTTTAGTTTGTTTATATTTACGTCGTCTCCAGCCGATGAGTTGCAGGCGATTTACATCTATCGGAAGCAAATATTTTCCAGTACAACATTATTAGACTTTGATCGTCATTTGGAAAATTCAGTCGGTGAAAAGTTAAATTTCCTATTGTAATTATATGTAAGTCCACGCAACTGAGTACTTTGTTACTATATCAAATAAATAAAATTATTTATATATTGTTAGAAATATGAATGTTTCTTCCATTCAACCCGTAAGAAAGAGTTGATAGAGACAAAGAAGTGACTTAACACAGAACACTCGCATATCATATTAATTTTAAAAGAAACAGATCACTAGGTGCTATCGTATGTAAAACATGTCGAAACAAATTTCAATGATCAATTTCAAATACATACCTAATTACAGACACAGTCGTAAAAGTCGACTTTTACTACAACTAGTGATGTTCTCTAACCGGTAAATATCGATTTACGATCCGCCACGGCGATCGGTGAGAGACGACTGCCAGGTTGTGTTGAACGATCAATTGTTTACTTGATAGGAGTTCATTGTCAGTGAAGCAGAGTGCGAAGCTAGTTCGAATAAATTTAGACACGTCTAAAGAATTACCGGGAACTCGCTCTTGATCGATTGTTTTACATTCGTTATAATAGCGCTATGATGTTCGGGTTTTCATATTGACTTCTTGAATGTTTATTTATTTTACGGCAGACGTAAGAAAAACATTTTATACTTGCAAACTACTCATGCAGATATATTATTATATATATATATTTTTTTTATAATCAGTATAAAATAGTTAATATATATAATTGTTAGTTAGTATTTTCATACTGGAAAGTAAGTTTATTAATTGAGTAAGAAGTTATGATAAAAACCAAATTGCGCGGACGGCATTTTAATAAACATTGGAAAAAGTAATTCTCTAGTATACCAATCAAGTGACGATACAACAAAATTTGAACATTATCTATACTTAGGAACTCTGTTAACCTTAAGAAGAAAATAAACTCTTAAGCTCGTTTTGTTATCTTATATCAATGGCCTCTTCAGGCGGTTTCTTGACGTACACAGGTATTCGCTGATCCTATATGAATAAAATAACACATGTAATTGACATAAAATACGCCACCAAATAAATGTTATCGCGCATTGAGCCGACTGAAAAATTCAAAATAAAAACATTCCAGACACACTTCTAATTTTATAAAGATAAAAAAAAACACTAAAAAATATTGTTTACCTTCACAAAGTCGTAAATGCAATGTGAAAACGCCTACATCGACCTATGTTATAGGAAAGAGATTTCAATCAAGAATTTCTATAATGTAAACATCTAGTATAAACCTCGTTTACTACAACAGTAAAAGTCAAGACTCGGCTGAGTTACGATTCTGATGCGGGCCCAAGGCCCAGATGATTTAATCCGCACTGTTTACATACACCATCAGTGGAATTTGCTTATATGCCAAAATTTTAAGGTAAATACATTCGGGAACTTAGTCACAACGAAAAATAGATTACTAAAATGCCGTAAGAACGGTATAGCAAACACTTTTCTTATATACATTACGTATACAACGTCATTCAAACCAAATCAAATAATAAAGTATTTATTTTAATACAGAAGGGACCCTTTACTTGCTCCGGGAATCTACCGCTTTACGCTAGTCTTCTGTGAGACAGTGGTACTGCCTTGACTGAAGTTATAGTTATAGCTTTTCTATAATACGACTTTGACCCTAACATTATATATAATATTATATAAGTAAACCTATTTTTTTGTTAAATCTTAACGGTATTATTCTACCGAGCGCATAAATCTGGATTTGTGAATAAAGATAAAGCAAATTAAGTCACTCGAAATCATTACCAATGCTTATATTACCAAAATCACGAATCGATTGGCGTTTGAATAGGCCCCCGGTGACATTTACGATCGATTACCGTACGAACAATTTTCGTAACTAGAGGATATATTTGTAATTTTGCTGGATATGGTAAATTAAAGATCTTAAATCTTTAAGAGTCTTAATTATAGCAGGACTAGATTACTATTTCATAGGTGATTTGGTCGAGTTGTATTAAAAATATTGACAAATTATAATAAAAAGGTTTTACCAAAACGTATTTCATAAGTCTTAATTGTAATTGGTAGTTTTACAGCGTTACATTTATTATTTAAGTAGGTGTATTTTAACACGTTAGATATTTGAAAGTATCTTATAAATTTCAATAAATATTAACAAAGAAAATGCTTAGGCGGGTGTGACATCAATAAAATATATTTTAGCACATTTGCTATAAATGACTCACCAACAAATATTAGCTAGATTAACAAATATCGACTCAAGAGTACAGTTACGAAATACGTCACTATTTTCGGTTTATTTTGGCTTCAATTTAAGTGTATCTTAGTGACAGGAGCGTTTCACTGAAGTAAGAAAATGTAATCAGTTCACAGTTGATGAAAAACGAACTCTATTCGTATTAAAATATGGTTAATTTTTCGTTGGTTTAAAATGGAATGGGGAGCTGCCAACTCAGTGACAAACCTGCGTCTATCCAGACGAATAAATTAACTGTGATAAGTTGTATGTCAATTAATTATTCTTCAAAGCTCCATCTGGTGTGAAAGTCGGCTAACCGGCAGAGGAAGTGTAATGACGGACAGGAGAACTTTAAACAGATTACACGCTCTATATAGAAAGCTTTACACCTTTCATATATGTAATTACAAAAATTGTTTCTTTTAATTTATGATAAATTCACATTAGTTAAATAGCATACAATTCAAACATATATAACGAAAATAATTAATTTTCTTTTTGGTATATTTTCATTTTAATACAGATGAAAATCGCTAGATCTTATGCGCCGAGCGGTCACCATTTTTATATCCTACCCATTTCAGATATGTTTTATACTAAGACTATTTTATTCTAAATACATAAAAAACATGTAACAGGCATGACGTGTCGTAATAAATATGTATCTAAATAAGCGTGACGATTACAACGACCTAGGTTAACAAAAAGATAGTTTGGCACTGGCTTGGCACAATTCGGTTCATCGTTACAAATGTATTTACAGTCACTAATTATTCGAAATTTATGTACTACGCATTTAATCAGGACACGCTCTTTATAAATAGAAACAATTGCTTTTCATTTAATGTAGACATACATAATTATATTTATGCCTATGAAGATATAACAACTCAACGTAACTCAAGGTAAGTTATTACCTAGAAGAATTGTATAGAATTAACTAAACAAAGCATTTGAATTGGCTTAATATATGTAAAGTTTATGGACAAATATGATTATTTATTGATTACTTCATACTTTATTGCAATAAAACAGCAACGGACGGCCTTATCGCTAATAATCGATCTCTTCCATGCAACTCACTGATTATCCTATTATTAAAGTTTATTTAATTTCATTACTAGATAAATTTTCTTTAAAATTCAGTAGATCTATTAAAACTGTCCCACAAAACCATCAATGAGGAACTAGTCCATTTAGCACCGCCAGTGCGTTGCCCTGTCGCACACAGTGCGGGCCGCCCGCGCATATTTGAACGCCGCTTAGCGGCTGCACGCTAAACGCTGTCGTTGTGATACGGAGCATCATAGATTAAGCAACGCAGGATTGCATCAACGCGCGACGGTTAAATTATTTCCTACCTACAAAAAGGTTTTACATATTTATTTTTGGACTGGTTCCGAAAAAAATGGATACATTATAAAATTCATTGATTTAATTAACTCTTACATATTTTGATTAATATATCTACCCCACTTTTGAATCTGTACATTCAACAATTCCATAATTCATGGAAGGAGTGTGTTTTAATTAAATTCGTTATAAATTTAATTGAAATTGAATATCTTAGCGAAAAGCTCGATATAGCTTTTATTTTTGCATGAGCCTCGTCATTAGGGCATCTGTAGTATAATCTTTGACTTTAAAAATTCAATATACAGAGAACTTCATTGTATATGGCTTCACCAATTATCGGAAGGTAGTATTGGGATGACCTCGGCGCTACAAATATTTAAATATCCTTTTTTATTGCACACAATACTTCACACTCTTAGTAGAATGCAATTAAACTGGCGTAAAATGTAATAACATTAGCTTAATATGAGCCTTCAAAATGTCTAAAACCAAATGATATTTGTCGCTATTTCCAATGTTTAAAGAAAGGTATAGAGAATAATTCTCTATCACATCTACTTTAATCACAACTGTGGTAGTAAATATTATATAGCTTTTCCAAAGATTTAAAAAAGTTCTAAAACGTAAGACAAACTACGAATGTGTCATATCTCGAGTGAAACTATTTCACAAGCAACAACACGCGAGCGAGCGACCGATTTTAAATTATTTAACAAACAATATGAGCGTGTATGATATGAGTTCTAAAAACTTGTGACAACATAACTCATCGTCACCTAAACTTTTAAAAGCGTTTACTTACTACAATGTGACAGAAGATAAACTATACACGATTATCGGTTTTGTGCGGTTGCGATAGAATTCAGTTCTGTGTGTGCATGTTAATATTTGTGTTACAGTAATGGTAATGATGTTTACAGTTAAGTCGTCATGTGGTCGCTAATCATGAAGACTCGCAGGTTAGCGCCTATCCTGGTGTCCACAAACATGTCATTCATTGTCACCGGCTGAATGAAGAGCAATCTGCCTTGGTAAGTGGATGCTAGAATTCCTCACGACTTAAGAGTAATATAGATAAGACACAAATACATTTATTGACTACAGTGTTTGCCTCGGGGTCCAGCGATTCTTAACATTGCACGTAAAAAAAATCACTGTATTATATCGTTTTTTTGTGTTAAGATTCAAGGAATAGATTATATGTGTTAGAAATTAAAGTTAAAACAATATAATGTAAACGCTGACATAAGGTTTATGTATTAGATTTTAATTGCAAGCGATTTGTGCTATAAAACACATTACGACATCAAAAATACACAATATATCATATGAAATACAACCAATTAAGATAAAATAATACAGAAATAATCGATCAGTAGTTTAATTGGCTCATTACACAATATCTCAACTTGATCGACCGCTAAACACACAGTAATCGCGCCGTAAACTCAAAGGCCACATTTCAATCTCACAAATGTTAATAAACACAATTCACCGATTTTATTGCCACAATAATATTATAAGACAGTAATTTAAATGTTGTAGTAGCCGTTTATAGGCCACATGCTAGTGTCTAATTGGCGAGAGCTTTAATGTTTCATCAATATATGCTGACAAGATTGGCAACGTACTGTTGCAGACCAGGAAGATCAGGACAATACTAATAGTGAAATATTCCGTCGCTTATACATAGGACAGTCAAGGTAAACATAAAAGGTTGGTAAATTTGAATTATTATTTTAAATGGTCTATCAAGTTTTAGCCAGTCAACTGGGTTAGGCAAAATATTTATTATATAGATCTATTTTTATATAGTCTTGATTAGTAGTAAGTAGTAATTTATAAAAGTATAGTTTTTGTATAAGGTAGGGGTCACATAATCTAGTGAGCTGCCAAAAGAGACTACCAGTATTTACGGATGGAGTAACCTCTTTTTTTATATCAAAACTATTACTAAACAATTATAATACTAAAAAGTATGTACTTTATATAACTGAAATGGATATGATGTGACTTTATTAAGTCCTCATGAAATAAAATTTATCAGAACATTTAACTTTAAAAAAAGAGGATCGAAAGACGCTCGTATATCGCTTTGTTATATGAGTCTAGCTGAGTTGTATCTCACTCCCGTCTAGTTTGAAATCCTTATAGCGTTCACTATTAGAAGAAAGTTGAACCCTGTAGTGCTTTGCTTACATTGATACCTCATATCGAGTTCTTCAGTTTTTGTATTTGGTAAGACTGCTCGACTTCATTTTAAAAATATAAAGTCAGTTAAGTTCAACAATATCTTAATAGCCCATCCGACAGGTAAAATAAAAATATAATTAATTTGATAATCGATATTAAGTTTTAGCAGTAGAGTGGGCGATATGGCCAATTCAACCTTTTCATATTGCGGATAATTGTAATTATGCGCTGGGAATGTTATACAGCTAAGAATTATTTAAATTGAAATCGCAAATATAAATAAGATGTGCCTCGTGGGATTGCCTGCGTTAATCTATTCATTACACAGTTTGATTTAGGCTTAAACATTGACTATTCGATTCAAACTGTATTCAAACCAATAGTTAATACCGTATATAAATATTTTCTACTAGTGTATAAGTTCTGTGATCCTATCTATACCACATGCACATACACACATATGTCTATACCACATGTATCTATACAACAGGCATCTATACCACAGGTATCTATACCTCATGCGTCTATACCACACGTCTCAGTTATAAATCCATACTTCTTAACCAAAACATCGAAAAGACCGCTAATTTAATTCATTTATGTTATTACATATTTATTTAAAAGCTGTTAGATAACGCGCCCTAAATGTAAGTTGAACTTTAATTGTTTTTTTTTCAAAGTCTAGACTTTGATTACGAAATCTATAACAAAGTTATGCGAGACGATATTCTTTAACGCGTAACGTTTCTATCATAACCGGTTCAATAAATATGATGTATAAAGTAATATGAGGCGTGAGACCTGTTTATCACACATTTTATATCCATTAGATGTAGTACATTTAATGTATTGCACGTACGTCTTGACAGGATGTTAAAATGTCAAAGTGTAATTTTTACAACGAATAATAAATTTGAGGAAGTAGGTAGTTGAAAAATACCACAAACACTAGTATTTTGTTTGCTCGTCTTGTTATTAAAGTGTTAGTTTTTTTAGTTTAATTAAATTATTTAATTTATTGTGAATTAGTATTGTCGACATAACTTGGCCTAATGGTAGGGAATAGTTTGGTATTTTATGAAATCTAAAGGCACATGGATACAGGCTATTTTATAGCCTGTATCCATGTGCTGGATGGGAAAACGTATATTTTGTTTGATGTCAATACACCTACATAACTTTAGTTACAAAGTTCCAAATAATTAAACAAAATGCACAATTGAAATATACATAAATCCCGTATGAACAACCAACCATAAATAAGTACAAATAATTTTAATAACTTTTTTCCAGCCCTAAGCCTGAATTTTTAATCGCACGAATCGGCTAATTTGTACTCGTTATGATTAATTGCAAATTAAAACCTTCATGGTGGTTCGATATGACTTTATATTCAATAAAGTGATTTATGCGATGTATTACAGATTTATCGATTAAAAATGTTAAATCTTTACCTTACTTTATAATTGAACTGAGGTATTCTATATTTATAAAAATACCATGCTATAATACACTTAGTTATCTTCATATGAGTAGGCTAAATTAAATGTTACAGATAAAAAACTCAAACTCAAAATGTCTTTATTCAAGCAAGTCTATATAAAGACACTTTTGAATCGTCAATTTTACAGATAGTTTTACAGATAAGCAGTCATAGATTGATTCATAATCTATGTACGTTATCAGAAAAAATAGCTTTATTATATAGTTAACATTAATAAGTGTGTCAAATATCTGTAAACTTACTGTGACTATAGTTTTAAAAAGAAATCGGATTGTTGTCTAAATGATAAATTTGTGCAATGGGCCCGCAATATATAGTTAAATTACACGGCCTTAACGAGAACATTATCTTGCCATACAGGAATAGGCATAAAAATTGCCTACGTCTAGCTTTGAAATTAAGCTACAAACAAAAATATTAATTTAAAGCTCTATCTACTGTTGATAAAGCTCATTTTCCGTTACGATCTCAAAAAAGGGTATCATAAAATGACTTTACGATGATATAAATCAGGTCGTTGATATAATTTATTAAATGCAACCAATCCTGTGTTGACTTGAAATATTAAATCAAACAATAAAAGACAATGTATTTACGAATGTAAATAGCTTCATTTTCATTCTCAATAAAATATAGGAACCGCCCATGTGTTGTTGCATCGTTTGGTGCCACACTTGGTTAACACTACGCTTATTTGCCCAAAACTATTTTTAACACAATATAATTATTTTCTGTCTAAACTTTTGGAACATCCATTAAAGTATGACAGTCCTTGTTGCTTAGTTTGGTATTCGGTCCTGGGTTCGAGTATGTGAGAAGCAAATAAAGTATAAATCTTCATGTAACGGCACTCTATTTAACAACAAAGTCTCTAAAGCGCCGAAATCAATTGGCTTTAGTTGGTTTAGCTTGTATTCCATACAATGATTTTTTTCGCTCTATTTAACGACCACTGTCTATAACGCCATAAAATACTCGTATAGAGTTTGCACTGTATATATGTATGTTGCGCTACATGATAACTACATAAAAGCGCGGGCTTACATAAACTTATAAAATTCATGGTTCACATTTTAATACAGCATATTATAGTATTAATTATTTGATAAAAGCGACTTAATTAATACAATTGCGTGTGCCGCTTTTACGGATTTTATAAGAAAATTAAATATATCCAATAAAACATTAACCAAAGCTTATGAATTAATTGTGACACACAAACCTACATTACGTCCACTGATTGTTTCATTAACTTTTGACATTTAAGCTTTAAATAAATCCGTACATTAAAATAACATTATTAACGTGTATCATTTACGAAGTAATCATTGCAGTAACAGCACGCATAAACCAAATTTAAAGTTTATAAAAATATGTTGTCTGGAAGACAGGTGTTATCAGGATATCCCTTAAATACGTACACTGTCTCTATATTGAGGTTATACTATTTCCCATATTAAATACGGCTGATTATAATACTAAACAATGAAAAATCAGTCTTTAATCCTTGGGTAACTATCAAGTGAAAAGAAGAAAATTACATTTGCTGCAAGTTTCCAAACAAAGTAGGGACAAGAAATACTCGGCCACTCCTTTAAAATGTCTAGTTTTATGTTTTACTAAGCAACAGTCATTCAAAAAATTAAATTCAAAAACAACTTTATTCTTATGAACAGTCAAAAAACATTATAAAAGAATTTGTCTCTACAATAACATTTACTACCAGTTCCCAAATCGAGGGCGTAGAGCGGACGAGAAGAGCCGGCAAAGAATTTCTCCGCCACTATACCAGGATGGTATATAGATAAAATATGGCATTTTTCTAAAATTCATAAAAAATATAGTGTAGTTTACAAATATCTTCAGTCAATCTGCAATATAAGTACGGAGGTAGACTCTTTATTTTGTTGGCTACGTAATATTTTGTTGACGGTCGCTTTAGTGGAAAGGACTAGATGGGGAAGCTATAAGTACAGTTTTCAGAAGCCACTTATTTTTTTTAATCATTGTCCTTCTTGCTGGCAGTTTTCAAGCAGCATTAACAGAGGCTTCAGTCATATTAACTACTACAAGCGCATAATGCATAATCATTGACATTTAAATCATACTTCTTTAACGGAGTATTCAGGTATTTTTTAACTTATTCTTGTATTTGTTTTGTCTAATTTAAAAAAGAGCCTGAGCAAACTGTCTGTTTGTACACATAATGATCTTTGATTATCTGTGGAAAGTCACACTCTAAAATCGAAGATTTAATTTTGAACAATTTCAAATTCAGATCGTTTTTCCCTAGAAACACATAAAACACAATGCAATGGAAAGTATACATAAGGAAGTGCCTTTATATATAGGAAGGTACATGGAGTATAACGTCATTTCTCAAATCCCACGCCAACTGTCAAATACAAATCTATGATTTTCCCCGCCTAACAATTGTGATTATTTTATTATCTGTATTTTACGCGTTCATTATTATTAACTACAAGCTTTTGCCATCAGAATTTCCGGTGGCAAGTTCGTGTTAGGGTTTTCCCACGTGACTCACAAACTTTTACTTAAATTAAGGTAGATATTTAGCAAGATTTTGTATATTGAAAATTGTACACATATGTTTTTCCAAAGGAAATATAATACCTAAACCAACTAATTGAATATACTCTTTTAGGCTTGTAGTTGACAAAAGCCTTTAAAAAACATCTGTGTTAATTATTATAGTATATATAATTATCAAGAAGCGGTTAAAGCGATTGGGTTCTTTTTCAAATGTAACTTTTAACAGAACGGTTATAATATAAATTAAACAATTTAAACACATTAAAATATATTATATATTAACTATGTAATCAAAAGGCCAAGGCATTTTAAAACCTATTGCCGCATTTGTAGTTTAAAAGGTAAAACGCCGCGAAAGCTTTTAAAATTGTTCAAATACCATATGAGTGAAAATCGATAATTTAAAACGTATGTTTTTCAAATAATTATTATTTTTAGGTGATAAGCTTTTGTAATGTCTAATCTTCTAATCTTTATTGAGCGAACTTCAAAACTATATAACCACAGAGATTGAATTTAATATAAAGGAAAAATACAAATTTCATAGTGTTTTTTTATATAATTTATGTGTGTGTTGATTCTTTTTGTTATTATCGTGCACTACTTACCACCAAGAGTCGGTGATGGGCGCAAGCAGCAATAAGCAGGTGGCGACAACGACCGGCCGCATTTCCGCGACATCACTGCCCTCCCCTAGCCCTAACCATCACGGATTACACATCCATTTGACAACAGAACAGAGCGTGCAAATCAATTTTCGATATTTCGTTCGGTACCAAAATCACGCTGTAACGTACCCTGTCGACGGGAGAGCGAACGCCGACTGACGTTCTCTTAACTCAACACGAACGCACGCGCACAAAACAATTTCGCGCTATTTTGGCTAATATTTAGCGAATTAGGCTTCGCATGATTAGAAAAGAGGGGATGTGTGGGCGATAAATAAAGGTTTTGGCTTAATAAATAATGTTTTGGATTAATTAAAATCGTATCGATGTCAGATGTGTCTAATAGCTACTTTATGTTTGTTTTTTGTTGATATACGAAAATCGTATTAACACGATCAAAATGCTTTTTTTTTTAAAGTTGAACTATGTAAGCTAATGATATATAAGTGTTATATATTTAGACATATAATAGATCAACTAGTTAATGGTTTTTTTTTAGTGGACTAGCTACTACGGTGTTGGTTGATTGAATAAGTTATTAGTTGCATATAAAATTCTTTATATAAAATGTGAAAGAGTCTCATATTTTAAACTAGTATGTAAATTAATAAGGGAATGGATTCAGCGTGTGATGGACAGCGGAGCGAGCTCTCTATATATAGATCACAGGTGCGATACAGTAATTGTGTTAAACAAACACTTTGCGAACACTTTGAGAGTAGATACGTGGAATTGACAATTAATTAGGACTAATTATATATCTTTATCGACGGCAGTTAATCCTTTGAAGCATTTAATCTTATACTTAACAGAGGTATAACTTATTTCTTATATGTGCAACCAAGTATCATCTTTTTTAAACTTCATTCTCACGAAAGTCTTTGACATTTTAAATATCTACGAATCTAGTCAGAAAGCGAGGCAGCGTAAAGCCTTACTCAATTTTCCAAATACACTACCCAGATTTTTATTTAGTTTATCTTTACTTAAAAAGTCATTTGTTGATAATACCAGGACATATTTGAAAAATAATTTTGCACAGTTATATACCTAGATAAAGCTAAAATCGTATTTTAATATATTTATTGACCATGTGTCACAGTCACAATGACTGTAAAATGGTCGAACCACATATTTCCCCTTATTTATTATTATTTACCATCAACAAGTAAGCCGCATTATAATACTTGCTCAATAAATCTATCCGGTGTTTACAATAGCGTATGTTTTTGACATTAATGGTGTAATAAAAAGCATTAGTTAAACGAAATGTATTCAGCCATTTCAAATTCATGAAGCTGGAAATGGTGAGTCTAAGTATCTTCGGAGTTGATACCAGTTAAGCGACCTAATAAGAAACATCCGTAAATGTATTTATAATATGGGGTTTAAAGACTAGTTACAACAAGGTAACTTACTGGGTTCACTTGTATTATTGTTTCATTAAAGTTATGTAACTTGTTCGGTTTATATTAAAATTATAATTGGTTATAAATTTAATAATAAGTTTTTTATTATAGTCTTGCGAACAATGATTGTATGATTTTGTAATAGTACACATAGTGGTAAAGAAAGAAAGAAAACACGTCTATTAGCACACACACACGTCAAACACAACAACACAATAGGTAAAAATAATGATATTAAAAGTTATAAGACAAAAAGAGTTAACTAAGGTGTAAATCAAATTTAATTAAAAATATTTCACATGTGAAAATATATACATAAATATAATTATAAGTTGACTTCTATATTAAATTAAATTAATTACTATTAACGGTAAATTTGCTTTAAATATCTGTGAAAAATTAAATATGGACGATGATGGCAGTGTGGAGAAAGGAGTGGCGGAGATTTTCTTGCCAGTTCTTCTCATACTTGATTTATGAACTGGCAGTAAATATGGAGTTGAAATTTTTTTTGACGATTCAGAAGTGTACCGTACCATAGTTACCTATATGAATAAAGAATTTTTCGATTTTGAATTAAATTACATTCGTGAATATAATATTTACACGTACCAAATAACGTGACGTAATCAATATATGTAGTGGATAAAATTTATTTCAAGTTTAACATCAAAGAGCTTCTAAATTGCTTGAAAAAAATACAAAGGTTTATAAAGATACTTCAAATTTCTAAAGTATCTTACTAGATAAATTATTACTACCAGTGCATACACGGCTGTGAGCCTGTGTTTTTTACATTTGTCTGTAATATTTAATATATTTTTCACATATTATTTTTAGAGTATTATCACAACATTATATTTAAAAATATATATAATACATAGATAAACAGTTCGTTTCGGAAACAGATATCTTTGGATGCAAAAGGCCATATGTCATTTAGCGATGGGATAATATAATCTATGGTGTATTTAAAACAAAATATAATAGTTCTAAAATATATAAAGCTTTCATAAAATACCTTTTATTTTCTTGATACACAAAAAAAGTTTTTAACACGATGGCCTTTGATATTAATGAAGATTGCTATATTTTAATGTATCATTAAAAACTGAGGTTTAAGTTTTGCATCGTATAAAAAAACCAAAGGATATATATATATCTGTTAACTTGCGTACATTAGAAAAGTATAAATTATATCTTAACGTAAATATATGCTATATAATATCGTTTCGTAAAATACTCGGGTAAAGATGAAATCAAATAGTGCTTGTCACGAGCTACTAAATAGATCACTTAAAGTTAAGTTGTGCTCTGAGCTAACACTCAACAAACAAAACAAGTGGAGTGTACTTGAGCACTTGACTTAAAACCATTCTTATGTACATTCAAGTTTTTGCTCCTTGAAAATTATGATATTCGTTCTGGCTTCGTTGGCGATTATATATAATTAATCGATATAACATCACTAGCGTTATCGTATCATCGATTAAAACATTTTGATTAGCTTTCAACCAACGTACGTCGCCTCCACTAAATGTCTCAACCAACGTACGATTTGAAAACCTGACATTCCTGTTCCACGTTAATAAATTATTTCCTTAATATAAATGTAGACGTTATGCCACCCTAGTCAAGTGACTGTGCATGATTGTATCGATAACATCTCAGATTCATCGATGTAATGGACACTCGACATCCCTATTCAATGTTTAATCTTGACGAAAAATATAATGAATTGTGACTTTTAATGTTTCGAATGGATTTGCTGTTCTAATGGAGTCACAGATATAATCGAATTGCTTAAATGCTTTTAATTATTCAGATATTAGAGATGTCAGAGGGTATTGTAATGTCTTTGAACGTCAATGCTTCAAACTATTGAAGATGGTTTTGTGAATTAGTATTATGTAGACGTATATAAATGTATGAAAGGTATACGAAATAAATGTTTCTGAATTCAGATTCATGTTACATTATTTAAATAATTGTCTTTGAATTTAATTTTGACAGGATAAATATAATTTTGTATTTAATGAACGAACTAAAAACTGTTGTGGTCGTAACCAGGGATGTAACTTTATCGGGATCGAACTTTTTTCATAGGTCCTGTAAATCGTAATGTTCCAAAGACTATTGTAGTTTATGGTAACATATTTTTTTCATATGAATACCATTAAACTATACTAATAATGGAGTATTACCCGTTATAAGTATGACTAAGATTTTTGAACAACAATAGCATTATAATATATACCTGAAGTCTGGAAACGAATATTGTTTACCTATTAAAATCGTCAAATCTTAGTCTTTCTGAGTATTTTAGATTATAAGTTTAAATTTGAAAAATAAATTTGTACATAAAGATATAAAAACATACACATGATCTTTAGAATATTTGCGTATACAAAATGTTGAGCTAAATTGAAATACGACTCGGTCGAATTTCACTCATTAGAGTCAAAATGAAAAAGGGAACATTGATTTACCGGTGACCGAATTGTGAAAATAATTAGTGCTTTTAAATACTCATTTGGCGCAAGCAATAAATATTTATTAGTTATTGTTCACTTATGGTATATATTAGTATGGGTACGACTGGTGATATCAATGAAAATTTTTATTCAAACGATTATTTTCATAAAATTACAGTTATATAATATTTTATATTATATTTTCATATAATATTTTATTTGAAACACTCTGTTCTGTGGAATACCTGATAATTTGGTAACGCAAATCTGACGCAAGTTACAATGAAAATCAGTCATACATGACTGATCAGTTATGCCAGTCAGTCAGATGTTCCTGTGCCCATCCTTTCCCCTCCCCTGTCCTCTTCCCCTACCCCTCCATTTCCCAATTTTCCTTTAAAGGCCGACAACGCGTGAGTGTCTATGGGCGGCGACTTCACCTTAATGGTGGGCCTTCTACTCGTTTGCCCCCTCTTCTATAAAACAAATACAATATAATTTTAATTATATCATGTACGTAACAGATTTTAGGACTCAAAATGTATGATTACAAATAAAGAGTAGCTAAGGAGGAGAGTAGGTATCTGAACAAAGATTAAAAATAATAAATAGATTGTTATCTATGTATATTAAAAATAACTCGTGACAAATTCTTTTTGTACAAATATTGAGTTGCCTGTCACCTAATGGTTGATTTTATACAACTAAGGTCTTATGTGAATATAAATCTGGAACATCCTGTATATTCTTTCATCCTTGCATTATTAATCCTATTAAAACGGAGTCGACAAATTCTTAATAACCTAACACAAAATAACATAAATATTTTATGAGCTTGCTAATAAAATTTTATGTAATTAGTTATTTATGTTTAATTGAATTTAATTATAATTCCGGGATTGAACCCAGCCGTAAAATTATAAAGTATAACTTAAAAATCTCTAAAATCCTTTTGAGGCTAGATTAGCTTCCTGCTGGTTTCAAGCCATTAGCTATGATTACAGGCACTATGTATGTTCGTTCTTCGATCACATATATCATGGCGAGTGCCTTGATGAATTGTTCGTCCTGAAACCTGCATCTGATTTTGATTACCGGACTTTAAGGCAGAATCCGTACCACTACGACATCTATCGTTCCACTACTGAACGGTTATTAAAACCTGCCACTCACGTATTTCTTAACCATTATGTCTGACGCTTTGAAAAAAATAGCGTACCCCACCTTTAAGAGCCGTACCTGCAAGCCACTGTTAATACCTTACTTCTGCCTAAAGTGCCTGCTCGTTTGCCTCCATTAAAAAAAATTGTGCCAATAGGCAAATTGTACCAATAGGTTATGTCAAATTTTATCCATGGTAATGGGTAACGATTGGGCCGTTAACCCGAGGTTCTGAGTTCGATGTTCTGCAATCCAAACTATTTCAAGTTTGTTATATTAAAAAGGTTACTTTAAAGCAATAATTAATTTGTCGGACTTGCTCCTTTTTGATGCTTACGGTTTCCACGTACGTGTATAAATATTTAAGCCATTAGTAACAAAAAAATGAGTCAGAAACGTCAAAGTATAAAATTAGCCTAATTTGTTTTGTTCCCATGGCTCAGCGAATCGGCTCGTAAGGAATTTTAGCGCTCCATACCATTTAGTTCCCACACCTACCTACCGCGATTTTGTAATTCATTAATATTCTAATGGCACTTTGGTCACAGAAAAAAAAACTTAACCGAAAAGTTTAAAGACAATTAGTTAAACGTTACTGTATAACGTACGAGTATAGAATAGATAAAAAGTATGAAGAAAAATTAAAAAGAAACTGCACTGCCCGGGAATCGAACCCGGGTCGCAAGAATGGGAATCTTGCATGATACCACTACACCAGCAGTGCTTAAGTTATGTAGATGAAAATGCAGTTAAGTTATATTTTATACATGACATATTTTAACAGTTTTTAAATTTAGCCTGAACATTGTTTTTTTTTCAATTATTATATTTACGGTTATAGATTATTTGTTAATTTTAAAATAAACAGCACCTAAACTAAACAACGCCAGTATAAACACACTTCGGCGCGCGCAATAAAAACGCTGTAAAATTTTGATGTTTCTATTCAACATCGCCCTTCTCCCTTTAACACAGTATTGATCATATATCCATCCCGCTCGTCCAGAACAGCCGAGATTATTATCAATGCACTTTACACAAAGCAGAAGTCCCGAAGTGAGCTGACATTAATGATATTTTGAAAGTAAATTGTGTAGGTTAGTGGCTGATAACACGTGAATGAGGTGTCAAGCTATTAAATTATTAAATGGAGCTAGATCTCATTCGAGCTTTCGTCATCTGTACATTCAATTAAGAACAGTTTCTTTTACCTAAATATAATAAATGCGCGTTATTTTTTTGCTGTAATTTTAAAACGGTAATCGACAATAAATACGTATGCTATATATTGTTATATAAATATCGTTGAATAGGTAATTCTTACCTAGTATTTTGCTTAGTATGTCTTTTACATGACATTTAAATATGCTCTATGTACATTAAAATAATAATTCCAAATGAGGTAGGGGTTACCTTTCTAATTAACAATTAAATATAACTACAATTTAATTTAAGAAATGTTAAGTATGATATACTAAGTTATTATACACATATGTTAAGTTTGATAATACCTTGGTGTACCATGATTTTATAATAAGTGGTTGTATCTCCCTCTAGCTTCACAACCCAGAGCTGAGAACAAATTAATTCATAGCGACCTTTTCCTGTTTTGTTTTCCTACAGTATAGGATGCGTTAAATCAATGAAATTCATTTTTACGGTCGGACGTGAAGATTCTTGGTTATTTTACAGATGAAGAGGTTAGCACTACAAGGTCGGGGGATCGTAAGTGCGATGTCGTCCTTTTAATGATTAGTAATGCATTCTTGGATCCTAATGACTTGAGAATTTAATGTACTAATTATTTAGCGTCACTCGAATAAACGACAAACCCTCTAAAGCTTCGAAATCAATTGGCTTTGGCTGGTATTGCACACACATATTTTACTTTTCTTCATTTAACGACTACTCTCTACAACGCCATAAAATGCACAGTGTTTAGTATCGTTATATAGAAGTTCACACTGTATAAAAACAATCAAAAAACGCTTCAATTTTAAAATATTGTCAGTTGGCAAAAAAATATATAGATCAGTTAATTTCGCGAATTTTTCAACGCGATTAAATTACTTCATTAAAAGTTATGGTCGATAACCATAGTCTATAATTATGAGGCTGTTGTGGACGTAATAACCTTATCTTTACGAATATCGATGGAATGTAGGTTGTGTTTCATATAATTTCTTAATTAATGGATCGCTAATAGCCTCAAATGGGCGCCTAAAATGGTGAAAAACGTTTAAGATTATATCATATTTATTATTTGTAAACATGTGTTTTTAATATCATAATTATGGTAGTCGTTTATTCATAGTTAAATGTTGGGCATGAATTAATTATAAATGAAACGCGTTTAATAACTGTAGGTTTTAGAATTTTGTGATATTTTGAATGTGATGAACGTAAAACCTGGTGTGGTTGCGTTTTGTTTTGACCAACCACTGTTGTCCCATAAGTTCCAATAAAGCATTATATAACTATAAAACTACATAAATTTAAGTATTGCAAACTTTATTTTATGACATTAACATTATTATTACGGCTTTTATTATTACTTTTTTTATATTTTATTTCCTAAACCCATACAGCATAATAAAACAGTTTTCATAATAGAGAAAAGATAAAAAACAAGGCAAAATTGGAATTCAATGATTTTCTTGCTAATTGTTTTCTATTACATAACAATACAAAACCTAATAATAGAGACGTTAGCACATGCGGATATAATTCGGCATTCGTTTTCTAACTACATCTATAACTAAATTAAATATTAGCTTTTAACATCATTTCAGATAAAAAAAGCGTTGTTTTATCACCCCGTAAAGACTGTAGTGTGGATTCCAATTAAATTAGTCATCAGCTTTATTAAGTTTAAAATGATTAGTCATTTTAGCGGATTTTCACTGAGTCACTATGAAAATTCAATGGAACAAGCGTTTTCCTGTTTTAATAAATTACATACAAAATGAACTACTTACTAGCCAGTAAGCAGTCGCTAACTCATATGGACTATGACTATGACAGATACTAGATTCCTTTACTAAGTACGTAGAGTTATTAATTTTATAATACGGTACAAATATAGTGTCCCATCTCCCACACCTAAGAATACTACAGACTTAAGAGTACTAAGTCCAGTTACTAAAATGCTAACTACGAAAATTGTATGGTTAAGTATTTCTTATTTATCGTTGAGGTAAAAAATATTTTTAAATGTCATGTTGGCCCTACAAGGCATAAAATATTGACAACATATAGAAAGCATCGAAACCTTGCTGTTAGCATCGCATTCCAAAAGGCAGATGACGCAGCGATCTCCCATCACAACTCGAAAATTGAATAAAAATTAATTACATAAACGCAAACCCGAACTGTCAATTACCCAATAATCTTGTAATCGCGCCCAAATTAATAGTTACCTCTTAAAATCATTCTCACGGGCGGATAGCCATTTTTAATAACGTCTCTCGAGGGATTGACACGTCAATATGCTGGAATACAAACTGTCATAATTTCGAATTTTACGATTCTATACTCTATGTCAATGCGTTTAAGGGTTCGTACGTGGACGGGGTTAAATTTGTAAGATCCCTGATAGCATCGAAAGGTTTCCGTGTGACCGCGTCTCGTCATCTTGAGACAAAATGATTTTGACACGTCATAAGGTAATTATTTGCGTATCATTGATGCTGGCCCACAGTGATCAAACAACTTTCGGTAAACTATGATGTTGTGATTGATATTGATGACTTATTTTATTTTTACGGAGGGACGATAATCTGTGGTTTTTAAAACCATTATATGTTATTTAATGGAGTTGAGATAGTATTTTATTTACAAGATTTTATTACTAGCATTAATTTAATTAATAAAACAGTAAATATTTTTCTTCATACAAGTGTCAAGGCGTATTTATTTCGATAATTTACAATAGATTATTATATAAATACTAACGAATTAATTATAAGTAATATATATTATTTTTTAATTTTTAATCGGAAATCAATATTATATGCAAGATTATGTTAATAATATCTGGGACCCGCCCCTTCACGCCCATCGCGCCCCGCCATCAGATTTCCCGCTTTTTTAATTTCAAATTCCGAACTGTCAAAATCGAAATACTTCAACGTCGAAACATTCCGCGCCAGATTCAAGTGGAAGCTTATTTCGAAATTCGAAGGCACTTTCCTCCTTTTTTTTTGCCGATGACAGACAGTTAAATAATTTTCCGTCTGGATTTTATCAATTCTGGCATCCTGGAAATATTTTAACGTTATGCTGTGAATTCACATTAAAGATGTTTTTTTCAAGATTTATAGTTGAAGAATCACGAAATTTTTAAACCGACGTTTATCAGTGCTTTCTGCGATACGGTAGTCTGCACTTGTTACTCTGATAAGTTTCATATTGACCTCGACCTTTTCAACCGCTTGACCTCAGAACTACGGAGACGGTGACGGTCAATCTGTTTTTATTTTTGATAATTGTAAGATTTAAACAAAAATCCACATGTGATAGACGTATTAATAATAATTATTGTTTCATCGGTAAAATCAAATGCAAGAAAAATTTAATGTAAAAGATGGCGTCATACTTCCTCGCACACAATGGCATCGCCACAATAGGAACTAATTAAACCACAAACTTTTATATAAGGCTAGATGGTCTCACTCGGTGGTCGTAACGATGAAAGAAACGCTGTATTAAAATATTAAAAGCTTTGCTTGCCACGAATCATAATCGAGGTCAGTTTGATTGAATGGACGTCACTTAAATCACTTGAAGGTCTCCGGCATCTAGACCTATCCTGGTTAGTCTTTGTCAGCTCTTTTAATTTCCCTTCAGGTTTATCTAGATGATTTAGTTTCGCCTTCATTCAGGTCAATTAGTCAGATGAGTTTTCCAGGTCTGCAATGTTTGATGTATTGGAAGGGAATGATTTTTTTACAATCCCTGTTGACAACTTTATATATTTAGAAATAATAAATTATGCTGGATATTGATTTTTCTACATCTGATGTGGTTATATAATATTTAATAATTATTGTTTTTTAGGTTGCTCTAAATTAACTGTATATAATTCTGTTATAATTAACAAATACTTGATATTTTATCAAGCAAGTACTCACATCACATAAGTTACGAGTATGAACTCGCATACGAACGCTACTAATAGTACCTTAAGTAAAAAGCAAAGAGCTTATAACACAAAATATTAAATTTTAATTCATTCCTTTAATACAATTTAAACATACGTTCCGTACAGTTTCCTTCTTAAGTGACCCACCTGCTCGTTTGCCTCCTCTCACATAAAAAAAAAAAAAAGAAAAAGTTTCATTGGTACACAGCGACCACTATGGTAAAACCTTGTATTTAACTATCATTTTTGGGACATAATTGTTAAATAAATAAATGCTAAAAACGCCTCTACATATTGTTAAATGTAGCCGTGTCTTCTCTTCTGTTCGCGGCTGTCTTTAAGAACACTAAAACTACTCAACTCTATTATACACAATTAGATGTATATTGATTATGCTTTTATGTAAATTCACTGAAATATAACTATTAATAATTTGTAAATTATAATCGATTCCATTACATAATAAATTAATAGGCAATGGCTTCAATAATAAATTGAATTGACTACAAATCGATCGATGACAAATTATCTTAAACCAGTCCTATCGACATCTAATATTCAATCTAGAACATAAAGTTATGTGTGCAGTGCCTTATATTGCCAACTAATATATAAACTCTACGGTTACGGCTTAAATATACCAAAAAAATTACTCCAGTTGTAATAATCAGGAGTATAACAACTCTTGTTATTAATTGCAAGTATCAAAGCAATTACGAAAACATTAATTTATACACTGAATTAGTTTAATTTACTTTGCAAAGTGCTTTATTTATGTTGATTAAGGCCCGCCCTATTTAATGGACGTTAACAAGATTTATTAATTATAATACATACCTAACGGTTAAGGTTTGAAGGCGACAATATGCGATAACATGGTTTGAGTGTAAAATAGATACTTTTAGCATAAAATATATTATATTATTCTTATGAAACAGTTGAATAGATATAAACTGATTTAATCTCATGCACAATTATTTCATGCTAATCATTTACTAGACTCAAATTGAATAAGGAAATACATATGCAGAGATTACCCTCGCTACAATTTATGGCTTTTCAAATAAACGCTGTGTTTGTTATCAGTGTTACGTTTTTTTTTGCTTTACTGCCTGAATCGACACGTAGCTACTTGTCACCTACTTTATTTATATCACTTAACACTTAATATATATACTTGCAAAGTTAACTTGACGAGTTCTGCTAAGGCTCTTCTCTTTTAGGTGAAAATTAAAACATTCTCGTGGTCACTTATAGATATAGAAAAGACGTGTAGGTTGCCTGGAAGAGATTGCTTATTAGCGATAAGGCCACTCGTTGTTCTCATATGTACTAAGATTTATTAACATTATTTAATTCTACTATTTAAAACGCCTCCTGGCACGGACTATTTTGCCTTAATACTGAATTTTCTCCAGATTACCTAAATAGTCCCTAAGTCAATGCCAGATTTCAAGAACAGATTCAGATTTATTTCCCCCATCAGTCAGTATACACAACGTATTTACCAAACGTCCCATCTGCCAATACAATCTGAATGCAGTTTATCAAGATGGGTAAATGCTCGCAATTAGTTGATGTGAAATGTCGCATACACTTGCTAACGAGATCCCGACTGAGCTAAGCTAAGGTACGGACACTATTAGCCACACTGTATTATAATGTGTTTGAGGGTTGGCGTTCACTAAAGGTTGAGTACGTCGTTCCTTCGACATAAGGATCGCGAAACGCGAGAAATAAACAACGAGGCAAATTTAAATCTCGTATTGTTGTTTAGTTGTGAATTAAAACTCTTTGACCGACCATAATTGCCTTTAATATTTGTATAATATTCCTTATAAGCGACTCAAAAACGTCGCGTTTAAACACTAAGTGAGTGCTCACACTAAGATATCGCATTCGACCCTTCGCTGATTTATGACCCTTTTATATGGGCCCCTAAAGTTTTCTAATTGCGTTTGTGTACGACGTCATCTCAACAATCTTTTGTATAATTAGCGCGGCCGTACGAGAATTCTGTGTTCATGAGAACACCATAACTTTATGTCTGGGAAATGGGGATACTTTGTAGCCTTTTAAGACATATTGAAATACAAAAAAAACTTCTTCGCTTTTTAAGTAATTCAAATATTGAAATATTATTGTATTTAATATTGATAAGAACAACAAATGAAGCATCGGTGTTTTGAAACACTAGGATTGGGATTTGACGCAGGCTTGTGCGAACCAGCGCTACGGCTCAAAAAGCATTACATCCCACAACACATCAAAAGCTTTTGCTGGGTCAAAACTTATCGCCAGTACCTCCATCTAGGATTTAATTGCCTCGTCTCATTTACGTGTTAGGAATACCAGGTGAACAATGAATTACCATGAGGGAACTGAGTAAATCAGCTCGCGGATTTTAAATACATTAAGTGCCGGCTGTTGATGAAAAAGAATAAAGAATTTTATTATTTTAGAGAATTGAAAATATGGTTATTGATAATTGGTAGGTGAAATTATTTAAGTTGTATTACACAACGCACTAAGTATGTGTAAATTCTTATTATGACATCATCGTCATACTAATGTTACTTTAACTACCCACAATTCTATTTTGTTCAGAAATATTTATAAACACCAGATAAGAACGATAAGGATAAATTTCCTTCGGAATAAATTCTATTGAGTTTGTCGTTTAACACTTACATTACACAAATATGGGTGTTATGCTAATTACACTTATAAAGCTTTAGAAATCCTTCTTTGAGTTTATTGCGTGGGAGTATAATTTTTTAATTCTTGTTTTCTTTTCATTTTATGATTGTTATATTTTATATACTGGCATTTGTAACATTAAATATAATGAATTGGTCAGTATATTTATAGGTTATATTACATTCGTTTCTCTTCAAAGACGCTAATACAAGTAATATACGACAATAAAATTAAAACTCTTTTACTCCAATACTTAATACTAAAACTTATTAAATTCTACAAAGTATATGTTAAAATAACTACCATAAACATGATAAATGCCCTGTCACATTGTCCCGATACACCTAATCGTTTCCCCTATCACAAAATACGAAGGGAAAATTGAAAAACTATAAAAACAGACCACCAACACCTTCCATACAATACATTGAACAATGCTAGCAACACAGGCCGCTGGCAGCTGACACGGATCATTTTCTGTTATTATCAATTACTCAGTGAATGCAGTGGGAAACGCCAACAAAATTGCCAACCGCAAGAATGTAATCTCAGTGTTTTCTCTTAAATTTTATATTATTTGTTCTCACACGGTATACGCTTAATTCGAATGTTAAGTTGTGCCTTGAGGGTGTCATACCGTTGCAGGAACAGTTAGTATTATAAGTTTCCGTTTTGTGCCTCGGGCCATAGTAAATAGTGCCAGGTGGTGGCGATACTGGTCAACTACATTTATTGTGAAAAACTGTTATCCATAAATCGATTAAATACGCGTTTGATAATTTAAGTCGCAAATTTTTGTATGGAACCTATTTTTAAAAGACGAAGTTTTTTTATAACTCAGTAGGTAGATATTTAACAGCTAGGTAGATAATACAATTACATAAATTATACTATTTTATTTGTTTTCATTATTTTATATATCATTTCCACACACGTGGAAACCTTATGTCTAAACTAATCTTATATCAAATAGATCGAATCAAGTAATGTACAAATCAAACGTATAATTGGCCCATTATAAAGATAAAAGAAACAATGTTTATTTGGTAAACTAATTCACAGATGGAGAACTCTCCAGTGAAGAGATGACGCGTGGCAGAGACATCAAAGCGACGACCTGACTCCGCATAATGTTCATGTAACTAAGCCAATCATTGCACAAAGTATGTAAAATATTTTAAACTTATTCGCGACTTTCCGTATCAAGTAATAACTTCATTTTAATTTCTACTGTGGTTTTTATCGATTTGCGTGTAGAGTATTTAATCTGTTAATACGGTAAGCGAATATATGTTGTAGGTAAAATGGTTTCACAAGCTAACTAAGCATTATAACTTAAAATACTATATATAGGTACAATAAATGTATATTATAACAAGTGTTTATAATCTGGAAGGAAACTAACAGAGCTTACGAGCGCATTGACTTAGCTTTTAACATTTGTTAAGCACTTTTAGACTTTTAGCTGATATTATTAGTAATTATACATTTTTTTAAAACATGTAAAGCTCCTTTTGCATGCTTAATATCATTTATGTAAATTAAACATGAGACGTGGGATTCAATGATGTTTTTGGGCACGCGACTTGCCCTAACAAAAGGGTTCAAACCTAAGGGTCTTAAATAAGGGTGGTTCACACAACCCTTGCGATTGAATTGATATATCAATGTTTATAAAGATGTCCCAATTGTGATAGATGACATTTTTGTTCCGTTAAAAGACCATAATGATGCATACTTAATTAGTATGACAATAATTTTTGTTGATGTTTTGTGGGCTCAAACCACCGCAGCCATATTAATTACGATCAAAATATATTTAATCGAATTAAAATGTACGCTTGTGTATTTCACAATTAAAATTTATTAAAATTTAATTGAAGGATTTAGCTTTTGTTTTTTATTGCGTGTTAAATGTAAAAATGATATTTATTAATTAACGAACTCGTCAGTTCAAATAAAATTTTAAATCGAAAATTCTTAAACCATATATTCAATGTTAAAATGCTTTATTTAAGTACTTGTAAATTACATGGAATTAACAACATCAATGTCACACACTATAAAATTGCTCTCCAAGCTTACGACAGGGAATTAAAACCCTGGTTAAGCGTGGGGCGGCATTTTATATGCGGGGCTCCTATCCAGGGTGCCACTGTCAATCGCGGCCGCTTCGTGAACACACGACTTTACCTAACCACAGCAACAGTTTATTACCAAAATATCCAAATATTTTCGTAAACGGATAATCAACGGGTAGGTGGAGCCGTTGCCCGTACGCCCCTCTAAACTTTTTCCCGTCGTCTGGGCGGCGCGGAGAGCACGCCTTTCGTCCCACGCGAACGGATCCAAAGACGCTATAGACAAGCCGACGGCATCGTGCCGACGGCGTAAACAAACGTACATTTAATCAATTGTGGCAAAGTTGCGACCACTGTCCAAAACAAATGATTACATAATACATCGATACAATTTACAAAAGTGTAGCAAGTTTTGTGAAAAATGAAACAATACAAGGATGTAGTGTTGCCAACATGACTTCCGGGTACAATCGCAGAATGACCTGGACATTTCCAACGATCATAATTTTCTTATTCGTCCCCCTGAATATGGCGAGGTGAGTTTTTTTTGCTATTTAAATTGTGTACCGTTAAAAGCAAATATAGTTCGTAGCGCTCGGTAATTTGGCTTGTATTAGCGTACTCAAACTAATCAGTTTAATGCATGGAGCGTCAGTGCGCGACACAAAACAGAGCACTAATCATGCAAATTGTAAGTAGACAACGACCGTTTAATGAATACAGTAATGCATGCAAATTTAAAAGGTGACGATCAGGTATCAGGCCACCCATAGGGAGTTTAGTATGTAAATTGCAATGAATATGCCACTGCACGTGGTCGTAAAATACATTAATATTGACTACATAATTGACCACTTAGCTTTGTGATTGAAACCCAACGTCGATTAGCTTTAAGCGACTCGCAAACTATGAAGTTGTCACGACTAATATATTATTGTTCAATAATCGGAGTCATGCACAAAGCAATACGCACCAGTTAAGCAATACGGAAATGACAATGAAAGAAATGAAAGCTGTTTCATACATTTTCTTTATATGCTTTAAATAATAAAATCAATATCGTATAAAATAACTGTAAATATTGTGTAATGAGTACTGTATAGTGTACACAGTTATGGGAAATACGACTGTTAATAATTTTAATTAGTTTGTTGAAACAAAAAAAGTCAATCTACCTTATACAATTTATTCATAAAGCACTTAATAGTTTCTTAAGAACAAAGCAGCAAATAAATCCAACGCAAAAAGATAAAAATGGATCAATACTTATCAAAAGAAATAATTCCACAGCTATCGATTCCAATACTTAAATGACTCTGTTCTGCACGTTAAGAATCCCTTATCCGTGGTACTAATTGCCTATATTGGTACTTAAAGGTTACGCTAACAAATCACCTTTATCCATTGTAGATTATAAAGCTACAAATAGGCTTCAACCCATCCTACACATTGTTGGTACACGGAATTTCAATCAGTGTATTTAAGTCTCTATATGAAATGGTGTAAATACAAAACTATGATATGCGATTAACGGCATTAACGTGGTGGAATAGAGTTCGGTTTGTTGTCGTCTTTATTTGATTTGGGATGTTACTGTATTGTGGGGGTTGGGAAAAGTATGTGCACAATTGTCGGTATGCAGAGAGAGGCAAGGCAAGTAGCTGTAATTTGTATTGAAATAACCTCTCTGAATGAGTATCTAGACGTTTCATCAGTCCGACTCAGATTTATTATTTTTTACTCGCGTACGTTTAAAGCACGAAATTATTGTTTTTATCTCGTCCCCGTGGAATTTTCGATGCAATTATATTAAGCTGAGCGCGGATTTTTAATTGGATCACTGAGTTAAACGACTCTAAAAAGCTGTTGGTTACATCCAATAATTGTGGGTTGATGATAACTCTGTGTTATTATGGTTATAAATACTTGGATAAACCGCGGAGTATTCTTAAAAAAAAATATTCACCTCATCTTTTTAGGAAAATTGATGTACGGTGTTTTGATAAAAAACTAAATTGACGTCAGTTTTGGGATTATTTTAACACAATAGTTAAATATTTAAAAGGATATTCTTGTATGTGTGTGTACCGATATAATAGTACCTACCTACATAATGCGAAATATTATATCGAAAGTAATACCCTATATTTTATCAAAAATATATAGTAGCTATCTATTTATTTTTATTCAATACATAAAATGTTGGTACTTTGATTTTTGGAAAAAACTACCTTCACTTACACTATTGTCCTAATTTTTAACGTTCGACGATAAAAAAAATATAAATATAAATTTCTCCGTCTGATAATAAAGTTATGTATTTATCATTAATAGAAAAATGCAAAAAATTATAACGATTATAATGATTGGGTTTCATTAAGTGTATAAGCGTTTTCCGAGCATCCCTTAATGATACGGCCGCATTCCCGCTCCGTGGGAAGACACAAGATAACATAAACAGTTATGCAAAGACGGAAAACGGTGTTTAACTTTTGTTACGATTACGTTTTGGCGTTCCTTATTGAATTTTTTTTCAAATTTATTCAATCATTTGTGTACATAAGCTTATTTTATCATTAGATTCATTTTTCGTTAATTGTGCATAATAAGGTCATCCTTAAAAAAAACTTCATAATTTGTACTCCATTTTCTCTACTCTTCTCGGTCTTGACCGCCAACCCGTCACTTAATTAATCTTGATATCTCTGATATCTTGAATAATATATTTTATAATTAACTATCTTACACTATGAATCGTCAAAAACAACTTATAACATTTTGACTCCACATTTATTTATTTATTAAGGCAAACCAACAACACACATACAAACATAACCCGAACAAAATTACAAAAGAAAAACACACAAGGCATGTATGTGCATAAATTATAGGGATGCACAGCATTACAGGTATACAATTTTAAAAAACAACTAAACAATCATATATATATATATATATATATATATATATATATATATATATAATCATATACATTTACTGCCATATCTATAAAATCATAAAATCTCCGCTACTCCTTAAATTGCCGAGCATGTTTTACAGTATGGCTGTAAAGATATGCACCAATGCGAATGGGTCAATATCTATGTCATATAAAACAATCGATGGCCATAGAGAAAAGTCTAACGAAAATTGTTTTCAATATACAGAACCGTGTTGTGTTGCGGTACATACTTTTCAAATAGACGCCTGATAAGGCTCGTTCTCATTCATAGAAGTGAAATAGAAATGAACACACAACTTATATACTTTAAGCAAACAATTGACAGACAAGTAACAATTAACTTAAAATTCAACCTAATAAGCGTTCGGTTTAATTTTTGAAAATATTTTTTAATTACTGTAATATTTTTGGTCCATGCGATAATTTTTTGTAACTGACATGCTGAAATTTTCATTTTATTTTAAATTTCCGAGACTTCTACTTTGATTTTGTTCCCATTGGATCTTATAGTAAAAGTGCACGGGCTACTTAAAGAATTAAGTAGACGCCTGGTAGTTAGTACTTCAGGCCCAAGAACTGAGCTGAGGGAGAACCATTTCTCTATGAGCGTATAAGCATCGCACATCCAAGACGCCGCGAGCATTATGCCCACTCAGCCGAAAGGACCAAATTAAAACTAAAACAATTAAACCAAAATTGTTTAATTGTTTTATTTTTAATGTCTGTTTTTAATATCATTGTAACATCTATCAAAGCTAGGTGTTGATATTTATTATATTAATATATGTTTTTATGGACATTAAACATAAACATTCTTAGTATTAACTTAATTAAAATAACTTAAATAAAACAAATAACAAAACTAAAACAAATTTAATAAGTTTGGTCCCTGTGGCAGAGTTGCCACAATGCTGGCGGCATTTCCTCGCTCTATCGCGATGTTTATACGCTAAGCAAGGAAAGCACCAGCTCTTGGATCACCGGTAATGATGTTTTGATTGTAAACAATTATTCATTAATTAAATTTAATATTTTTAAGAGAACGTAAATTGTAAATTCGTAAATATTGTAATCGACACGTCACGCCGTGAGAAATATAACCGCGTCGAGGTAAAATAGATAAAACAACAATAATAACAACCTAAGGTCCCAAACTCACGTCTTAGATAGAATCTAAGGCATAATGTAAGCAAGTGTTGAAACACGTAAATGTAACGCCATCTGATGGACGTGACTATCTGTCCCGGAAATACAAAAGTACTAGTCTACTTTGCAAAAAACCGGGCTGTTACGAATCCGATCGCCTCCGGCTAAGTTCTAAAATATATAATCAGCATTACAACATAAAATAATAGTTTTAACAGCTTTAAGACGAGGCAGAGGCAGGTGCAGGTTGCAGGTGGCCATGGACGATGAGCACTTAATCCTAATTGAACAGACTACTTGTGTGCCTTCAGACCAAAAAAAACTAAATGCACATATTTATAGGGAAAGAAAGATAATATAAATTATGATTCAAACTATAACAACATTACTCAACTGAAACTTTTATTTCTTAATTCAAACCTGAGACGATATAATGGCTTACTGGCTTAATAGGTAGTAACCTATGCTAATAGGAGCATTAGTAATGTGTAAGGGATACAATATTTTAAAAAAAAAACACGTATTTACAGTATTAAAAAGTATCAATAACTTTTGAGATATTTCAACCGTCAACAATTAATTACGTATTAAAAGCGTTAATTGGCATTAAAAATAAACGTGATTATAATTAATTTATTCTAAACAGATCAGATCGTTCGCACGAGCGAACATTAATGGAACAATTTGTTGGGCTCCCGGTCTCGAAATTTCTGAAGTATGTGAGTTGATGCTTTAGATACTAATTAATATTGTATGGGAATTCAATGTATGGAAATAGTTTTGTCTGATCAAAGTTGAATTTGAACGACCACCCGGAGGTGGATTCGAATATTGGTTTAAGCTTTACCTCTTCTGTGTTAGTAAGAGGAGTCTTAGTTACCCGTTTTATCACAAATGTACCTAGTTTTTACTCTGAATATCTGAAAATAATACAAACGATAAAAAATGTATCATTAAAATAATCGTAAGATTTATTGTAACTTATAACAGATTAACAATTTAACCAGCTCAAAATTTAGAGTCACTAGATCTAGATTTAAAGTATGAAATATTTTCAGCTCCAAAGATAACTCACTTCGACTGAATTCTGCGCTCACGTGCCGAATCGTGCGTGGTATGACAAGAGAGCAGCGTTCCATTTGCCACGAAGCCCCTGACACCGCTACCGTCGCTTTCGAAGGATTGCAGCTGGCTGTAAAGGAGTGTCAGCACCAATTTCGTTGGCACAGGTGGAACTGCTCAAGTTTACTGCTAAAGAGTTCCAATCCGCACGCCAGCGCGCTAATGAAACGAGGTAGGTTTAGTACGAACTGAGTTCGTCCACTATGAGATCATACATAACTACAGCTTCTATCAAGGCCATTTAATTTTTAAACATTCACAAACATTAATCTCCTTTAAAATTTTTATTGTTACATTAGCCGCGAAAAAGGAAATCTTACATGACCGATCTTAAATTTATTAAATCAATACAGAATTATTAAATACTGTCAGCGTATTTTAACGCGTATAACTATAACTATACAAATTGTATTTATAAAACTATAGTAATGAATAATAACCGATAAAGTATTTTCGGGTTTTCTTTGCTCAATCAACAATATAATTATTTTGTAATATCAATTACAAACGATTGATATTTCATTTAGAAAGCTTCTTTGTGCTTTCATCGCGTTGCTTATACGCAACTTACATTCTTGTTTTTATTTCGATATATTTCTTAACAAAAAAATAAATAAGCAATACAGGGAAGAAATGCTCCTTTTATTATGGGTACTTTACCACAAGCGTAACATTGTTTTAAGTAATATTAAAAATTACAAATGATATTTATTTTACAGTACAAAATAAGAAACAGTACTCTTTAATTACGAAGAGACTGGACATACATAATAAACTATACAAATCGATACTAAATATACCAGTTTATTCTTGAAAGCCTTGTGAATGGTTGACAAGTAGGTAATTACTTTGTACGCTCACTGGTGGCAAAATAGAGAAGCTTAATGTAAAACTTGAAAAAATACCCTTGCTCGCGCGTCATATTTTATTTCTCTTAGCTTAAGTTGTTTATTAAAATGGGTGATTTATTTCTTTCTGAACGGTGGTTATCCAATTAATACAAATTAGTATTTGATTTAATAAGCGAGAACATACCGGAAATACTTAACGTGTACTTAACCACTCCGAGTGCTAGTGCAGTTCATAAAAAAAATGCGTAACGCGCTAAATGCCTTATATAAGCTGTGGTTTCTGGTTGACATACTTTTAAATATTATATTAACACGCGCTAAATAAACTCGTTTTATACAAAATAATTCAAGAAAAACATAACAGCAATTAGCCGCTTGGATTAAAAGAGTGATCTTCATCATGGAATAAAACCAATTGCAATTGACCATTCCAATCCGAATTTATTACAACAAATTATCCACGCATATTACAAATGTGGAATGCGGCCGCATTATGTCCAGTATTTACTGATCCCTTTATGTATCGGGTGTGAAGGGCATTGTGTTTGTAGCATCGCACACGATGGAAATTTACGAGCATAGAGGATGGAAGACAACGAATCGCTTGCCAGGTGGGTCCGCTCCTGAGGCTGCGATTTCACGCATCGTGTGTGACCACGACGCCCTTAGCAATTAATATTTGAACTGAACTAAGAGCTGTTCATCATCGGATTCTCACGTTCGTTTTATTACTTTATTGCTGCTATGTTATTGAGTTTTTATTCGTTTAATACAGACCAGAAATGTGTTCCAATATTTTATTAATTTAAAAATAGTATTTTACTTGGTACTTCGTTACTTGATTTATTGGATTAAATATAATGTTTCACCTATTAGAGCTTAAGATATACAAAATTTAAATACGAGAAGAATCCCGTCGTCCACTCAAAAGCTCTATTCTCTAATACGCATTGTTGAAGGCATTATAAGCAAATATGGCAATGCTAACGCGGCGTATCGACACCTTCCGGCCCTACAAACAGGAATCTGTTTAAATTGAAAAACTATGAAAAAATAGCGTAACTAAACACTTAAACATCTTTCTTAACTCGGCCATTGTTTGGATTGAATCCGAACGTTGACGGGTGAGAGAAAAAATGTAAGAGATGCTTTTAAATAAGATAATAGCGATCGATGATCGAAGAAAGATAATGATTACGGACCGATGGTTTTTTTTATTCAGAAAGGCCTTAGGATGTTAGAATTTGTTCCGCTTCCCTGATCCTCCACACGTTGTTAGCGCGCTTGTGTACGTGACGCTTATATATAGAGGACAATGTTGACGAGTTAATGACTATTGTTGGACTAATGAAACGCATTTATGCTGGTGCGATAAAAGCTACTGGAATATAGACGATATATTCTTCATTATAACAAAGTTAATAAAAAAAGAATTTCCAAAGCGTTCAATAACATCCTATATATATCCATAATTAAATCATTTCTATAACAATATAACTTTGGTTAACAAAATAAAAAGTTGTTACATATCCACAAAAATCACTTCTTTTAACATGTTTATTTTAATAATAATCTAAGATTCGTCGTTTTAACATATTACTTTTCTAATAAAATTTGTCTCTTTATTCTATGAACCTTAACAAACTGCTTCACCTCACAGACGTCGGTAATCAAAAATGCCCTTTTGTCCTTATAAAATTCGTGCCGCTCCTCAGCTTGGCTACGTGACATCTAATGTCGACAATTTAACGACTTTTGTGAAGCTAATGAGGCAATAGTTGGAAATCATTTCAACGTGTATTAGTTGATGAGAGATTAGCGCAGTGAGGATGTCTAAGACACAAGCCAGGGTGGTGATACAATCGTGGACGTGCGTCATAAAAAAGTGACGTTTATAGGCGTTTTATATCAACAACGTGTCAGCTGTGACACTGTGATACTGCAAAAAGAAGATCTGACGCGTCTGTCGACTGTGGGAAAGATTTGATATCTTATTCATGTCTGACATTATTCTTTATATTATTTAGAATTGTTTACAATATACAAATTATAAATAAACAAAAAAAATTTTTTAATGCTTTTTAGTTCATTTTGATAATACCAGGATAGTGACTCGATTAGAGTAATAATTACTGGTTTTTGGAGAACACGCTCTAACACTCTTATTAATCTTAAAGAATACAAAAAAAAACAATAAATAAGACCTACAAAGAAAAAAAATAATTAATACAAAAAACAAAACAAAAATAATCATAGTTATCATTAGTCCTTGTACTGTTAATGCCTTGAAAAGCCAAAAAAAAAAAAATTTATATATTTAGATACCTCATGCCTCGCCTTGTAAAAATTCTACTTTTACAAGGCAATTGTACTTTAACATAAAGTCAAATTAATTAGCTTTTCATTTATCATACAAAAGTTCATAGGAATTATTTTTTACTGCAACAGTAAAAGTAAACTTATTATTTATAAATATATATTGTATATTTCGTATAGCACGTCTATCCACGCAGCACATTATGGACCAGCTGTCCGTCACGGTATTTCAGAACACCATGTACTCGTAGAGTTCTTCAAGAAAATATCGTTAAATTTCATAAAAGGCTGGGTACGTACTCACGAACTCACATCAGCCACATCACATACAGCTTCTTAGTATCTATGGGCGGTGATTTTACCTTTATGGGGCCTCCATCTCGATTAGCTCTTCTACCATGAAAAAAAAACATTATTTATAAAACAATATTCACACACATTGTTTCCCTAAAAGAACCAAAAATTATCGTTAATTATCTACTCGTAAAATGAAGTTATGATTAAGTTGTAATAAAGTTCAAGTTCATATTGGGTTTCATACTGTTATTTTCTTTTTGTTTGTTTATTATTACAAGTTTCCTTGTAATTTTACCTGTTTACTTGAAAGATGTTGTTATAATAAGAGAGGGTGCAAACGAGCAGGAGACACACCATGTGAAGTGAAGTCACCGCGTCTTCTGTAATTCTCTATTTCACCTCGTAGTGTAAATATTACGCATATATAAATTGATCTTGCCATAATTGTTACTAAGTACTCAAGTCCTTGATGATAGGGAAATGTGTGCCAAAGGTACACCGTCCGTACCTTCGGCGCATGATTGACAGCGAAAAATAACAATTTCGGTAAAACTAAAAGCGGACGTGTCGAAATGTCTCAACGTAAGGGATCAAGTGGTGAGATAACATCTAACCGTTTCAAGTCATGCTTCTTCAGATGCCTTTAAATGTGAGAAAAAACACACAAAAGGCCCATAAAAATATGAATTTGTCGAAAGTACTATTAAGTACGTGACAGTGAGTGATTTTTTTTTTAATTCCCAGGAAGATTAAATAATTAAGTAATTATGGGGCGAGTTTAGATGATATTTCTATAAGTTTATATAGATGGTGGGTTGGCTAAAATTTTAGCATGTACAGCTTGTAAGTAAGGGATCGCTTATAATCAACCGTTGCACTATTTTATGTTTTTATTTTTTATACGTCTTTTGCAATTAATATAAAACTATGCTTAAATTAAGGCTTAAATTTGACCGTTTAAATCCTGATTTTATAATATTATTGCTAAATCAACTAATATATTTATTTTATAATATAGATACAGCGATAAATATAATTGTGATTAATACGGAAAACGTCAGTCGCGAGACGCTTTCCCAATGACCTTCAGCCGAACATCGAACTTTGGGCCCGTAAGGTGAACTCATTGTTCGGTTTTGGTGATTAGCAATTCGCAACGGACAATCTAAACACATTCCAACCACCTTAATTGGTACAAAATTCTGAGCTTGACGCTTTCGTAAAAAGTTAATTAAAACGTGTATAAGCTTGTATGCGCATGGGTTCATAAATATGCCACAATTTTAAGTTTCATCTTTCATACTTTTTAAATTGGCCTGTATTTTTCTTAATGTTATAACGAGTTATGATAGTATTGATGAACGTTATTGACTTAACTGATATTATAGACTTATTAACACAGCCATTGGCTGAGTTTTGAGTTATCCAAGCATACGGAAGTGGAAAGCTGCTATTTAACTATGTACCGATTATTTTATTTGTTTTTACCTAATAAACTTAATGTAAGTTAATATTTCATAAACTTACATCTATTAATATAATTAAAAACTGTCACTTGTTACGCAAATTTATTCACTGTAAATTTACTTAAGGGATAGTAAATTTACAGTTCGTGTTTGAAGCGATAAAAAAAACGTACATTAAATCGAAATCCTGTGACTCGTAAATCACATCAAGTGAGCGGGTGCATCGCAGCGGCGCGCTCGACTCAAAAACTGTAGCAATATGGAAAAAGACGACCACCTCAGGTGCTTTGGAAAAACCTTGCATTATGCGCATCGTATTAGTTTTAAAGTTAACTCACCACTGGTATCAAAAGCTTTTTTTAAAGATAAAGACAATTTTATTATTAACACAATTGGCTTACTGTCAATGAGCGCTACGAAACTATCAACAAATGATATTTAATTCTAAATCAAACTAAATTACAAAGGCTTGTTTAAGTGTATGCCTTTTATATGTTAAAAGATCCACACTAAAAAAATATATAAATATAATCAAATATTTAACCAATAATAATAATGCAAACCGACTCCACGATGGCTTTTAGCCACAAAACTACGATACTCCATAGTCATAGTGTAACTTCTCCATATTGTGTTGTCGAAGAGTGAGGACTTATGGTTTCAGTCTTCCAGCTTGTATTAATAAATTATTAATAAACTTTCTATCCAGCCAAGTATTTCTAAGAGCGTTAGTCAGATTAGTATAGACTGACTGCATTTGTTTCAGTGAATGCATATTTTAAATGTACTTAAAAGTGTTTTGAATGAAAAAAGTTCGATATGATAATTGAAATTTGTGTTTGTTTTGAGGGCTGTAAAGTTTTTTCTTCTTTACCGGCGCCCATTCCTTAAATGGGGAGATGAAGATTTTCCAATTTCAATCCGTAGTTCGGGGAATCGCAGTCTTTTTTTCTGAAATTCGATCCGAATCGCGTTTATCTGTTGGAGAAATCTTATTTTTAATCTTTTTACTTAAGCCTAGGTAACAAGTTTTCTTCTTTGGCAAGTGAAACTAACTGCAAAGAAAACTAGTGGGTATTTTATTGTCAGTAGGTACTTAATAGTACAGTACAGTACAGTAGTAAAAATATAAATAGCATAATTTTATAAAAGTCTTTTTTATAGATTTTAAAATTAGTTTCAGTACTTCGATTATTGTAAAAAAGGCTTTATTTTTACAATATTTGACACCTTTAGTTTAATAGAAGGAATTAAATTAATTCAAATCATTTTGAACGCATTAAGCAAATATTAGAAATTTGTTATGTCATATCATCTAATACTGAACCGAAAACGTTATACTTTTTTGCTGACTGTATCGATAATACATATCATGAATTATTAATGGCCAGGGCAAAAAGCGAAACAACAAGTGTAAGGGAAGAATTTAAAATCTGTCACCCGTTCAACATTCGGGGTATTCAATTGAAAAAATCGAACGAATAAGTAGAATTCATTTGAATCGATTAAGGAGTTCGATACATGCTCGATCGAGACCTTAATTTTGTATTTTGACTAATCCGGTAAATTACAAAAGTCTTTTACCTTAACATCAATATGAGTTAGTAAAATAAGATTCACATGTTGGTCACATTATTATAATTTTTTATTGGATTTCACGTCCTCCACAGTCGTCGTGCAGGTCTCGATTCGACTTCAACAATATGGTTGTGTTATCTAAATAAATATTTTAATTTTAATTAAATTTAATTAAATAAATATATTTGAAATTCAAATAAAGGACAAAAATATTTACACACCAACCTTACATACCTAAAAGAAACAAACAGAGAACACATATTTATCCATACTTGACGATCTCGAATCATCGAAATCGATCAATCGAGCGTGACATAAATCGTTTCAGATCGATACTATCGCGTTTCATCAGCAAATATAAATTTGTCACTGGCCTCTCGGAAAAGCGAGTTGCTCTTATAAATAAACAATAATGGCCGTAAATGGCAACACCGTAACATTCTGAAATGAATTCGATCTTATTGATAAAGAATTAAGATTTGTTCATCATGTACGACTAAACTGAACACCGACATTATTTTCTTAGGGAGTGTCGAACGAAAATTTCAATTATTATTATAAGCTTAGACGTCACTTGAAAGTCGTAATTTAAATTTAGAATTAAAAAAATATATATGTGTTAAATTTTAACGTATTTTCCTTATATCTGTAAAAAAAATTAAAGTTTAGTAGTTTAAACTGGAACCGGCCATTATTTGGAGCTTTGACATCTGTCAACTGTCAACTGTCGAACGACGTATCCATGAAAGTCGCAAGTTGTAAAACGCTTTTCACTCGCAAAGTATTAATTCACTTGACAAGCGATCATTGCATCAGATAACGCTTGATTTATAATGATTATCATTATTGTACTTGAGTTGTCCTAAATCATTTGCTGTCCAGTTTTTGTTGAAAGTTTGATGACCTAGAACGGGGAAACTGATACATCTACGTATTATTTAATAGAACATTGTTGTTATTACCGTATGTACATAATAGGTTTATATTTCGATGTATTTAGGTCAGTAATTAATGTCAGTAATAAAAAATCAGGACTTTTTTGATTAATAAAACAAAATTATACTATAATATAACTATAACTCTTATCAACTTATACACTGATATATTTTATTAATTGTGTTATATACGGAAAATTAATTATATAAACATTCTCCCCAAGCTTAATAAATAATAGCTAAAATGATATAAAAAGTGCATACAGAACTAGAATATTTGAAAAACAAAAACACAGCACGAATTCCATAAGGAAACTTTTTAATTTTAATCAACCGTATCTCGACGTCAATTAGAGTTGCTGCTCTAATCCATAGATAACGCATCGTATTAATCACTCGATACAATAAATTAATTTATTCGATTCTCATATCGATTCATCAGACTCGAATGCTTATAAACATTATTTAATCTGTTTACTCTTTTGAAACATAGACAAAGTTAATTTAAAATAAGTCAAATTTGAATGACTAAATACATTTAATTTAAATGAAGTATTTAAAAGATGGCGGAGTGTCTCTTGGCAGTTCTTATCGTCGACTCTGTTTCCTGGATTTTTTAAATGCAATTCAAGTTTTTATTTATTTGTAAATATGCATATTAGTAAATAGTGAATTTCATATAAAAATATTCTTACCGGTAGCTATGGTGTATGATCTTCAGAGCTGTACCCTTGAGATCCCATCCCACAATTAACCCTTTCTTGGCGAATTTTATCTGCAGTAAGCTTTAATTATACACTCTACCACTTTCCTCACAATTAAAGAGATCGCCGTTTTATTTTTTGTTATGCAACGATTAATAAAATAACTCCCTAAAATAGTTATATTGTCAAAGGCATAAAACCTCTTGATAATTATCAGCAGCTAGAAATAGCATCACAATCACCTGGACAGAGCTGTAAATAAACCATTCCTAAACTAGAACTCTATATCATAGCTAATTTAAAGGTACAAGACTTTTTAAGACACTTTAAGATTACACAGAGAATATATCGCTTGTAGTATAAGGAAAAGAATTCCACACATTTATCAATTACAGATAACCGTAAATACTATAAAAACTAGGAATCGAATCGGTGAGCAGGTGGTCGGACGTTTACAGGGCCTTAATTGCCTATTAAAGCACTGGAGATCTTAAAATTGTTTTCATTCAACTTCGCACAAAGACATTGCAAGAATTGCGCATTATTCTAACATGCAACGATTAACTGACCTTACTCAAATGCAAATGGACGATCGTTCTCTTTAAGGTTAAAAGATTACATTGTCCGATCCAATAGTTTATCTTCAAATAGCCCCGAGATTTAATTTATTGCATAAAATAGATAAATGTTTTGATCGTACGTTCCGCATTCTGCAACGGGTAGGACTGACAGATACCAGTTGAGATATGGAGACATCTTTGGATTACAGGTTTCTGATATTTGTAGCTAGATTAAGAATATGGTTTGAACTACAGAGATCGTATTTTACGCCTTTGAGATATATAGCCGAAAGGATTAAATGGTTTGAGTTACTGTTTTACTAAATCGTTAGATAACTCGGTGATCAGGGCTCAATGAGCAAACGACGCGCCTTTGATAAATATATATATATACAAATTAACATGTTGAGATTTTGTATTTTAAGAAAAACTTTTTACTCTAGGATTTTCCGCTTACACTAATACACGAAATGTACTGTGTAAATTAAGCATACATACAACATTTTCGATTATGTATTAGAAGTACATTAGATTACCACATAATCATTTAAGATAAAAGCTGCAGTAGCGCTTTTAAAAAGTTTAAGTGAATTTAATTTTACGCAGTTTTAATTGCGTTATCTACCACTGAATCATAAAGTTTCACAATAAAAGTTAAAGTACTTGTAAACATAAAACCCCTTAATTATAGGCATTACAAAATTATCGTTTTTACGACTTTGTCTTTTTATTGTGCAGGAATCTCGCTACATTAAATGATACTTTGCTACATTATTGTTAATTACTATTATACCGTTTAACACTGTACCTAGCGTGTATATCTGTAAATAAAAATGTAGTTAACCTTTTTGTTAGTATATAATCAAGGAATATAAGACAATTTGTTTTTTCCAAAAATGTTTATTGATAAAATACATTTATTGATTACATTTTTAAAATTGTATAAATTGGACTAAAACCCATTAATATTGTAAATTATTCAATCGAAATAAGTTTTAATATAGAGGCTGCTGGCAACATGACCACAATTGAATCGATTCTCTAATTATGAAAGTTTCAATTCCAGGGTTCCGCGAGACGTCCTTCCTCTACGCGCTGTCAGCGGCGGGTGTGGCCCACGCAATAGCCCGCGCTTGCGCACAAGGTCGGCTGCTTTCCTGCGGATGTGACCAGCTGGGGTACAGGGCCTCCCACGATCCACGGGGGCGGGCACGTAACAAGTGGGAATGGAGTGGATGCTCCCATAACTTGGCGTATGGGCTTGACTTTTCGAAGAAGTTTCTGGACGTGCGTGACCAAGTGGATGATTTGCAGTCGAAGATCAATGTTCATAATAATAATGCGGGGAGATTGGTGAGTTTTTCACTTATTATATTTTCTCTTAGATATATATATAGTGTGCTACGACGTAGGGATATTTTGTAGTGTTTTGTTTTAGACTTGAAAACGGAATTTTGCATACATATAAAATCCCCCGAAGTCATAAGACGTTTGATGTACAGAGATAAAAAAGACTGAAATATTCGAATACCCTCCAATTTTCTTCTTACGTGAGGGTGAATATGAAATTAACGACTAATTGGTATTAACAAATCAAATTTTACACGATCGTAATCCTAAAACCATTTTAGATTAACATTGACACTTTAAAGGCATGATATAGACAATGTGGTTTGATGTATACAATCTAAAAAGTAATAATTATATACAAATCCAAAATTAGTTCAAAGGCGTTATTCCAAAAGGTGGAGTCGATCGTTGGGTGGTCTCAATTACGTATCTGCTATAAAATATAATATTCAGTACATAATCGATTTTTATTACTAGTAAGCTTATCAGTTTCACATTCTTCTCTGGAAAATGTTAATGAGAAATTAAACCTTAGGCTTTTACACAGTTTTTAATATAATTTGCGTTTAACGTTTTTACACTGGTATTAATATATGCAAATTGTATTTCGTAATATAATTATGATAGATACCTGGAAAATTATAGCTTTATTCTCCAAAAGCTTTTATTCTAATAGCTTTATTATATTATAAAGATATGTATCAAACAAAAAGCTAGACTTCTTGCAAAATGTTCTGTTGTTGTTCCTTGTATCAATATCTGCAACCTAAGCCCTGTTTTGAATAATAAACAACATTTTTACATTCAACATAATAAAAAATATCATAGCCCGTGGCTTAAGTCCGCTAAATCACTAAGTACAGTCGCGCACAACGCGTGCACGTCACATAAATATGTCGCTTACTGATTTGTTATTGTCAGTCAACTAATCTGCCATAGCTAAAATACGTAGTAATATTTTAATAAGCCGCATAATAAACATGTCAATGTTAAATACTTTGCCGGTATAAAATCTAACACGATTTGATAGATTATGTACAGTTATGACGCATATAAGTGACAAGACAATAATGTGTATTTTTAATCTGACATCTTGTCAAATGGTATTTATGATTTTTATCGCGTCTGTACCGTTTTTTATAACAAATAGTTGTTTAGATACAAATTATTTAATTTGTGATTCGTTTATAGTGGTTAATTATATAGTAGATGCCTAATATATACCGCGTCTCTGACCGGCGGCTGCGAGTGACATTTATAGTGAGATAATTGCGTCTAAACTACTATTTTATTTTAATAACACGGGAAGAAATTTATTTGTTATAACCGGAGGTGAAGCTGTCAAGTTCTATGTATTTGATATTGTTATTTTATTTAAAAAAATCCTACTATTTTAAAAGAAACCTTTCGCCAACTATTTTTTTTATTTATTTTTCTGTCACTTATGAAGATTCTTGTGTAAATGTATTAACTATAAATGAATTAAAAGTTAAGGTATAGGCTCGTCCTAGGTAAGATTTTAGTACACAAAGATATATTATATTAAAATATTTTATTTATTATTATATAAAAGTTGTACTGTGATGCCTGGTATTCGTCCTGGGGATTTGCGCTGCAACCATGAATTCGTATCTAGCAATACGTAATAAGTATCTTATAATGGTAATTATCATAGTAATCAATTTAATAATACACATGTAATAATGCAATACCACAAAATTTGACTATAAAATCCTATATAAAAAAACTTCAAGGTTATGTTTACGATTTTTTTAAGTGAAATTTAAACGTTCGTAAATCATTAGCCTTCTCACTGTAGAGGTTTCCTCACGATAGACTTAAGCCACCCAGTCAACAGCTCACTTTTGTGCCTACCAGAAATAATTAATATATTTGAGGACTAAATAAACAAATATATTGTAAGTCCATTAGGTATAAAATTTAATTTCAAAAGAAATGACTATTAAAATACATAAGTTTAAAAGTACATAGTTTTAAATACATGAAAAAACATCTGATGAACGTTAAAAGTTAACTTTGTTATCTACTAATTATGCGCGAAGTTAATTTTTAAACAGACAGACAGACATAAATTATCATAATTAATGTTGTCGACCATATTGCCGTCTTGACCAGTAGCAAAAACCTTTATTACATAAATTAAAATAAACACATAGTTAATTTTGACAGTTTATAGCTTACCACTGTGGTCTCAGTAATTAAGTTACAAAGTTGCATTGATCAATAAAAAACAACAATATTATTTTTTACAGTTAATCCCATTTTTTTAGTAAAACTTTTGGAAGAAAAATTTTTTGACCAAATGGTCATTAGTAACACTAACCCCTGAACCCTACTGAGTTTCTTGTGGATTCTTCTCAATTTAGGGCGCAGTGTGCCCATGTAAACTTAGATTTAGTGACGTGTAAAGGTGTTTGTTAACGATATTATTTGAAATAAAGAATTTCGACTTGACTTATAAACTACAGACTCTTATTTACGTTCTTTATTTTTAAAACTCTTATATATAGCCGAGCTGTGCGTTATAAAATGAGATATATAACATACCAGCCTAAATTTAAAATCAATAAGTAAAATATGCGATAAAAATTTAACAATCAGCATCCTATCAAGAATGATATTAGCTACAAATATATATCACAGACGGTGGTCCGACCCCACACTCGACTATTGTTCGCCCTCTAATATTTTGTTTTGTGGGGATATAATTAACAGCCTCCCATGAGATCTCAGTTAGACACGCTCGCCGTAATAACCCGCGATGATATTTATATTAATGTCAAAATAAAGTCGACCCCAAATAGACCGACGCGTATCGTTTATAAATATTTCAATTATATACGCATCTGTTCACTATTTTCCGGTCTTTACTTTTATAATAATAATCACCATGTAGCACACACTCAGTTATTTCTTTATTAAATATTTTATACACCATTTGCTGAAAACAGTTCTGTGTCATCGGTCTATATTTGTATATAAAAAAATCTATATTTGTTTAGATATATTTGTATTAATATATATATATATAAAGATCTTTAAAGTTCGGTGTAACATCGGCCATCCTCAGCGGGACTATAAAAGATGTTGCATTTCAACCCACACAAAATTAGGCACCGCATTGGAGAGCAGAGGTGATAATTATGTTACAAAAAATCTATTCGATGAGTTAATATTTTGTTATTTCGATATTAGCCAGTGTAGATTTGATTTTAATTATACACTTTTATACACTCATGATAAAACGATAAATTGCTGTCTGGGTGTGGTTTTATTATTAAATTTAATTTGTATATGATACGTTGGTTGAACTATGGTTAGACCTTGATTAAAATTATTACTATTAACTAATTATAATTATACTAAACTTATATAGGCGTTAGTTCTTTTACAGGACCAGTTGTCACTTATTTGTCAACGAGTGGATTTAAGACAAATATGGTCTAACAAAAACAAATGACGGCTATGTCTTAAATTATTGAGATTTATTATAAGATTTGAATGATATGATTTTAACCCAACTCCGTATAAAAATTCGTCTGTCGACTATATGTCGGCAACTCATTGTCTCCTATTTCGGTCACATAATGAGACGACGAGGATGTGGAAGAACTGATCGTGGTCGATACCACTGAAGGCAAAGGATCACTGGGTCCAACCAACAAGATGGACTGACACTTCAAAATTCCACACCACAGAGATTAGAGAGGCGTTAGACAGAAAACCAATTACAAAAAAGAAAAGCGTACCTTTCCGTTAAGGCCGTTAACTCTTGAAAGCCTCCTGGCATTAAATTTTTCCATGATTCAATTAGCTTCAGATGCCACCCTGCTGTACTGTTTACATGATTTTGTATATGATTCCTATACCTGAGTTTGTATAAAGGTTAAATAATGTCAAATTTATTTTTAATGTGTTATATATTTTGATATCTTCTATCAATTCATGCGAATAGAAGATACATTAAGGTCATAGAGAAAATAATTTAATTCCATTATCTGTAGGCTTATACCATGTTCGTATTACGTGCTCGGAGCGACACGTTCTAAATAAGATTTCAAACCGATTTATTAAATTAAAATATGTATGAAAATAGACACTAGGACGTTTAACACATTTCAAATACATACATGAATATCACGTAACGGACTCAAATTAGAATTAATAAATAAACTGTGGACAAAAATATGATCCTAGTGGAGTATTATAAACGTTTGTTAGTTAATTAGTATTATTTACAATATATAGTTAAGTAAAGCCTTTGTATATAGATAATTTCGTTTCGTAAATATTATTTGTTAACAGTTGTAATGATAAGCTTTAGACTTACATTGCAATATAAGTTCTAAATTCAAATATCCGCTTTAAAAAAAAGTTTTAATACGACCTTCTTGGTTGGTTATTAACATTTTTTCAATGAATATGTATCGGCCTTCATTACAGTTGAGTCATGAAATTGATAGACCCGTGATTCGAATGGAGAATTCCACTTTCAAATGGTGCGGTTAAGTAATGCTTAATTTGTTCGTCAGATTAGTCTTGGTCATTTTGAACCTATTAGCTATACTCAGGCTTAATCGCTTACTAGATTATAATTCTTATTGGCTGATGCTAATTTGTTGCATCTTTTATCGATACGGTAATAAGTAGAAAATTGTCAGCGTCCCTTTTGTAATTTAAATAATAACTTAACCGACTCAAAAATAGAGAACCTTGAGACAAAGTCACCTCCAAGATGTTAAAGACGCGTCAAACAAAATTACATACATCGCGCTTTTTTAATTGGCCTATTGTATTTAATGATAGGTTCGCGTACTATAATTATTTGTCTAGTTTTTGCTACCATGAACCAGTTCTTAATAACCTCATATTTACTCTTCAAAATACCATTATTTTAAGTACATCCATCGGCACTGCATAAGCACTTAATACTGGCTAATGATTTAATTTCAAGTATCTGATGACATGTTATTGAGTGATATTTAGTGATTGCAATTTGCATTTAATATTTTCTCATACGCACGGCATAGGTATTGTTATTATGTAAAATAGCATATATACGACATAAAACATATATTTACAATAATCTAAAAAAATAAACATATAACTGTTTTACAGCGTAAAACTAAATCAAAGTGTAATGTACTTTTAGAAACATAAAATATTCTTTAATGAAAATGTTTAATCATAATACATTTTATAAGTAAAATTACATTTACCATGACGCTGATTTTCCATTTCAACATTCACAGTTTCTAATTATCAGTCAGAACGTGAATAAAAAATTGCGATGCACCACAAAATGTAAAACGATAAATCAATACAACATACAATTAGGCCGGCCGAAGCCAGCCAAAGTGTAGAAAGTGGCTTTATTGAAACTATTGATAGGGTCGACCGCGCCGGCCTCGGGGTCCATATTAGCCCGCAGTATTTTACAAACAGCCCGCCGAGGTGAGAACATAATAAGCGGGTCGACTCCATTTTTAATATTCCGCCTTCATTATGTCGTATTACAAACGTCTTGGGTGGTGAATTCTATCGCGAACTGTCTTTATTCCACGCCATTAAGGCACCAAGATGGAAGGGCGGGCCTTGCGCCGATTTATTTGAATTTTTGAACAGACTCAATTTGGGAAATTATTCCGCTTGGGGCGCACGCGAAATTAAGACGTCAGCGTGATTGCAGTGAGGCGTTTAATTATGTAAATGTTATGAGCTAGGTGGGTGGTGCGGGTAATTGTGCCAAGATGTGGTCACGTTCAGATTTATGATTCAGGCCTTTGAAAAATTACTGAGCGATGCAATAAATTTTGTCGGAGTGAATGCGAATGGACATTGTATGAGATAATGTTGAGAAAATACATCTCCGCTTTTGTCTATATGACTTCGATCGATGATTTGAAACGATTATTATTATAGCCAACATTGGATTGTATGCGCTATGCGTAACTAAGCTCTGCAGGCGTTTTGTTGATTATAATCTTATTAAAGCTATTAAGGTTAAATATGAGAATGACACATTCGAACCTTTCCATATGAAAAATTGTTTCTCAGATTCTTGCATCGCACATGGAGGTAAGGTGTAAGTGTCACGGACTATCTGGAAGCTGTCAGCTCCGGACTTGCTGGAGAGCCACTCCTGACTTCAGGGTCGTCGCCACTACCATTAAGCGGCAATATCGTAAAGTAAGTTTTTTTTATTATTTACCAACACTTTTTTATTTTTTGTTACTAGACCTGAAAACCTTAGTTAAGAAAGTTTGTTAAGTCTTTAAACGGACGGTGATATATAAACGCCAATAAAATTATCGTTAATTCATGATTGATTTATGCTAATAACCAATTTACTATAAATCAAACTAAGTAAAACTCGTTGGATTTTTGTCTTAATAATTAAATTTGTATTGATAAAATTAACAAACTAAATTCTCTTATGTGAATATTTTAAGCATTTATGTTTTAATTATAGGCTCTGATGGTAGCACAGGAAGGTCTCAATAATGGCGTTTCAGTGCTGCGAGGGAGACCTCGCGGCAGAAGGAAGAGTAGACCTAGACCCGCACCTAAAACAAGCCTACTGTTCTATGAAAAGTAAGCTTAATTTAATCACTAAATCAGTTTACCAGATGATTCCGATGGCTACGCCATAGAGTTGCACTATGCATACAATCTTCAGCAATAATTTAGAAAAGAATCGCCTCACCTACGTCAAGCTAAAAACGTTATCGTCTGTAATTTTATGTTACATTCTAAGTTTTCCAAGAAGAAACTAATTAAAACCATCTCTCGTTCGTTGAGCACTCGCGTAAAAATAAAATTAACGTAAAGTATTAAGTGTAATATAAAAATACAAACACCATAAAAAAAGCTTAAAGTTTTATCTTCATTTAAAAGACATCCGACTTTTAATATAGCTATATAAAAGTGGAGTCAATAAACATAACACTACCTAAAAAATATTTGTGGGCGATAAAACTCCAGCTCATATAAAACCGCTGGTCAAAATCCTTTATAATTAATTAAATTTATAGATCTCCGAGCTTTTGCGAAGCTGATCCCAAGCTCGACTCTCCAGGCACGTCAGGGCGTGTATGTCGTATTGGAAGGACATCAAGGACGGGCTCCTGTGACCTGCTCTGCTGCGGTAGAGGCCACGACCTCATTCGCAAGTCCAGTATAAAACCTTGCAACTGCACATTTCGTTGGTGCTGTAAAGTCGATTGTCAAAAGTGCAAAGATGATAAGTGGATTGCAATGTGTAAATAATTCATTTATGTGCCGTAAGCATTTTACCAAACATTAATTATTAAATTCATGTTTCGATTTGTGTTTAAAAATCGTTCTGGAATGCGCAATTACACGGAATTAATTGTTTATAAATTAAATCTATACAGATTTTAGTATTAAAATAGTTTAGGCACACCTCATGATACATTAATCTTAGAAATTTTTAGTGTCAATATATTTTTAATTTAAATAGCTTTAACATAGTAATTGTTCAGTATTATATATAGACTATACATTCCGTCTTGTAAATAACCATTCCATATTTAATATTTATTTTAGTAGATAACCTTTTGTATCAAATGTTCTAATAAATGTGTAAACACCGCATTTGTTTTTATAGTCCTGAAATGGACTATTTAATTACATTATTATATAGAACGGTGGAAAAAATGTTCAGGTATACTGATATCGCTCATAGACATCCACTGTCAGAGGGGTCGTAACTGTGCTGTGTTTATAAAGAGAAGATCCTCCTTTCTGAATGTGGTGCTTGTAAATAGGAAAAATCACAATTTTTTTTGTGAATTTTTATAATTTCGAAAGTTATGTAATGTTTTTTTACAGTAATATCAAAAATATGAGTAACCTTTAGGTTGCGCTCATTTAATTCTAAATTCATATTTAGAATTACTCTAAAGTATTCTTTTTCATGTATAAATAAGGGGCAATCAGTACAAGTCAATTATTTTTGAATTACACGTACATAAAACCTATCCTATCGTTCACTAATCTGTCACTTCTTATGTGTAGCAGATAGACAAAACATGACTGAATAGTGATGTAAAATGTTTGACAACTCAATAGATATTGTTACTGAGATTCGCTCTTTTCTAAGATATCGGTCGTAATTTTGAACATTCGTTTTTTGTACACATACAGTTTTGTTTTGAAGTTCTATGCGTTGTTACCTTAACAAATAACTTTTATGCAGCAACTTTATTCATACTATTAATAATGAGATTTATTTTATAAAACCCTTCAAGATTACATACGTAATAATATATAGCCTAATCTATAGGTTTTAATAAGAAATTAATTCTACATTCAGATGTTATAGCATCGCTATAGGTATGCACAATCGTAACTCATCGTCCATAATGGTGTTAGTGGTATCGTAAACGGATTATTTGTACTTAATTCGACGAAGCCCCAGCACTTTTCAGAGTTCCCAGCTCAGTTTTTCATTGTAAGTCGTGAGTCCGTGGTAAACGGGCACGGTAAGTTTCATTTTATTATTTCATCATCAATAAAACACTAGTACATTTGACTTGTATCTCATAGGCTTACAAAGTCGGTGTTCACATGAATCATTGAACCATGTACGAGGTAAGAATGAGGGATGGCTTAAATGTGCCATCATTATCGAGCCCACATGACCGCTATAAAATTGATAAGAAACTGGGTTCCGGTATATTCGGGAAAGTATTTCAAGCGTCAGACGACCAAGCCGCAGGCAAATCGGTCGCTGTCAAAGTAATCAACTTAACAGATACGAAAGAACAGCACATTCATGAAGAATATAAAATATTAAGGGACTTCACGAAACATCCAAATATCCCCGACTTCTACGGTGTGTTCTGCGAACGATCCGAATACGTTAAGAAGATATGGTTCGTAATCGAGGTAAGTACACGGTATAAATTAATTAATCAGAATCGGTTATCGCATTCGGTATAACGTATCGCCTCTTCCCCAGCTATGCGAATTTGGATCTGTCATCGATATTGTCAGAAAATTGAATGCGGTGGACAAAAAAATGTCTGAAGAACACATCGCTTACATCCTCAAATATACGATCAAGGTGAGTCCTAACCGAATGTCTATAGACATGTCGTTCGTCACATACACGACGCAGCTTATAAAACAAAGGCCCTGCCAATCCGGCTTTCAACGGCTGTATCAATTGGTAGTAACTTTAAATTCAAACTCAATTGTTTTCGGATCAGTTGGGATTGTTGACCTCGGTATAAAATATAGCCGCGCAATCATCCGCGTACTAAAATCTAGGGGGCCATTACTTAAACTCGGCCACATTATTACATGTGATTCGAGACGGAACGCACCAAGTTGTCGATGTGAATGTCTGAACGCACTACAACACCGTGATGCCCCCCCATTGCGAAGCATCGCTCAATTATCGTAAATAATGCTCGCACACAGAAGATATACGACGTTGCTGTGGTAGCCGCAGGACCCGCTGACTCGTTTCTGCTGCGATAATATATCCCTTACAACCCCGTCTATACAGACTCAAACACTATGGTTCAAGCTATTTAGAGCTCTTGCTAAATTAAAACGACTCAAATGGATATTATCTTTATGTTAGCCACTTGCCTCACAATACTCGATGCCTCATTTACGTCTTGTTTTGTGTATTTTTTATGTATAACCGAATACAATTATTATAGGCTGTTATAAATTAATTGATGGTGTACTATGAATAATGTTACATTAATTATATTATTAACTATTTTTATCTGACGTAATTGAGCCTTATACGTGTCAACGGTAAAAAATGCTTTTGCTGGTGATTTGGTACAACTGATAGTCATATAATAAAACGACAAACGAGAACCACATCAAGCGACTGATACATCAGTATATGGGACAGGCTGGCGTATGCAAATAGCTCCAATGAATCACATGGGCGTGGAACTCTGAGTGACGTTGATGGTAGCGTCATTGAGGCGTCACAGGCCATTTGTTAAGGCGGTCGCTCCATCACTGCCTGTCAAAAAGACTCACTCCCGCCATTGGCTCCCTTTAACAATGTAATCATTTAATGTATTCAGTGTTACAAAGTAATTGAGTCCAATAACGAATTGAGAGTGAAGTATTGTACTGTTTATGCTTACGTTTTTTTTACAAATAGATTTGTAATCTATTTTATGTAGACGATAACTAAACGAACGCGATTGCAACTTCAACGTTTTGTAGCAAAACATTATTAGACGTAGATATTGTTATGTTGCTACAAAGTACCGGCGTTGGTATGCTAGTAAACTCAAATATCTCTTGTACTCAAGATATGAACCTTACCTGTACGACATATGTCATATAAAAAGTTTATGGAAATTACTTTATCATTGTAGGCACTCGTTTATCTCCACGAGAACAAAGTTATGCATCGCAATGTACGAGCCAGTAATATACTTATAAAGAACAATGGCGAAATAAAAATCTGCGATTTCTCATTGTGCTGTCAATTAAAAGACGCTTTAGATAAAACGACAAGCTATATTGGATCGCCGAGTTGGATGGCTCCTGAAATTGTAACCGGTGGTGAGGGTTATGATAACAGAGTGGATGTGTGGGCCCTGGGAATCACGACAATTGAAATGGTCGATGGTAAGGGACCGTTCGAAAACATGCATCCGACTGGTGCCTTGTTCCAAATTGTAAGGAATCCACCACCGAGCGTTTTGAAGCCAGCGATGTCGTCAAATGAGATTAATGATTTTATCAATGAGTAAGTACAATAAATGAGATCTATTAATGTGTACAATATACGAAGGGCATATTTGGAAACTAATTTCGGGTATGTATGTTAAAATTCAATTGTGTTAGTGAAAATAGATTTTCAGTATTCCCTTCAAACAATCCCTTTGGTTAAACTTGCCTTAACCGACCTAAGAAGTAATATGAATTATATGTAAATCTAAGTAGTTATAACATGATGATTTACAGGTGTCTTGAAAAAAATCCAGAACATAGACCATTTATAATGGAGTTGGAAGAACATCCATTCATTCAATCGGTCCCTGAAAATGATTTTCACGTAAGTTTTTATTGTTATTTTAAGCTATAAGATATATTAATGTAAGAAGTATTAACGAAGCGGTTTTCCGTGTGGTATTTCATTAAAATACCAGATAAAGGCTAATACTTTAATTATTAATAACATAGTATAGTATTACGTAGGTACACTATGTAATATGTTACCTAACTATGCCTAATAAAACATATTGTTCATTATTCATACAAGATTCTGACATATTCCAAAAATTCGTTTATTGATTATAGCTTTCCACTGAAATCAAAATGCTTGCAAATGATCTTCAAGAAAAAGAAACACCGCCAAGAAAACCAGAGCGCATTATTAAAGATGGTCTCCTTATCACACAAGGGAGGCACGAGCCCGAAACAATGCAAGTGGAAGACTTAGCTGCTTTAGAATGTTTGACCGAAGAGAATATTTTAACTGAAATTCATACGAAATTAGAAAAAGGATATTTTATGTCTTTCATTGGAGATATCCTGTTAATACTCAATCCCAATTCCAGTGATGATATTTATAATGAAGAGGTAAATATATACGTATGACGCTGATACTTGACCTATGGTACCATTTATTTTATAAAGAACTTATCAATGGACAGAATAACATTTCGGTAATACTGTAAAAACTAGAGCTACCTACCTTCAATGTACTAAACGTACACACGTTTAGATAGCAAGGCCATAATGTTGAAGACATTATTATTATATATATAATGTTTATAAACATATGCTAATTTGTCTAAAATATTTTCAGTATCACAAAAAGTATGAATGCAAATCTAGATCGGATAATGAGCCACACATTTTTGCCGTTGCTGACAGCGCCTACCAGAACGCTTTGCATCACAATGAACAGCAGTACATAGTTTTTTCTGGTGAAAGCAAATCCGGAAAGACGACAAATGTACTGCATGCACTTTCGCACTTAACATTCTTGGGTGCTATGAAAAATAACACGGGTGAGCGGATACAGAATGCAACTACTGTAATTCTTGCATGCATAAGTGCGGCCACTCCAATCCACTCCAATTCCACGCGAGCAATTTTCCACATTCAAGTTACATACGGGAGCTCGGGAAAACTGAGTGGGGCTCTGTTTTGGTTGTATCAACTTGAGAAATGGAGGGTATCCTCGACCGATATGTAAGTATCATACAGACATGTAAATATGTATATATGACAGAAAGATCTTATTGAATTTCTCATGTTTGTTTTAGGTCACATTCAAACTTTAACATAATGTATTATTTCTATGACTCAAAAGAAGCCGATAACAAATTGAGTGAATTTTATCTAGAACGAAATAGAAAGCATAGGTATTTAAGAATACTAGACGATTCAATAAGGGGAGTCCAAGGTGCTCGTGAAAATCCACGAGACAATGCTAAACGATACAAGGATATAATTGACTATTTAAAATTGCTTGATTGGCAAGATGATGAAATCACCTTCTTTGAAACTGTATTAGCTGCGATATTAGTCCTTGGTAACGTGAGATTCAGAGATGGTAAATCTGGTTCGGCAGAAATTGAAAACCCAGAAGAAGCCAAAAAGGTGGCTAAGCTATTATCACTTGACGAGGTAAAGTTCCTATGGGCTTTGCTTAATTATTGTTTGATAGAAAATGGAAATGCCGTAAAACGGAAACATTCAACCGACGAGGCTAGGGATGCAAGAGACACATTAGCAAGTACTTTATACAAAAGATTGGTCGATTGGATGATAAACTTGATTAATTCGAAATTGTCATTCATGAGAAAAGTTTTGTAAGTATTCTTGCTTAATAATATTAAAAGTTAGTCAAGTGTTGTGAGTGTATATATAATTAATTCTGGTAATAATGAAATCACTTATATTACAGCGGCGACAAATATTCAGTCAGCTTAATTGACGTATTTGGCTTCGAATGTTATCACAGAAATAGATTGGAGCAGTTAATTGTAAACACGACTAATGAACAACTGCAATTTCTCTACAATCAGAAAATATTTGCTTGGGAAATGCAAGAAGAAGAAGAAGAGGAAGTCCCAGTTCTACCGTTACATTACTACGATAATAAGAACTCGGTTGATCAACTTTTGGCGAAACCGCATGGCATATTTTACATTTTAGATGAAGCAAGCCGTACGAGTGGCGGTCAGGACTTTATAATGAGTAAGTTATGAGTTATTAAGTAAATATGAGTAAGTTATTATGTAAATTTAAATTTAAAATTACTGTGGTAATTAAAATCGAACTTCTAAAATCGAAAATATTTAAAAGTAATATTTGTTTTCATGAAGGTACAGTTAGATCGTCTTGTAAAGGACCGTATGTAAAACTTGCGGGTAGTCACGAATTCAGCGTTGCACACTACACGGGAAAAGTGAATTACGATACAAGGGAAATGGCCGACAAGAATAAAGACTTTTTACCACCTGAAATGATTGAAACTATGCGTGCTTCAACAAATTTTACGATGCAACAACTATTTAAAAACAGACTTACGAAGACCGGTAATCTTACCCTATCTCCGAATGAAAATCAACCTAATCAAACAAAATCTCAGAAAGAACAAGAAAATATCAAGGCTAGAGTAAGTTTATACGAATTTTAATAAATAAATAATAAAACACCGATTATAAACGATTTATTGTTTCAAAATCCTTTTTAAAACGTCTCGTTATAGAAATTTAACACTGTATCAAAGGGACAATACTCGCAAGTGCGTAGAATGAGAACCGCTGCTGCCACCTACCGAGTGACAAGTTTGGAAATTTTAAAACAACTATCATCAAGCAATGGCTTACATTTCGTCCGATGTGTCCGAACGGATCTAAACGACAATCCTCGCGGGTTTCAAAGTGAAGTCGTCAAACAACAGTTAAGAGCGATGGCGGTGCTGGACACCGCAAAGGCTCGCCAGTGCGGTTTCTCCTATCGTATACCATTTGCTGAATTTATTAAAAGGTATTTTGGATTTATAGAAAACATCTAGAAAACAACGAATACAAATGTTTAATTTTTTTCAATCATACGTGTCATATTAGTAGACAGAAACATACATAAACAACTTGATATACTTCTATATTAATTTATATAATAATATACTAGTATAAAATTTTCTCAGATACCGTTTCCTGGCCTTCGATTTTGATGAAAATGTGGACGAAACAAAAGATAATTGCCGCCTGTTGATGATCAGATTGAAAATGGAAGGATGGGAATTAGGAAAATCGAAAGCGTTTCTTAAATATTACAATGAAGAATTCTTGTCCAGGTAAGTTCTCTTAGGAAATCCTCTTTTTCAGCTAAGTTCAATGCGAACTCAACCCGTTACTAATTAAATACAATTACGGAAGAATATCAATATTGACGTGATACTAAACCAACGCTGAATTTTGAGCTAATGTCTTCAAAACAAGCAGTTCTTAAGTTAAATTATAGTTATACAAAACTAATAAAAATATATCACTTACAAACAAGAAGCAGGTGTACATTAGGTACATATCGTCTCATAATTATGTCTCTTAATTAAATATTTCTAATTGTATGATGTTTATTTCCTATAAGAATTAACTTAATCAACAATCTTGAATATTGATTGCAATAAGAAAAGTAATTTTAACGTATTTCTTTATTTACAGATTGTATGAAACGCAAGTGAAGAAAATAGTCAAGGTGCAAAGTATGATGCGTACATTCCTAGCGAAACGGAAAGCTGTGCAAAGCAAATCCAAGGCTATGCACAGTGAGTGAATTCAGGGGCTTGTTCGAAGATACGGACGGATATTGGTTTCAGTGTGTTAACTTGGCTAGAACTGCTTTTTATAAAAGGGCTAATAATTGCTTTTAAAATAACGAAATGTAACAAAAAAATGCTATAAACAAATATCTAGAGTAAAGCCGTCCGTCCCTTCTAACGTAAATAGACTTAGTACATTCAAACAAATGATTCATCATCATCTATTTCAGTCAAGGAATTAAAAAAACAAAAGTCGGCAAACATGAACGACGAGGAGGCCGCTTTGGTTATACAAAAAGGTATATAAAACAAAATTATTTAATAATTTGCGCATTAAACGTGGAGTGATACTAGGCAACAATACATTTTGGGTATGCAAAGGCAAGTGGTTTTTATAAATGATATCTTCCAGCGTACAGAGGCTTCGTAGTTCGAAAGGCATACGGGCCACTGGTCAGTAAATCAACTGGCCAAATTGATGAAGAAACGTCGTCTTTTCTGAAGCGCTTTGCGAGGAAATGGAAGAGTAGATCCCTCTTTCAAGTTCTTCTTCAATACCGTGCTCTTCGTTACCAGGACCTTGTGAATTTCTCTCAACAGGTATACATAGAAAACTATGCCTAAAAAGGTATTCCTACATCATTTCATATAGACACAAAATAGATATATCTACTATATATGGTAGCGAGTTTGTTGTGGATCTCAGACCGGTTTATTTTGAAACCCTCGTATAGGTCGTAGGTATAAGAAAATTATTCACAAGTAAAACTCAAACTCAAAACTTAAACTCAAAATATCTTTATTCAAGTAGGTCTTTATAAAGACACTTTTGAATCGTCAATTTTTACACTACCACCGGTTCGGAAGGCTGTCATCTACCGAGAAGAACCGGCAAGAAACTCGATAGCTGCTCTTTTAAAATAAACAATTCATACAAAATTGTGCTACTGACAATTAAAATAACAAAGCATTGTAAGGCTACTCAAGAATTGAACTGTCCCGATGCTGAGCCAGTACGCTGATACGATACTATATGGAAATTATATAAATTAATTTCAGATACACATTTACAACCAAGTTCTAGTAGAAGGGCTATTGAACACAAACACATCAGTAATGCTGGAACGCATTGATCCACATACCAGAAAGGAATTCCTTGGAACCCCACGTCCGACCGTTTGGAAGCTGCCCTTCAGACTTGACGAAATTCAGTATTTCGACACGTCGCACATGTGCGATCCCAAAGTGAAAAGCAAGTACGTATCAATGCAAATCTAATAAAATCTTTCATAACCATATAACTTGATATTTGAATTAGGAACGTTGTTAGACCTGAAAGGTAAACTGCGACTTATTTTCCATTATGATATATTAATCACAATTTCCTGTATCGTTACTAACATAATGCATTAAAGTTCGCAGAGTGCCGTGCCCTAATTCTAACCTACTGGTTTCTCATTATAGCGACACATTTGCCAGTCAATACGATTCCGACCACGAGCAGTGGGACGAACCTTTCAAACATCGGTTTAGTTCTTCAGGATCCACCACCAGAACGAAGAGTACACAGACCCTCCTTAGCGTGCCCTTCTGCAGGGATCCCACGCAGCCTATGCCCAAGGTGCCGGACGAGCCCAAGATCGAGTATTCTCCAAACAGACCCGTGCTCTACAATAAGAAATACGTGTCAACCCCACAGAAGTTCTATCAGCCACCAACACCGTGGGCTAATAACGAAGACACCTTCGAACCTTCGGGTCCCAGACGCAGCACCAGCTTTTACGGCCCCGATTCGGAGGCATGCGATCCCATACGCGAGCTGCAAGCCTTGGCCAAGTCCACGGGCGATTTAAACATCGACGATGACAACCCACCGTTCAACTTTCAAGCTATGCTAAAAAAAACACCTAAAAACAGAGCCTCCATGAAACGTTATGGTGAGAATGACGGCGCGTTCGATAGAGCGCAGGCGCCGCCGAAACGTATAATAACTCCTATGGAACAGACGAATGCCTACAGAGGACCAAGAAGGTCTGAAAGCGGAAATATGACATCCGCACCCACAACACCAACATCACCCGGTAGATACAACTACGATGACCCGGTGTCGAGATCTGACGACTATCTCAAGTCCAAAAACAATTACGCCGATAACAGAGACGAGACGAAAACAGTTGAGATAGCACCGGGCATCTCTGTTGAAGGTACGGTGACGGACTTGTAAGAAAAAAGCTTTATAGTTCGTAAAAAATATAATTCAATCTGCTTAAAATACATTCTCACTGCATTACCATCCGAGCTTTAAAGCTATGTGTTACAGGTTAGGTCATTTGATCAATTCAAAAACCAATTACATCGCCTTTAAATATACACATTGAACGTGCTTTTACTGAAAGCTTAACATTTAAAACTTCAGTTAATATGTATTAAAAGCGATGCAATCGGTTCGCTGTTTTTTTTTTATTTGAATGCGTAAACGCCGATTTCACACTCACAATTGAATCATTTTACAAAAATATACTCTATGACTATGTATCTTACATCGAACATTGCTTTGGTAAGTTAATATATACTTAAAAAATATTGCTTATGTTTCCTATATTAAGTGGTCATTATCTTAAATATTATCGAAGAGTATATAGAAACGCTTATGGACGTCGTAGTGGCGAGTATCGTATTAAAATAGGATTTTTATTTGTTTTAGAATAGATGCAATATTAAGCTCATAAATCATTTGTACGTGTTGATATGTTTTTTCAATTCCAAAAAAAAAATATCATGTCTGAGAATTAAACGTTTGAAAAAATATGTCTTTTGTTATATCACATACTCTTAAACCGATAAAATGTGGTGCATTGTCAAATGTTTCTTTATACGAACCAGTCTTTTAAACACTAAACATTGTCGGGCAACGTGCACTTAGTCACATTACACTAACACCCAATATATCAAAAATATTTTGGTATATTTTGTTTTATTCAATCTTACATCTACTCGTATAAAATATGACACACAAATTGTTCAAATCCTTAAAACTAAACTCTTGACTTGAGTGAAGTGAGATCAAAATTAACATTTACATATTAAGCCATAGTAAAAGTTTAATGATATTTTCTTAAATTTTCTTCATTTTCTTCAAAGTCTATGAAGTATTAAGCGCGATTTAATATGATTCATGGTTGTGTGACTGTGTTATCTTTGCATATACATTTATCTTTCAAAAATATCGCTGTCGACATATTAATGTACGTGTATATGAAACTAGATTGCGCTAAACGATGTTTCCAAATGTCAAATATCAATTTATCAATATGGAAACATTCAAATAATACGAATAATGAAATATCAGTAGTATAAAGACCAAAATAGTTATGTTTCATTCTTACAAAATATTATTGAAAGACATAAGTCTTTTAAAAACTCTTTTTTTTAATACAATTGGTATAAAAAGTATCTCTTTCAATAGGAATCTACACTTTTTGACTTACTGCCAACACACTAATGCGGCGCATATAAGTTCATACAAAATATATATTATACAAATTTCTAAATTGACCAATATCACTCAATATTCATATATAAAACTATTTGTGATAGACTAACGTTCACAAGAAAAAAACCGAAGACTTCGTGCCTCGTACAAAATTGCTTACAAAATTTCTCAAGTTATTTAATTTCAAACATAAGTTTCTGTTCATTACACATTGGTACAAAGTATGACACTTTCAAAATCACCCCACCAGTTGGCGCCACCGTCCTATAGGGCCACATTGTACACTTAACCAGACCCAAAAGACCTTATCAAAACACATTTCACACAAGGTTAAGCTACAGCTTGTTATAGGCCACACGGCAAATATATATGTATATAAAAATATATAAATATAGATTTATAAAAGAGAAAAAAAAGGTTGCCTCAAATAATATAACGCTAAGGCCGCCAGTTACATTATATATTCTGTTTAATATATTATACTGTGTTGATAATAACACGAAGATTATTTAAAGAAAATATGAGATAACATAATATTGCATTAAAATTATATATCTTTATGACTTTATTAATTAAAAACAATATCATCTGTTCAATATTGAAAAGGTGTATTAAACCCAAACAATTTTTTTTTTAATATTAATTCATTTGAATCAGAACTAATAACTCGATCATTACATTTTTAATCCTTTAATATAATTTTTATATTTTAAGATGTTTGTTTGATATGTACTAAACATATTTTTAAACAAACACTTAGTGAACTATAATTTGATGGAAATTGCTTAGAAAGGATTGCTCATATATAAAAAAATATATTTTGTATATATTTGAGAAAATAACAAAACTTACGCACAGCGCAAGTTACCTCCATTACAATACTTCATATTGAATTTGCAACCTTCGGGGTATTTCCATTCTCCATAAAATTCCGAGTGTCGCCACCTGGTGGTAGTATAAAATATCCTTAATTTTTCTCACTCACAGTTCCGTTAGGGTCCATTCCCACTTGCCCCAACAGTTGGGCTACGCTGGGCTCATTCAGGGTCAACACAGCGTGAGCTTCCACCATCACCACAAGTGAGTTTCTCGCTTCTTCGTGGGGAACTCCATGTGTTTTTGTGGCGTGGGAATACCACGCTCCTGTTGACGGTAGTACTGATACACACCACTTGCAGGACAACCTGGAATTTTAGCATTTTTTTGTGTACTTATTTATTCATTGCTTTTCTGTTTTTTATTTTATTTTATCTCATTTTAATATTATTTTATTTTATTTCTTAAACCCTGTTTTAATTTTAAACTATTTATTTTAAAAATAAATGTATTTCTAATGTAATTGGTGTGTATGTGTGTGAAGTCTGTTATTGTTGTTTTTATGTGTATTTAATCATACATTCTGTATTGGAACAAATAAAATTTTTTTGATGCAATTAAAGTGACAACATGTGATTTTATAACCACATATGGAAGAAAATATAAAATTGAGTATATATTTATTTATTTTAAATATTTGACGAAAAAAGTTACGTTACCTATACAAATAAATATTATTGATATGATAATAAATTAAAAACTTAAATTTTAACAAAAAAACACTTATTCATGACAACTTTCACCATACAACGTTCAGCCATTGGTCCACGTTTTATTTATCCAAATAAAATACAGAATTTGTTTTACAAGCAAACTATGTGAAGGTATTTCTCTTGAAAAGGGGAGAATCAAATTGGTGAGAACTTTGATGAGAAATTCAGTATCTATGACATTACTATACTGTTTGCAGCAACAGACCAGAAATGTGGCTATAACAGATATGTATTCACACACGGAGATTTATTACAATACTTGCAGTACAAAAACATTTCTAAAAATATCTATTGTTAATTACCTGCTAGTCATATGTCGTGACTTGACGTGCCTCCGTCGATATCCCCAGCTATTGTACACTCGTGGGCAGAATGGGCAGGGAAATGATGGATTTGCATAACAGGTACCAGACTTATCTGAAAATAGTTTCAATTCAGGTAATCTTTTGCATAATTCCAATCCAGTAATAGAATTTGTTTTAATACAAAATCACTGTCATGCTGAAATCATATTTTATTATAAACAAGTTGTTATATTATGTCCCATTAAAGTCATTAATATTATAGTGATACAATAAATATTAATAGAGAGTCACTTGCCAGTTCTTTTTATCCGCTCTACACCCTTCATTTGGGAACTGGCAGTAAATATAGTCAAATTTTTTTTTTATTTTTTTTTTTGACGATTCATAAGTGTACCTTAGTTACCTATATGAATAAAGATATTTTTGATTGATTTTGAATAATTAAATAATTGACGGAAAGATGCCTGTAATCGATGAACTGTGCTCTGAGGACATGCGACGCTGATCCATTTAGTGATAGTCTCCATGTGTTCAGACGCAAATTGTTGCAGACCTTGTTTCGCCAATAGACTCCAATTTAGGAACGTTATTTTTTTGTTTTATATATGATTGTTTAGTTGTTTTTAAAATAGTTTATTGTATACCTGTAATGCTGTGCATCCCTATAATTTATGCACATACATGCCTTGTGTGTTTTTTTGTAATTTTGTTCGGGTTATGTTTGTATGTGTGGTGGTGGTGTGCCTTATTAAATAAATAATTCTTGTCAATCATTTTGTAGATGGCAAGCCAAACAGTTTCTTCATTATATTTAAATGCTCGGTTCAGAATGTGTTCCTTTCGTTATATCATATGACAATTTTAATACACACCAACAATACTAAACTAAATAAAATGCAGTATTGAAAAGAAGCAGAACTCACCTATACCTTTAATAGCCTCATTTGACAATAAGTTCAAATTCTCTGTAGCTATATTAAGAGATTCAACAATTGTTCCGCTCTGGAGTACAGTTTCCACTTCCTTATCAATTTCAATCTCTTTATCATCATTATCACAAGTGTTTAAACATGGCTGGGTACTACTGACTTCGTTAATACACTTCTTTCCATTAGTGTCATTTAAGGGTGATTTTAGTGAATCAGTGAGCGAGTATTTCTTTTCCACGTTGTCATCAAGGATAGCTATGTCAGTATCATTTGTGTTTTCTCCAGAGTGATCGGTTAGAGGAGAGTCAATGGGTTCCACTTTAGGCATTACATTCTGAAATTTCAATTTGCTTATAAATATTTGTGACAATTTATAACAATATTAAATGGAAGGTGAATGATTTGTTCCTTTCAGTGTTGGCTATTTAAGGTGTTGTCTTGTATATTTTTTTATTATAAAAACTTCCAGTTATAATCTGCTAATGGTCAGGACAACAATAATTTTATAGTAATAGCATTTTACTATGGTAACCCAAATAAATTTGTGGGTTATATGTATTCTATTTAAGTATTGTATTTTAATTACTTACATAAGGATACTTACATTATTTTTTGTATCAGGACTTACAAGACAGTCATCAAGTTTTGCATTTATAAATGGTTTTTTAATTTTGTGACTATTCTCTTCCTGTTCACTCTTTTTACGTTTGTTAGTATTGGTCTGGGTAGCAGTAGACTTCTTAAAAAAATCAAACTTATTACATAATTTATTTTCGGCACACATTACTTGTTTATGAAATGAATAACATATTGTATGACAATATATGAGGGAATAAATAAAAAATCATTTTAATATAATTAAAAGTTGTTTAAGCTTTGTTTAATTACCTCATCGTCTCGACTAGGGTCGCTGCCCGTGGAAAGACCGCAAATTCTGAGTGTTTCTGCAGTTTTTAACAAAATTGGAAGGAATTCCTCGGTGACATTAACTTCGCCGTTATACATAAAAGTCAATAGTGTTCTCAAAGAGTTCGTGTTGATGTCATGAAGTACTATAATTGGATCCCTGTGGGGGTTTTGCTACGAAACACATGTGGGCGTTAGTATCGTTATACAATTTGCAAAATGTTTTCGCATATATCACTACCACGATATACTACTATTTACCTGAAAGATACTCTTGAAAACTGCACTGTTGGCTGATAATATCACTTTATGAGCTTTAAAGCTTTGCCCTTCGGAAACTAGAGTGACATCAGATAAACCTTCGTCTTTAAAAAGCTCTTTAACGTTACACAATATGTTATTTTGATAACCATTCCACTTTAAACTTATTTCTTGATTCGTCATAATGTTGCTTCATGCAAGAGTACCTATTTAAAAAACAAAAAAATACGAAAGTAAACAACGCACTGTATTCATACAAATTATGAAACTACAGTACAGAGTACAGACTAGAGAGTTAGAGACTAGTGACTATTACAAGCAAAGTATCCACAGATAACGTAGTGACTATTATGTACCGAATACTTACAATCAATCATCCAAATACGCCATTTAATCTCTTCTTTTAAAAAGAAAGTATATTAATATAATATCAGAATATTACAATTGTTACAACTTGAAGAATTAGATCTTGTCTATGTATATAACTCTATTGAATAGTAAATTGCATCTGTGGCAAACTGTCAGCTCCACTACTGGTGACTACCTATTGTCTAACGTTTGAAAAAGCGGGAACGTACAACATTGCTTTTTTTTATGCATCACATATTTACATAATTGCGAGCTTTTGTTCATTTTAGTATATCAACGCAATTATAATTTTCATAATGTGGAAAACTGTAACACTCATAATCACAAGATAAGGATATAACAATACGGTAATCGGTCTTTTTAATCCTATGACCTTTGTTGTTTGTTGAAAATATTTTACAAGTAGATTAGGTATGGCTCCTCTAATTTCGAAATAACTACTCGACCCTTTAATTGGTGATAAAAATAAGGTCGCTATAACTAATTAGTTAATACCAGAATAATGATGAAATATTAAATTAGGCTGATAACAGTTAATTTAAGATTATTAAAATTGATAAGTGCCGGTAATAAATAACAATAAATGCATCTTTGTAATTTTTTCAAGACCAAAGATTATAATTATTATGAACTTCATTTATGAATATTTTGATAAGTAGATCATACCTATATTAAAAAAAAACATTTCCTTTTTCCAAAAATTGTATTAATTTTTCAAAAACCAGTTCTATTTCAAAATATACTAAGCAATTATATTTAATCCTCATTCAAATCAATATTTATATCTAAATAAATATATATTATTACACCCATATACATACAGCCAACAAATATGTTATGTGGAACTGAGCCGAAATTGATTTTAATATTTATAATCTTCTCATAAGCAATTTTAAATTTTACACTAATCCAGAGGCATTAAAACATATTGTTGTATTTAGATGTATATATGTATTCCAGTCCTGCGGGTAGTTATTTTTTTTACTATTTTAGCACTATGTAAAACATCTATTGGTATCTAGTCAATAATCCTATCTTAAAGTAGTAATAAGATATGATATTATCATCCACTATATAGTACAAGTCATAACAGTAGTCTGTATTGCTTCGTTGTTAACTAACAATTATCTGGAATGAAGACTAATTTAATTACAAAAATAATATTTCTACTATCTATTAATTTTTCTTATACAAAATCAAACAATAATCAGTTTCTTGATCTCAGAAATACTGACCCTAGTATTATTGAGGATGCAACTTTGGATACAGTGAGTAATTCATATTTTTCAGCATAATAATGCTAGAATTTTAAGTACAAATTAAATTTAAGCTATTTGTAGTTGCAGTATACAGAAATATTTTTGTATGTAAACATTTAGGTAAAAAACTTAAATGTTGACAATTTTATTTTTGAAAAAAAATTACAATACTGGCGGGAGAGTAACAAATCTTATTGATTGGTTGGCTGCCGTGAAGTTTAGCTTGGTGACTTCAACGACCCAAGAAAAACGTTCGTCGATTTTAAATCAATCGAGTCAACTATTCACCAAGCGTTAAAAGTCAAAATAAAAACTCTCTGTCAGTTCCATCGTATTTTAAATTGTACGAATTTAAAAACAATCATATTTATCGGATAGTTATATTGGTGGAACTATAACATAAGCTATAAATTGCTTACTCATGTGTGAAATGTGTATCAGATATTTTTTAATATATTTATTTTATGTTTAGTTTACCCTCATAAAGAAATATGGGTACCCCTGCGAAATTCACAGAGTTTATACTGAAGACAAATATGTATTGGAAATGCATAGAATTCCGTATGGCAAACAAAACTCTACACAGGGTACTCGCCCCGTGGTATTCCTGCAACATGGGTTGCTGTCATCTTCAGCTGAATTTGTTCTTATGAGACCAGATAAAGGGCTTGGTAAGAAGTTTTATTAACACGTGTTCTCATAAGCGGGAATTAATATTGCCTTAAAGGTTTAAGCTTATCTGAACATATCACAAACAATTAACGATTTTAACATTCTTTATTATAAGGGCCTAACTAACCTAACCTACCTACTACTTTTTCTTTATTGATGTCCCGGGATCGATTCCCGGTACACATACAACACTAGCTATAAATTTTATCAGATAATGAATTAAATAATTTTAATATATTGTTAGTTAATTTTACTCATCTTGGAGTTAGTCGACCGTGTCTCAAAAGTACCTACCATTTTTATTTTTGTAAAAAACGCTCCCATTTTCTTTCTTTCTGGAGCTTTTTTACTCTTCCAGCGTACCTATTAGCCGAAGCTGGCTACGATGTATGGATGGGCAACGCCCGTGGAAACACATACTCCAAGAAACACGTCACACTTAAAACAAAATCATCATCATTTTGGAAATTCAGTTGGCATGAAATCGGTTACTACGACCTCCCAGCAATGACCGACTACGTTATTAAAGAAACCGGTGTTCAAAAAATGCAATACATAGCATTCTCCCAAGGCACAACAGCTTTCTGGGTGATGACATCTATGCGACCCGAATACAATGACAGGTTTAGTGCGATGCATGCAATGGCACCAATCGCATACGTTGGGAATATACGTAGTCCAGTCATACGAGCTGTTGCGCCCTTTACAAATTCCCTAGAGGTATGTTATGATCAATTGAAAAATGATCAGAATCACCACAGTGGCCATATGTTACTCACCAAATCTTAAAATTGTATCGGGTATTTTGGTTAAGGTTATTGGTAAACGAATATTTAGAGGACAAAGATCCCTTTAATGTGTCGGAAATTGGCTCAGCATCGGGACAGTTCAATTCTTGAGTAGCCTTACAATGCTTTGTTATTTAAATTGTCAGTAGCCAAATTTTGTATTAATTGTTTATTTTAAAAGAGCAGCTATCGAGTTTCTTGCCGGTTCTTCTCGGTAGATGACTGCCTTCCGAACCGGTGGTAGTGTAAAAATTGACGATTCAAAAGTGTCTTTATAAAGTATAAAGTTTGAAAAATCACTCAAGTCAATTGTACTATTAATTGCCTGGTTTTCATGTGATTTTTTTTGTCCTTTTTGCATACCTCACAACTATGTATAACAGGTATATTATGTACTGATATATAAGAAAAATAAAACAATATTTTGTTAAATATGAAGTGTTCATTAAATTAATAATGCATAATTAAGAAAACAGATACGATTATTTCAGAAAATATTAAAACTAATTGGTGCAAATGAACTTCTGCCAAATGGGAATCTAAATAAATTAGCGGGTGAAAAGTTGTGTATTGAAGAAGCCATCACACAATCGCTGTGCACCAATCTCTTATTTCTCTTCTGCGGTTTCGATGTTCAACAATTGAATAAGGTAACACTTTCTTAATATCATTATAAAAAATTACAATTATGATACAAGATTTATATTAGTGCAAAACATTAATAAAATTAGTTTATATTGAATATTTTAACTTTACAAATAAGTTTAAACTATCGTTTGTTAGTCTTTAGAAGTTAAATTTAAATAGAGTATACGTGTTAAGAGTGATTTTTAGCGAGAAGTGTCGGGTGCCAAACTGATCGTGATGGCCAATAATTTAATATTAATATTACTCCTAGATTTATGTATATATGTATCGACTAGTTATATGACATAACTGTATAGTTAATATTTCATATGAAATTCCAGACAATGCTACCCGTTGTAATGGGTCACACACCAGCCGGTGCCTCCACTCGACAATTTATACATTTCGGTCAATTATATAAATCGGGCAAATTCGCCTATTTCGATCACGGCTGGTGGACAAATAAACGTACATATGGCACGTTTAGACCCCCCTCATACAATATTAGTACAATAAAAGTACCAATTTTCCTTCACTATGCTGATAACGATTGGCTATCGACCCCCAAAGATGTCGACAGATTGTTTAAGGAGCTCAAATCTGCTGTTGGGAAATACAGAGTGCCGTTAGACAATTTTAATCATTTGGACTTTGTGTTCGCCAACGACGCCAAGAAGCTAATATACGATAGGATAATACGAATTATGGCACAGTTTTAAACAAACTTTATTTACGGACAAAACTTTTATTTAACCAATCCCCGTTAGTCAGTTGTGGAAACCTGAAAGATTTTATTATTTGACTATTAATGATTCATAAATATAATAAAAAGTCTATGTTAAAAACTACCACGTTATTATAAGGGATCTAATCTTTATACAAGTACTAGAATTTCTGTTAAATATATGTGTTTACCATGTAAAAGTTGAATATTTAATATCAGTTCCTGTCATAAAGTACACTTATATATTAAATAGTAAACTTACAAAAACAGTGTCTGAAGATATAGAATGAAGCGATAAAGTTGAACCAGCTGACTGAGTTTTCGACTCAACATTGAAGTAAGAAGAGTTAACGATGTTCGTCCGTTTCTCGTTAATAAGGGCCATTTCACGTCGTACTATACTACCAAAAGTGTTTTGTACTGAAATGTAAGGATAACTTTATCATGAGAGTTGTTCAAAGCTGTATTAATGACATATTCACACGAGAAAGCCCAAAGCCTGGTCCATGGGTTCGATTAAACCTTGTCTCATAAAAATGGGCCTAATTCAAAAATTGTAACTGAAATATTAATATTGTAATGTTTACAAGAGATGTGAGAGATTTTGATAAGAAAGAAATTTCATGAGGATTTTAAGTATGTTTATAACAGAGAGAGATTACACAACTCTACACACCCATCAAATAATAAATGGTAGGAAGTATTTAAAGACGTTTTGTTTTAGTTTATTGTACCTAAATGCATACAAACCTTTTGTTAAAATCTGTATTGGGTCATCTTGCTGACAACTGCACTCTTTCAATTCTTTATTATTATTCGATTTATGTATCACTTGTAATAATGAAATGTTTTTGTATGCCTGAAATAAACAAGCAATTGTGATTTTCCTAAGAAATCCGTCACTAAAAAGGTGTATATAATAATGTATTCATAAAAAATCACCTCGTCTTTGCAATTTTTCAAAGTGATGATCATCTCAGAATCAGCATTGGGTGCAAAATCAATATCTTCATCATCGATGCTCTCAAAAGGAGGCGGTACATTGTCGAGTGCTTCTTGAAATGGTGCGAAATTGGGTTGATTATGATAAGAATTCCAAGTGTTGTTTCGATAAATTTGTTGTAGTTCAACTTTTAAGGACACATTTTCCTTTGTAGCTTTAGATAGTTCAATACTACGTGACTTTAGTTGATTTTGAAGCAAATCAATATTTTTTTTATACGCCTGTATATCGTTATCTTTAAGTTCACACGTCTCGCATACACAATCTACTTTGGCTATTCTGTCCAATTCCGCATTCTGAGTTTTATCTTTTTTTGAATAATCAACGCGCTTGCGTTGATTTATATTATCTACGTTATCAAAATTGCAAGTGTCACAACCACAGTCGACGGTATTACATCTCACAGTAACTCCTTGATTAACTTTTTCCACTATTTTATCTTTCAATAGTTCGATTGAATCAGTTTCTACACACTTTTCAGCGTGTACAATTTTATGTTTGCTTTCTTTGGGTGTTAGAATAACGAAATCGTTGCTATATATTTTAAAACGTATTGTATCTGTTTCGTTTTCATCGTATTTACCTTTAGACATCATTTTTCTTAAATATATAGTTTGTTCGTTTATTTCCTGTAAGTAACTTTTGGCTATGCTACGAACACTACTACAGATAGTACTGTTGTATTCCTTCTCCATTGGCATATTTAAACCAAATATTTTATCTAATATTATACGCCAAAACATTTTAATACTCTTTAATGCAGTTAAGCATTTATCACATGGCCAGTGACCAGTTTCCAATTCCTCCTAAAATTTTAGGTTAAGTATATTGTATCGCTTAGAGCTCCCGCAGAGTACGCACTTGACCAACTGAATTAAACACTTCTTCATAGTTTACAGCCTACTTAAATTATCAGCTTATGAAAGGGGGTTACTTGATGGAGATAAAGAGAAGAACTTACCTCTTGAAAGTATTTTTCAAATGTTGCGTCATTTTGTAAACACTCCCTTATTACGTGACATGAGGCACATACACTTTCCAATATCAATTTGGATTTGCACTCTGGCTGACAACTTGGGGTCAGCTGTAAGAGATATTAATTTTAAGTCTCTTTTTGTATATTAAGAAAATACACAAAACCAAGCATACTTTGGTCCGATTTTTTCGAGTCATCTTGGTTAAGAATCCCGTGACAGTATAGACAGGAATAACACAAATTGGCATATCACTTCTCATCCAATCTCTGAGGTAACAGTCTCGAATTTGTAGATCATGACTCCATGCTCGTACGTCGGTACATGAATCATATGATTTAATCCTTCCTTCGTTTCTTGATATTAATTGTAATTTATATCCTTTGATATTCATTGAATGTTTTCTATAACAATTAATAACATTATTAACTTTAAATTTTGTATTGAATGTCAGAATATTATCAAAAAAAATATCAATCAAATTGGTTTTTGTTAATTTGAATGTTAAGTAGTTGGTGCAAAATAAAAAAATAAAGCACGATTTGAAATAATGACATTCCATTTCAAACCACGCTACCGTCCCGATTTGTAATGTAACGTCAAAATATTTGCAATTTTTCGACATATATTTTACAATTAAACATAAGTTTAAAGGTTTTCACAATTGTATTGTTTTATAAAATGGATGGTGATGAGATATAATTAAGGAAACTGTTACTTTTATTAATCCGCAATGTCTTTCATAACAAAAAGGGAACGAGTTTTTAACGAATATGATCTGTATGATTTACCATCACGTAACGAAGGGAAATTAAAAGCATATGCTTCATGTACTGACGCAAGAGCTTGGTCCCACTTCTGTTCCGATAAGGCTGAACATCTGATCGAGATAATTAAAAAAAATAACGAAACATGCCGACCGAAGTACTTCCCAACGGATCTGATTGTTAACACCTTGATGATAGCGAAAAATGCTGAAATCGGCCGCCTCAAGCGCAAGATTGAAGAGTTCGAACAAATGCTAGCTGCTTATGATCAGCTTGAATTAACATCAGAGCAGAAATGCGATATAGCAGCAGCTGTAAGTAATGAAATTTGAGTATTAAAAATTGTCTTATGATATTTTGAAATTTTAATGACATATTCCCTTTCAGCATGAAGCTATAAAGGCAGCTAATAAAGAATTGGATGAATTGGTCAGTATTATATGTCCAAATCATTTTTATACAAATTTTATACATATATGCACATATCACGTGATTTTATTTTTCTAGTGCTTGGATTTGGACTTATCCGGCTTCACAGAGGTAAACCCAATTGTGAATTATATTATTTTCATAATATTTTATATACAAACAATCTTTTTTACTTTTCAGGGGATCGATTCTGAAGCGTTCCAGGTATGTCTTATTTGTGTTTTTGTTATATATATGTTGGGTAGTATGCTAAAAACCATAAACTAATGATCTTTTGTTTTATACAGACTGGGAAATCGCGAGGTGATGAGGTGAGTCTTCTTTAGTCTGCCTTTAGATATTTCCAAATTACAATTTGCTTATACTATAATTTAATAAGTTTAATTCATTTTTTCAGACAATGAGGTCGATGGTGGATGAGGTATATATTGTATGCATTTAAACTCATTATAGTTGACGTTAAACAAGAACATCAGTGTAGGTATCTTATATTAATCAAAAAGAAGGCTCGTTATGAAAAAATAATTCGTTTAAAGAAGGATATTGTTTTTACACTTGGCCTCGATATTGCTGGCCCATACCCGAAGTTATTATACTATCTTTAATTGTGTGCATATCTATGTGTCTAGTACATCGCTATAGGTAGTAACTAATAAACGTTTGTTTTGGTTTTAGATTCAAAAAACCAAAGGAGATGAGGTATTAATTATTAATTATTTTTTTATTATTGTTTTGAATTGTACGAGTAATGGGATTATTAAAAAATATATTTTTTGTAGAGTGAAAAATCTGGAAGTGGAGTCGTAAGTAATTTTTATTATTTTACATTTTACTATTTTTACATTATTTACAAATTGAATATGTACAGTGGGAATATACGAACCCAAAACTGGAATCTAAGAGCAACCAAGTTGGGCAAGGTGAAGTATACGCAGACGCGAGCACATGTGAGTTAGTTATGTAAATTTAATTTCTTAGTCATGGATCTCAAATTTCAGCTCTGGTGGTTTTCGACTATTTCGATAGATTTTTGTATTGGGTTTAGACAGAATCTTAAACTTAGTTTATACGAAAATTCAATTTTTACGTTTTACGTATTGCATTCTGAGGATTCTAAGAGTTATCTTCTGTTGATAGACAATTAGAAAGAAAGAAAAAATGTTTATTTGGACACCCCCCCACACAGGGCAAATACAACATAACAAAAAATTATACTTAAAGTAGTATTATTACTATTAACTTAAATAAACGTATTGCATTTTCATAGTTGCAACTCCAAATGTGGTACTGCTCAGGATAATTACTTACCGCATATAAATTACTTTTTTCTTCAGATGCCTCTGATCCAAGAATTGATGACATGCAAGACATGATCATCAGAAAGGATGCTAAATTAAATGCAATGCAGAATAAAATTGCGGTGAGAATCTCGCTGTACCTACAAAGAGTTATCTTTTTTATGATCTCAGTTAACGAATTCTCTTTTTCAGGTTATGGAAACGGACATTTGTGAACCCTATTGCCTTTACGCCCATATTTATACAGCGTTAGAGAAAATATTTTCAACCCTTTGTCAAAACGGAAAATATAAACACTATCTAAATTTATTGGTATTGAAAATTTTCCTTGCATTTACCTTTGAACCATGTAGTCACTGTCAAAACTTTATTCTTTGATTTACAGACTGCTGATAAAGACACCCGTAATATCGATATAAAAGGCAAAATACTTTTTAAAATGAAAGTATTAGAGAAGTTTTGTCTTGCACTTATCGCTCCCTGTTCGCAAGATTATGAAAAACCTTCTTCGGCACATGACTGTTCTTGTTATCGTGCTGAAATAATAACAACTCTTGCTCTAACTTCAGCGGAGTGTAAGAATACCCTTGATGATAGAAGAGCCCAATTGGTAGCCGATATCATAGACAATCAAGAAATGAAAGAAATACTCAGTAAAGAAAGTGTCATAGTAAAAACTGAGAATAAACAAGATGAATCTGTCGAGAGTGATTTGGATACTGATGGTTTAAATAGATTAAAAAAATTACAAGCCGACTACGATGACTTGGTCAATTGTTATGATAATTTAAAATACGAAAAAGATTGTCTATTCTTACGTTGTCAAAAATATACAGAGCTAGAGAAAGAATGCCAGTGTATGCAGGAACACTTGCGTGAATATAATCAACTATGGAGTGAAAAAGAATATTATCGAAAGCGTTCGGAAGATCTAGATGTATTAAAAGAACGCTATTATGTATTAACTGAGGAGACATCGAATGTGGAGGCAAAATTAAAAGCGGAATCTGAAATTAACAGAATAAAATGCAACAATATAAATTACTTACAAAATGAAAATATCGCGTTGGAAAAGAAACTGCACGAGTTAACTGTGTTATTTGAAACTGAGAAAAATTCAATGAATTGTATGTTAAAGGAATATGAATGTAAAATAACATGTCAAGATCAACAAATAAAAACATTATCCCTTCAGATAGATAAATTTATTGAACAAGGGCATGAGGTATAAATTTTATTAATTGCGATAAATTTTATATTTTTCTTAGTATAAATATTATACTACGAAATAAACCTATTTATGTTATTTCGTTTTCAGATGACATCTGAAGATGCAGAAAAATCTGTTGAGTTATTGAATGAAATTGCAAGTCAGAAGGAACAGATTAGAAATCTAAAACAGGCCTTAATGTGCAGTGAAGAAGAAAAAGAAGTTCTACAAGATAATTTTGAAGAAAAACTGAAATTGATTAATGAATTGAAGTTAGAAATGGAGAACTGGAAGGGTGCGCAAATTAACTAATTACCAATGATATACTATTTATGATGAATTATATTTTATATTTTTTTGTTTATAGAAAAAACAGATAAACTACTTCACTCAAATATTTATCTTGAAGAGTATGCTAGAGATTGTCAGAACCAAATTAAATATCTACAGGATCAAAATCAGTTGCTACTTAAAGAAGTTGAAAGTAAAAATAAAGCCCTGGAAAACTATGAAGAAATTTTTGATTCAAAATCGAAAGAAATTAACAGTTTGACAGATGCTGTAGAGGCTAAGAACAGCAAAAATATACAACTTTTGGATACTTTAAAAAGTACTCAAGATATATATACTGAAAGCATACATTCATTAAAAACTGAAAATGATATAGCGATTGATACTCTTAAATCAAAACAACAGGAAAGTCAAGAAATTTTAGACACAATTAGAACCTATATATATAGTGAATCTCAAAAAAATACATCTGTTTCTTTAGATGAAATTCAACACAATCTCCATGATGTTGACAGTTCTATGAACAGAAACGATAAAACTTCTGATTTGATAAATGAAATTAATAAGCTACATGATATAAGCGTGCGAAGTTTACATACCCTCTTAGATGAAAACATTCATCAGAAAGATACTCTTAATTTGTCTAGGCGACAAAGTGAAGAGTTAGAGAAGAAAGTGCAGCAGTCGGAAGAATTAATGCTTGCATTTAATGACCTGAAACATTCATACGAAATGACGTTAAAAGAGAAAGGAATACTTGAAAATGAGTTAAAGACAAAAAATCAAGAGCTTGATGATTTATTACATTCTTTCCAACTAACGAAGAAAGAAAGTGAAGACTTAAATAAACGTATTGACCAATCTGAATGTTTGAAAGAAGAATTTGTCAAGATAAATGTTTTGTATAGAAAACTTATTCAGGAGCGCAGTGAACTACACAATGATTTAACACGCAAAGAAAAACATTTAGACGGTATTCAAAAGTCGCTGGATATGTCTAATCAGGAGAAAGATATGTTAATGAATGATAATCGCAGATTAGATAAAAAAATTGCAGACTTACAGGTGTCTTGTCAAAATTTGGAAATGGAGAAACTTGGCCTTATTAGTACAATAAACGATAAAAATCAAGAAATTAAATACTTGTATGACAGTCTGGAAGCCAAAATTGAAGAAAATAAAAAAATGCTTCATGAGCTCGAGCTTATGAAGTTAAATCAAACTACTGCTCAAAGTGAAATAACAACTCTAAAAGATGAAAATCTTAATATTCTACATAATTTAACCTTAGTGCGAAAGGATAGTGAAACTTTACTAGAAAAATTGAAATTCTATGAAAGTTTACAGTCAAACTTTAATAACCTAAAACAGGCATATGACGAAAAGCTCACAGAAAACCAAAACTTTAAAATAGAGCTTGATAAGCTTAATGTAAATTTACAAGACATTACGAAAAAACATGATTCATTAGCACAACAAAAACATGACTTATTAAATCGTTCTGAAGATTTAGAAAAGGCCCTCAACAGTGCTCACGCAGCGGTAACCATTTTTGTTATTATTTTATAAATATTTATACATATTAATCCTTAATAGTTTACCTAAATGTAACTTCAATTGGAAACTAACATATTTTATATTTTACCAGTTGAATGAAGCCTCTAATTCTCCAAAAGATTATCTCGAAGAAATCAAAGAAGAAATAAATAAAATGAAAATGGATAAAATGATTAATCACAAGAAAATTAGAGAACTAGTTGACAAGTTAGATGAGTCGGTAAGTTTTGGATAATTCAAGGCACAGTCAAGAGTTTAGATAAAAACCATTTCATCACTATTTCCAGGATGCAATCATTTTAAATTTACAAGAAGATATTATAGAACGGGATAGCAAGATAACTACATTGCAAAATTACATTAATGAACTTCTGGCGGAAGTTGCCCATTTAAACAACAACATAGCCTATGCTGTTGAATCTAGCGAACAACTATTGAATACTAGTCATACCAAAATGGACGAATCTTTAAAGCAATTAGAGGAACACCGTAAGTCAGTTAACAAAAAACTCAAAAAAAATTCGACCCATATTTTATTTAAATATTAAAATTGCAGATTCAACAGCTACTCAAAAAATTGAAATGGAAATTTCACGACTGAAGAACGATAATTTGCATTTGGAAAATCAACTTTTAAATTCTAAAACGAAATCAGAAGATATTCTAAAAGAGAATCAAAACCTTATTGACCGAATAACGTACTTGCAAGAAGAAAGATTAATCACTTTACAAAATCTTAGACAATTAGAAATTCATTGTTTTAACGATAGCAGCTTACCTTCAGATGATTGTAGCATTGATGACGTAGTAACTTCTTTAAATAGAATTCGTCAGTGCATTGAAGCTAAACATTCCAAGAGTGCTAGCTTGGAACAAAAACTTCTTACAGTTCAAAATTCCTCGAAATTATTATTGAATAAAGCAGACGAAGCTAAGAAAATTGTTGAAAATGAAAGACAAAAAATATTGTCAGAAAAAGAAGAAGCAATAATAGAAAGACAGAGAATTGAAAAAGAATTAGTCCTTTTAGAAAACGAGTTACGAGGCCAAACTGAAAGGGACCAGGAAATCATAAAAGATTTAGAAGCCAAATTGCTTAATCAAAAACTTATGTTTGACAAAATAGATGAAGTAAGGCAAAAGTACGTTACAAAGTTACAAACTGAAGTACATAATTTGGAAGATATATATAAAAATTCATTGAATAAAATTAGTGAATTACAAGACAAAGTTATATCTGCGTCAGAAGATAACGCCAAGAAAATTATGGACATAGACATAATTTCCAAGAATTTAGAAAGAAAATCAAATGAAGTCACTCATTTACGAAAATGCATTGACGATATGAAAAATAAACCTTTGAAAAACACAATAACCCAAACTGACGTAGGTCATACCAATGTTTTTTGTCAAACTGATCTATACACTCAAACTGAGAAAGCAGTTAATACAATTTATAATTATGACTCTATTGATAAAAGCATTACAAATGTTGGCCTAAGGTCATCTCGGGATCTCCATAAAAAACTTAAACCGCATGTAAATCATGAAGAACTATTATTAACTGCATCAAATCTGGAACTTATCAAAAAGTTTTACATAGATTATAAAAAAACGAAATTAAGTCCAACTAAATTAGAGCAATGCATAATATCGGGTAACAATAGCAGTGAAAATAACGATCAAGCTGATGCAACTCCAGTTACAGTTGCATCCGAAGCAAAGGTCAATGTACTAAATGATATTGGAGCTCATCATAAAATAATAGACATATATAATACCCATTCAATATTTACTCATAATACAGAACATAGTAGTAAAAGCGAAGAAACATCGACATTTGATGTGTCAAACGAAAACAGTAAAGAAAATAGTCCTAAAATGTATGAGTTTTCAGGACCATCGACAGAAAACGACTTATTCCTAATATACAAGGATAGTATTGATATAAATAGGTCTAACTCACATACAAAGCCTTCTTTGCCAGGTATATTACATTCTAGCATAGATGGCTCTCTCAACCAGGTAGCTAAAGAAACTACAAATGACCAAATATTTGGAAGTAAAACTATGGAAAATGATAGTTACAATGATGACGATAGTGTTAAGCCAAAACTCACTTTGAGCTTACCCCGAGTAGCTTCCGAAATTACATCCAAGGCTACACGTTCAAATAAAAAATCTATGGATTCGTATACAGTCGCTATGTATACTTCTCCAATTACAAATTCTGATGAACATCAAAATATGTCAATACCTCCAAGCTCTTTTCCAAAAGAATTATCTAGTTTCTTAGATAGTAAAAAATCGTTCACGGCAATTGATTTAATACCTGAAATACGCGATGCTTTATCGTACAAACCTGATTCAACACGTAAAGGTACCAAGTCACTACCAAATAAAAAGGTCCATAGAAAATCAAAAGAAAAATTGAATAGTTCTCCGTCATATAGCGAAATGAACTATAATAAAGAGAAGGTTCAAACAAAGATAGAGGATAAAAGTATGTCCTCGAAAGGTAATATTCTGTATGATAATGATAATGAAGCTACGAACAATAAAGGGCCAAGACATTCCAAATACGGTTTAAAATATATTTTGGATTCAGTTCAACCAGAAGTTAATATAAAAAACTTTCAAGACAGTGTTCACAGGAGTCACAGTGATAATATAATAAAAGAAGTTAATAATGAAAATAGATCTAAGTCCTGCAGCTCATTATTAAAATCTTTAACGGACTATAGAAAAACATTTGTGAGTACAGATTTAAACAAAAATGTGAAGAACAAGCAATCATCGCTTTCAGTGGAGTGTGGAGTGATGGCAAAATTAGACAACGTTAATGAGTATGAGAGTAAAATAAAAGTTTTGACCAACATAATTGAAAATATTGAGCAACATTATAAAAAGAAAATAGAAGCGGTTAATACACAATATGATAATAATATTAAGAACATATTAAATGAGCATAATCAAGGCGTTGAAAGCATTCAAAGCTTACACGAAGAGGCACTTCGGGAACGTATGAAAAATCACGAGAGCGAAGTTGAAAATTTGAGGACAATGAGTATTGAAGCTATGCGGAACGTTGAAAAATTGGAAAAGGAAAACAGACTATTGAAAATGAAATTGCAAAGTCAAAATGAAACTAAGGAGGTAAATAGATGTTTTATTGATTATTCCTTTAAAGTTATTGAAGATATACCGTACATAAATTATTAATTGCGCGATTTTTTTCCATTTTGACCAACGTGGCCAACAATTAACGCTAATTTTAACATATAGACTTTAACATATGACTTAGTTTTCTTACACGTAGTACATTTATGGTAATAATTATACCTAGGTATTACAATAATTTAGTATTAAACTGTACAATGGTATTTGTATAAACCGCATAGATGCTTTCAAAGAAATCACTCAAATCCATTTTCCTTTATTAACAATTGAAATTAACCACATAAATAATTGAACTTGTATATAATGTACTATGAATATACATTTTTAATTTGCAATAGTTGACTGTAAATGGTCTAGGTCTTTATTTTTATATTGCATTTTACATTTATATAGGAACATACCAAATTCCCGGATACAAGAAAACGAAGGCATAAAAGAAACGATACAAGGACATTTACGACAACCAACATTGAGGCTTTTAATGTGAAACCTAAGCCTCGCACTCACGGACCGTGCACGTGCACGTTAGATACGAACTTATCGGATACAATTCGAACGATTTTCGAACAAGTCGACGTCGATCAACGGCGTATCGCGGAGCACGCGTATATAAAATATATTGCCAATAAAATTATTAACAATAATGTTGAGGTGAGTTTTAATAGTCGTTATTTAAACCATAATTACTATTAAAAGTGTAAATATATTATATTAATAACATTCGAAAATTTTCTAATTGACAAATGCAAATGTTCTAGTAATAATGGATTATTTTGTAACTTTAAACTATATTTCACTTGAAGTATTCGTTTGGTTAAAAGTATAACCTCCAAGTTGTTAATTCACGGGGATGCATTTATGACAGATAAATTAGGATCTAATTAACATTATGATATTGATATTAATAAATCCTATTGAAAGTCATGTTTGCAAAGACTTTTGGGAAACTAAGTCTCCAGTCTGAAGCCTGAAGGTTATAACATAATAACACATCAATAATAGTAGATTAAATTATATTTACACCTAAGTCTACAAAGGCTACATTTAGCGCCAAAAGTGACCAACGACATGTTAAACGATATGTTTTTAAATATGTAATTAGAAGGATACTGTTAGATATAAAATCAATATCACTTTACAGGCGTTGGATGCTCAAGAGCTAGCCTTTCTTCACCTTAAAGTATGTCGCACGTGGAAATGTACGTTGAGCGAGGAAGAGATTCTTCAGAAGCGCATCGACTCTCTGGAAAACGAGCTCATGAATAAACAGCGACAAACAAAACAGCATAGTATTTACATCTATTCCATATTTTTGTGACACCACTTTGACAGCTTTAAACAGTATTATAGAAATAGTAAATCAAAACTGACAGGTTTTAAACTGTTATTTTGGTATTTTAAAATATTGGTACATATTTTATTAAATATGATACATGTTGTATGGACGTTGTTTTAGTCATATACGGATCACATCTTAATCCTAAACACTCTAAAATAATGCATTAGAACCTCCTTGGAGCTATCCAACATAGCAAAAGGAGTTTCTAAGGCATTTCAAGAATAGTTGTTTTGTGCTCTGTGCTGATTAGTAACTTACTTGACGATATTGCAATAAAATTGTATGCGACTAAGTCGATTTCCAAAATGGATATATAGAAAAGCATGTATAAATATGAAAGCTATACATATATATATATATATATATATATATTTCAGTTGCAGAGCTGGATCGTAAAGTGGCTGAAGAGAGGAGGCGCCTTGAGGAAGTACGCGAAGCTGTTTGCAGAAACACCCCGGCCGCCTCCAGGGATGACAGCCCGAGGACGTATTCCACAGTACCCGAGAAGGAATCGTATGTTTATGTTTATCCTCTCATTCAAAACGCTAAATATTCTAATAGGAAAAAGGGACGTACCCTTGCCAGACATCTTTTAAGACAGATTTTCTTTGACCGATTGGCGACTTTGACCAAAACAATTGTTTCTGAATCTCAGCCTGGAAGCAGATTGCAGGTTCTAATAGGGTCTGTATTTCTTCATACTATTAAGCATTAAATTTTAAAACTTTGCGTAATTATTTGTATATTTTTAAATTGCAAACCGAGTTGAAAATCACAGACACATCGAATAACTTAGCTGGGTAACATTGTGTTTGTGAATTATTTTAATTACCAATTTAGAAATATATAATTTTTCATAGAAAAGTCGTAACTATTCCTTAGATAAGTCACTTGCGTGTGTGTTAAATATGTTAAACACTATAAATAAATTGTTTAGGTGTAAAAGCTGTTCGATTTCCTGTAGCCTTAAACCTAAAGAAAAGTTGTCGAGTGGGGACTTAGTTTCCCAAACTGGGACTTTGCGAACTCGACGGCCAATACAGGAATGCAACAGGGTATGTTAAGATTAATATAATTTACATTCATTCCAAATGTATCTCTATCGTCTTACCTCAATCGCTGAAATGAATGTTTTTCCTAGCATATTTGAATCTAATTATTTTTGTAGAAAAAAAAACTTTTTAATTAAAGTTGATTCTGGTGTCTTAGAAATAAACGATAACTGGGATAGATATCATATTTTCGGTTCAGGTTTAAATTACCAAAGTTGAACCTTAAAACATAATTTTTGACAATTCATCATCGATACAAAATAGTTCTTCAAAATCGGATATCGTTCGGAAACATTTACCGTTTCCCCTGAAGTTCAGCAAGTAAATTATAGTAAATTATAGGCGGTGTCAGCAAAGCTTGACGCAGGAGAGCGAAAAGATAAAAAACATTTTGAGCAACCAATCCGTTTGAGGAGATCCCACGATCGGACCAAAAAGATTAAGAAAGGTGTCTAGCTGGAAAATACAGTACAAATTTCATGTTTCAAAATTATTATTTTTTTATTTATTTTACACTTTATTTAATGTTAATTAAATTGTAAAAGTTTATATTAAAATTATAATATTTATTGATATCCAAAATATTTATTACTTTTAATGTAAGGCATTAAATATGGTATAACCATTTGGAGGATTGTTATAGGCAAGTCTTCGGTTAAGAAAGGACGCGACTTCAAACAATCCGGCCAAGTTAAGTTAGTCCCACGTGTCCTAAATTAGTTTTTAATTGAACATTGTCCTTGATCGTAAGCTGGATTAGTGAAATTTACTGCCGGCGTTCTATACAATGGATTTGATACGTCATAACCGGCCGCAGTGGACTCTTTTATTAGTTTGTTGTACTCCCTTTTATCGTGAGCATCAATGAGGAGCTTCCAACCAATCACCATTAGGAGGCCAATTAACAAAACACCACCGATCGCACTTCCAACGGCCACTGAAAACAAAATATCCACCAGAATTCAAAAATTGAACTAAGCAAAGCAGATTAGAGTTGGAACAAACGCGTAGAATGGTTATGGTTATCTTAAAGCAGCATGCCAATTTGAAATCGGCCATGAATCGTATTTTAAAAAGAAGAAGATATTAAGAAAAATGGGGTGCATCAAAATTAAAGAGAAAAAGACTCATCCTATTGGTGTCCATGTCAATGGTTTGGATAACATCTCGTGTCTGTTAATAAAATTCAAGGATAACAAAAAAGACAGTTCTTTGGGGCAATTTACAACTTAATAATTAATTATGATTGTATTGGTTCAACATACCCCAAACATCCGCTCCAGCTCGTTCGTCTAATTCATTCTGAATAACAACTTCCAATGTATTTATAGACGCTGTTGGATAATAATATAGAAAGGTTAGTGTTTTATCATCTTCTAATGATTTGTGACACCACTTTGCGTTATGTTCGCGACCAGGCGTGTGCATTTCTGTCTTATTAACAAGTATGACACCCGTAGTCGTTTGATTGTATTCTTCGTCGCATTTTGTTTTGTTATTATAGAAATTGCACAGTGCATATTCCTCAAGTTCTTTACAACGTTTCAGAGTTAATTCTTCGCAATCGTCGCAGAATTTTCCGGAACATATTTCCGTAGTACCGTTCTGACGTTGACATACGCATTCACCGCATTTACACTCTCCTCTTCCAGAACACACCTAAAAATGAGAATAAATATAAAATTTATCTTGTTCAAATTAAATTAATGGCGTATAGTGGACAAGAAGAACTGGCAAGATATTATTTGCATTTATTGGCGAACTCGTATATAAAAAATAATTGGTTTGAATCTACTTATAGTTTTTGGACTTATGGGTCTGTCACATAATCATTTTAGTTTACAGGCAAATAGTTGTCAGCTTTCATGACTGCCGTATTAAAAACCCGACTTTGAGAATGAGAATCACGCATTTGAAACACTTGGCAGCTCATCTAAGAGCCCAACTTATACACAGTTTAAGTAATCATAAAATAAACAATGCATTCTTACTTCGTTTGAAATGGGTGCCATGCAGCTATGTTCATCATCAGGGCATCGGCAGTCATCGCCAATCCAATTTTGATCACACGCACACCTACCATACTGACATTTGCCATGCCCTGAGCACAGAAGGCCACCTGGGCGGGGGCAAGCGTTGTCGTCAAATTGGCAGAAATCCCCAGAAAATCCTTTTTTACACTCTTCGCATTTACCGCACCTAAACGAAATGATTGATAGAGATCCTACCTTAGGATTGCCATAGGATCAATACTAATAATAAGTCTGCGCTTACAATACCAACAGTATTTGGTCAAATTGTTACTATTAAACTACTATTTAATATTAAAATTATACCTGCATATTCCACGACCACTACAGTAGTTTGCATCGTCAATGTTTGCTTTACATTTATCAAAATTAATTGTGTCTGTGTCTGTTCCTTTGCAATTGCATATACTGCCATATCTAAAAAAATATATTTTAGCAAACAAACTTATCCGATTATTGATAAAATTTAATACCATACTGTTCATTGATTTGTATCTTGTTTATAATTAATAATTTCCTTGTTTACCTATCCTCATTACATTTACATACTCCACATTGGAATATACCAGCGCCGCTACACATAGTTGAATTAATTTCCCCTAGTGCCTCACAATCGCATTGGCAATCTATTTCGACTTCCAGTTTCAATTTCTCATCCAACGATACTGGTCCTATTTCCATTGAATATTTCACATTCTTTACATTTGATGGACATGAATTTATTTTTAAAAACCCTTCCATTTCTAATGATTGTTCATGTTTGATTTCACAATTGCCAATCTTTGTACAATCGGGTACTATTTTCGCTAATTGAATCGGACGAGGTATATTTGAATCAATTACAACAGATCTTACCAACCCCTAAAATACAAATATAGAAATTGGATCAATTTATTGTAATATTTTACTACTGGGTCCTGTTCATCGATACTTACCAAATATTCGTTTTTGATCATATCAACTATATTGCCCGTTACGGGAACATATTTAGCGCCTAGAATTTTCTTTTCTAAAGCTTCATAAGATCTTTGAACTTTAGGATCGACTGCGAATATAATTTTAATATTATTTTCAGTCACAATTTTGTTGATTTGACTCACTGAGGGGTAGTCGTATGTAAGTGCTTCTGTATAGGTATTATTTTCAAGATGACATTTCATATCGTTAGGCTTTATTGCACCAACAAATTTTCCGTCTCCTGCACTATGATATACACCGTCCGTACATAAAATAATAATACGTCTTGCATTATTTCGCCAATTTATGTTGTCTTTACAAACCACAGCTTGCATTATCGCATCAAAAGCAGCTTCTGGATCGTCATAATTAGTGCCGTCTGGTTCGCCAATATTTTTAATAAAGAGTTCCATATCTTCGGTTAAAGACAAATGGTTTTTAAAGGAATATGACTTGTGAAGAGCTAAACTGCAAATTAAGTACCAGAAAAGGTTATTAATAATGAAAAGGTTTAACAGAAACTAGCCTATGTTTTAATAACTTACTCCACAAATGGCATAGCTGGTTTTTCTACATAGCTTCCAATACCAAAACGAACATTATTAGTTAATCTAGTTAATTCTTCATATATTTTATAAGATTGCTCAAAAAGTGTTTTCGTATGTGTTTTCATTGTGGCAGAGTAGTCAATGACAAAGTATACATCTAATGGATAATCTCTGGCAGGTTTATAGTACATTTTAAAAGGTATTATTGCGTTTGGTCGTGCTTTTATTTGTATTTTTTGAGGCGTAAACTGCACAATTTTTGTACCACTCAAGCCGGCATTTAATGTGTCGTTTTGAACGATATTGAAATTTGTTATCTCTGGTGGATTATAATAGTTTTCCTTACACCAACCGATGTTTTTCTCAGCATATTCGAACGTTTGGCATCTTCGATCATCGTGATCTTTCTGAAATTATACATCCAATTGTCGATGGCAATCATTTTTTGTAATAGAATACATCCAATTATGTTTTCAGATATAAAATACTAATACTACATATATCACAAATGATTATTTATCTTATTTCGTACTCGTACTTAGGAAGAGTTTAAAATGGTACTTACGGCAGAGCACCAAACACACTTGTCCAGATTATATCCTATACAACCGCTACATGTTTTGAAATTTTTACAATTTGATTCGCAATATATAATACTCAATTTAAGATAAATATACAACAAAAATACGACCTTCATGGCTTAATTCTGATATTATATGTGCTCATAGTATGGACGAGGAAACAATGTGACTATAATTAGTTAACACCAAGATAAAAGGGATGTGTCACTATTTTTCACATTACAATTCCAATTGAAAATATAACATTTAATTTTTCAAATATTTTGTTTGTTACTAAAAATGCATTGATTTTAGTTATCATAAATGTAAAAAAGCATTGGCCGAAATACATCCAATTCCAAATAAGCCCTAAATTCCAAATTCCAAAATTCTCTTTCCAAATTTCAGTTTGTAATTAACGCTTACACAAACATAAAAAAAACTGGAATGATACCCGAGAGTCGGGGAAAAGCCGCACCCAACTTAAGTTCGCTGCGCCACATAATATTTCATGTAAAATAATATGAACATATTACTCCATAAAGTTGAGAATGTTGAACGGAAACTGAATATTCCTTAATAAGATTAATCGTTGCTATAAATACATATTAATATTATTTCATGTCAACAATTGAGGAAAATGTATGTGGCACATACCACAGAATTCTGGTCAGAACTATTTGTTAAAATCTATTGAAATAACGAACTCTATTAAACAATGAAGATTTTACTCCTATTATTTGTAATTTGTGGAATTAACTTTTCGTATACATGTGAACGGCATTTAACATGCGAAGGATGTATCAGAGACCCTAACCTGTGCATTTGGTGTGCTTCGGTAAGTTACTAGCACGGTTACTAGCTTCGGTAAGCACTATGAAGTTAACCTTCTGACAAAATAATACTATTTATCGAATAATAATTGTAACTACCTGTAATAATAGTGACCTGTAGGAGTCTACAAGTAATAATCTCACTGTCATCCGTGATGTTTTTTTTATCTAAGTCTAACTTTGCAAAGACAATAAGTCAGCATTAGTAGAGTTTCAATATTGCTTTTTAGATAAAGTTATTGTGTTTAAGCATTAAAACACAAGTTAAGACTTATTAGACTTAAACAAATCTAAAACAAGTTTAAAAGTTTGGTTATTGTGGCAGAGTACCCATAATGCTGGCGGCATTTTCCCGCTTTATCGCGATGCTTATACGCTTAGTGAAGTATAGAATTTAACTATATATATATCGGCGCAAATACAACAATTAGTCTTAAATTAACTGGAATAATTAAGTTCAACATCATTTAATTGTCCTAAAATAAGTTTAATAACAAAAGTTGAATACTTTCAGTTTTTTACTCTGTGAAATGTCATCTTTATTATTTCAATACGACTTCTTTGTAAACAAGTGCTTGAGCAGTATAAATAAGGTCGCATTGTAACCGCACGACACCACGGCTGAGCTAAGCTCGCCAACCAGCCCGAGCTGAGCTGTAAAAGCCTCCTGGCCAACAGCGAGATCGCACTCCAAAAAAAAAAAAAAAAAACCGCACGACACAGTCGCGCTGAGGCCGTTGTACGGAACGGATCTCTCTTCAAATAGTGAAATAAAAATCTTGGAAACTATCAGTGTAGTGTTTCTTTAAATAAGTGGTTATTATGACCGACTCAATCGTGATGTTGGCAATTGTGATGCTACCTACGCCTTTCAAAAATAATCCTACAGAGTAGTGGCGGTAGCCATGTAGAAGTATTCTCCTCGTTATATACATTATATTAATGTCTTTGAACGTTTATTTTTAGGACAATTATAATGACACACGATGTATTTCAATAGAAATGTATGAAAACAATAAGAATTGGTGTGTTACGAACACGATAAATCCAAATAGTTACTTGCATATTGGAGAAAATAAGAATTTCTCCTCAGAGGTTGGTCATGTTATTCAGATAAAACCACAAGAGGTGAATATCAATCTGAGACCCGGACAAACGGAACATTTTAAATTTTCATTCAAAAATGCAGATAATTACCCTGTAGATTTGTATTTTTTAATGGACGGTTCGACAACTATGAAAGCTATGAAAGACGAAACACGAGATAAAAGTGAAAACATATACAGAACAATGAAGAAAATGTCAACGAACGTATTATTAGGAATGGGCACTTTTGTTGACAAGAACACACTACCATATACCACGTAAGTTTAAATGTTTTTATTATTTCACAATCGGTTAGCTCCAAGATAAAAAAAGCTTGTTGTTAAAAAAGTATTAACAACTGTTACCACAACTCCATATATCTAAATATTGTTGATCGTAACGGTATGAAAAACTACTGAGCCAAATGTTTCAATACTAACATGATTTTGCAGGTTAATAAATAGTAGCTTAGCGTACTCATTTAAGCATCGCTTGAAGCTGACACATGATTTTAAGGAATTTCAAAATGTAATCAACAATACTGAATTCGGTTTGAACTACGATACCCAAGAAGGGACGTTAGACGCGCTTGCGCAAGTAATGGTGTGTAATGATTTAATTGGTTGGAGGAAAGAGTCAAGAAAAATTATCATAGTTTTAACTGATAGTACATTACACGCGGCTGGTGATGGTGGTTATGGTGGTATTACACAACCATTTGACGGAAAATGTTACAGCAAAAACGGTTATTATTCAAAAGAGCTAGAACTGGATTATCCCTCGATAAGTATTATAAATAAATTAGCAGCTGATGAAGAAATTTCTGTTATATTCGCTGTTAATAATGACAACAAAAACACGTATAACACTATAACTGAGGGTGTGTCTGGATCGAAGTGTGTGAGTTTTGAGCGACGCAACGTTGATAATAGTTTGTCGTCGATACTAAAAACTATTTATACGGTATGTACTTGTTTATGAGGAATATTATATTGTATTCTGTTGTTCTGTATTTGTTTGCTTAGATCGTTAAGATATAATAAGAAAGTGCAGGTTCTCCAAAGAAGCAGTTTATTGCTTAAGCAGCTGGTGTTGGAGGATGCTTAACCAAAACGCAATATTTGTTTTTGAGAATTTAATTTGCATAATTGATAACTTTAAAAGTATTTGAAACAGCTTCATTGAAATCTATTTAAGGACATCACGAGCCAATTGAAATTGAGAATCAACATGGATTCAGAATACCGTGACCATTTTCACATAACATTCAAGCCGGATTGCATTTCGAGGACGACAAATTCACTTATGTGCAAAATGCGACCGGGGGAAGAGAAAAAGATAAAAGCCACTATAAAACTGTTAAAGTATTTCTCTAATGGACATATAAATATAAGTTTCTTAAATGAAGGTATAAGGGAGCAACTGACGTTGAAAGTGAATATTATCGACTCGTGTGATTGCAAACGCGAAGAAAATTCGACTTTATGTTCGTTAAGCGGTACTAATAGATGTGGAATATGTGAATGTAATGAGGGCAGGTCAGTTAATTTGTTTTTCGCACACTTTCTTTGAGATCAACCTGCTCGTTAGGCATAACATTGACCATGGCCATGTTCTGATTGCACTTACTAAATAAATCTAAAAAAATATTTGATTGATTTTAGTGTTCGATTGAAGCGAACAAACGAACAGAACTATTTTAGGTTCAGTATCAAGCACAACAAAACGCAACTTTTTTATTTCTAGACAATGTACAAAGCCGTTACAATTGTATTATAAGTATATACATACAAATCCAACAACCAGAGACTCATCTCGGCTATTAAAAATTGGTAGAGTTTGTTAATAATTTGTTTAATTCACAATTATTTTTACAAATTTCAGCACTGGGGATATTTGTCAGTGCAAAGGCAACCTCGTCAGTTTGGGCACTGACACATGCCGCCAACCTGGCACTAACAAAGTGTGCAACGGTTTAGGCGATTGTGTCTGTGGATCGTGTATATGTAAAGAAAGGTCATTTAAATTATATTTTCAATTATTATGTATAGATTCCGGTCATATAGAAAAATTCAATTGGTCAATAGCCAGAACTTGTAAAAAAGGTGAGAAGTATGCATGTCTTAGAGGCGTTCAGCCTATGAGCGTGTCAGCTGTGTCAGCGACAGAAGGTTGGCGTAGGGCTCACGTGTTTGCCTATAAAATAAGCACAATTCTGAGGCAAAGCCCAAGAGTTTTTCTTTTAGTTTTATGAACTTTGTTTGTTATTTATCTTCTATGAAGATGCAAAGAGCATTACATTAACATTAGTAAATTATCATCGTCATAATGTCTATAATTTACAGGTTCCATGGTAAATTTTGCGAGTGTAACGAAGACAGTTGTCCAAGGGATGAAAACGGGGTTATCTGTTCAAATTTGGGGAGGTGTGATTGTGGCACATGTAGGTGCAATGATGGCTGGTCTTCTCGTGATTGCTCCTGTCCAACTTCTGATGGCCTATGTTATGATGGAGATGTGGTAATACTCCACCTATACCTTCTAATATATTGCTCTTTCAAATCTCAAAGGGGCTATAATTTATAGAAACTTTCCGAAGATATGAATGTCTGTCTCAAAATTAATTCTTAGTGAACCTTTAATAATAAAAATATAGCTTCTTCTATAGCCAACATATAAATAATAAAAGCTAAATGAATACACATTCGAACAACTTTGTTCTCACAATAATTTGTTGCAAAAAAAAATAAGAATAACCTACATCTCCTTTAACTGTCCGTGTATCGGTTTTTAATATCTTATACTCTTTATATAGATGGGATTAGGTCAGTACTATAATTCGTTAAGAATATTATTTCCAGATATGCAATAACCGTGGCAAATGTGAGTGCGGTACATGCAAATGCGAACCAATCCCACCATGGGACGCTCGTAACGTTCAAGATGAGCATTGCCACATATTACCATGCCCTTCATGCCACATACCGCAATGTCACCTATTAGAGTCATGCGCTCTATGCCACCTGAGGAAAGAGGAATGTGATTGCAGCCTTAACGTGACAGTTATCAGCAATATAACTGAGCCCTGGTCAAAATGTCCAGCTGTAAGGGCGGATGTTGGTTGCTATGCGGAGATGGTGTATCGATATACAACCGATTCGTATGGCATCGATGTCATTATACAGTCGCGTTTGAATTGCGCTGAGAGTTACTATAGTAAGTGTTGCCTTATTTAAATCTAATACGTCTTATTATTTATTTGTTTTTTTTTATTTCTTAAACCTATACAGCTTATCACAAAAAGTTTACACAATAAAAATATATTAAAAATAAAGCCAAAATAAGGTTAAAACATAGAACCGGAAATAGAATGTAAGATCAGAAAAAATAATAACAAAAAAAAAACACGAACAGAAAAAAAAAATATATATATATACATATGAACAAGTGGAGTATATTATGTGAAGAACGAGCATTTAAGTGTGTGTGTGTGTGTGTATTAATGTGTGCACTTGGACACTGAATCATTTTGGTATAATTTCTGTGTGTGGAGTTTTCTTTATTTTTTGTTTTATATATGATTGTTTAGTTATTTTTAACATTGTTCATTGTATACATTGTATACCTGTAATGCTGTGTATCCCTTTAATTTATGCACATACATGTCTTGCGTGTTTTTTTTTCTAATTTTGTTCGGGTTGTGTTTGTATGTGTTGTTGGTGTGCCTTATTAAATAATAAATAAATAATATAAAATCGCCGGTAGCTGATGCCCTGCAGACTTGTCTGGACAATATTTAAAAAACGATTGGATTAATTTTAAAAGAAATATCATCATTCTTGTTAACGTGCCTATTAGAGCACCTTTGTATGACGATTATCATTTAAACAACCTTAATTATATATTGTTGGTTAATTTATATTTATTATTGATGTCTTATTGCAATTATATTTTTAGGGCGTATTTTGTAACTTTGTAAAATTAAAAATGGTCATAATTATTTTTGTTACAATAACACGATTATTATTTTCTTTGTTATAAACCGCCACGTTCTTGAATAGATTTTGCGTGGAATTTTATTTTGAATTTCATTCTTTTATCTTCAATTTTTTATTTAGTTTATTTATTAATACTTATGAACCTCTTAAAATACAGGACTTGGAGGAATCATCTTGGCCAGTCTCATAATACTTGGCCTCTTGATATTAATCATCTGGAAATACATAACCAACCGTAGAGATAGACAAGAGTTTGAGAAGTTTGAGAAACAATTGACAGACGATAATTATGAACACCACGAGAATCCAAATTATCAGTCCGCATCCAAAGAGTTTGAGAACCCGACATTTGGATCTGAATTAAATTAAAATGGCCGTCTTTAGTCTTTAGTCTTTAGAGGTATTCATTGTTATATATAAGCTTGTTTAGTAAACTTTTATGTGTTTGTAACATTACATTCAAGGAAAACGATTTATTATATAAAAAATTATATTACACTGATAAAATTTGTTTTTTTTTCGCTCATAATCAGTCTCTGGTAATAATAATAAAAATATTATTTTGCGATTTATATATTTTTTTTAGTTATATCGTAATGAAAATAAAAATAATAACAGATTAATAAAGTTCTATGGTAAATTTTGATGTTTGAGCTCAGTGGACGGTTTCTTTTTACATAAAACATTCGTTCGTATTCAAATATTATCAAGTAATAAAAGACAGAAATGAGTTTGAATCCACTGCTTTTTTTCTAGGGTTCAACCCAGCGGAATCTATAAAAGACGCACCCCAGTTTTGCTGGGTATATTATTATTTAAATTTTAAACCAGTTTGGCTTTTAGGTAAAGTAAGTTCTGTTGTAACACCCTAGATGTCGTATAACCTAAGGTCTTAAAATGCAAGAGCACAATTCTCAGACATATCTATATTATTTTAAAGATACGATTGAAACTTACTTCAAACAGAACATTAATAATATTTCAAAATTACTATAATAGCCGATTAAACGTTTCACTTCTAGTATATTATCAAAATGTTTATTAAATTCTAGACTTAGATTTACTTGTTTTTTTACAAACTAAATCAACTTCACGAACCATCAACTCATGTTATTATAATCACCCCTCAGATGGCGCTGAAAATATACGCCTGATAAATATTACCACAAAATTAAATTTAGAACACAACTATATGATTTCAAATTACTACCAACATAAAAACAAAAATACAAAAATCTTGTCACCTGATCATTGCGCCTATCAAAATTACGCGCGCAGAAACATTCTAAAACGCGCAAACGAAGCAAATCACATACTATTACTATATAACGAACGGAGAATTAGTAACTAACGGAGTCCAATTCTACTCGGTAAAGCAGATTCTAAGGTCAGATCTGCTCTAATACTGACCTGCAATACGCCTAGATGCAAATTGTTGAAAAAACTGGATGCCTTGCCATCACCCAATACAAAAGATATCGTGAAATTAGACACAGAACAATGACGGGACTGGAGAAAAAAACTAATCATGTATATATAATAATCAGAAGATCCGAAGCGAAAAAACAAAACATCTAACAATGATGTAGATAACTGTAGTAGAAGCTTTGACTCTATTTTTTTAAATGTCTATGATAATTAATATATCTTAAATTAACATAGAGTCCCTATTGTTATATTAGCATAACTTAAGTTTAAAAATATATAAATAATATTTAAATAAAAGTAATTGAGTATTAATTATATTTACTTTCGTCTACGTAGTATGTAAGTCGTTGTTACACTTATGTTTCGCTGATAACAGACGCAAAATGACTATGATGTCGTTAAACATAACGATTAACCAGATAAGACATATTGCATCTTTAAACTAATGTTTGCATAACAAAGGAAGGTTAAATGTCAATATACATAAAAAAATCTGAACCGTTATGAATTGTGTTAAAACACATTTAAAGATCGGTAAAAAAGAAAAAGCAGTTTCCACGAATTTTTCTCAATAAGAACCGATGATTCATCCCGAGTGTCGCGAGCGATGTTAACGCAGTCTGTGACCAAACGCGCGGCGGTGTTGCCGCGTCGACTCCCATTCGAATTTCGAACGCGACTTTTAAATTACGAGAGTTTTTATTTTTTGTGCATTTAATTTGTGACTTGTTTAAAATGGCCGTTGTGTGGTTTGCTGTGATATTGCTTCTCGCGAGTCGGCAAGTATTTGCAAGTTATCGCGATTGCACGCATATTGGAGAAATAAGAAGCTGCGACGAATGTATCCGATGTGGTGGAAATTGGTGCAACGATCCATATGAAGTAAGTTTATTTTTATATAATCAATTATATGTGATTAGACTTACGAAAGGACAGCGATTGTTCTTATAGGTGTGTGATTGGTGAAATAATTTAATCCGAAGTAGATTATTATTAAAAATGGGATTGCCATTTTTATTAACCTACGTGACTCTTGTATAAACACTATACACAAAAGGCAATCATAGGGTAATCTATGTAAAAATCAATTTATCAATCTTCGTAGAGTCACATTATTCGGATTGAAAAATCTTTACAAATCACTGTGGTACTACCCTCATAACCAAGAGAAAATATGTGTATATTAAACATACCTAACGATTATTTGGTACTTAAATCTTATGACTAATCAATAGTTAATTAATAAGACAAGAAAAAAAGGATCCCAAGTGAACGGAAGGAAACAATTGACTGAATAAACTTGACGGGCGATCAAGTGCACAATTGGTCTATTTTTTTATCGGGCTACTGATATTTTTTATTTATATTTTGATATAGCAATCCGTCTCCTGCACTCATTCGTATAAATATCATGAAACACGAATCATATCAATTAAGTCACGGATAAATTATGAATGAGCTAAATTGTAATATCATACGCACCGCTGTTTTAAGGCAACTTAACTGCACAATAAAAATATTATATACATAAAGTCGTCTAAGGACTTCTGTAATAGACCAGTATGTACTGAGGTAGGAGCACAAGCCAGTGTCGGTATCGATTTCATTTAGCCAATTTTCAAATAGTCTCGTTATAATACGTCCGGTGTAATCATTTCAATTCGGGCTTTCATGAGACAAATTAACAGTAAACTTAATATTAAATGTTTTTATCTCTGACTAATCTAATATAAGCGATAATGTCAATAAACTTTCAATAAGTTGAGTAACCTATCAACAATTAAACGCTTAATCACCAATTAACTTACGTATGTATTAGTGCTTCCTCATTAAGTAGAGGCTTGAATTAAAATTTTGTTTACGTCAGCAGAATTTCACTTTTCTAAGTAATTTAAATACACTATTGTAATCAGAAATATTCAACGTTTTAAATAATAATGATTTTGTAAGTGACAAGTCAACGTCAAATTTTAAAGGATGGCGACGCATTCACGAGCCCCGGCCGTGTGAGGCAAGTTCACCTTGCTCTTCTGTCTTATCCATAAAGAAAACCTTTTTAAATTCGCACATTGCACTAATGCACGTGATTACATTGTAATTCTTTAGAAATAATTGATTCAAAATAATTTTAATTGATAGCAGACCAGGAGTTACCACAACCATATACCATTTATACTCATTTGTTAATAGGGTCATTTAATATCATTTTGTCGTTATGTATTAGGTTTTTACATAATTTTGAATCGCTTAAATACTACAAATTTCTTAATCGACTAATATTATGATGACTTATACTTATCATATCACTTTAAACATAGTTTCATTCTCTTCTCTTACTGGAAACATTCTGAAATAATAATACATAGAGACTATTATTTTCTTTTCTATCTATTAAAATTACTTGTCATAAAAAACGCATATTTAAAATGTTGAGGGTACTCACAACTCCAATACTTCGTGCAAAACATGAGTTCAATAACCAAGAAAAACTTAGTTCATAAACTAGAAGGGATACAATTACAATAATCTTATAAGCGTCATATTTCTACTGGTATTCGCCTTATATTTCTTGAAGCTTAACATAAGACAGTTAACTTAATTGAAAGATAAGTAAGTCTCGGATCCCTTTATGAAGGTTCAAATATGATGCAATTCTTTTTATCGGTATACTTCTGAAAATATTGTATAACTAATACCACGCAAACTATACATAAATGACTCATAGATCGCGATGACAAATTTTATTCGAGACAACATAACCAATTATTTTCTATATTTCCTTATAAAAACTGGAATTTCACTAAAATTTTGTTATATCCTCGTGGAATACTTATAATTTCTGAAATCATAACGAAAAACAAATTAAGTAACATTCAATAAAACATGGCGTTCGAATAGTTTTTAATGATGTTCAAACTTCATAAATCAAACATTTATTTACGCAATATCATACCAAGCTAGTAATTGACCTAAATTGCACGTTTTTCATGCTTCTAGGTACTTTAAATATATTTCTTAAAACATACTCAAAATTCAATGATTCTTAATATCATTGATACAAGGTCCTTTTTATGCTTCAACTTAGTCTGTTTTTTTAAATGTTTTATCATAAGTAGGGTGCGATGATCTAATGCTTATACTAATGTGCGTACAGTACCTAAGAGTAATAAGCAGGTTAATAGATAATAATTTCAATGTCAAGGTGACATGTATCTAAATTGACTATGATAGAAGACGTCAAAAATTGTATGTCAATTGTATTTATTTATTTACACTTTATTGCACTAAAACAGTAGAAGCAAAGGACGTTCGTTAATAGATGTTAAAACATAAGAGCAACGGGCGGCCTTATAGCTAATAAGCGATTTCCTCCAGACTTTTGTACTATAGATTTATTACAGATTTATTGTTGAATAAAACCAATATAACTCTTGGTTTTGTCCTTAATTATGTATCACAAGGTTTCATACATACTGCATGTATTTTTGTTGACTTTTATTGCAATATTTATTCCTATTCCAATTAAACGATTTGATTCTAGTTATTCAGCAGCGTTGACAGTAAACCTGTCAAAGTCAAACTGACATTTGATGCGTTTATTTTGACAATTAAAATGATAAGTCATATTATAAAAAAGGAGAACAATGTTATTGACTAAAGACAGGTAGTAGCCGGTAAATAAAAACAAATATGTACCACCATAACATTGTTTAATATGATAGGTTTCAAAACAAATTCGAACAGAGATCTCTTTGTTGCCAACTAATAAAGAAAAGTGGTCCCAAAGTGGATCGATACACAAATTTCCTGAGCGACCCCATTTCCCAATATCCGGCGAATATAACAAATTATCTATGTAATAAACTAAATGACTTTTAAAATACAAATAATATACTGGAAAGTTGGAAGAATATTTTAATGAAGTTACATACGTTTATTTTCCTATGACTCACGGTTAAGGCCACCTCGGAAACGTGTTCAGAATCGTGCCTTTAGTCACTTTGTTTTGAGCTGTATAAAAACTTGTGAAACTAACACTAGTCGAGATAAGATTTTAATTTTGTTTAAATAGGCCCTCTACTGTATACATGCGTGATATATTTTTAAGTAGTTTGAGTCAATATAAAATCTGCCACATTTTAAAAATCACTTTAATAATATACATATTATATATCGCGTAGCAGATATATATCTGGTTTCAAATTGTCTGTTGTCGAAGTTTACCATTTTACCTATAGGTACACTACAGTTGGTTAGAAATGTCAAGGAGATTTTTCTAAGATTTTTTTTTCTTACGCAATCACCATTAATATTTTCCGATTAAGGATAAACGATTGGCAATCAGCCATATTCATTGATATTTGCATAAAATAATTGAATATATCCTTAACGTGGTGCATGTGTGTGGCCGTACTGGAATATTTTATTGTTTATAGAGAAAATAGTTGATTTACGATTCCAATGATGTATTGTTGTCAGTTCAAGAACCTCACGTCAGTGAAATGTAGAGCAAATGTTTTAATAAACACGTGTTTTGATCTATTACTAAAAAGCAGAACATTTTATATTTCAACGATCTGCATATCATTTAATGTCATCTTAATAATTGTGATGGAAAATCGTTGTGATGATGAACATAATCTGGGATATATGTTTAACATTTAACTCTGTCCTTTGACTAAGGTGTTTTCGATTTCCTAGTTATGATTTAAGAGGAGAACCTATTTCAACCGTGTCTAGACGTTCAATAAACCCAACGAAATATTTATATCAGAAATTGTTTCACATTTAAAAATAAAGCTTCTCAATGTGTATACATAATGTTTTTTTTATTACAATATTTATAAATACATAGTATATAACTTGTTTACTAACAATAGTGGTCTGTTAACATTTTCCGTTATTAATAATTACATTGTTTACTTATTATTTAACTATATACATATATCTAATATATAAAATTCTCGTGTCACAATGTTTGTTGCTGTACTCCTGAAACGGCTTGACCGATTCTAATGAAATTTTGTAAACATATTGAGTAGGTCTGAGAATCGGCCAACATCTATTTTTAGAGACTTTTTTTTGGCAAAACAACGTTTGTTGGTATCAGCTAGTATTTTGTAATTTCTTAGTTTAAATTGGGTTAATTTACAGTGAAACTGCTAATTCTGTAGAAATATATGACTGGACCCTATAGTTGTGGTATAAACATGCATGAATAGTGCGATATATCTTCATTGTATTTGTTTTTTCAATTAACATTATTATGTATGTATACAAAGTGTTTACAATGTACTCCCCCTGTATGTTTTCCAGTTAGCGTGTTACTGCACCTCACAAATATCCGATGCTGGGAATATAAATAACACATTAACCCAAATCTGTTAATGTTAATTACGTATATTTTTTAACGATTAAAGGAACGATTCGCGGGCTTCGGTTCGTTTTTAAATATTTGCAGTGCCTTCAAGCTTAAGTAAATAAAAACGAATAACAAATATCTAGTATAGAATATCCGTTAAATATATTTATTTATAATTTGCACTTAAAGAGTGGAGGTAGAAGATATTAATACATATAACAGCAACGGGCGGCCTTATCCCTAATAAGCGATCTCTTCCAGCCAACTCACCACTGTTATCTAGAACACAGTTTGACACAATTTTTAAAACAATTATGATCGTTCACGACGTATCGCCTTCACGATGAGAATATAATGCCATAATAAATAAACACACTTAAACCAATTACTTTAATTCCACAAACTTTACATAACATTAAGTGAAATTTACACAATTTTCAATCAAAAATAAAGGGTCAAAGGCGTTGGAAATGCCAGTATTGTGTGGTAACATGACACCCGCACAATAATTACCAGCCCACAATAAATCATAACTCAAGTAGCTTATTATCCTTAATCATTGTAAAAAGCTCAATCGGACGTGACGCAACCAAACAAAGTAAATATATGAATGTAATATATAAAATGTATAACGTACAAGTTACTAGTATTTTTGAACTAAAGTAATAATTTTGTATTCCACAAAAACTTTTTTTTTTAAAACGTAAATAATTCATTTATTTAATTTTTAAAGAGTAGCTATTGTTGACTGAGATGCTATTTACACGGTTTAGCTATATAACTTTAAAATTATTGTCTATGACTTATTCTTGTATTTTTTCTTTTTGCCGCGCATCAAGCTTTTATTATTGGAAATCGAATAGAGGACCACAGAATATATTAAGTGTGCTCACTGTGACATTCATAATATACTTGGTAATAAACCAACGAGATAAAATAATAAATCATGCTTATCATGCTAATCATATTGATTCATACTTAAATAATAAATTTTAAAAATACTTCAATTTGGGACAATATATAGAATATATAAAATCGGCCTTAAGCTATTTTCTACAAACTTAACCCTATCAAAGTGTCGATTGTAAATCTATAAATCGTACATTTCATCGTATTCCCACAAAGAAGCCAATAAAGCCAATGTATCGAAATTCATACTATTGTTTGGCTTCGATTTACTCTACAACAGGATAGTTAAAAAAATAAAATTCAGATTATAATAACTATAATGTGTTTATAAAAACATAATCAGCGATAAATAATAATAAAAACATCTGGTTGTCAAACCCTCGATGTTTTATAAGAATTTAAAGTACCCTTATATATAAACAATCGTGAATCGTGATGTAGAGTAAGAGTCAGTTGTTAGTCTAAAATATTTAATTTCTTATACATAATGAGTTATAATTAAAAATATTTAAAGAGGCGTTTTCATAGACTCTTTCTTAAGTTTTTTTTTAAATTGATTAATGATTAAATTTACTTGATATTGAATTTGTGTATGTTTTTACTATAAAAATACTGGTGTATATCTCTTAGCCTATACATCAAATCTCAAAACACAAGTTGGGTACTTCTTGACACAAAAGTGGAATTTTTTAATAAGTCAGGGGTCATGAAGTGCGTCATATTTCATTGGTTTAGGTGTTATTTACACGGTTTAAAAATATTTATGTGAAAAGTAAAAAGGTCAAACGATCTTTTTTGTTTAAGGTGCTTAAGTTAACCGATTATAAGTGCAGTATGTAAAGCTAAAGAGTTTTTACCATGAGTCAAATTTACAGCGATTTTTTGCATTTTTATACACTTAATATCGTGTTTTGTAAAAATCATGCATGCAATACTGTGGTCTTGGATAACTCTGTGTTTGTTTTCTTTATTCTAATATTACGTTGATTGACACATATACATATAGCCTTTAAACGGAAAATAAATTAGAGAGAAAACAAATGAATCGCGAAACAAAGATATCATATTTGTGATTAAGGCCTTTCAAACCAAACCAGAGTACCTAGTACTACAGACACCAAAAGTACTAAAAGTTAAATGCCTTTTCTGTACTCGGAAAGGCAGCCGGAGAACAAGTCAATATAATATTTTAAGTATACCCAAAATTAAAAATGATTATTGTATATTTGTTAAAGAAATATTGTTGGTAAAAATTTTAACGGTTGAATTGGCACGACCATGACATGAAATCAATTTAGCAATTAGTATATTTGAGTGGTGTTCGACCTGTCACGGATAAACTGGTCACACTCGTTTCAGATCAAAGATCACCACGATTCATTTTTAATCTTGTATTGAACATATTTTTAAATCGTATTCAACGTTCTGTATCAAAACCGTGTATTGTGTTTTAAATAAAATTTAATTGAATATTACCATTATTTTTTTAAGTATTATTAAGTACTTAACTGTTGCGACATATTTAAAATAATACATTTGTTATAATAGTAATTGATCAAACATCAGTTATTTATTTATAGATTGTTGTTTTTAATTTATTAATTTATATATTTTCCAAATCCTTGTTAAAATGCCGCTAATTTTCAGTAATACAATACTATTAAAACAGTGTTGCTATGTCTGTAACTCTTAAATGTTAATTAAGTAGGTCAGAGATAAGATTTAACCTTTTTCACGGCTTGAAACAATTTAATATGAGCGTGTAACATTTCGAACCTCTCCAATTTGCATAAAACATAATGTGTGAGTTATAACTTCTTCAAGTCCACAGTATAAAATACAGTTATCCAGTTTATTTGATACTATAAATGAAAATGTCTCATACGATCTCAAAGTTAATTTACAACTGAATACAGTAAACTGTGTCATTATCAATCAATACAATTAACGACCCAAACGTTCCACTTACCTTTGACTTATTTACACGACGAAATTAACATGTTTGCGTAACATACCTTTATTTGTAATTGGTTAAAATTGTTAAAGGGCGCGTTGTATAGTGAAATGCAATGCGTTAATGTAATTCCGTGTTTGGTCTAAGTTACGAACGTGATGATGCAACCTTGTTAAGTGTTGCTACCTTGGAAAAATTACATGACATATCTAGATAAAAGTTAATTAGTAAAACGTTGATATTTTTAATTAAACATATACCTACGTTTAATGCAATTAAAGCTTTTAAGCTTTTTTTTACTGAAAAACATTTGGTTTTGAAATATAATTATGGACTTAATTATAGCTGTAATGTATATAGTTAGTTTTTCTTGTTAAAAATACATAGACAGAGTAACATTTAGTGGAAAATTTAAACGTTATTTAACCTAGATCTACTCAGCCCCGAGTATTGGATATTTTCCAATTGCACTTGGTATATTTACATAAATAGATCATATAAGTGTCAAATTGGTTAACCGTTCCTATTTCGAAAGAATATAGAAATAGGCTACAAGTACCTATATTTCTTCATGATTTTTTAACGTATGATTAAGCTTTTATCTAAAACAAAAATTTCTTTTTTAATATGCTTAATGGATCTTTGATTGATTTTATCGTAAACGCCTTGTAATTTAAATTATATAATCGCTTATAACTTAAAACAATTGAATCGATCATCTTACAAATAAATGTGCTTTGCGAAATGTCTGGATTCCCGCCAGCGTCGTATAGGATTTGTACGATTTTCAAGTCTAGAGCGTTGACGTCCTCCCTTATTTACCGTCTCGGAAGGGGTATGGGGCAATGGCCTTTTAATGTTTTATTCAGACTTCAGTGCCAAGATGTCTAGGAAGTATATTTTGTTTTTTCTTACACAAAAGATTGAAGTAATTAATCATTATTAATACCAAACAATATTCAGAACTCATCACTAGGATAAACTTACAGAAATTCATTTAAATATTATAATATATATTTACACCGATATGTCGTAGTAAATACAATTTTTCTTAATTCTATTTAATATATAATTGCGAATAAGATATTGTGGGTTACTGGATTACAAACAGTAACTTTTTATTTAAATGCATACGTATAAAATTACCATTACATGCGGGTCTTCATTATTGGTAGAACAATAGCATTAGGCTTTGTTTATAATTTAAAAAATGGCTTTCGGCTTTCTATCAAATCGTACAGTTAAACTGCGTTTTTTGAGGGAACAAAAGAAACTATTAGTAAAAAAAAATAAGTCGTGATTAATACAACATTATTTCTAAATTACTTTACTTCGTTATATCGAAATAATGCAATACTTAGGATTTCAGAGGTTTATACGTCTTATTGAAACTAGACTCTAGACTCTAGTATCTAACTATTAAGAATAGGGTTACATTGTTCCATTAAAAAATATAAATATTGAACCATACACACAAAACTTCGATAACACCAAGTCATATGTAAGCAAAATACGTCTCGTTTTTTACTTTATAACTGGTTTCTCGGTAGTACTCTCAACATTGATAGTGGGTGTCATAATGGAAACTTTACACTGAGGCTATATACCACCTACACAGCCTTCATAAAGCTTTTGATGCCTTTGTTGTCTGGTTGGAATTTGTGGAATTGGAGAGTGCCAGAATTAATTGTTTCGAAAAACCTCTTAAAATCGGTGTCCCTACATACGTATACTGAAATACTCGAATTCTTACTGCTTCGACTTCAGGACTGCACGGTTTTAGCAATAGAGTTGATGTCTACAATGTTCTTCTAATTATTTTTTTTTAAATTTGTCTTAGTTTTGTGTTTTGTTTTATTTTAAGTATTTACTTATATTAGTTAGGTTATTATTTAGAATATTTTGTGTTTATTTACTGCATTATTAAAAAATATATACTAACCGAAAAAAATACATTTTTAAAATGAATAACCATTTAATATATTCTACATTTGAATATTCTTATTTAACCAACTTACATAGTTACTTTAGCAATAAACAATATATCGTACGAGATAAATCTAACCTACCATATAAAAAGTAGAACGTGTGCATTTGACAGTATATTAATACGCTTTTAAATCTTCTCTCTCTTTTATAATACATAGGAGTAATACGAACAGCACATTGATATAAATCATATCAAGAGATCTCAACTCCCACACACCCTCAACTAAGGGTTTAATGCCCTTAGCAGTATTGTTTCCTAACGACATTAGGCGTTACTTTCTCTTAAACCTACACGTACTCTTTCATCAGAAAATCTGCATACCTGCGTTCATTAGGACTTCAAATCTCTATAAAAAAATCTTTCTTTTTTTTTAACTTTTCCCACCAACCAAAACCCCATAATATTTTTTACACTTCTTTACACTCCTTACTAACCGATTTATAATGTGCTAAAATTAATGAACTACATATTGTTTATAAACACACTCATTATTAAATAATCACAAAATATTTTTAATATTAACCTAACTAATATAAGTATCTTAACATAAAACAAAACACAAAACGAAAACAAATTTAAAAAGTTTGGTCCCCGTGGCAGAGTACCCACAATGCTGGCGGCATTCGTGGCAATGCTTACACGCTGAGCAAGGAAAGCACCAGCTCTTGGATCACCGGTACTGACTACCAGGCGCCTACTTAATTCTTTATTTATTCTTCATGTAATTAGTTTAACTAATTTGTAGAAACACTATCGATTAAATCTATTCACACAAATATTTGTCTTATACGTAAGGTTTTTGGATAGCTTTATTGGCAGTGCGCAGTTATCGCAATCATGAGATTGCCTTGCAATCTCCAAATCACATTACACCACTCGACTTTACCGTTGCGTCTCGGATCTGCGTTCCATTTTCGATTCACTTACCCAATAACGGCTCTTTCTAACAAAACTACAATTAATCATTCACTCACAGATCCTGCGGTACAATGAACGATAATGTTGAACGAATGACCTGAAAACACAAATTTAACTAAGAAGAAATATACAAATGAATGATTTTATTAATATTAATATTACCAGTAGGTATTACGTTATACGTACTAATGTAAAGTGTTAATCTATAATTAATTACTATTCATACCAAGAACGATTAGGTCTTATCACTAATTGGTCTGAATACATCTGAATTTATTTTAAATTCATTATAAATTTGAGTCAAATAATTCGATGAAAATTATTAATAATTGTTTATGGTTATGAAAAATGAACGAATCACCTTCAAGTTTATCGCTCAATTTAACTTCACATAACAAGTAGCCAACCGGTTGTTAACCACCTGCTTCTATTGACTTGCTACATACAGGACCGATTCAGTGAATAAACCAAAGAGAATATTTAAACTTTTGTTATATATAGAAACAGTTCGAGCTGTAAAAAAACCACTGTGTGGACAGGGCCTTAGCATTGTTAATAAAAGCAAGTATCGCATGTCAGATCATCGCGTTACCCACCTACGATTGATTAAAATAAAATAATACTTTTTAAGGGCATTCAGTAAGTAAAAAAAAATAATAATTCTCAAATTGGTTCGTTTCATAAAATGGTGCTTTCTTTCACAACCGGTATGTAGTATAAAATGGTAACGTGCAAGTTTTATTAATGCTATATATCACTAGAAAGTGTCCACTCGTCTCATAAAACTGCATGCCGTCTAAGTTCATAGTAAAAACAGTGGGTACATCTCTCTACATGTGCAAGCTACTACTAGCGATAAGACCGATGCCCTAATCAAAGTTAAAACAAACTTACAATGTAACATGTTTTTTTCTATTGTAAGTAACAGTTTTGAAATTCTTGTATTAAGTGAAAAAAAGTAGTAAAACCAGCAAAAATGTCATTACTATAAATTATGTAGACTGTGGTAAAATCGTCCAAGTCGTCCAAGTGGCGCCGACTGACAAGTAACACTGATATACATATTGGAATAAACCATACACCTAATAGATGGTGATTAATTAATACAATCGTTAATGGTAATCGCATTAAAAAATCATTTTATAGTCATAGTTTAATTATTACGCCTTAAATAATATTGTGCTTAGCACATTTTTTTTTAATTTTAAGCTTTTCGTTCAGTGTCCTTTTTCCCATTGCTTAATATTTTTCTGCTCTTAAATTTCGTTAAACCTTCCAATTAAAACGTAAATTGGTGTCAGTAAACGGCTAAAAATGGTTGACTCTAAATAAAACGGATGGGAGGCAAACATAAAGTTATTCATATAAATGTAGTTATGCATACACTAGTTTTTGACGTCATCCATAATTTGTCCCGCCATAACACATAAACTATGCACTTATTTTAAACGATGTATTATTTGTACAAATCGATCGTGATCTCTTGTACAATTAAATACTTGTTATCATACAATACTTGTTATACAATTATATTATGCTTAATATTTTGACATAAGATATAGTTTCTAATGAATCGTATGGAGGAGTTATGTTATATTCGTCGTCACAGTTTCCCCAGATCATTAAATAATCTTTCACTTCACCAACATACATTATCAAGCGAATCTCCCGTACCCATTAAAATACTGGGGGTTCTAAAGATAGAAAAAATTCTATTGTAACATCCAGGATCAGCCTGGAATGTTAATTAACGTAGATTTAAACTCAAGCAGGCAATTACGTTGCTTGGAACTGAATACCAACAGCTCCTTATAAAGGATTCTTCGCCGTGTACAGAGAATTTAGCTCATTACCTTTATTTATCCTTGTAAGTATATATCAAAACGATGTTTTGCCAGTTTCTTTGAAGATGGATTGTTATAATATACCTGTAGTATAACAAACATTGTAGTGATCAAATCCGACAAACACCCAAAAAAATATTTTTTAATAAAGAACCGTATTGTTAGTGGGTTTTGTAAGGGTAATTTACACTAGCTCTTACGAGTTTCTTGCCAATTCATCTCGTCCGCTCTACGTCCTTGATTTGAGAACTGGCAGATATTTAAGTTATTTTAATTATCCATAAGTGTAAGCTTACCTATATGAATCAAATTATTTTTCATTTCATTTGACTTACCTTAGTTATGAGTCAGGCTCAGAATATTAATCTTAAGAACAATCGTGACGATTTTTTTTATTATTATTTTTAAATCAATAACACCATATCAATCAATACCAATAAAACACTATAGTTAAGAAAAAATGAAATGCTTAATGCTAACAAAAGTAATATTTTACAGTCCTCAAGATGCCACATAGACCTCCCCGACAACTGGTGTCAAGGCATGAATGAACGTATTCCAGCGGACAAGGATACGGCAGTCAGCGGCCAGTTTTTCGACCCGAAATATTCTGTGAACTCCGTCAGATCTGGTAGAGAACACAATCTGGCAATCAAGTACAGAACCAATATAAACGATCCAAAGGTATCCAATCACAAGTTTTTGATAAACGTATTTTCCTATTTTATACAACAAAATGCATGAATCACTTATATTCCATAAACAACAGTTTCACTGTAATTTATATTATCTATTACGTGCACTGTACATATGTATTTAGGAATATACCTTACTACAGTTATTATAATAATCGCATGAGTAACAATGTCTGAGTAATCATACATAATATGTTTATAATTATGAGATTGTACTCACCATTCTACGATCATAGTTACACAATTTTCACTAGCCATAATTTTAAGCGTAATCGTGTAAAGAAAAGAAAATCAGAAGAGGTCTTGAAAATTATTAATTTACTAAAAATAATCTCACAAATACAGGAATGCCCTAACGTCAACAGATTAAAGGGACTATAGTCCTTTTGAAAAAGCCATTTTTAGTGTATTAATTTTCTTTTCTACTATTCATTTATTTACGACCGAAGCGAAAAAAAAACATACACAAAATTAAATTATTCTTAAATCTAACAACCGCTTATATTCTTCTATATTGTATCATCCCAGGTGGAATACGTTGTTAATTCAACGCAAAGACCAGACGTGTATGTTACAAAGACCACGTCATGCAAAGATGGCTCTTGCACAACCACACTCGATGTGTCTCCAGAAACAAACTTTTGCTCTATGCAAGGCAGTACCCATGAATACTTCAATGTTAAACTTAGTATTCAAAACGTAAGTGAAGAGGCTGTTATGAAGTTCCACGTACCATGTGCTTGTGACTGCAGTTCTAAAGTGGAGTTGATGTCGCCAAAGTGCAATGGGAGAGGCAGCCTATCCTGTGGAATCTGCTCCTGTGATAAGGGATGGTAAGTTAGTATAACACCAAATCTCTCGGACTTTGTATAATACAACCACAATTGAAAGCTTACATTATTTAGTAATTGATTGCATTTACATTGATATGTTCATTGCTATTGTCCATTTAACTAATTCCAAGTGCAGCCGTACAAAAGATCCCTTGTTTATTACAACTGCGAAGTCGTGATGACTTCACAGGCCTACTTTCATGGCGGCATCATTAAAACGTAACCTAACTAATGAACGGTTGTATTCTGAATGAAGATATCAAGTAATTATATCAAGCTTATTGTAATATTTAAAATGTCAATCTTTGTGTAATTAGATAATAAAAAAAGTATCGAAAGATTCCAATCGAGATGACGACTTTGAAAACTGTCCTTATATGGATAAACAAGAAATTGAGTTTTAAATTAAAAATTTAAAAAAAAATTTTGTTAAGCGTATAATATGCATGTTATGTCCACATGATCAGTTAAAAGCGTAATAAATTCGATTAGCCTTGAATATAAATTTTGTTTATTGGATTCTTATTTTGTTTATTCTACTTTTAGGCATTATTTATTCCTATAAAATATCAGGATAACAAATTAATATCTTCTGTTATGGATGCCTTTATAAAATATTACACATCCTAATTTAAAACACATAACACACAAGCCAGAGTCAATCCGTCTGAACGATCCAACCTTTGCCTTGGGTCGTAAAATATATATAATAATGTCGTTACTAAAAAAGTAAATTATTTTTATTAAAATTATAATTGCATATTTAAATACTTATTATGTGTGTTTTATTTCAAACGTGTCGGTAAACAAACTCCTATTGTAACAGGTCCGGTACATTCTGTGAAGTACCAGTCTGCGAGAAGAAGCGTGGTGACGTTCCCTGCACAGATTCGGCGCGAAGTGATGTATGATTCAATTACTTTTATAGAGACACAAAAAAGTTTATATTTTTTTTTGGGGGCAAACGAGCAGGAGGCCCACCATAAAGGTGAAGTCGCCGCCCATGGACACTCAAGTGGCTGGGAGCTCATGAGTGCGTTGCCGGCCTTTTAGGGATTTATACGCTTTTTTCTTGAAGGACCCTAAGTCGTAGTGGTTCGGAAATACCGTGGCGGGCAGCTTGTTCCATAACGTGGTGGTGCGTGGTAAGAAGTGTCTTACGAAACGCGCAGTGGTGGAACGACAGACATCAAGGTGATACGGGTGGAATTTCGCATTCTGCCTTGATGTCCGAAGATGAAATCCCATTATTTGAATATAATGTAGTAAATAGACTACTCTTCCAAATTTAAAATTTGCCAAAGATAAATTCTCTATTACAAGCCATCAACAATATTTATACTCTATATTTTAGGTCGAATGTTCGGGGAACGGTGTCTGTGGTCCATGTGACGAATGCGTTTGCTTCACCGACCGACCTGGCTCCCAATACTTTGAAAGGGACAACTTTTGCGCTGACATCTGCATGACAACAAATGACTGTGACGATTGCTTCCACAACCCGATGCCTGGGAGATGCGACTTCTGCCATTTCCCACTCATCAAACAGAACCTTAATGAAACTCTACTGGATCAGAAGGATGAACTCAATAGAAATGTATGGATAACATGTAACGATACGTTGGACGGGTGCTATTTTGAATACGTCGCGATGAAAGTGAATGAAGAGACGTATTATATGGTCACAAAATCTTGTGACCCCGTCGAAGAGAAGCAGGTGACTGGAGGTGTTAATGGTGAGTTTATAATTTGTGTATGTTTTATACTGTATAGTATACTCATCTCCTATCTAGCTTTTGACGTTAAAAAATGTATTAGACCTGGGTTTGAATACACGTAAAACATTAAGTAAATAATTGGTTACTGAAATATTTTCGAATACCTGTGTAAACATCACTACAAAATGGAGTCTTGTATTACGTTTCCTCACAAATCACCAGACAGTAGCAGTAAATGATACAAATATAATTCATTCATAATTTATACCGTTTCCACTGTGTCATCAGAATTTCTTTCATAAACATTTTTTATGAACCATCTTTATGATATAATAACAAAAGCATTGTGCAATACGTTTACACAGGCTGCATTCGACCACCAGCTGTTTTCTGTCTATCTCTATCTATCACATACGATTTCCAACCAGCTCTATATCCATCTCTGTTCGACAAATGGTAACATCATTAGTGTTATGATAGAGTGATTATCTGTTTATTTTTCTGTGGCACAAGTCCATAATTGTATCTTGACTGGATTTATTTTTATATGTATTCCAAGAAAACAAACGACTGATAGGGAAACACGGCTACATATAGACAACTAATATGGTTTTACTTAAAAAAATATAAGTTTAAACCCGAATTGTATTGAAAAATATTACATTTGTTTAATCGCATTGAGATAATTATTCATAAAATAAATATTTATATTAAGGATCCGCTCTTGCTGAACGTCCTAATAAAAAGTCAACCCGTTAGTCGTTATAAAGATAAATAAGTTATGCTTGTACTATCTACTACTCTATGATTTAACAATAAAATATTTATCGATCAAACTGTCATCTCTAATAAGTTTTTAGTGTTTTTTTTTCTCTTTCTTTTGTCACGGTTCTATTTGAGTTGCCGGAAAGTGATCGCTCGTCAGCAATAAGACTGGTCGTTACAATACGAGTATATTCTGATTTCTTATCATATCTTTTAATATGTATGTGATAAATTCTTTTTTTGTATTCCAGTCACACTGCCAATAGTCCTAGGGATAATAGCAGTTGTGGCGGCAGTAGCAGCGACGGCTGGTTATCTCGTGTGGAAGAACAGACCGCCAGCGTTACCCCTCAACGATCCAATGTACCAGAATATTGGCGCAGAGGATTGCACAGGGGAAAACCCTTTATATAAACCACCAACGTCGTCATTCAAGAATCCGACATATGGGAAGTGGTAGTTCTGGTAAGTGTTAACTATTATTCTTTATTGCCCGGTATCGCGTCATAGTAACGTCATATCCTTATAAATCAGCCCAATTGAAACTGAAGTACACATGTCTCGTTTCATCGTCGCGATAATACAACCTCACAGAGAGAGACAAAAGAGTACTGTAGAAAATTCCTGTGGTTTTTAAACATTATTATAAAAGTTGAAGTTTTGACTGATTCCAAAAAAAAGCGTTTAGCGTTTAAATTATGAATACTATCTTATTTAGCTCTTCCTTTAAAATAAACTTCTACTTTTTAATATTAAATCATTGTTTTGACATAGTGGATTAATGTCGTAGGTGTGCAAACACTTTAAAAAATGCAGTACGATTCTCTTTGATTCATGAAAGAGCCATTTAAGCTATACGAAAGCAGAGTCGTAAGTGCTTGTTGATTTAATCCATTTCAAAACTCTAAAGCCTAAGACATTAAAATCTACACACTGCTTAAAGCATAATTAAACCTAGGTCATAGACTCTAGGATCAAGATTTTTGTTCAAATGTATTCTGAAAGTATTTATACTTACAACTCAATCATTATATGAGATAAATAAATATAGTGAATGGGTTAATTTACAGTTACAGTTCACAACTTAACCGGTTATACAAGATGAAGTGATCACACTACTCCAAACTTTTTGTCACGATAAGAAAATTCCTACGAGGATTTCGGTACTTGTTATTTTTACTCGTTAAGGCCTTGCTTACATTGGTTACAATCTTAACTAGGAAAATTCCGCCATAAATTTATAATAATAAAATTCACCTTTCAATTTTCTCGATATTCGAGTAAGTTGAATAACTTACCTTACCCAGCGATAAGCACGGTAGGATGACGAACAAAACCAACGAACACAAATAAGTCGTCTCCTCTATAATTTATTCAAGAAAAATCCTGCTCCCGCTGAATTAAACAATGATATTTTTTCTCTCTCTCTCTCTCTCTCTATCCATGGCTAATTAAATCTGTAAACCAAAGATACCAAGTTGTGTCGCTTCTATATAGTCATTTCCTTATCAATTTACGCTAAGCCACCGCCTTTGATGTCATAGCTAATCATATCAAAAACCCCTTAACCATTTTGATGGATAAATTGTGTTGACCTTACTATAATCATGTGACTCACGGGTTAATTGTTTTATTAGTGTTTATACATAGATCTAGTGACAGTATAACGTGTTGCTTATATGTTGCTAACTGTAGGGTTGTATACTGTAGAAATTTAAGTAAAACAATTTAATTTAAAACTAAGTTATTCTCCGGATCATTTAAATATTATCAGCAGAGAACATTGAATATAATTTTAATTCATACGTTGAATCCGACTCAATTATATTTTTTCTTTGAAGTTTTGAAGCGTTATCTTATTTATACTGTACGCGAAAAAATTCACACTAAGGAGGTGCCGATCGCAAGGACTTTGGCACATATGTCGTCTGACGCATTTCTCCTTTTTTACATTGGAATGTTTGTGACGCGCTGGGAATGTATAACTGAAATAAAATATTACCTAATAAAATATGCAATCGTATTGAAATAGAACTTCATTTCTACAACCCATACAGTAATACAGATGACAATTAAATATCACACAGGGCCAAAATTGGGTTAAATATAGATTATACATTTAGTAAGGTTGCAGAAGGGATAAGAAACAATTCAAACAAGAGTATGACAAACATATAATGTATTTTAAGTGATGAATAAGCATTTAGTGTGAGTGTGTACTAGTGGACTTTTCTTAAAATGTGTCATGCATTTACGTCAGTCTACAGATCAATATTTTTGCGATTGTAATTATTTAAGATTTTTGACAGATGCAACGATGCAATTACTTATAGATCCGCGGAGATCGAATAAAGTATATTTTTATTAATATGTTAACTTTAAATGATAGATTCATTATTATAGCCATTTTACATACATAATGACTTCCTGAGAAAAAAGGACTTATTAATTAATCAATTATTAATTCAATGTCAAATGTGGTAGCACCTTATAGGTCGGGAAGTGGAGCCTCAAGTCACGTATTCCAATCGAGTGTAATAAATACTTGTATGCTTTTTATCTAACCAACTGTTGACGTTCTTTACGTCATCCACTCATTAAAAGCAATAATGCATTTTTATTCAAAAATCGAATTCATTTACCACTCAGATACTCACCAATAGCTCAAAAAAAACTAGAGAATATAGAAAGGATACTATTCCAATTATTTCTTGTAAATACAGAATTATTACAATTATGTGGGTAGGCAGTGAGCACCGCAAATAAATACTGAACACTTACTGCATAATTAATAACGCAATATGATTTGGTAACTTCGTTGTTTGCTCAACGTATTTAGTTCATAACCTTTACAAAGAACAGATAAAGCGAACTCGAAGTAGGTTGGAGACAAGATATTAAATTTACTTATTGGCCTTGTCTTTTGTTGTTGCTTGTAAATAAAAAAAAATATAATTATATTTCAATTTAAACCGATTTATAAAGGCTCTTGAGGTTGTTTTCATGTGAATATTGTCAAATCAGGATATGATAATGAAAATTAATGTTTTTTGTTCAATCTAAGAGCCAACTCATAATGTTATCAGAACATCAGCCTCTTTATAAAGGTATACATTAAGATTTTTTTTCCGCTTTGAGTCTTACAAATCATCGTATTAACGCACTGCACGTAAACTGAACAAAAAAAAGTAATTCTTATACATTTTCTTTGAATCTATACCTTAGATGCAAGTCTCAACCGTGAGGTCGTGCGTTCGATCCTGCCGAATCCATTTAATTTTCTTTCTGTGTGCACATTTCAAACATGCTTGAAGGCAAACATCCTGAGGATATCGGCATGTTTTAGACCCTCGCTCTGCGTCAGGCAAAGAAGGCTGATCAGCTACTTGCTTATTAATAAATAAAAAATGCTTAATAAAACGGAAAAACATTATATGGTTGTAAAGCCACTGGACTTCACTATTTATTTTTCCTTAGAATCTTAATGGTAATTGATTTTTTTATACATGTTATAAATCAATAACAGCCAGTCAGGAATTCGCTGACGTCACAGCTTGATAAGGGTTAAATGCGTCCGTAATTATATATACTAGTGTTAATAATAAAATTCTTTGTATAAGTATTAATTTTCATAGCAGGCTTTGGCGCCAGACGTATATCCTTATGTTGTAACTGGTATTTTTTCTAGAATGCAATTATTACAATTGTCGATGTGAAGGTTATACTGTAAGACTTAATTGCGTAGAATCGGGAAATAGATTTTTGAAAGTTTTATTTCGCAAAAAATAAATCAGACAAGACATTATTATTAGTGATGTTTATCGTCTGAAGACTCACCGGTGAAACAGCCTTCTGGAGTTCGTTATACCCAATTATTTGACCTTAAGTGATTTAAGTTAAACCTTACTTCCTTAAACAAAACAAATCTTCTCTTTGTTAAAAGATACTTACAATATAAAATACAAGACAGTTTATTTATCGTTAAATTAAAATTTCATACCTTTTTAGGAGGTAAAGTGTTTATTTCTTTATTTAAGTTACAAGTTATGTCCAGAATCACGTATTTTTCTTTGTAACCTAAGCTTCTATGAAGAATCATATACAAAAAGAAACATATCAATGTAACACGAAATTGCACAAGTTATTTAGATCAAATATAAGTATTTCAAATAACCAAATTATAACATTCTAATGGAAAATTATCTTAAACATAAATAAATCTTATCAAAGCTCGTCTAATGTCGGACATTAACGAACACGTCCAAAACGGTAGATTTCCTTTGACAGTCACAAATTGCACTCGCTTTAACTATTCCTGAGATTAATTTCGGTCGACTTAGCGTTTAAGAACAAATTAGGTTGTCATTTTAATTTTAGCCATATATAATAATTTGTAACGGAAAATGTTCGTTATTTTTTTATGATTTTGTTGGTTTTGATGTATAACAGTAGCTATAGTTTTATTATTTATTAAAAAACAGACCATAAGTGTGTTTTTACACACTCGCAAGCTTCTTGGCGTTGCAGCCTGCAAGTGTCTATAGACGATGGTCAACAATTTTCTTAAGTGGTTCGTTTCGGCCATACCATAAACAAATTTATTACAATATTGATTTTTGCTACATGATTCACATTTTAAACAAGTTATATGAGAGTTTAAGATCATATTTACTTAATTAAATGCCTATGATACCTAGTTTTATAATATTAATTACGTTCTAATATTAATGAATAAGCATTTTAACAGGTGTAAAAATATTGGCCTCGTTCGTAGTATCAAGGTTGACATTGTTTAAAGACACGTAAATGTTAAAATTACTTTTTATGTCCTTAATAGATCCTTAAATATACCAATTTTATCAGAGTTTTATAGTAATGACGGCCTTATAAGGTGTATCAGGTCTACGGCTCCGTGTTTTATGAAGTAAATTATATCTCAAAGCTGTTATGTAAAGTGTCATAAAATTGCAGTCCTCACTTTATTCTTACACACTGCAATACAGGCGGATGCAAAATATTCTGCAGTACCAGTTCTAACTACCTCGATACCGGTAAAGAGAATACTTGGATTAGTCTCAGGGTGAACACTGTCCTAGAAGCGTTTAAGGAGACCTTAGAACTACAGTCCTAAGCGGAGTCCTCACTTATCGAAATACTTAACAATCGCCATACATAAACCCGTCTTAAATTTCTTAATGTTTTTGCATCCTATAGAAATTTAACTTTAAGACGACTTTAATAGTAGAATGAGACCCGTGTTGTAACTTGTGAGATAACTTGAACAAAGCCTATAATTTACTCAAGCCGCATAAATAAATTAACTTGTTATGAAACGGCTCTATAATCTTTGATCATTAATGTTATGTCTAATGGCGACAAACTATAAAAGGTAATCAATTGAAAATATAGACATTTCCTTTTGATAAACCTGTAAAAGGCAAAGCCACGTCATTACAAGACTGGGACTTATAAACAAAAGACAGTTCAAACGTTTGCGTCAATCAAATATTAATACTAAGTGATTTTAGTTATAGGCCTACAATTCTGTCTCCTATTAGTTAACAAAAAAGTTATACTGTTTATGGATATTAGACTACCGGAAGTGTCTATTTAAAGTCGTGGCAATCTACCCCTAACCACAGTTACTAAGCAATGACCTCACTACAGTTACATTCGTCATGAAATCAACCACAATTGACATTATACGTCTCCAGGAAAATACTTTTGATAAAAAATACCAAGAAATGGTCCAAATAATACTAAAGTATGAATCAAGATCTGTTCTTACAAACATAATATAATATTCAGTAAAGGGTCAAAGATACTGTTTTTGCTATTTTTAAATACAAACACTAGTGCTATGCAATTTTTCGCAAACTATTAATAATTTTGTTTAATCGTTCCTAATCAAAATCCTTACTTTAAGTAAGGAATTACAAAAGTGGTTTCATTTTTAAATTTCGATCTGCTATAGACAATTTTGATTCTTCATTTGGTTACACAATCCTTCGATTCCATTTTTTTCAAATTATAACAGATATATATCATTATAATTACAGATAAATAAATCTTGTTTATTATAAGATATAAACTTTAATAAGTTTATATCTTTGTTATATAAACTTCGTTATTAATAACATACATAACAAAACAACTGCACTTGAAATTTAATTAAGTCATAATATTACAAACGAGTCTTATCTTGTGCATAATTCTGATTTAGTCATATAAACTGCAGAAACAATGCATCCATTTATTGTAGTACGTGACTAAAATTCAGAATATTACAATCATTGCGGAAAATTCGAATCATTTCTTAGTATTTTTCACAAACGATCACGCCAGGCTTAGCACGAATTTTACGTTCGTCAATACGATAATTTTTGTGATAGCTCCAACGTGACATTTCAAACAATAAGTTTAATAAAACGAAATAATAATAATTCGAATAGTATGTAATTTTAAATAATAATTCGAAATTCGAATAGTATGAAGTTTGAAATAATAATAATTCGAAATTCGAATTATTATTATTGATGTTTGAAGTAACAAATAATAGTTCAATCTCTTGTTTCAAATTTCGAACAATGCATGTTCATGATACTGTTGTATCATATGCGATAGTTGTAAAAAACAGATAACATTCGTATACGTCAATACGGATATAATAGAAAGAAAGCATCAATTATCTATACGAATTGAATACTAATTGATTTATGTTCGCAAATAATGGATCACATTCCATTCATACAAAAATTACTATCTATAATTTATATATAATATAATTAAAATTTATAATAATGTATAATTATATAATATAATAATTTATAATTAATTTAAATATAATATATATATATATATAATATAATTTAATCAAATTTAAGTTTCACATGAGACTAAAAATAGGAAAATTCACGGACTTTGTAAATATCAAGAGGTTTCGCAATGAACTGATTTTTTGAAATGAACTGTGTCCTTAATAACATATAACGTCACTAGAACCGATTTAACGACACACGCTCTAAAGCGTCGAATCAATTGACTTCGGTTGGTTTAGCTTGTATTCCATACAATGTTTCATATCTCTATTTAACGACTACTCTCTATAACGCCATAAAATGCACAGTGTTTCAAATTTAAACATTCACAAATAGGCCGGACGTGCAGACAATTGTCATGGGAATAGCGTGACAACGACCTTCTGCACAAGGTAAAGCAAGGCACTAGAAACAATAACCTAACCTAATTTATTGAGGATATTTTTTTCTAAGAGAAACATTACGTAAGTTTAAACAACAACAAAAAAAATACCTTACAAGCAAAACTACGTCCTCATTGTTCAATCATAAATATAATTCTCCCTTCAGTTTCAAATTCCATTAATGTGTAGTACTATGTATGTGTGTATGTACACCAATTTTTAAAATTGAAAAAGAAAATCTTTGAGCAATCTACATTCCGATATGCCGTAATAAAACTAGCACTTTCTAATTCTTGTATTTCATGTCCATTTAATAGTTAACAAGCCAATACTTGTATTACGAGAGTACCTGTATCAGACGCCCACGCATCAGCAATTTGTGTTCGTTTCCCGTTGGCCCGACACTGTGTGGGACGAATCCAGTTCTCAAACATACAATTACTATGATACATATTTCAAGATACGTTATAGATTTGATATTGTTGCGGTTCTATATAACTACATCTTATCTAGGCTAGATGAAAAAATCTTGTAAATTTTTGTTCATAAAGATAAAAAGTAGGATCTTTAGTTATCAAAATAACAATAATGTTTAAGTTTAGACTACATCGTTTCTCAGTGCGAAATTGCGCTCTGTCGTGAAAAGAGATTCATCAGAACTTTAGACTCAGCGTTTGACCTAATGATGGAGTTATCTTTATTTCTTTCCTTTCAATCCTAATTTAATTATCTTAAGAATCTTTGTAAAACGAGATAAAAACATCTAAAAACAGGCTAAAAAGTGGCCATCATTTTATATTAGATATAATTCTAAAAAATCTAAATTTTTAATTAATCGTTTTATATTATCGTGTTGAAAGTTTCCCCGAGTTTTTTTATTTAATAAAAGTACGATTTCAACATGATTGTTTATATAATAATTGTGTAATGTGAATAAACAACATACGTTGACATTCCGTAATTTAAGTTATTTCGATCGTACAAGCAGAAAGCAAACATCCACGTATTTGTTCGTGACTCATCTTTACCGCACAATTGGTTCTCAATATGGCAGCTGCGAATTATATTATTACATAATGATAATTAAAAAGTACAACATTTTAAGCAATTTAACATGGTAAATATATTTAAAGATAATTTAGAATTACTGATTACAATAAACTTTGCTTGTTATATATCTTAATAATAGCAATTAACTTGCTGTTATTAAGATTGGATTTTCCGATAAATCAGGATTCCCTGGTTTAGCGATAGCCCCATGTCCTGGGACCGGTGCTATTGTAAACGAAACTGCACTCTTAAAGTACTCTCTCGTCTCTTATCAAATTGTGCTTACGATGTCGAGAAATATAAGGATAAGGTTGGTACTATAGAAACATAATGATCAATTCTTAAGCAACGATCGAAACCAATAACCAATATTTTAATAATGTTTCTCTTTGTTAGGGCTATTAGTAACATAGATAATTAACTAATTTCAAGTACCCAATTGACCACCCAAGTATTTCAACCGCCCATATAGTTTTACGCAAATCGCAAAACAAAATAAGGTTGTATATATTGTCAGATAATGCAATTTAAACGGCCTTAAACTTTTATACAAAGAAATTAGTAAACATGATACTTGAAATAACGAAGTAATGTATCCATTAACCCTTGAGTATTTAAGTGAAACGTTTTAAAAAAGAGTCAAGGGCGTGTTAGTATCACGAAAATACAATAAACCAGTTTTTTTTCACATGATATAAAATAACGCAGTGGTTAATAGGTTCTTAGAAAAATCATTTAGAATTGTCAGTAAAGCCTAGAATTTTTAAGCATCTATAAAATCCTAATAAATTTTAAGGCTTAAAGAGCCGCTTAATTTCCTAAGTGTATTCAACATACACAATAAAAAGATAAGGATAAAACTCGACAGCCCTAGTTAAATATGAACGTGGTCATTTATGCAGTCTGACTGATACGAACCCAGATAAAAGGTCAAACATCGCAGGATGTCTTCATACTGTGTTTGTGTTGTAAATGATTCCCTTCCGAATCAATCAGGTGTTATTTACCGAGTCGTAAAAACTAATAAACTTTAATAGAATAAATTGAGCTGTATCTATCACAATTGATTATATATGTCCTGTATCAGATTTATTTATAGATTTTATCATCAAGTTTTAAATCTTTTTAATGTGAATTCCTTTCAAAACTAAGTCACCTCAATTTATTGATGTTCTATTGCTCCGTGCTAAATTAATTCGAAAGATCTAGTCTTTACTGATAACATGAGACATCACACGATACAAAACATTACGTATTGGTGACAAAATCAGTGATTATTATTGTCAATTGAAAATAACACGTTTGAGGAAACGATGACTTTTCGTCATAAGACTTCAAAATGTACCTACTAACTACTAAGAGGAAAACGTTGTACCCATATGAATCGTTCACAATGACTCAACCCGCGTCACGGAACTAAATGACTAATATAATGAAATATCATTTTGTTACAGGTAAGCAAACCAAGCCGAGAATCCCATTCCAGCGTGGATAGTTACTATGAAGTATCATCCGGTATCCATGCAGGCTAGATATAATAAAATTATTATCTCTGTGATATTTAAGATGATTAAGATATGATTCATGGTTTTTTTATGATGACGCGTTGTGCGTAGAAAGGTAGCATTTCGATTAGTGAGCTCATGATATAACTGGACGGTATCAAAAAAAAATACTCTAACACAGTGATCTCATACAGTTGTTTGATTATGAGAACTTATGACGGTGCTTATTTAAAATCAATTAAAAACGATTGTTTGGTTGAAGATCGCTTTTCGGAGACCGTATATAGAATAGGTTTATTGTGCAGGTTAGTTCATGCAGTTCATGAGTTATTCGTCCTGTTATGTTTAATGTTACCTATAAAGTGTGTAGTTTTAGTTTTGATCTGCTCAAAACTTTGTTAATAAAATTTGTTCCAATAATTTCCGCGTGAATCAGTAACGATAAAGTATGAAAGTGGGTTACTGTGGTGAATTTTAAGGCTGTATTCCTACGTGTAGGATGAATAACAACGGAACTTATGACTAACTAACGGGTTATACGAACTCTGACACACAAGGTGTCGAATTCTGATTTATAACGTTTGAGTTATCGTTACCAAGTTTAATAAATATTATCGGCAATTAATTGGTCGTTAAAATTCCATTTATGTTCATTATCTTAACGGTATTTCTAGAATATTATGTTCACGAAAAAATTAAAATATCCATATATTTCAAAGTTTCATACAGTTTCAACCAGCTGTAATAAGGACTAGTTAGTATACATTCGTAATATGTCGATTACTATAATCAAAATTTATATAAACAAATCCTATGTTAATTTAAGTTTTAATACTGGACTTTCTGAACTGATGTTAAAGCTAACCATAATGCAAATAATTAAACTATTATTTCCATATAAGATGTAGGCTATGATTGCATTGTACTTGATAGCATATAATGTAAATATATTTCTAACCTTAATTTAAACAATTAACAATTACGTAGTATTAATGATGTATTCTTTGGTAAATTGTTAATAACATCACATCCTGGTCATACGTTTGGTAAAAAAATGCATCAAAAGACTGTTTTGTAATTTTCGTCTGTGTTTTTTGTAATTTAGATTTTATACTTTTGCAAAAAAATTTAACGTATGTATCAACTAGTCAATAAAGAATTAATAATTTGTGTGTTTGTTTGATTTATCGAAAATTTCTTTGTCTCAAGTGTGGGCTTAAATGACTTAACATCGTCTAGGTCATACGCCTATTTATATAGACTTTTAAGTTCTGGACATGTATATAGCTTGGTGTAAATAGGAAATAAACCAGTCTTGGTTACAAAAAAAAAATTCTATATAATCTAAAATAAAATTCAATGCCGTGTATTACATACCGATAATCTGCAGTTTCTTATTTAGAGACACTAGAGATTGTTAAGTCTGCTCTAGAAGACTCCAGGCCACAATATACTTGTAATTGCTACATATTTCTTGTCTATATTTAAAGGCAATAAAAATGATTGTGTTAACCCCATCTATTGTAGTGGACAACCATGGTCTCACAATTTTATTACTGATGTAGTAATGTTCTATAGGCTGTGGCTCGACATGCCAGTATAAAAAGCGTGGCTTCTGTAAATTAAACAAAGCCTGACAATAGATTACAAGGTGGGTACATCTTTGTATTCCCAATGTCTTCTCTGAATTGTTTAACAATTATTAAAAGGAATAGTCAACTCTTTTTTGATGTTTCAATCTATGAGAACGGATGGATACACAAGACACATAAATCTACAATCACAAATAAAACAAAAACATCCAAAATTAAATAACTTCTTTTATTTCAGAGTCAAATTTGTTTCCTACTTAAAAGTGTTAGAATGGACGCCTATCGGCCGTCTACGCGATGGTGATACGAGTGCACAGTGGAGGAGGACCACGACGCGTTCCCGCGCGCGTCACCACATCCGCCATATGTATGTTGCAACGAACGCTTATTTTTATATCACAGTTACAGATGCTTCATAAGAATGCTTCCCCGCGAATTGGTGACGCGCAGCGGCGCGTACTTTCACATTCGATTGGTAAACGTCACATCGACGTTCCCTCGGTAACAACTACAAACCACTACCGACGGGGCCGTTCGCTCACGGCGTGCGCCGCTCCTACGGCCGCGTCGATCAAACTATGAACACCTTAATTTAAACAATAATCAACAATTATGCCGCCCATCGCTAACACTACACGCTTTAATATCGAGTGGAAAAATATTTTCTGTATTTTCTCCAAACAAAATTAACATCCTCCATGTTGGACGCACATGGCAAAACAAAATACAAGGCGTGACGTCGCGAGGGAAAGGTGCGAGAGATCTAAAAAAAAACACTACACAATATATATATATATAGAACTGCTACGCTTGCAATGATTCGGTGTTGGATGAAAGAAAGCAGTAAAAATAAGATACAATTGAAAATTATAAAAAACAAAACGCATCGCGCACTCGTCCCTCGCCACGCATTATTGCTAATATATCTTCATACTTATAAGAACACTTCAATAAACAGCTCCCCTTTATATACTACACAATTTACATATGGTTTACATATTTTACACAGCAAAAACTATAATCCAATCGCTACATATAAGCGTGTTCACATACAGAGGCATTTAATTATCCATCCCAAATACGCGACGTGATACGCGACAATGACAAGAGAAACGAAACGTTAATTTCAATGAAAATAAATCTATAAATGCTGACAAATCTGTCTTTTGTCTGGAATGACACTAGGCGCCGAGTTTTGTACGGACGCTGTGCTGTGACGATATCTCATGAACAGGCACGACCGGAAATTGCACTAACTCACAAACCCGGCGTCAAATGATAACAGTTTTAGCATGTTGTCGCGTGCTATTCCCTGCTATTTTCCCCCCTACTCTTATACATTCCTTCGCTCTATTTCCCATGTTTTCCCATTCCCTTAGGAGATCGTAAACCCGCAAGTTCAGATGCGTTGCAGGTTGCAACTTTATGTTGCCACGCGGTAGACTGAGATCTAATAACATTTATGTTAAACGAAATGTGGTTTAATTGTGACAAAAAAATATAGGAAGCCGACTCGAATAAATGAAATTAACATATTGTATGTCATCGACTTTATAAAATGGCCGGTTTACATAATATATTTAAATGCGAATACACACTAACACAGCGTCCGAACAACAACTCGGCTCTAAAGTAACTAGCGAAAAATTCAGTACGATCCAATTTAATAATTCTAAAACACGTTACAATTTTCCATAACAACCGATAAACCAACGGATAGACGAACGTATGGCAAAAAAAATATTGGCGAAATCCCGAGACTTACAAAGAAACATTCAACTAATTGTATCAATAAAGGCCAATCTCGCAAAGGAACCGGCGATTATGGCCCGTGTGAGGCACGCTCCGGTTAAAACGCATCACACAGGTACTTAGTATATTAGAAATAAAACACAAAGCAAAAGCAAAAAAATAAATCCTGCTTGACACAACCCTAAAATGAAAAAAGAAATGGTATGAAATCAATTGAAACAACATCACTAACGCACACTCCGTTACCGATTTGTAACCCGTTCATCCGCTTAATGCGATAAAGCGCTACATATTTTAATAAGGTTAGACGTGTATAATAATCAAGCGCTTAATTGGCATCCACGTTAGTAATTTCACCTCAATGTACGAACTTTTATATTTACACAGTTGCACACCGCAGACACGATATCATAATCAATTAACGCAATATCGTCGTGTGTACGGTTAAATAGAATCTTAAATATTGATTACGTTATTTCTATGGCATTGCAACTTTTGTGACTCCACTGCGGCTACACTCCGGACATTTAGGGGGAAGACAATTCTCAATTTTTAAATTTAAAAAAAAAACTTAACTTTTAAAATATAAAAAAAAAACAGTTTATACATATTCTAATTACACCAATATTGTTATAAAACTAAGTGTATCGTTCACAATATCTAAAACATTTTTAAACAGTTTTGTTGACAATTTGTAGTGAAAGGCTGTCATAAAACAGTTTAGCTGCATCGACAGATCAATTGTGTTGTGCTTTAGACTGATTTAGTTTATGTGAATAAGTGTGAACGCTATAACAATCGTTTCTGGCGGAATACCTATTGGTCCATTAGTGTAGCCGCTGAAGGAAGCGAGAGCAAAGTGGATGCATCCGTTTCGTTCAGGTTACATTTCCCTGAAAAATTCAAAAAATATATATAGACACCAACGTTTTTCACTATATTATAATTTTCTAACGATTCATAAATGTAAGTTATTTTTGATTTGAAGTTATTTCGTATGAGTAAGTTTCAATGAGTTAGTTTATTATTAAAACATTCGTAGTTAAATAAATTAGTTTTAATTTAAACATTGTCAATTACAAATTAATCTGTTTTGTTCACTTGTTTGAAAAGATAAAATACAATTAGTTTCAGTTATTATATAACTAACATTAGTTTATGAGAAGAAAGAAGATAAGAGGAGATACAGTACCTACCTCATCCAGTGCGAGTGCGAGTTGTGTGGCGGCGTAGGCGCATGGCTCTGAGTCGCCACTCGCTGTACCACCTGAAATATTATTATTATTATTTATATATATATTGTATTATATGATTTTTATCAATAAATTCATTATAACAAGGCATTCTGAGGAAATATCTTGCTTTAGTCAAAGTCAAAATATTTATTAAGGTACATACAATTTTTGAATCGTCTTAAATCTAGTAGTTTTAAAATATGGAAGTATTAATATATATATATACCATTTCACATTCTCTTTTATATTTTATTTGAGTTTGGCTTCTGGATTTATCACAAACAGTTACTTGACACATATGCAAATTTTCAGACAAACCTCAACCGACCAAAAACAGTTAAAGTAATTAAAAAAACAATAATAATTATGGGACAAATTTCACTTTAATTATCACTTAGCTCCGACCTAATTGTTGGACCACAGCCAACAATTATATCCAAAGGGGAAATTATTGACCCTAGCGGGAATCAAATGCGGGACCCTGACTAAGTAGTTATGGCGACCACTGTGCCAACTGAGCAATTAAACTTGTAAATACCTGTTGGACGAAAGCACGCGTCAGATGGGGCGCACTGCGTTCGGCAACTTCGAAAGCTCGACGAAGCTCCTCAATGGCCGCCACGCTCGAAGGACCGTGCTTACGGGACAACTGAAATTTCACAACCATAATTAGTAGTATTTTAAATGCTTCAATGGCAAGATTTGAAGGCAAAAGAAGCTTTTTCATTAAGATACATACGTTAACGTTACATTGATTATTTTTTCTAAAAATAGATTGTACCTCATTGAGTAGCGGGTTAATAAGTTGGTGTAAGTAGGCGTGTCGCCTGACTTTGTTCTCTTCATTTGGTCCTCTGTGGTCCAACGGGGACGCCTGGAATGCATATTTTTATATATAAAGTTTTTACATATATAAAATGTTATTTTATTGATCTTTTATTTTTTCTTTATTATATGTATGTTAATATTGCGATTACCTTACAAAATATTAAATGTTTAACTATTTTCAAAACTTGCATTATATATAACAACTTGATCCTAGAAACTTCCAAATTCAGTTCAAAATTATGTTAGCTAACAAATATGTCTCTTTCTTACTTAAAAAAATATATGACTCCATTAAATTAAAGCTAAACACTTTTAAATATTTATGTATTTATTATATTTGCAAAAATTTAAAGATTTAATTATTAAATACAGCAAAATAAAATACCGGCTTATTATAAACACCGCTATCCCTGTTAGATGTATGTTCTCTTTCCCTTTCCTTCCTATCGTCCCTTTCTCTCTCCCTCTCTCTGTCTCTTTCACGCTCTCTATCCCTCTCTTTCCCGCGTTGCTCCACTGGCGTTGAAACAATTGGAGATTGGCGTGACTGAAATTAGATTACAGAAATACAGTAGAATTCACTTATAACGACTAACCGCATTATATTCATATATAATCCGCCCGTTTTGTACGTCACCCGGTTAGTACGACATAGTATCGCCGGTCCCTTGAATGTCGTTATAGCCGGATTCTACAGTAGTTATAATAAGCCACATACAAGAATTAAATTTTTTTTGTGATAGACTTTTGTTTAAAAAAAAAATCAGACAATCAGTATGTGTTATGCATTACTTCCCACATTTATCTATACTTAAATCGAGCATTATTTGTCGTGCTTACTATACAAATATACATACAGTTTGATTGTCGTGTGTGTTATTATTGAGGGGTTTCTCAGCGGGCGGTGAATCATCTCCACGCGTGTTCAGAGAACCATTCTGCTTCGGCACTGTCGGCGAACTTGGTGACACGAGAGCTGTTAAATTAAATTGTAGAGTCTTTTTTTTATAATCTTTCGACGATTCATGAGTGTAAAAAAGATTCCTATATTATTTTTTCTGCACTTAAAGGTCTGTTTTAAAAAAGAAAGTCCTTAAAAAGTGTGTTTGCAGCTAAATAATTGTGATAGATATAATACAAACCTGGTTCATCGTGTATAGTGCGTCGTTTGTCATCATCGTTGGCCGATGCGTGCGTGTGCGCATGAAGCGCGCGAGCGCCTGCCGCACCGCGCACCGTCATTATCCAAGGCTCGTCCGCCTCGCCATCACCGCGGCTTATGTCTTCACTGTAACATTTGTTCCTTTATCAATAAATCTGATATATACTGTCATTATATAAGGTGTTTTTTTTTAATTCGAGGTGAAATTTTTTTGGGTATATTAATTATGATATTATGTTAATTATATTGTATGGCTTTTAGACACGCAAGCTTCCTTAGTAATCTAGCCTAACCTTTAAGTATATTATTTTAAATATAATTTTATCTATCACTCTCAGGTTAATTGAATATACTCACGAATCAGAATTCTCAGATTCCGTCTCGCTCTCCTCGCTCCTTTGGGACTTCCACTTCTTATACCTATCTATAAGATCCATTAGATATGAATTCTTCTTCGCCTTCCTAATGAATTGGAATTTTAGCAGCTCCTTTGCCGTTGGTCTCTGAAAATGTGTGATAACGAATCAATAAGTTTAATATCAAATGTAAATAAGCGATCGATCAATTGATCGATCGCTTCTTATATCCTATTCTACGTCATATAATATAACAATGACTTTATATATTATCACCACTACACATGTAGACCACAAGACTAAGAAAAAAACTCCATATGAAAATACTAAGTCAAATATAAAACGTAATATAACTGCAATCAAAACAAATTACACCTTGTACAAACATGGCCAAAGCCGAAGGGACAACCAATAAAAGAAACCTCAAATACGTACATTTTCCGGGTCCTTATTAAGGCACGCCTCGACGAACTCTTTGAACGGCTTCGAATAACTGCCCGTAAGTTGCGGGGGGTTGTTTTTGGGGATTAGGAAGAGGACTCGCATTGGGTGAAGTTCTGAATTTGGTGGTTCACCCTTCGCGAGTTCTATCGCCGTGATGCCTAGTGACCATATGTCCGCTTTGCTGTCATAGCACGACTGTTTGATCACTTCTGGCGCCATCCAGAACGGAGTTCCGACAAACGTGTTCCTCTTACTCGTTGTGTTGGTTAATTGACCCGCGACACCTGTAATTGTGGTATAAATATTTATATATCCTATGAAGCCTTAATTAATTACTTAAAGCTGTTAAAAAATTACATACAATTAATATAGTCAGAATATGAGAGAAAATAATATCACATCGCATCAAACTACACATAACTTTTATGAAAGCTCGATAATTTTCAAACACTTTCCTCAGACATAATAAGTTCACAGTTGGCAAAACTTGACAAGTTGCAAACAGCCCGTTCATGGCTATTGGTACAGCGGCAAATATTGAATGTTGGCTGACAGCCAGCGGGATTAATTAAAGAGAATTGAACGTTACAGGTTTAATTAAGATAAAACGAAAATGGATCGATAACAATGATAAAATTTGTAACTAATTACGAAGCAAAAAAAAATTACTACCCAACAGACTGTACAATTTTCATCTCTATACAGTAATTCAATTTTAATATAAACGCGGCGTAACGCAAGTTTTATTTAAACTCTATTCAATATATAAATTAATTCTAAGGTAAAAGTTTTTATATTAAAAACATAAAAGGATAAAACCTGTTGAAATTTTCTTTTTAAAACTTTTATATAGTCTATTAAGAACAACCCTTGGGATATTATAAAGAAAATTATAAAGTTTTATTAATGTTAACATTTCATAATAAAAAGTAATATAGTTAAAAAGTAGCCAACACTACACATAAACATACTTAAAGCTCTCAAATAGCAATGGAAAATAATGAAAAACATTTATTATTAGACAAAGAGTGAAAAATGGTAACTATCGCATATAGCAATAAGAAGAGGTTATACGTCTTTCAGTTGGTCGACAGTGATTTATCGTGCTCAGATTTATCGAATGTCGCACCTCAAGTCGTACCTTTATCAAGACCCGAAAGGGGTACAATACCTCATATTGATGGTTGGAACCTCTTTATAATTGAAGATTGATTGAAAACCTGGCCCACATTAGGAAAAAATATTTACCTAAATTTTACGGTAGTGTTTATACCTACACCATTTATGATCCGGAACAATTGTATCAAAACATTAATAAATCTTGATTACAACAAAAAGCTATGGACCACATATCTCATTACCAATTAACGTAAATATTATATTTAAATCGCAAACTAGGCCAATTATAATTTTACAAGTGTTAACCAAACAATGGCGGAACTGCAGTGAAAATCCATCGCAGCCAAAAAAAATATTTGAAAATAAATTATAACCTTTTCAATTTGTGCAACGATTTTCATGCTTTAGATTTGTTCATTAATATCACGTACTAACGTGGCAATATAACTTCACTTCCGCAACGAAGTAGTTTCAAACTATCTTTATTACAATCTTATCGTTACGTAACGATTTTCCTTGTGGAAATGAAAGATCCATCGCTAGCAAGTGTAAGCGATTAGCGGAGTACGTACCGAATACGAATGGACGTATTAAACAAGTGTTACGAACATTTGAAATGTTTATAAGCAAAATAAAATGGTACTATAAATTAGATTTCCATTAATAATTTGATAATTTTAATCAGGTCATTCGAAAGTCAAGATCATTGAAACATGATTAATATATTAGCAATTAAATTAAAATCTTTACCAAAATCCGCCAGCTTGACATCGCCCATTTCACTGAGGAGAACATTAGCAGCCTTGATATCTCTATGGAGCTTCCTCTCGGAGTGCAGATAGTCGAGGCCGCGTAAAACCTCACGCAGTATCACAGCAATGTGCATCTCCTCGAAACTACCAGCCTTCATCAGGTCCAGGGCGGAACCACCGCCAAGGTACTCCATAATAATCCATAATTTTGTTCCCTGGAATTGAGAAACGACATAAAATAGTAACGTTGAGACAATTTGCAAATTACATACAAAAAATAAATTTAAATTAATACAGGGATTCTTCACATTGGCTATATACGGATGCGAATTCTGCAGTAGTTATTTTTAAAAGTCGACCTTCAAATACATTTTCTTAAAAGATTATATGTTTTGTTTAATTTTTTCGAATAAGCATATTCACTTAATTTCTAATATAACGGATCTTAAAAATAAATTTCCACAAGCATGTAGTTTTAGGGCTTTTACTAAGTATTCCCCTTTTCCAAAAAGTTAAATAGGTTCATCGTTTTTCATATAGTTTTTTTATGTAGTGTTAGCCAGAAAATGTGGTCACTAATAATCTTAACTTGTAACATCTGATAAGATACATTTATAATTGCATCAAATTGATTACCATCTGTTAGATTACTATACTTATAACTGGGAACTAAGAAACTTATTCAATGTGCAGAGATTAAGTGACATTTGCTCAATTAAGGAACTGTCTCCGAGCGGATAACATGATCGTGTCACATGAAGATTAATGCGTGCACGTCTGCTCTCCAACACGTTATTTCCACTTGATACATAATTATATTGATTTTAATATCCAGCGAAAGCTTATTATCGTGATTATGAAAACATTATTTATTGCCTTACTGTTAACACCATACTGTATATCTGGCAGTGCAGTAAGAGTACTTTTTTTTAAAGTACAACAAAATTCTTTTTATATAAAGAATATCTGGAAAAGGATTGGACATTGTACTTTAAATAAAAATGTCTCTTTAATGCCTCAAACTGTAAAAAATAAAGAGCCTCATTAAGCGTACCCTTTTACAATAAAAAACGGGTAGTACACTTTAACATTGAGGGTACAACGAAACAAGAAAATTTTCAAGCGACAACGGAATAAAATTATCAATCATTGTACATAGATAAACACATATAATATATTACACATTTTAATTCCCCTTTTGAATTCTGTTTAACTTATAAAATTTATTATCATAATTTTCAACAAAACACAGCTTGCTGAAAGCCAAGTCTTGGCACAATGTGTGGGGGTGCAGTCAAAATTATGGTTGTGATAATATAATAGTGCCATTATATGAGAGTATGTAGCATCCGCATTTTAATGTCACACGGAAGAGGACAATGGCAGGAAAAGCAGTCGCGCGCGGCTCCGGCGCACTTCACGCCCCATCGGCTTTCGTAATAGGGCCTCTGCGCCATATCATAATATTACTATGTGATCTACATATCGTACAACGATGGTGACTCTCAACTTTGGAGATTTTGAATATTCTAGTGTATAACCAAGACTACTTTTTACAGTAAATTTAAATGAAACTATTTTAACAGATATTAACGCTATTACATCACTTACATAAGTAGCGGGAGAGGGCCTAAACAAAACTTATAATTATATATTCAATCTACATATTGAATACATAAAAAATGGTCCACATCTTATTATAGTATTGTACACTCAGCATATTCAAGCAATATTCAAAAACAGATGACGACTGAAGCTTGCTACAAAGAAACATTGCTAAAAGAATAACAATATTTGTTATTCAAACTTCCGTATAGCATTACCATAATATACAGGGTTCGTCAAACACGTTCCATCACAAAGGACGATATACCATTTACATGAAAACATTAAAATTGTACGTCAATATTGGCAACCCTGAATCGGAAGTTAACATACAATATCTGCTTTCACATTTCCCGAAACAGCCTGTGGTTACCGCGGATGTAATTTTAATGAAATTATTATATAATGACGGAGAAGCATTTGCCTTTTGTTATGTATCAACGCAAATACCTGGGGATTACGTGTGTAAACATTTCGTATACTCTTACAAATATTGCGAAGGTTAACCACGCACAGAGACACTCTATGAGATACGTAAAGACGTACGTACGTAACGAACTTATAACCTTCCTATAATATTTAAGGTAACTGCACTATTGGACGGTCTTTTAAAAAATTTAACAAGCATATTTATCATGATATTGTAAAAAACAAATTTCTGCTTTACTTGGACATAGGTTTCCAGTAACCTATACACAATGTGTGATACCGCGCATATGGTTACTGCAGTGCGAACCTTCCCTTAACGGATGTGTAACAAAATGAGAAAAACAAACGTAATTCTGAAATCGTCAGATGTCGGCATACCACAATGAAGAAAAACATATACTCGTAGATAAGATTGAGGTTCATTATTGTTTTCTTGTTTACCTTATCACAAAAATGTATTGAGTGATACTTTTGAACAATGAATCAGACTTCCATTAATCATATGACTAAGAAATCGTATAATCCGTTTATTTAACGTCACATTTCGTATCGAACAAAATAAAATAAATATTTAAAATATATATATAATAGATAATTTACATGTAACGATTTTATGATTACAAAATGTTTTTCTTTGTGTGGTTTTAGGTTTTTATTATAAAAACGTATAAAAACTTTACATAAGAAGTATTTATAAATAAAATATTAGGTATGTGCGAAGAAATAAGGTAAACGATTGACTCTGATTAGTTGATCCATAATAAATGTGTATCACACCTATAAAAACTAGGACTGGGCATGTGTGCCAAAGCAATAGTCCCCCATGTTCCATAACAACCTCACTTTACCCATCAAAATCTACATTCATTGCCTAATACTGAATGTATACTGTTAATAAGATATTTCAATACTTTTTGAATTAAGTTTCGTATGATGAGATAATAACAGACACACTGTTGAATTTTCTTAACTTTAGGGAATTTAACAGCTAGTACAAGAGACAACTTCAAGAATAATATGCTAGAAAATATGTTTCCAGATAAAACCGAGCAATTTACAAATAGAACGAAATGGGAGGTTAAATACATAAATAGATTAAAACGAAATACTATTTGCATAATCGGATTAAACGCATTTGTCTGCACGAGAGCCTTTTAAAATACATTTACAGTTTGCGCTCTTACGCGTTTCTAGATTTTCATCGGCTTACAGATTACGTTGGATAATTGAATTTTCCGACGTGTAGTATTAAAAAAAAAGCCGAGACACACTGGTTTATCTCATAGGTATCCGTAACCATGGCAACGTGGAGCGTCGGTCAAAGACCTCTCCGTCGCGACATCCACCAAAGTAAAACAAGAATGCAGAACTATTAATCCTGGAGAAATTCAAATAGGGGTGTGTCTAACAATGTTATACAAACTTTTCAGTTTAGATTTAACGCATCTTGAACACGGGCCACGGCAAGATTTTATTATGAAAAGCGTCGGCAAACTCGTTAATTAATTATAACTTGATTCATTATGGTCCTATTTAAAAGTTTGGTTTCCGCTTGTCTTTGAAACGACAATTGAGTTTACTTTTAACGAAAACCGTTACAATAATGATTTTCTTGAGACATACGTTTTACGAACGCCAATTAGAGGGTATAAGAAAAAGGTTTTATATCTCAGTAGACAAAGGAGGTTTGCAATCGAAATAGTAGCGAGGGGCGAATATTCGTTCAACTAATTCAAGATGAGCGTCACCATAGCAACGTTAGAGGGCGCCTACTTCGTTCAGCCTCTATAATTTACCGGATGATTGGATAACGTTAGTTGCAGCGCAAGTAAACAACCGCTACTTTGAAATATCATTGCCATACTAATACTAATAACGTTACTAAAGTTTCGAGGCGTCTTAAACTACCATCTTAACATTTAAAGTGAAGAAACGTGTATTTTTTGTTTAGAATAAACATTTTATTAATTTGAATAGCGATAACGATAAGTATATAATGAGTTACATAATATAAGTCTAAAAAGTATTAATCATATAACAGCAGTCTCTCTTCATTTCAGCGTAAGCACAATATGACAGAAAGAGACAAGAGTAAATAGTTAAAATGTTGTAATTTGATGATGAGTATAGAGAATACGATTTACTAATATTCAACATCTCGTCGGTGGTGCTGACTTTACTTTTGATTCTGATTTGACTTAATACTTTGTGCTTTTCGTTTTTATTATTTCCTTGTTGTATTATTAAATATTTATCATTAATCAGTTCCTAAGTATATTTTTATGTCCTTGTTATGGGTATGTGCCTATGTACTAGCATGTGTAATGTTTATGAACGTATTTGATAAATACTATTATCAAGTTCCCAAACAATTTAAGATACGGCTGGACGTTTTTCCCAATTAACTAATTAACTTGGAAAATATTTGTACAATTATAAATGAAAACAAGGTTATTTATTACTAGAAAAATAACTGAATCGTTTTGTTTCCTCTTAGTGTTTACGAAAGTAAAATTGGAATGGCGTTTAATATTTACCATTCCATTATTGTTCCGAGGAAAAAAATCACATTTTGCCATAGTAGATATCTACAGCCAATTTGCATTCGTGTTCGGAAATCGAACTTTTCAATCAACAATAAAATTAATTCAATCCACTCCTACAGAGCAGCGTGCAAACACATTCACTTAGCTAACCTGCATTTGGAAATTGGATTTTAGAAATTTTCAAAAAATACGAGCACCTTCTGTTTGATTTCCTTTATGTTACGCGTGTAAAAATACAAGCCAGGTGTAAGTTGTTAAAATCGTTCTATCTGTAGGAATTCCAGTAAATAAATTAAGGACTGGTTACATAGATAAAATTCAACATGCCAACAATGGTTTCTTAAAAATAAAATGTCATAATGGCATAGCCTTCTGCTAACTTAAGTAATAAATCTTCGTACATAGAATGTCTGTCGTGTCCGAAAACTTTGCCCACACAAGTAACTACTGACGTCTGTTCATTTGTCATTTCGGGCATTGGTCCCAAGTAAAGGCTGGATTACTTTGAATTATACCTTGGAGGTCGTGTTTCGAAGTAACCACCTCTAAATGATGTATTATTACGTTTGAAAGTGTGCAAGTTTACCCGCTAGGGAGAGCATAACATCAAAGTTTGTAAATAACTCATACCACGCATGTACAAGGTATATGCAAAAGCCTTTTTTATTAAAATTACTTTGGAGGGTAGGTATTTGCATGTATATTATTAAATGTTTCACAGAATCTACACACAAGGATAAACATAATAAACTGAAATAGGTCTATCTAAAACCAGCCCGTTCGCGTTATCAAAGTAGAAAGTATTAAAGGAGGCCGTTAATAAACCCCTATAAGCGCAACGCCATAAAACATTGATAGTACCATGCCATAAAATCCCCACAAGGACCCTCGCCGCGCCGTTCGACGAAAAGGCGAAAACTGCAAATATCATTCGAGAGTGCCAACATATAAAAACTTAATGTATTACAAACATTATGTTATATAAAATATAGGGAATAAAAGACAAATAGAGTTGCGATCAGTAGTTTTATATACTTAAAGTTCTATGAACAGTGTATGAGTTCCTAAAAGATAAGATACTTGTGACATATAAATAAAATAATTTTCAATGTGGCATAAACACGTTTATCTGTAGTGTACGATACTTTAACAGTTTCTTTGTAATTGATAAATAAATAATTAAAAAAATGTAGTTACAAACAAATAAACTGTAGTAACAAATTAAAAAGATTAGCTAGTAAGTAATAATTTTTACGAAATGCAAACACATCTCTTTATGAATTATTTAATATTAACCGCTTTATTCTTGTAATACATTAGTTTAGGCTTTAATTCTTAATATACTTAAATGTACCAATCTGTGAAACTTGTTTCTTATGAAGTTGGTACATTTACCTGCATTTAGTTGGTACGTTGCCTATTAAGCATGGTAACAACGCTAACAATGTTATATATAGATACATTATAACGTGCTATTTTTGTGTGCCAAAAATGTATTCAAGAGTGGGACGTATTTTACGCCAAAATGGACCTTCAATAAAATACACATTTAAAGTAGACAGTAGACACTATTTAATGTACAGACATCGAGGGTTCGGTGACTTTGTTCTAGACAGAAATAATGTGTCTGGATACTGGGTACGTAGTAAATAAATTATGTTTTAGATAACAAACACTAACAATTAATTTTAAACACAATATAAAAATACCAGGCAATATGGCTTTTCTTTAATTTTATACTTTATGGTAATCTAACATTTGTTCAAAAAATATAGTATTAAATACATACAAACACTGCCTGTGGACTTATTTTAAAATAAGTATACATAAAAGTGAGGGGCAATAAAATAATGATAATTCAAACAAAGCAAGGTGACATTTTTAAATATTAAAAATATGTCGCGATTTAAATAATCTTCTGAACTGAAACGAAATTATCCATTAATCGTTCAATGCTTTGTCGGGACCGACCCTATGAAACGACACAATTGGCATTCAATACCAAATCTTCTTTATAGGATTCTGAGACCATTAACATTCTGTGCAATGGAATTAAGAAATAAGAGGCGAATTGAAATATTTATGTGAATTAATATATCAATGTTCCAACTCTAAAAAAATCTTAGGAAGATTGAATCTGCAAACTATGAGAGTTTTAATAAAATTGGCGTAAAGGCTTGTTTTTTGTTTCAGCTAAACTAATATTAAGGTTTTGACAACTAAACTTGAATTGGAAAAACATACAACGTTATTGTTCTAATGCTTTCAATATTAGATACTATAACGTCTAATATATATATATCAATAAGTATTCCTTTATACATTTTTATTTTGTAGGAGGAATCGAAAGAATAACAATCAGAAAAGATTTGCATCAACATACCATCTGTCCCCAAAGGATATATTCTTATGAAACCCCAATAGTACCACCCACACGGGGTTTCGGATATTGGCTGAATACAAATGTTGAGGTAATGCGCTGACTCATTATGGCCACGTGCAATACACTATTTTGGACAAAATTGGGTCATTTCGAATTAATAAGCCTTGTATTAGACACGCACCGTTACGCAATCACTAGCAATAACAATATTTGTCATCTTAAGTGTGGCATTGAATATAACAGCACTGCAGATTAAACTAAATCTCGGAAAAATATTAAAAAATTAATTCAATATCACACATCTTGTGTGATAAGATAACCAAGTAACTTTTTATTGAGATTTCAATGTGAATGTTATTATATAACGCAGGTTGGTTGATCAGGGACGCTGTCACTTCAATAACCGTGAATTTTTGAACACCTTAATACGGTTTCTTCTATTAATGTAAGGAATTATCCTCTAAGACAGAGGCTTTGCCTAGTTTACAAACTAATATACAATGAATTATATGAATACATTTACATCTAAGAGAAGCATAATTTTGTGTTCTATCGTTTCTTTTTGCAATAAACACTTTTCATTTATTAAAAACTTTTATTTATATTCTTGTTAGCGGTTTCTATGTAGCAATGAAAGGTCTCGGTCCGCATCAAACCCATGTTACGCCTGGAGGCTGTGTACTAAATTCGTTGACGTTGACATTATATTATGTTCATAAGGCACGTGTTGTATTTTATTTAAGCCTTCATTTTATGAATAGACAAATTAATGTGCTATCATGCCATCATAAATGACACGACATACTGTTAAGAGGCAAATCATTAATCACAGGCAACATTTTTTCTTACATTTACCTGTTGAAACTGATTCAGATGGTTATATTATATTTGTTGAGTTAAACAAATATTGCAATTAAATTCCTAATGTATAGTAAAAACTATTTTAAGTAATAAACCATAATAATATAACATTAAAACATATAAACCATCTTTTAAGAGTCGTCTGAGATTGCATCCGATTTATTTTATTTACATCGACGAGAAAGTGTTGATTAGTTTAGAAAGAGCACAGGCGGGATATGATCGCTGGATCTCAGATAAAACATTATTTTATGTAAAAATGTTTTATATTTTTTAAACATGTCTTATTTAAAAAAAATCTTGCTGGTTCCAGAATAAAGCTGAATAATTAAAATATATCAATAAAAACTATAAACCTGTTTTAATTCAATAAATTGAATCTTAAACAATTCATATTATTTTATCAGTTCAATGTCCCTGCAAAGTTGAGATTGTAATGAATTACGCATAAATACAATATAATTAACCGATTGAAGCCGATTGGCAAATCATTGCCAATGTGAATGTGGTATGAAACCTGGTCCTTGACTTAGCGGGCCGGTTTCGCTTCATATTTCAGCAATTATTTCTTAATATGAAACGAGAATTTAAATTAACTATGCCTTTCATTGTTTCGTAAAAAATCATACGTTATAATTGGTGATTATACCTGCTCTATTTATTTAGTTGTACTCTGCACACAGCTTTTGTAGAAGCATTAACAATTGAAAACTTTACGTAGCAACTTTAAAGGTACATAGCAGGACATTTTTATTAAAAACTATATAAAAAATCAACATATATAAAAATTAAAAACTAAAATATATATATTTAGTATACTAAGGCAAGCAAATATGAGGTGCAAAATCGAGCCTTGGCGCATATTTTATAATATGATTTACGAAATATAATATAAATAAAAACCCATTTTTTATTAACTTTTATTTAAATAGACCGGAATAGTTTCCCACACATTAAAAATTGAACGAGGTAAAATAGATATATGTAGGTATAGTATCATCTATCAATTTCAAGTTAAGGTTGCAAAATTGCAGCCTATATTTCTGTAATCACCAACTTTATTCGCCTACTTATGAATTCACAAAGCTTTGTTTCATGATTAAAATTCTCAACGGAAAATATTTGATTAAAAGTTTTCGTATATACCAGTATTAAGTCAACGTTATTAAAACCTTTAAACGAAGATTATGGGACATGTTGAAAAAAGTTTAGTTAAATATTTTCAGTCACATTTAACACGAGGTTGGTTTACGATAAGCAATTTGTAACTTGTGCTTATTAGCACCAGATTGGCACCTATAAGTATTAACTAACGTAACAAAATATTATATATACTTTATGTAAATAAATATAGCACCCAGACCACAGCCAACACAAATGTTTATTACATAATTGTTGACCGTCGCGGAAATCGAGACCCGGGTCTATAATTAATGTACTATTAAAATATTGATAGATGAATCAGTTTTGTCAAGTTGAAGTTTATAGTGTATTTTCAAACTCAACTAATTTCATGTACTATTTATATCTCTTATAGATAACAAGTGCACTTAAAAATAATGGTGTTATCAAACTGAACACTCAAAAGGCTTTGTAACAATTGTATTATTCAAATACATATTCAATGTACTATAAGCTTCACAAATACATAATGTTGGGTACATATCGTATACATAGATTAAAAATAACGAAGTATTTAGTATTTAAAATGCCCACAAGAAACACGCATACGGACAATTAGTGATCCAAAAACAGAATAAGGCAAGGCAAAACAGGAAAATTATAAAAAAATAGCACAGTACACACCTTAATAACGGATAATTAATGCCATACTATAAACTTTTTTTTAATATAATAAATACGCACGTCTACATGCAGGATGTGGACTCAATGCATTCACCACGGATGTAAACCTAGCTACTTGAAGCTCTCGCGGTCATATTTACAAAACCAGCACCCATCTTTATAGACACAAAGCAATGCTAAAAATAATTATTCAGTTGATAACCATAATAACGTATGCATCAGATCTGATACAAAGTCATAATTTATTTATCAGTTTCCCCACTTTCATACTCAATTAATTTACAATATATTTTGACATATAGGCTCTTGTTAGATATATGATTTATCTATGTACGTTTAAGTATTGTAAACTTTAATTAACAATAAAGTTAACATTAAAAGTTATTCAGCCGTGCTTAAGTATATAGTTAGCGACGTCTTTCTATATGTATTTTATTTCAACAGAGATATATACTTTAAGTAAATGATATAACAATAAAAGAGCCATTACTGCAATAGGAATAATTCAATTATTTATTACTAAAGTAGTAGTAAGTACTGCAATACTGGTGTAAAATGTAAATACTTCACATAGAAAAAGATTTTATTACCTAACTGTTTGATAAAAATGACAAAACATTTACATTTCTTATCGACACACAAACTTAAACGTTGTCAAGAAAAACACACACCGTACTCCTCCCACGCAAACACCTTGTGCAAGTACTTATGTGTGATGTCGTCTAACTGCCCATTATGACAATGAATGTTCATTACGTAACATCTTACTTTCCAACGAAACAATTGTCAGTACATATGTGTTATATACTCTGTGTGAACAAAGCGGGTATATACATAGTAAGGAGACGAATGATTATGTTAAGGGTATATTGTTTTTTTATTATACAATCGCTAATGACGCACTTGAAATATCGCTACAATGTATAAAAATGTGTTTAAATACGTAATGCGAAATGTACTCGTGTGAAGACAAAATTAATTAACCCACGTTCACCCTAGTTGGAATTTCCAGAATTCCCACCCAAAACAATAGTTGTATTGGGTTCAAACACACAGTAGGTATTCTCGCTTAGTGAAAGAAACAAAAATGTCCCACGCCCCAATTGGGTTTACGGGACTTACGAGACTCTTACTAGTAACAAAGTATGAAATGTAATCTAATATTTCAATTATTAAATTAGCAATCCATTAACAGAGTAAGGAAAATGTAACTTTGCTGACCTTCATATGGAGATTTGTATAAGGTTACGCGTACATTTCCGTTATCGTCATTACATAAGCTGTTATATAATTCGTTCATAACAGGAAGTTAATTAAAAAGTGACTGATCAGCTCTGCTCGTAAATTATTTTATGAAAATATTAAATTGTATTCTATTGGTATTTTCGCTAAATATTGTTTAAATAAATCAAAAACCTTGTACGTTTGACGTTAAAACTAAACTAATTTTAAAACTTTAAACTTGTAAACATTGATAAATTTTGAGATTGCGATACGAAACTAGACGACAATTCTACAATATATTTTCATACGAATACGTATTTTTGAACTGTATACTTAAAATACAATATACTTTATTGAATAATAAACATAATGATGACCATTAGAGTCGTGTGTATAAACTAAAGATTGTTAATAAATTGAATCAATTGAAGCATGTAATAAGGAAAATGGTTTTTCCAGATTTCCAGATATATCATTAGGATCACTCTGTTGCGAGTTCGCTAAATCCGTTATTATCTTAAGGCTTCTACCGAGGCCATCAATTTGATAAACCTTTGTATCTTAGAGGTTTTAACTGTAACTCGAACGAATTTGGGTCGGTATAACCCAAAAATTTTTTTTTTTTTTTACAAATTAGTTTAAAGTACTTTTAATATTATTCTGAGTATTGAAAGTACTGTATAAAAAATATTAATACAACTAAATAATGGCTACCAACAATACTACCGTGATCTTTAAGTATGTTGTAGTATTTAGTAGCATTGTTATATGAATTGTGTAAAGTACCTATAGCGTGCGACCGCGACATAACGGTACGCGGTATCGCTCTGTGCATTTTGTTACGGCTTGCTAACCAGCAGCAACTATTGTACTTTGTCATAACTATCACGCTTAAGGACTTCCTATTGGAACGGTGAATTCAATAGATTTTGATAATATATAAGTAAAGAAATAACACCAAATAAAAAAAAATAATCAAATGATTTTCACTGCATAAAAATGAGGCCAAGTCAAACACGTCCTTAAGTGGAGTGAACACGGCTTTCGAGACAAGTGTCAGAAAACCATATTTTAGAAAAATATATGCTGCGATAGGTTATGAGTGCTTGTAACACTAAAAATCTCGATTTTAGGCCTTTTATGGGTGGAAAATAAAACCAAACATAAAACAATGTTACATAAAAGCTTTACCGCACTTGTGGCGAGACCAATAACGTTAAGATACAGCTCAATAAAACCACGGTCGACACGGCAGAAAATTTTCAACGAAGCGACAAATAAGTAGGGACGTCGCGTCGGACGCAAGGAGACGTAAACAATTTAGCGCCCGGCACTCCGTAGCCGACGCAGCAGTCCGAATAAACGCGAACGCGGCTATTAAAGGTATATTAACCGAAGGCACCAACGAACTTAGCAAAAAGTTTATTCAAAGTCCTACGTCCTGTGAACCATACCTTCGTCCACTCAACATGTTCACCGAGACGATTCATTTATAACTTCCAAAACTAAAACTCTTGTCAGAAACATGAATCGTTAAAACAGAGATACAACATTTTTAGTAACGTAACCTTTAATCTCCAGGCGAATCTAAACTTATAAGATCGTTTAAATGTAACTATTGTATCATTGTAATCTAATAGGTATTTATGTCTTGGTATTTACCATTTCTATCAATTTATTTTAACTACTATCAATCCAACGTAGCTTTAATTTATTGAATTCTTAAGACTATAATATAATCCTTGTTTGAATTTCGAAGCCTACGCACAGTAAAACACGCGAAGAACACACAGTTGAATTTACTCAAGTGGCATGTGTTATTGTGTAAAACAGACCTTGAATATGAAATTGATGAGCGTTAAAGATGTTCGTTACCTGTAACAGAGGAATAGATATAAGCAAACATCGTAAAACTCAACAGTCAGTGCGAAATTCATAGGCAATAAAGTACAAACTATAGACATACTGACAGTATAAAAAGCATTAACATTATTAAAGTAATGCAAACAGAAAATGAAACTTAATATATATAAGCCGCTCCCTTTTATTGAATATACGGAACATAAGTCAAGACATATGGTAAATATAAAAAAGGTCATTTAGAAATCAGTCAAACTTAAGTCGTTCGGAAGTAAAATTGATATATTTTTAAAAATTCATTCCGTTCGTGAGTCTCGCTAAAGTTCTGCCTCATTCACTTTTTTATTTATAACATTAAACGAGGCAATGTCTTATAGTATTGTAATTTGTATTAAGTGTTTAATTCATGGGTAGAATTTAATTAACTCCACTGAATAGTTAATTAACATCTTTAAATAATCATCGCCCACTACTCTATAAACAACTAATACGATAATTAAGATTTAACACTAGGTGGTCGTCTCATTAAAGTGAATAATATTCTAGAGAGTATTCTTCTTAGACATTTGAAAACTTCCTTTTCTTTAATATAAAAACGCAGTGAAATGGTTTAGATCTACATTATTAGTTGAAGTTTGACAATGTCGAGAATGAGGTCCTAAATTAACACAGATTATAATTGTTTCGTTTTTGCAGTGCGATCCCAAAATCTCTATCTATATCAAATGCTAACTGCAATTAAGTTTGTGTAACTCTAATTTGATATTTTTCACTTGATTATTATCAAAAACCGCATTAACTCTGCTCAGTCAGCTGCCTCAATAGCAGACACATGAAACGATCTCTCATACAATACAACGGAGACATGCCCTACCTCAACAAGGAAACTATTATCACAACAATAAATCAAGAGTGACATTTACTAAAGAGCCGAAATCTTCAAGGCGTCGCCTTCCGTCCGTCCTTCCCACACCGGAACTACCTCAAACTTTATGGCTTCCGACCACCGGCGATTAATACTCGTTCCTTAAATATCTATACAAGTTATTAAATAAAATTTGCCTGTATTAATAAAACATCTTATACGACAATGATAAAATCTGTTCTAAATCTTTCCAGAATTACAATGAACTGAAGCCGTATACTCGTATACTAAACTTGGTACTAAACTCGTCATGCTGTCTCAATTTAAAATCATAAATGTCATAAGACATTCTAAAATTTTAAATATTGTACCGAAATAATTTTTTAAAAGCCCGAATGGCATTGGAAGAAAATGTTTATTGGTTAAATTATAATAATTACGGTGAAACCTGTTCGAAAAGCGTAGCACTCCGCCTTCAATATTACAATAGCACACTGTCCTTGAATTAGCACCGGATTCATTGTTAATGATTACAATAGCGAATAGGCTTTGCCTAGGTGCTGCCAGATTTTACTGCGGTATGGCAGATGCAGGCTATTGTTATACGTTTTCATATTGGCATCGTCTCTTTGCTTAACTGCCCTAATATAAAAAAGGTCAAACTCTATGCGGCCTTTCTGTATTCCGCTTGACAATGCTTATGGCTTTAGTATAAGCCGGGCCGGGCTTGGCCTCTATACAAAATTTAACAGACTCAATCTCATATACAAATTAAGACAAGTTTGTATTGGGACAGTACAATCGTGTTTAGTATACATGTGTACCACAAGAATGAAGAAATTAGAATAAATTATTATTAAAAAAGGTATATTTGTTAAACGTTGGTAAACTTTGCTCGCCAACTATAATTAACGAGCACACACAGTACATTTTCGGTCAGTTGACTACACGACTCCGTTGACATTTTGATGGTTTCTATACGTCATGTTTATTCAGTCGTTCCATCATCGCCCGAGGGGCCGTTGGGGTTGTTATGAAGACCGACGATTAACACCTCAGTTCACTTAATAAACTGTCATTATTTATTAATAAACATGATACCGTTAAACCCTCCGCTACTTGAGAGTTCCATTTTCAAATTTATAAAACAATCCTAAGACACTTGGCGTTCGTTCAAAGCATCCTCATTTGAAATTTTTCCGTGGACGTTAAAATGTAGAGAACATTAGAATGCACTCAAAAATCCTCAGGTGGAGTATAAATAACGCGATGTAGGTCAGTCGGACGGCGTGCCTGCAGCCGACATCGCCTGCTCTCACAAATAAAATCCTACCCGCTCCTAATTATATAAAATCATTTGCCTCAATTAAGCCTTTTTGTATTCGATACGAGCGACATCAAAAGTTTATATTGTGATAGTTAAAAACAAGTCAGTATATGAGAAAAATATTGGTATTATATAATTTAACAATTTAAGTACTACTTTTTGATCTGGCTAACCTAACGTTACAACAATTCTGTTAATAATTTATTTATCCTGTTCTTATCTGTATATAAATTGTAATTATTTCTTTTAAGTCCTAACATCATTCGGTTTGGCAAAAAACTTAATAACTATAATCCCACCCATAAACTGTCGTTTGTGTATTTTGTGATTTAAATCAATCAAGCTTTAATCGAGTTTTTAAAAACTGCAGTCAATGCTCGCAAAAAAAATCTATATAAAATAACCGTAATCTTTATTAACTCATAATCATTGCAATCTACATTACACTGATATCTAGATAGTGTCTGTTATGCGGACTAATGCGTCATCGTTATCGATTTGCCTAGAAGAATACGTCTCCTGATAGTTTAGAATAGAAAAGTCGTTCGCGGCCCACGCATTCGAAAGGACATGGTGGCAAGGAGGGAGGTTCGTACGGTCATGTCTTAGTCAAAGCAAATTAACAAATCGATATGATCATATCGTTACAAACGAAAACGTAAATACGTTGTAACTTATAAGACTCAGTTGTGTCAAGCACTAGAAATCATTCTAATCGAGTAAAAGACTACGGTTTAAGTATTTAATATTTTACAGAAAATCAATATAGGTAACATATAGTTATGAATCGTTGAATTATAAACAAAATTGACTCTATAATTATATTAACTGCCAGGTCCCAAATCAGGGGCGTAGAGCGGTCGAGAAGAACTGGCAAGAAACTCTCCGCCACTCCTTTAAATCTTATTAAAACCAGAAAACACGGGTAATTAAAAGATGTTATCAAATTAAATATTGGTGCTATCCTTTTGTATTTCTAATTAAAATAAAGATTAATTATTTATCAATTAAGTACTTTTTAATTCGTTAAAAATTTAATAAAACTTTAACTTAACCGCTTGTAATCTAAGTGTCAAAGATGAGAGAAAAAAAAATAATAAACGCTACACAGAAATAAATATATAAAACCCATTGTATCGATTCAATCAGAGGCTTAACTCGGATTGCTAGCTGACCCAGAAATTGTGATTAAGTTTTTGCCGTGAAATAAACAGGCGCCCATTCACGTTTTTTATCGCCTTTAATTAATTTCGTCACCGAGGTTGTGATAAGGCTTCGCTGATGAGTTGTATTTTGATTTTAATGAGATTCATTTTATGTTCATTGTCAGACTATAATTGGTAAAAGGATACTTCTGTACGGGGAACGGGAGAATTCTGGAGAAGTAATGATAAAAACTGGACATTTTCTAGAATATCCCATAAGGGACGACTATGAAACTTGAAGCGATTATACTCAGTTTCATACAAACTAGCTTGGTAACACAATACTTGGCAGACAAAACATTGTAAACCATACTACACAGTATATAATTTCATGTTCTCACAAGACACTGTACTTATGGAATTATTCTTATCCATTATAGGGGGGCAGCCCTTTATCGGTTGAGTCATTGACGGCCGCCTGCGGTGTCGTATCTAGGTTAAACATGGGTTGTTGCAACCCAATAATGATTTGACACATCGATGAGTGTATGTAGACAAGCTAAATTATACTAAAGAGCCATAAAACGACATGACGCAAGTTACAACGTACTTCAATGTTTACTTCGCATTGCCAAGATATATTGTGATATAAGTGCTAACACAACCAACAAATATGTTAATAACACAACTGTTGGTAATAGAAGCCCACGAACAGTCCGCCATAGTGACCATTAGGCCTACTGAGCCGTGAAAAAAGCAGTTCCTTTATCAATCTGATAATATAAAAATACATAAGCCACAATATTGTATTAGATTGTTACTGTTATGCAATTGATTATGATTAATTTTTTCCATGCACGTAATTAAATAAGTCTGGTGGGAGACACGTTGGCGGTAAACAATATGCTGATTCATACCGTGGATAATGCAACACAATAACAGTACATAACACAATCGCGATGAGATAATTTTCAAGAGATGTTTTAATAAAATATAGACTTAACAATTTCGTCTCTAACCTATTTCATGTATAATAATCACAAATTTCCAATAAAGAAATTGTGCCAATAGGTAATCGTGTTATTAAATTCCCGAGCACATTAAACTCATCCGGTATAAAAGCAAGTAACGCGATTATGTCACCTGCTAACTTGATTAAAATCTAGCGTCAGCAAAAAAAAAAAACACGACTAAAATACCGAACGAGAAATTCAATTAAACGACAGTACAGTGTCGAATAATGGAAATTTCGATAACGGTCATTTCGTCTGTATAATTGTGACAGGTTTTTTATACAGCCCATAAAGGGATGCCGAACGATTTCCAATATAACGGAGTTTGTTAATAAAAATTTAAAAAAAACCGAATAAGTGCCATGATGTCTATAGTACTCATCATACGTACTAAATACTCGAAGTATAAGAACGTGGGTCTGCAGAACAGAACACGCGCCAGTTTGAAATGTAACTAATAAAAATTTGCACTCGTTATAGTGCATTCGTGTATACATATTTTAACGGCATTTACTCGAGTTGAAATGTATAAATTTGTACACCTTTTATTATTATTAGATGAAACAACTGAGTATTAGTTATGTGAGTGCTTTTTTTAGAAGAGAGAGAAAACGAGCAGACATCTCAACGTAAAGGCGATTCCGACATCCACACTCACACACAGCACGTGAAAGCATTGCCAGCGTTTGTATGTAACGATTTTACGCCCTTTTCTGAAAAGTTAATATATATATATATATATATATATATATATGTTATATCTATAGAAAATATTTAAAGGCCTTTAAAAATAACTGGTATTACGCGCTATTTGTATTAAAACGCATAGCATAATTAACTATATATCACTGTAATAAACATAAAATCATATTTGGCCGACCATAAAGTACAAACAAAAGGGCCATAAATTTGTAATCAACGATAACTATAGATAAACATACCGCAAAATTACCATTACGAAATTCGCACGCGACCGTATCAGAATTTGAGCCCTTACATTAGGTGCCTTAATAACTGCAGCATTTAACGCAACCAGGAGTAATTTTCGCAAAAGAAGGTCGTTTTGATAATCGCGTCATCGATTACTATCGGAAGTGCTTTCAAGGCTCAATAGATAACTTACACGTTTCATCAACTGTATACACTATTAAAAGGCGTGTAAACAGAATTAAAACAACGTGCCAGTGAGGCCATTATCAGTATTGATCACTGGCAACGTGATGACGTAAACTAACTTTTTATATATAATTATAGTGATAAAACATATTGTTTATGGATTTCTAATAAATTTGTCGATAAATATGGAAACCAATAAACAGATCAACAATACAGAAATTTATTGAATATCGTGTTGACATGTTTCAGCCAACTATGAGACTATAAATCAACAGCTGGATTTCGATGAAACTCTCTATTATTGTATACGAGATGCATTTTTATATAATATTACATATACCTATAACATATAGATATATATATTTCGGTGTTTCGTGTTGTTTTTGTAGCTTAAAAATTAATTTATATTTATTTGTATAAAACCGAAATCTTTCCTATGCAAAATGTTTTACTTTGTAATAAGACGTTTTTTTATTAAATAAAACGAACACCGCTACAACATACTGACATACAAAATTCTAATACGAATGATTTTTAGGTACTTTATTGACGCACACAAGTGAACGCTGATACGATTCTATGTGGGAAAAGATATAAAAAAGTACAAGTAACACGTGAATACAGAGGGTATTTAAAGGCTGTATTTAACTTGTTACTAATCATAACGCAACTATCTATTCTTTCAATAGAGGGTCTCATCAACGTGTGTGGTTGTTGATACAAGGCCCTTTCCATGTACTACCCTCAGGACAATCCATTGTTGCGATAAGCGAACGGAAGAGCTGCGAGGAAATTGAATCCCATTCATGGCACAATCCGTTCAATTTCACTGCGGTCATTCCTATAAAAGCTTGTATAAAATTCAATTTAGATTCCCGCATTCTTCTATATTTCACATATAAATAGCATTTTTTTTAAATACCCCTTTAAACATAAGTATATAAACTAAAATGACACCATAGCGTACGTAAATCTCGTTGTGAAGTCTTGAAGTTATCAAAAAATATGTACACTCATTATTCATAGCTAAGCTTAAAGTACATAAAAGACTTCATCACATTCCGGTCAAATCTTCTATATAGAGATAAAATATTTTTGTTTATTTCTTTACAATATTCTTCTCTCTTCGTATTCAATGCCTGTCGAAATAGTATTGCTTAAAAATATGTTTACCTTCCATCTTAATACACATGTTCTCAAAGTGCATTTATAACATCAACTTTCCATTACGGTAATTAGAATCATAAAATATGTATGCACCATAAAATTAATTTGGAATGCATCCAAACTCTTGGATCAATATCTCAATAATTTATACCTAAATTATCTACTTATAAATCATGTGTATTAATAATTTATCGAACAACTCACTATAATAGTATTTATTATGGAGAGCTTATATGTAATCGAGTTGATGATAAAATTGTTTTATGTTTACGAGGTTTCACTTAACGAACCACTTGGTGTATTTAAATAAGAGTGTTATTGTCTATGTTTAAACGAAATATAAAATTATTTGAACGAAATCATATTATATTGAAAGTTAAAAAGACGATGGATCAAATATATATTTAGTGGAATTAAAATATACGAATTCTGGTGTATAACTTTCTGTGAGACACGAATTTTAGTAGATACTGAAGGAAAACCATAGAGAACAATTATGTAATTCCACATAATAAGACTAAGCATTAGAATAATTGAATTAAAGATTAACAGTGTTGTTTACGTCAAAGGTTTATCTACAACAATTATATATTTTTAAACATATATATAACATCCATTCTAAAAGCAAGCTTGAATTTGTAAAAACATTATACCACTTTTAAAATATAAAAAAAACTCGAGTTCTATTTAAATTTAAAATGTGTGAGTTTTCCTCCAGAATTAACTTAATCAATATACAATCAAACTTATTTAACTTACAGTTCCATTAATAGTATGAACTCTGAATTTACATTGTAATTAATTAGAACAAATTGGCAGACGGAAGTACTATGGTTCCACGAAATGTAGGACGATATCATCGGTTTATTTGTATGCTAATAATTAATTAGATGGGCCACAAATACACTAGACTACTAGGAATTAAGCTAGACGCCGCAAACACGACGATTTAATATGTCTAATAACAATAATAAGCTATTTTAGCAACCGTAGTTAAGTCATTCAAATGGTAACATTTTTTGATATACTTATTTATATGTTTGTATATGTAATGTAAATATGAATCACCCCGAATGACACATTTATATAATTATCACATAGAATCATGTCAGGGCTCAAGTTGTTCTTGTGTACGTCAAGCAAGTACCACAGGAATTAACTTTCTTACAGTTAAGGCTACAAGAATTCTAAGCTTAACCAGTCTGAAAAGGTTAACCTAAGTTAGAACTCACAACCACGAAAAACACTTCATTGTTAATTTATGTCAAGAATAAACAAACAACACGGTAACTTAACGAGTTTGAATTCTAACATGTTATGTGAACTCAAACGCTCTATTGTGCGTATGAGTTCTGAGTACTATATTCGGTATAGTACTATTGTAAACATGCTTAAAACTAACTCATATTCCAATATTATGTGTTTAATTAGTAAGGTTATGAAAGAATAAATCCTGTGTGACAGACATTTTTAAGTAAGCTTCCTGTCCCTTAGACATTATATTATTAAATATAGATTTCTTCCCATCATGTCGAATTAAAATGTAAAATAACCTGTCTTCGAACATCGTAAGGACATGCAAATCGTTTATTGGCCGAACAATCAGATCGCGACCGACCGGTCAAGCGAACTGCGGTCGTTGACATGAGAAACAGCACTAATAATCCATTTTATTATTCTATCGTGTTTTGTCCCATTAACATTATCACGAGTTTTTTTTATCATGTAAGACATCAAAGCTATCAACGTAACGTGTTTTTTTATATTTTATAAATAGAAATATAAAACGCGATCACATAATCATGATTGGCCAATGGATGTATGCGTCGCGTGTCCGTGATAGGATAGAGACGAATAACGATCAAACTTAACGCATAGTTTCCTTTTTCGTTTATATTATTGTCACAAGTGTTACATTGTTAAAAGGTGCATTTGAACCCTATTTGATAAGTTGCACAAACTCCACTCATTAGATGCCTGTCATCGATGAACTTTGCTGAGGACATGCGACGCAGATCCATTTAGTGATAGTCTCCATGTCTTCAGACGCAAAATGTTGCAGACCTTGTTTCGCCAATAGGAATTTTCGCCAATAGGTTTCTCCCATTAAGGAACGTTCATTTTTTGTTTTATTTCTTTGTGTAGAGTTTTCCTTATTTTTTGTCTTATATATGATTGTTTAGTTGTTTTTTTTTAATTGTTCATTGTATGCATTGTATACCTGTAATGCTGTGCATTCCTATAATTTATGCACATACATGTCTTGTGTGTTTTCTTTTATAATTTTGTTCGGGTTCTGTTTGTATGTGTATTGTTGGTGTGCCTTATTAAATAAATAAAAAATATTATGGTTTTAGTATATATGTAGATTTCCAGACTTATTACAATTTTATATAGCCCTCAAGTAATGTGTCCGAAAGTTATATATCTAAAGAACCCGTTCAACTCAGAGTAGCGTATGTAATTTAGTTTTTTGCGTTAGTGATTAAAACATTAACATAACACGATATAAGCGAGCAATGTGTACGGGAAATATTTGAAAGATATCAGTAAATGGTAAACCACCAAGGACGTATTGAGGAAATAATATCAGGTTCAAGTTCGTTAAGTTAAATTAATTATATAAAAGCTCCACATAACAACTGTAAAACCAATCAATAATATTCGATTGCAATACATTCACTTGTCGTCGTGACCTTCATTATAAAAAAAACTTAATTGAAACGTATTTCACGGCATAAGAGTACGTTCAGACCTTGAGATAAATGCGAGCACTTATTACGACACGTGTGGTATCACAAATAGCCCCGTGCGGGGACAATGGATCGTTTCCGCGCCTTGACACCTCATTACAGTCACGACGTAGGGGTCTAATCTACATAATCCGCTTGAGGATTTGACAGATAGTCCTTTACTCGAAAAATATTAGTTATGTATACGATTTATATAAATCGATAACAACTTCGACGTTCTGAAAGGACTAAATCAATTCAATCTCTTGTAGGCCTTAAAGAATACGGGGATATTCTAAGAATGACTTTCAACTGTCACAATTGACATGCAAATTATTATATACTTAATGCTAAATCTCGTCCATGAATCTTAGCCCATAACACTAACAAATTCAATTAGTCAAGGTCTATAAACAAGCAGTTATGCGAAGTGGAGTCTGTTTTAGGCCTTAATAGCGCCATATCTTTAAAGTGTAAATGAGAAGTCTTCAAAATCTCCCCACGAATTTCATTGGCAAAATAAATTTGATTGAGGTGATCCGAGTTTTTCGCAGCGCTGTCGAGTGAGACAAAGATGCGGAACAAAGCAGAGAGAGCGCATTGTGAGGCTCAGTACGGCACTTAACACTTGACATCGGTGACAACGTCCTACTCGAAATCCGGACTAGAGTAATACCTTCCTCTGAGTATCACCGAAAACATCCATTATCCTGTTAAGACATAATCTAATTACGGCTCAGCGTAAACAACAGTATGTAATCTTAAATAAAAATTACGCAATGACCAATGATACAGCTGGAATAACGAATATATACATCAGAAAAGTTACTGTTATTTAAAAACATGCTTATTTAATTGATTGAGCTAATTATTAATTATTTATTTACGGCCGAAGCCAAAAAACACATACAGTTTTTAACTTAAATCTAACAACCTCTCATATTCGTCCACTATCATTCCTAACCCTAATATTCATAGTTACATTCGTTCTTAAAGTTCATACATTTGTTGGTATGTTCACGGTTCATATTATCATAAATACACAAATAAATGTCGATGTTCATGATCAGTGCATCGAAGAAACGATCCTTGTTCGGTAATAGCGATGTTTTATTGACTTGGCCTAATTGCCTTCTGTCCCGCATTAACATCGTTCCGTGCCGACCTAGATAATAATTATGCGGTTTTCAAATTCTTGTATCTTAACAAAATTTAAGCTCCACACAGACACGGATAAACCGGTGAATCACTCGTGTTCGCGGGTTTTTTCGCTTCAACTCTCACAACAAAAAAAGAGGGAATCCCGATCATAAATTCATCTCATCCTCAGCACGTGGCGAGTGTAATCAAGTATGAGTAAAAGAAATAAGGTCCGATAACAAAAGTAACATTTTCAATTTTCCAAGCGAACAGTCAGCTGAGCCCAACCTTTTTTGCGATGTATGACGCCATTCAATCACTTGCCATGACAGTCATACAAAATAAAAATACCATCGTGGTTATCGATTTTATCTTAAATAATATACATCGATACAATATGAATAAATAGATAATGTTTTTAATTCTAATCGACTAATAAAACAAAACCAATGTTAAAAATATTTAAATAAAAGTTTTTATTCAACTGAATAGTCTTCGCGAGTTCAATATTAACCTAATTTACTAGTTTAAATTACACAAAAAGTAAAACCCCGCAACACATTTTCTTGATTTCGTGATTTTACAATCCAATAACAAAGCGTTGTTCAAATAATCACTATATTACTGGTGTATTTCAAAGCCGTCAAAACGCGGCAAGATTAAATAAACTTTGCAACTATAAAACAGTGATAGTGTTTTTTAACGCTATAAATAATAGACCCACCTCCGGACCGGTTGTAGTCGTGAGGTAATGCCCACATATCAACATTACAGTTGTAGCTGTAAAAACTAGTCTGCAACAGGTGGGATTACATCGTAAGACTAGCTATAAGCGTACAAATCTGGTTCTATCTGTAATCGGGTAACATTGGCATCCGCTTGTTCTCGCTAATGAAATAAAATTCAGTTACACAAGAATTGTTGTCGCTACACAATTTCCGCTACACTATTGGTATCATAAATCATTCATTTTTTTATTGCATTTAAAATCAGTTTGGTCCGATGTGGAGACAGAGAGCATTTGTGTTGTATTGGGAGCATCGGCCCCAGTGACGCATGCGCACCTCCTGCGCAACAGCCAATTTACTAAATTTATAGCGGCTGCAAGGTCGCTAAAGGATAACGACCCGGCCCACTTATTACGAAACAAACATTTAGTTTAAAAATACACAAAGACGTGTAATCGGCATCACTAACACGAATTCATGCCGATTAGTAATTTGGTAACATTGATTCGGTAATAAATCAAATAGCGACCAGCGTTGAAACAATAAACTAAATGTCAGTAGAGACAGAACGGGGAGTGGGCAATGGGAATAATTGAAACCAAACGAAAGCAGATCCAGACCAGATTGGATGGCTAACAAAAAGCGATGAATGTACACCGACTATACATCCGTTGCACACTTTCAACAAAGAAAAATATATATTTATACTTAACAACATGCGTGCTTTAACAACATACGAAGTAAAAGAATATTAGGTAATTTATAAAAATGTTAATAGCCTATCAGATTAATCGGGTGCCCCTATAAGCCGAGTTTACAGGTTTAAATTCGATCGGACGAAAACGGTCGTTATCGAGTTAACATTAATTTACCTTAATAGCATTACCTCCGACTGCAGGCATGCACTCACCGTTTATAACGATGTTACAAACATTAAAATTTAACTGATGACCTGATTCACATATACACGGAGTACGTGTTAAATTAATTTATAGATACTAGATATATTATATGCATTTGTCAAGACTACCCTATCACCTAAAAACTGTAGGTACAGTGTAAACTCTATATATCGACACTGATCGTTAAATAGAGAGAAGAAAAATCCTTGCATAGAATACAAGCTAAACCAACCAAAGCCAATTGATTTGGACGCTTTAGAGAGTTTGTGGTTAAAAAGTTAACTGAAGTGAACACTTCAAGTGAGGTTACATGGAGTTTACACTGTATATCCATTTATTCCAGCAATAATCCGATCATATTGAGTTTTCTCCAATGATTTACATTGTTATCAGAACTAATTAGAGATTAGGACGAATTGCGATGGAGACAGTGCCAGGTTGAATTGGATTTAACCGCCAATAGCATTATTGACTCGTGATAAGGAATTAGAGGCCACAACGTTTAAGTTATTAAGGAAGCCTCTCAGTACACCCTCTAATGAGATTATCCGTCGAGCATGACGTGAATCGACGCATGGAATATTACACTTCCAATTCGCCTTGCTCGTGACCCGCTCCTCAGGGGTATTGTGAAAAATATAAGCATAACGCGATTCCATTACCAACTAGAACATAATTGATTAAGTCTTTACTTCTTTGAAATGGCTGTTCGTTGAGTTCGATTCATATCACATACATTTTAAAGTTAGTTTTATTTTTGATTTAGTTAAGTTTCTAAAGTTCAATTTAAAAGTTTTTTGTAACAGCATTTTGCTCACAGCTGAATTGAAAGGACGGAAGTCGTATCGTCGTAATCGTATGTCGAGTGTTGCTTCGGTAATAGCAAAGGAAAACTTTTTTATAAAACTCTGTGAAGTAGAAGCGAGAGTCTTTCTTTATGCACAATACAACTCCTAAAATAAACGTTATCACCGGATCCTTGAGTGGAGTACGTACTTATGGATCGTTTCACGATTTTATTTCAAGCCTTTGTTTGAAAGTAAAATTATGTATTGCCAACAGCAGCCGCTTTTACAGAAAAACACCTGCGTATTTCCGACTATAAACTTATATTTACTTCCAGTTTTTTTAATGCTTGTATGAATTTATTAATTTTGTACATTATATATAACTATTAGATAATTTGAATAGTTTCCCACCATGTTAGGTGTAATATTTGTACATTTTGTCTTGTTTTATCTTACATATATATTAGTAAGTTAGTTGATGATTACATATATAAAAATAAGAAACCCGTATCTAAAAACGTTTTTACAGTTTCTTTTGTTGTAATACCAGGGAAACTTTGGAAACTAAAGATGGCGGGAAGGAGATTGGAAGGCTGCAATGATGCCGATTAAACATTTCGCGGGTTCCCAAAAGACAATAAATATTTTTTTCAATATATATATTACTATAGACAATACAGGCGGAAGTATACCAAGCATTTATCATTCAACTAGTTACGGATGAATTACATCTCATAAGCGCCGTTAATGTCCCGTAAACGTCGTAAAGTAGTATGTCAGAGGTCAAACAATAAAAGAGGTCATATAGCCTGGTAACGGTCATGTTTTGCTTTTAGAATACGATAAAAAGTATGCTAACTAATTGTATTTAAAGAATTCTAGCATACTAAAACTACTCCTATTAGAGGCTATCTCTATTTTTGAAATGAAATTCTTGGACACTTACGTCACTATAAAAGCAATCATATTCAATATAATCTCTAACAAACATATTAAAAAGTCGACCAATATCCAATAATTGATACACACCTTAAGTCAACTAGAAAATGTAATATAGAATATATATTTTTTTTAATTTTCCAAATCATTATCGCCTTAACTAATTGACCGTTAACTTGTAATTAACAAATGTGACATAACCTGTCTAATGTTAAAATACTTTGAATAAGAAACAATCTCACTCGCATTAACAATATTGGTTAAATATTAAAAATGATCTCAACGTCGTGTTTTATTTGCTTAATGCCGCTCACCTTGTAAAACATAATATCGTTTGACACCAAGATTTATGAAACATTTTTATTATATTTTAACATCACCTTTCATGTTTACAACGGGTTTTAATACAACAAATTCGTTTTTAACGCTTACATCTCGTTTAAGTGATTATTGCATTTGAAATCAAAATAAGAAATTTTCTAAGAGTACAATTCGTAAAATTTCGTTAGCATTTCTGTAATAAACGTATGTACATTAAATCGTCTGCTAGATCACTTGGCCTCATTTCGTAAGCCGCAATACAACTACGGTTTATAAGCCAAATACACATTTATTTATAAGTTTATCATACAACATATTCTAAAAAAGATAGATACTTCTTTGTGCAATTTAAATCTAAAAACAAAAAGTGTACCTCAATTTTAACATAAATAACATTTATTTGAAGTTATAAAAGGAGACTCAAAAATCTAGACGGTTACCTGAAATATAATGGGCTCTTTCTTACGACAAATATCATACATTTCTATCACAAAAGAATTCAGCAAATTTACAGAATTTCGCAGTTTTATTTTGCTTAAGTCTAGCACCGCATTGCAGTTAACTCAAGGGCGAACTATCTTCTGGGTCCTGAACCTACGTGCCGGTCATCGACCTGTAGGTCCAGGATTCATAAAAACTAATTTATGCCTGCGTAAGCAATACGTTCGTGTCAGGGTTGACCGCTATTGACAAACCTTGACCGTTTGTAAATTCGTGAATAGGTCAGGGAGGCTCTTTGCTAATTAACATCATGATTTGTCGTGAATGAATTGTAAAATACGACTTAATTATTGTAAAAAAACGATTTGTTGTGAACGTGTGTAATACTACACTAGTAACTCAGAATGTATTTTATTTTAAAAAAAACCTATATTCTATGAAGTCAATAATGGGTATAATATACGCTAGGCAATTAGTGATATATTTACAATATAACAAAACCCAGAGAATAAGATTTCATCAATAAAAACTAAACAATGCAACAATACCTCGCAGCTTTTTATCGAATACCTAAAGATCATTCACATCTTACACACCGCGTAACTCTCAAGTTTTACTGTTCCTCGATTGTTGTTCTGCAACTTTCAAACAATTCGAGCGTAAATTTGAAAACTAAAACGATTTGTGTAATTCTTTACCAGAATACAATTTTTAAAATTAAAATAGTTTTCATATTTAAACTGTAGAGTTTATCATTTATTAGCTATAGTCTAGTCGCCAAACATATGCTTGTTATCACTGTCTAATGCTTAATGTTAAATAAAACCAATATGGCTCTTGCTTTACCATTTTAATTAATAACCAGCTTCTTTCAAACGCCATTTTACTTATGCAACATACAAGATTTACATACATATTTACATGAAGTAACATAACCCTTATACAATAGAAAAGAAAATTCAAGCAACACATGAACCAGCCGTAAAAGATTTTAAAAAAAAATGATGTTCTCCAGAACCAGTTTTAAGCTTTGCGTTTAGAGCCAAGCGGTGCGTCGACATTTTTTCCTTAAGGTCGAATGGCCGGTGAGTCAGCGTCCTTCACCTCGCATTTCACATCCGCTTTAGTATACACCCCCATGCAACGTTTTAGTTTCTTCATTTATTATTACGTATGGAAAAGGCTTTCATTACAAATAAGTATGTGATAAGCTCTCTTCATACCATTTTACCCTGCCATATCGCCCAAGGATTCTTGTCATTCTTTATTCTTTTCAATTGAATTGTTGCAATGATTTAGTGCTGTGTATGTTTATATGGAGAAGAAGAGAAATCGAGAAATATCATATCTGCCCTATGCCCCGGAGGAGAGGGCCTTAGAACACTAGAAAGTAAGTAATAAATATATACAATATAAGTTTGGTAAGGCAGGCAAGTAAAAAATATATTTAGGTAGTAGTTAGTATCTTTAGTGTTTTGTTAGTTAACAATGTTTCATAAAAAAATCAACGTCCGCTTCTCGTTTACATTATATAAATAGTGATAATTTACAATGTAATGACGTAAATCAGTGAGCTTAGCATTCAAGGTCTTTGTCTCCTGATGTCAGTCGTAAAAGTAGAATAAAACTTGCGGCTTTGCTTCCGCCTTAATTTGTTCGATACATTACAGCAAACATGATTGTAAATTGGACAAAATCTTATTGGATGACATAAAAACATATAACGGTATTAAAGAATATATACGCGAATTTATTACTAGAAATTCTTTTTGGCAAACCGGATTGGATTTAAGATTGGATAAATTCGCGTTTAAATGTGTTAAATGTTTTTTTAATCATTACTCAATGATTGTTCGATATGATACATACAGGTTTTCGTCTCGAACCTGAGGTAGTGCGTTAGGTTTTGCAGCGTGTACAAATTAATTTCACTTTCTTTATGCCTAACACTTGCACTTAACACTTACGGTGAAGGCAAACACAGTGAGGAAATCAGTCTAAGACCTAAAAATCCTTAGAAAGCTAGATGACTGGTCCTTTAAAAATAACGAAGATCTGCATAAGTTTGCGGCGACAATGGATTATTATTTTATGTTTTAAGTCAATTTAAACTGTTAAATTATTTAATACAATCATAATTTCGCATGCTTTACTCTGATACTTCGATATTTGAAACTAACCCCAAAAAGACAGCACACAATAGCTCCAAGGTTTAGGTTGTAAATTTAACGAGGTTGTTATATGACGAAGCACTCGATACTAAAAGGATCTGGGTGTAACAAGAGACATAAACATGTTTGTCACGTGTCTCAAGTTCATTTCACTAATTGAGCTTTCCACCCCTCACGTCACTAAACTGAGCGAGAATAATTACGCGTTATACATGTTTATATTAATTGTTTGCTGAGACTTAGAAAACGTAACACTTTAAAAACACTACGTAATATAAATATCAACACTAAATATATAAATAAATATATATCAAACCATTAAGAGACACATGTGTCGTGAGAAATTGTATAACAATAATTATAGTTATATATTAATAATTTTTTTTTTTATGAAACAGGATGCAAACGAGCAGGCGGGTTACTTTGAGAGGAGTGATAACCACCATCCATCGCAATATCTGCAACTCCAAGAGGCTTACAAGTGAGTTATCTGCCTTTAAGGCAGAGGTATGCTCATTTCTTGAAGGCGCGAAGAGATTGAAGGAATTAGTCCGCTCCGCATGAAATATGCGGTAGTTAGTTTTTACCTCCTAAATAACAGACGCTAGAATGTAAGTAAGAAACGTAAAATGCTTTGACTTATAGCATTGATATTGTGGCAATTGCTAATTCAACATACAAGAGTCTGACAGTGAGTTTACATAAATTAACAGGATGATGAGTTTTGTAATTTTATCAGCGCCGAGCGAAATTTGTGTCGAGTGCCGAGTGTTCGCGTGAAAATTGTAATATTTGCATACTAATGTAAATTATAATGTATTCTTAATTTGAAGATAAAACCTTGAACCATGCAGAAAAAATATTGACAAATACTTAACTAGAAACAATAAAAGATACAAACAATATAATATCATAGCCCAACAAGCAGTAGGTTAAAAATTTGTGTCTGTTTCAATAATTTCCTAACACATACTCACTCGGCATCGTCCCATACGGATGGAAGATCGCTTCAGTACACCCGATCCCTAAAAAAGGCGATCGCTCCGATCCGTCAAACTATCGTCCAATAGCCATAACTTCCTTGTTCTCCAAAATAATGGAATCCAGCATCAATTGCCAGCTCTTGAAGTATCCACCACTTGATTAGCGATAGCCAGTATGGCTTCCGGCGTGGTCGGTCAGCGGGTGACCTTCTAGTATACCTAACTCATAGATGGGCGGAGGCAATAGAGTCCAAGGGGGAGGCACTGGCAGTTAGTCTTGACATAGCGAAAGCCTTTGACCGGGTGTGGCATAGAGCACTTCTTTCAAAGCTTCCTGCGTATGGGTTGCCCGAGAAATTGTGCAATTGGATCTCCAGCTTCCTGGCTGATAGGAGCATTAAGGTCGTTATCGACGGAGCTTGTTCCGACCTCAAACCTGTGAATGCCGGGGTCCCACAAGGCTGTGTCTTATCTCCGACCCTCTTTCTTCTGCATATCAATGATCTGCTGCAGCATAGCAGTATACATTGCTATGCGGACGATAGTACTGGAGATGCATTATACACAGGCCGCGCAAATATTTCTCGGGCTGATGTCGATCAGTTCCGGAACAAACTTGTGTCTGAAGTCGAGACCCAACTAAGTGTAGCCTCGGACTGGGGACGACTTAACCTAGTCCAATTCAACCCCAAAAAGACACAAGTTTGCGCGTTTTCCACTAAAAAAACACCCTTTGTCGCTACTCCTCTCTTTGAAGACACCCTCCTTAAAGCCTCAGCCAGCATCGGAATACTGGGCGTCGACATATCGGACAATGTTCAGTTTCGCGGTCATCTGGAAGAAAAGGCTAAACTTGCCTCTAAAAAGCTTGGTGTGCTCAGTAGGGCGAGACGATACTTCACTCCGGGCCACCGCTTGCAACTTTATAAAGCGCAAATTCGGCCCCACATGGAATATTGTTCTCACCTCTGGGCGGGAGCCCCCCAGTACCAGCTCCTTCCTCTTGATCGCATTCAACGTAGAGCGGTTCGATTAGTCGCTGACCAGTCACTCTCCGACCGGCTTGATCCTTTGGCGCTGCGTAGAGATGTTGGATCTCTCAGCATCTTCTATCGCATTTACCATGGGGTGTGTTCGGAGGAGTTGTTCGGATTAATACCTGCAGCTAAATTTCATCTTCGGACATCAAGGCAGAATGCGAAATTCCACCCGTATCACCTTGATGTCTGTCGTTCCACCACTGCGCGTTTCGTAAGACACTTCTTACCACGCACCACCACGTTATGGAACAAGCTGCCCGCCACGGTATTTCCGAACCACTACGACTTAGGGTCCTTCAAGAAAAAAGCGTATAAATCCCTAAAAGGCCGGCAACGCACTCATGAGCTCCCAGCCACTTGAGTGTCCATGGGCGGCGACTTCACCTTTATGGTGGGCCTCCTGCTCGTTTGCCCCCTCTTCTATAAAAAAAAAAAAAAAAAAAAAAACACCAAAATATGTTTATTGTTATTATGATACTCACACTCTTGACATTCAGGTAGACAAAAGAGTACCATCCCCATAGCTTGAGTCTCAATTACTTTATTTAACTGTATGTAAAGTACAGCAACGATTTTGGTCTATTGCTCGTTGTGCAGCTCATATTTGATGAAATGTATAAGAAACCAGATTAGTATCAAATTACCGATGATGTAAACTAAGTCGGAAGGCTCAGCTAATGCGTTATAAAGTATCGCAACGCTGCGAGTGCCTATAAAATGACGTATTGCGAATTCGAGTGCCGACTCGTTTGCATTGCATCGTATTTTGCAAGGCACGCATAACAACAGCTTTTGAAAGTGTGTCAAGATTGCAATAGCACACCCGACTCGATCAACAAAGCGAGAAATGCATAGCATCAAAACCTTTCCACTAAGTAGGCCTTTATTATAAATTAGCTTTAAATTTTGCTGCGATAGCAACAAAGCGACAAAAAATTCATCACCAGTCTGTTTTAGAATAATAAAATACTTTGTTGAAGAATGTAAATTTAAAATTAATGTTTTCTGTAATGATGACGAATATTTATACATTTATTTAAAAAGCATAATCTGTAAACGTTCTCGATGATTAATCAACAAACAAAAAAAATAAATATTATGTATATAATACATCGAAAGCATCGTCAATTTCTGGCTGAGTGCCATATTCTATGCTTAACAGGATTAACATATGAAATCCTATCGAGCGATTGTGACCACTATCCCGCAATAACATAAAACGCCGACCACAAGCAACTACAATCAATAAACCTAACAAAGCGGTAGAGAAATATAACGGGACTTGGCCAAACGGTCCGACGTAAATATTACGCTAAATTTATAATCTATGAATAGTCATGTTTATGACACAATCAACGGTCTATTGTTTAAAACAATATTGACAACACCCACATAACTCTCCCAATGAGTCACCATAATATGTCGCATTAATCTCATGCACGAATTTGTCCTTATTTCGTTAAGCACTTGGCCCTATGTGAATAAAAGAGAAAACGTTGTCGAGCCAAACACGTGCTGGGCCAATATCGACGTGGAAAGTTGACAACTAATAACCGCGATCCGACTGGATAGATAAATTCCATTCCTAGTCAAATAGTTTGTACTCTCATTACAACAATACTCTAGGCTCTGAATAGTACTTTTAATTATGTGAACATAACGGACCGGTTTAATGTTGACGTCGTGTTCTGACCTCAAAGAGTTCGTGACGGTTTCGACTGTTACTGCACCGTAGATCACGCAATTCACGAACGAATATACAATGAAAGCCAGCGATTCTAAATCCTAACATTACGTAATGTTTGCAATTCTTTCTTAAATGCGATACAAGCTTCCTGCAATTGAAGTAGCAGTTGCTCTAGCAGTTTGACTAACCAGTCTATAGATCGGTATTAGCCGGTTTTTACCGGGCAAATTTTCTTACCCTTTTTCGTCGGAAACTAAAGGGGGCCGAAATATGTCAATCACATAACATAATAGCATCCATTACGTGTGATCCCGGCGAAGAAGAATGAGATAAACAGACCCAGAGACAATGATTGATGCGCACATCGAGCGGAACTGATAAATAGAGCTACTTTAAGTATAATATTGGTATTCTTTATGCTATTTTCTGATTAAAGACGTAATATTATAATTTTTATGATTCGTTGTAGTACAATCTTTACTAAAATCACAGATTTTAATGTAACATTGGTTGTCATAGGTAGTCCGTTTCGTTGTCCTAACTATGCCGAATCATAATTATAGAAAAACTTACCTTTAAGTATGATCCATAGTATTTGGTGACGTATGGGCTGTCACACTGTGACAGCACCATAATCTCCTGCTGTATATCCTCGATCTCATCTTCAGCTTCTTCGAGGTCGATTATTTTAATAGCGACAACTTGTTGTGTCCTATTATCGACCCCTTTGAACACCTCGCCGAAGGAGCCCTTGCCGATCTTCTCTTGTTTTGTGAAGATCAGCTCCGGGTCGACCTTCTGGAACAAGGAGAGTTTTTAAATACCACGAAAGAATATTAGCAAACATTATAATATAACGAACTGAAAAATTATCATAAGACGATGTGATTATATATTTTTGGAATTTATCGATATCTTTCATTGATACTAAGTATTAGATATCTCTGTGGCGAAACGTATTCAAATAGCTTAAGTTTTGTATGGGGACCGTGATTTGTATTGAGACGCGACCTTGAAAGAAAGCATTGCTTTTTTTCGATTCACCTTAAATCTGATAAAATCGAGGTTTTCCACATTATGGTTAAGTCTCGACCATCTTTTCTTCTATACGAATATTATAAAATGGGCGGACCGGTGGAAGGTCTTTATATAACTCGGGTAAAATCGTGGATAACACCTACTCATATAACATGAACGAGATACGAAAATTTCCTTTGAAATGCTTCAAGGCCTCTTGGCATTTAGCTGACGTCGCCAGAGTCAAGGTTCGCTTGAAAAGACGGGCCAACATCTCTACGTGACAACTTTAATAAGTATTCTACATTATGTAAATGCCGAATACGGCCGTTAAAATAAACTGTTCGTTATGTTCATTACAAGTGTCAGAAGTGTTAGAGGTTGCTCGTAAATATTTGGAATACAAAACAAATTGAAAATGTTTATAATTACATTATGTGTTGATAATTATGATAATCAGCCAAGTACCAGATAACAAAACAAATTATTAAATCAAAATATCTGGAACCCTTTTTTATAATTAAACGTACTTTTAATTCTACAGCTACTATAAACTGTATACGCAAATAACCAAAGAATGTCCCTATAGACCACCGACCGGCACAATGGCAGCGGGCCTCATATATTCTTTGGAAATTCTTATTTAAAAGACAATACACGTGCCATTTCTAAGACATCGTGACAAAGAGGCGACAATAATAACATTATCACTTTGTTAAAATTCTGCTCGCGAAGGATCCTAAATGGGGAGACTCATACGAACGAAAACATTTTATAAAGTCTTGTCGGGTTATTTCAGAGACGTCATCGAATTCGATAGAATTTAATTTAAATATATATATTTTGTGTCATTTAAGGGCCAACACATTGCAATATTTTACCAATACACTTTACATACATGCTGATGCACAGAGACTTAAATATTTTAGGTATTTATATACGTAAATTATAAATATATTTTATAATTATTTTTAATCTCGTTTATATGGAAACACATACATTTTTTAAATATTGTATAATATCTATTAATTTAGTGATAAATTACAGATATAATATGTATTAAGAAATTCCATTGCGTGTTTAATGTTATTTGATTTATGATTGTTATTAATTAATCGACACTATTTCGTCACGAGATATTTCACAAACATTCATATACATTAATATTATCTACAGTATATTTTCATGTTCATACTTGATAATATGATTGGAAAACTATTGATATTTTTTTTAATTTAGATAAAGTATATATTTTATATTTAAAACTGATAAAAGGTGCGATAAAATGCTTAATATGTTAAAGAAGCGCTCTGCGTGCTTTGTGCATTACTCAATTACGAAGGCAATAAAAAAATACAATGAATTATAAGAAAAAACAACACGAGATTATAACAAAGTATATGCCAAGCCAATTTTACGAAATATTAAACGTTTTAGAATTGAATACCTTATGATATGGAATTTAAAAAAATTCGTTCTATGACGATAAGTATTTTATATATTAGTAATAACAGACAGAATAACTGTGCTCAGAATGACTAGTTAAACTTAATTTAAATCAAGAGAGTTGCTATAACTTGGCAAACTAATTGAAAGCTGCATAATAAATTACCAAGACCTTGTGTTATTATGTGTAATATTTTAATATCTATACAGCAACTATAAGATAACTTACTTTGGGATCGATCAAAGACTTTAGGGTTTTTCTGATCTTGATTTTTGGTTATGCAAAATAAATGAAAAATCCGAGCAAATTCAACAAAAAAAAGTTAATGTTAGCTTACATTTTTCATTGTACAATCGACATATAAACAAATAAGCCCGTGCGTGGGTGTTTTGACAAATTTGATTTATTCCACCTACAGTAGATTGCACAAGCCTTCATGAATAGGCATTAGTTTTTTGATATATACAGAGATGACTAATACTGCAATAGCTACCGTTCATATAACTTTAATGTCTTACAGACCTTGGTCTTGATTAAGAATTAACGGTTACACAAGTCCCATAGGAGGTGTAAATCAATAAAATTTACTAATAACAATAGATCAAATCAATCTACAAAGCATCATAAACCGGTCGTTAACTAATCGAGCATTAAATTTTGTAGCTGTATTGCAGGGTATAAATGTTACTGTTATAATTAGTTAATCAGCGTTATTTATATATTATTGAACGTCTATGTGTATAGCTTTAATTTGCTGTCTTCAACGATTTCCAATGTTAAAATTTAAAACTTAACGAGTGTTAATCAAGGATATATTCGAAATGAACGTCTTTTTAATGTGTAAGAATAATTTATGAAAGCGAAGTATTTCCTTATTTTTAAATCAGACATGCGAATAGGTGATTTATTGCAACAGTACAGGAATTGCTGCAATAAAGATTGTACCAATTGTGACGTAAATAAAACGCGACACTTATTCCTTATGGCACTACAATATATAAATCTTCACAACGCGAACGTGTGAGTAAAATTAAAAAAAAATAAAGTGTTGACTTGTGGCTTTTAACGCCATGTATCGTTTCCCAGTGTATAATTTTAGACTAGCCGAGTCAAATGAAAAATGACAAGACGAAGACGTTCGTTTGTTTTCTATTTAGAAACATTTAGTGCTAGTTACCGTTTGTCGACGCGTCGGTATCACCATTTTACATTATTAACCCCAGTTCTATAAAGATATCGCATATATTTTATATAGATACGCTATCAACGAATCGTCTTAATAAAACTGGGACGGCTTAGATGTATTCCGTTAGTTTTATAGTACTAGTTCACGATAAAGAGAATGTTTTAATAATACACCATCCGCAAATTAGTATTCATAATATCCGCAAGTTCACAGTGAATTACATTAACCGAGTATCGAAGCGACATACCTTGGATAGATATTAGAAATGCATGCGTGTCAGGTGACGCGTGCGCATTCGACATCCGACACGCATTGCGAAAGACGAGGAAATCAAGTTGGAAATTGTAATATGAAAACGGTGAATTATACACGCTTAGGAAATATTCGTCTTCCTATGATTATGTTAATAATTTTCAAATTATTAAACCCAAACCAATTGGTTAATATTTTGTTTTGTATAGGGAAATTTTTAATTTCGCTTCATATATGTATAACTACTTACGTTTCCGGCATGTCTATTATGTGACGGTCGGATTGGTGCAGGTCTGGCTGGCTGAGGGGGCACTTTCATCTGCCTACGGTCAAACGAAGACGTATTGCTGCCAGACCAACTCCAACGACCGGGCCCATTGCTACCATGCGGAAGCGAGTATGACGACTGGGGTCTCAAATGTCTGACATTTGGTCCAGACAAAACTGGACCTGCTGGACCACGCTGCTGTATAGGACCGGTAGGTCCTTGTACGTAATGGTAATGGGGTGGAGTGGAAACCGCTGCACCCCACATTTTTAACACTTATCACTCACAACCACCAATTTAAAATCACCAATCACCTCATCATATCAATCGTGATTGCCAACTGAAAGCACTTAGCACTGCACAACCACTGGTCCCCCGTTATCACCCTTATAGCGATAATATTTTAATTAGCCGATTAGAGACATATTTTATAATTGAAATGATAGTCGCGCAATAGACAAGAGACGACTGTACCATACCACGGTTTGAAATATTAAGGTTGCTCGAAGGAATGAACGCTTCGAAAGCAAAGCATCACCGGACATTGCCAAGACGCGTTTAGAATTAATTTGTCTTTGATCGACAATTGTATAGACAAATAAGGGCACTAATAATGCCAAGTAATTTAAAGAGCAATATTGAAAAACGCGGTCACCATAAACAATCGATGAAAAAGAGGATTTAAAAAAAAATGTATAATTAAAAATACGCGAGGAAACAATCACGGAAATCATAACAAAAACTTATCACTTTCAAACACTGCCTCTGTGAGGGCTTCCTTGAGTTAAACTCAATGAATTTCGTAATCCAATGGTAACTTGATCGACAGCCACTTCACAGTTCGACAAACAGCAGAGGAGAAATCAGGCCCGACACGAGTAATCCATAGTGATGGATGGCGTGTGAGTTAGAACGCATTTGAGTGTAGACTGTTTGCGTGCTGGCATTGCTCGTAAAACGTTCCACATCGTCCGTCCTGGCAATTGCATTACATATTTTTTCGCAAGGGAGCGCGCGGGCGCAACGGTTGCGCGGGCGGCGGGAGGCGAGTGACGCCAACAGACCGTGCAGCACCAGCTGCTAACGGCGGCAACGCAACTATCGTTATACTACAGGTTTACCAAAACGACACAACCATTCCATTCACATTAGCTGTGAGTTGTAGGCGGCATAGAGTCACCGTCATTAATATTCAGCCTCCAACACACCAGGTTTTTTATTTAACAATAGCTTAGATAAACATTCAAGTATCACGTGAAAGGGAAAGTTAATAGGTACATTTGCAATACAATCATAGCTAACCGCAAAACAATAGATGGCCCCATGTTAAAGTAATGGTACATGAAACGCGTATTTAGGATGCGTTGTTCTTAGAACAAAGAACGAAATGGAGGAACAATGACAAATGGCTATTAGACGTTCCCGTTAATGCGAAAGTCAAAAAGACAAAAGCATTACAAAACTTTCGTTGACCTGTTGTAGATTTGGCTCTAAAATGTGTACAAAGGATTAGTATTCCATCTGCAACATTTCGTGGCAGTGACTTGGTCTGTTCTCAGGAGTCACCGGCCTCGCGCTCGTGCTTAGAATACCGACGGTTTGCTGACATTCCATACTTTTACGGCAGCGATCCACCATAACCGTACGGCACACAACGTGACCTAAATGGTTTATTTGGGCGTTAATACCGTTACAGCCTTTTTCGGAACACAATATATATACGTCTTGTTGTTTATACATTTGAAACAAACTAAGCAATTAATAGAAAAAGACCGAGACATGCGTGTTGCAACAGGTGTGCGAATACGTTAAGATACGTTCGGGAATTTGGAACAAACGCTTTTGCTTTCATTCCGCATTCTGATCTATGTCGCTTCGAGATGCTGAGAGCAATCTTCGCTTTGATTGGACGTACACGTGGCATTTAGAGCACACACCATACGAACAATACAAAATGTACTTGAACGTATTATTATAGGCTTCTTAAGCTGTCCGATAGCAGACGGACAACGGCTGCGCGTGACTAGAACTGGCATCGATAAGTGAGAAATTGTTTAACAATACACCCGAAGGGCGAGGCACGTACTTTTTATTATATTGAAAAATGTATCTTACAAACATGAGCTGATTAAATATTTCTCAAACGACACGACTGCTATCCAGTGCACTATCACAAAAGGACGCAAGTGAAATATTCACAACTGCCCATTGATCTTCACTTCAAAACACGATAATGTTATCATGATTGACGACATTCCACGCTTTAACCACAGTAGATAATTAAATAATGTACACAAGGTTGTGCAAAAATGTTCTTTTAAAATAGGGAGTGGCAAGTAGAACTGAACTTATAAAAAATCAAGTTACCACGCACATCGATGTTTAGTTAGCCTCATTGTTCATGGTGTACGACAATACATTAAAATACCAAAAATATAACATTTAAATATAAATTTATGCTTCATATATAGTAGAGAGAGTATAAGAGATATTTGCGCGATGTAGAGTATAAATCGTCCAACACTGTAGGTCCGAAATTTATGTTCACGTAAAGCATTCAATGTTCGTGGCAATGGTTCTACAGTTTCATTTACCATTAAATAACATTGTTATTGGGAATAAACGTTAGAAAATATATTGAAACAGTTCCGATTCACCGCATACGTGCCTTTGATCGCTCGAGAATTGAGTTCGATTAACTAGAGCTGGTTAGTATTGAAATGACCGACTGCATTGTTCCGTTCACTTCTTGTTTCCTAGTCATTTATATTCATTGCACTTATTTTATAGACAATTAAAAAATTACCAAAAAAAAGTTTACTTTTCAACTATTAAATTATATTCTGTGCCTATTAACCTAACTCTTGTTGTCAATTTTGACATGACATGTTCGTATACATGTTGGCGGTAAAATAGGTTGTGGGTCTGTGCGGCATTGGGCACGCGTAGATACAGGTAGGCGTTGTAAAAAGCTATATTTGTATCTATCCATGACGCTTAGCTAATCCGTGTATTGTTTAAAGGGTTTCATTTTATTTCTGCTTCATTCTTTTATTTTTCTTAATTCGTTAGTTTAATTTTTGGAGAAATGTTTGTAAGCTAGTAACAGTTTTTGCACCTGACTACGCAACGGCAAAAAACATGTCATTTGCCTCACATAGGAAACGCAATAGGCGAGTACGACACTACGAGAGCGCAATATCCGACCGGTGCGGTGGATATTGCTATATAAACAATTTTAACTAGCGGCCCTGCTCGACTTCCGTACCTGTTTGGAACGAGAAGCGACAATATATTATAAAATTCATAACCTAATCTACAAAGACATCAAGTGAATTACAGAAAATATTATTAAGTTGAAAATCAGACTGGTACAAGCTAAGCTGTCTCTTTAACTACACTTAGTTAAACCAAATTAACCACAGTGTTAATTTGACAGAAAAAGATATAACTCTTTAGTGTACAAGAATATAATGCCTAAGTTTTATTTAAGTATTTATAACTAGTATTCGATATGTATTCAATACAATTAAGCTTTCAAAATTGCTTCAATTAATTCAATCAAACGTCATAACTCTCCTCCATTTTTAATACTTTAAAATTACCCTTACATAAATGATAATTAACCCTTTCAAGCTTCAAAGATTTAAACAACTTAACCAAATTATTATTCTGGTGATTTAATTAGACGGCTTTCTGCGTAACCTTTTAACATTGTTTAAGAATATTTTCGAATTACGAGGCCCGAAATGTCCTCAGAGGCCTAACAGTCTCATTTATTATTTAGCCAATAAAATATTACACAACTGTATGTTTTTATGACCACAATCGACAAAGTCGAATCAAATACGTATAGCATTCATTGGATGGTTAAATCAGATCTTCAAAGTGTAGAAGACCAATAAAATGTTTCCATTCCGACGCTGTCTTATTTAAGAGCACTCGATTATTCATCGTAACTGGCCCGTGTGCAGTGAGTGCAGGAGCAATAGTACGAAAACATCTATTTCCACCTTGTGCCACGAAGACGGAGAATCGATCGTGGCTTTAAACTAACTATTACCGCACCGTTTATCGTGGCTTTTTATATAAAATATATACGTTAATTTTTCTGATGGTTTTGGAGTATGGTGGTCGCAAACAAACCTATTGTATCATGGAAAAAAGATTGTCCACTAATAATAATTATAATTTACAAGTCATTTTTAATTTTACATTAGTATAGGATACTTTCCTAACTAAATGAATAAAGTTATTTATGAAATGACTACTCCTTTTTTTAGATATTCAAAATTGTATAGATATAATAAATTTATTATTTAAATCTATATATATATATACTTAGTCTGGCCATAAATACTGTTACTATTCAAAAAAAGAAAATATTACGTTTGAATTTGGAATCTGTCATTTTTATATGATTGCTTGATGTGTTTTCTTATTTTCGCGCCATTATATTGTTAAATATTTTGTTATATTAAAATGGAGTGGGGTGATAAAGAGAACCGAATCGCTGTGATTGCCTTACATAAAGTAGGTATGGAGAAAAGTGCAATTTTTAAAACCCTCCACCCGCTTGGTATTAGTCAAATGTTTGTTTACCGGGCTATTGATAGGTACAATGATACCTCCTCTGTTTGTGACAGAAAAAGATCTGGCCGTCCACGTACCGTTCGTGTGAAAAAGGTGATTAAAGCAGTTAGGGAAAGAATTCGAAGAAATCCTGTCCGTAAGCAAAAGATTTTATCTCGGGAGATGAAGATAGCTCCTAGAACCATGTCGCGTATATTAAAAGATGACTTAGGACTTGCAGCCTATAAGAGACGTACTGGTCACTTCTTAACTGATAATTTAAAGAAGAATAGGGTGGTAAAATCCAAACAACTACTTAAGCGGTACGCAAAGGCAGGTCACAAAAAAATTTTGTTTACGGATGAGAAATTTTTTACAATTGAGCAGTATTTTAATAAACAAAATGACCGTATTTATGCTGGAAGCTCTAAAGAAGCTTCGCAATTAGTAAACAGAGTACAACGTGGGCATTATCCCACTTCAGTGATGGTTTGGTGGGGTGTTAGCTATGAAGGGGTGACTGAGCCATATTTTTGTGAAAAAGGTATTAAAACGTCGGCACAAGTTTATCAAAATACCATTCTTGAGACGGTAGTTAAGCCTTTAACTAACACCATGTTCAATAACAAAGAATGGTGCTTTCAACAAGACTCGGCACCGGGTCATAGAGCTCGATCCACCCAATCTTGGTTGAAAACTAACGTTCCGGACTTTATCAGCACTGAAAACTGGCCGTCGTCAAGTCCTGACCTAAATCCATTGGATTATGATTTATGGTCAGTTTTAGAGAGTAAGGCTTGCTCTAAACGCCATGATAATTTGGAGTCCCTAAAACGATCCATTCGGTTGGCAGTGAAGAATTTTCCTCTAGAAAGAGTTCGTGCTGCTATTGATAACTGGCCTCAACGTTTAAAAGACTGTATTGCAGCCAATGGAGACCACTTCGAATAAACATTGTATATTTTTAATAGTTATATATTGATGTATTAAACTAACTCACTATGAAAGGAATAAATGTTACGTATAAAAAAAAAATCGTGCTTTTCTTTATAACAATATTTATGGCAAGACTAAGTACATATTTCAAGCCTCTGTATAATTGCTTTAATATATCATATATTTTTATAATCAATATCACCATTAGTGGGGAGTTAAAAGGGTTTAAAGTGTTTGTAATACTATTGGAAACGAGGGACAAAATATATATATATATATATATTTCATATAGCACAACGACTATTAAATTGGCAGTGAATTCACAAAAGGAATATAAATATACACTTCAAATATTGATATAAATAAATTATATTACATATATGAAATCATTTCATTTCTAATATCAGTAGCGGTATCGAGTCAAATAACCAGGTGGCTATCAAATATATTACAAAGATAAGGTACATATATAAAGTAATAGAACGCAATATATTTTAATTTTATAATAACAACTGGCGTATACCCGGATTGGCAGAAGATATATTTTTGTACGATCTTTAATATAAACATTTAACTTTAAGTAATACCTTATTGTACTGAGTTTAATAAAAGTTTAATGTGAACAACAATAATATACTCATGTAACATAATTAATTTATTATGTCATTCGTAGTTAAAAAATAAATTTAAATAAAAATTTATTAAATAAGTATAATTTTCCTATCGATATATGGAATTCGTTAGCAACGTAATTTTCAGTTCTACATTCGAAATTCATAATTGCCACAGTACAATAATAGCAAAACCAAGTAGCAGTTGCATTTTTCATCTTTTCTCAATTAAAATTTGCTTAATAAATGACACATATAATTATGATTCTTCTTCAAAAAGTGCCTTTCAAACTATGATAGGTTATGCGGTTAACCACACCTAGACGAAAGTTCACACCGTATCTCATTACTTATGTCTTAGAAAGCGACTAAATAAGAATAATGCTTATATAACATTTGGTTTGATATAACAATAATTTTATCTACATTAAAATATCAAACCGAATAGCAAAATGAAAAAAAAAATCGGACACATCTGTCTCTTCAAAGAATACTCAATTGAAAGGCCGAATTTAAAATGTATACCCAATCAGTAGCAGTACTATGTTTAATCCAACAGTCCACTGCATATTCTGGAAATCACACCTCCCATTCGCAAGACCCGAGTGCATTTCATCTCGTCGCCAACTTTTACATTGTCACGCATTTATAAGAAAAACTATACACTAAACATCGGCACAATAGAGCGAATGAAAGTAATTTTTGAAAGTGGCCACATTGCACGATCACGCAATCTACGGCCGATTAAATGGCCGCAATCAGTATTAACTATATGTGTAGCGCAATTATTTTACGAAATTATTACACGCCTGTATTATATAATTACTGACGAGTACTGTGTGTGAAGCGATTACGATAGAAAAAAAAACTATACATTCCTGGTGTCACTTTCCTTTTCCAGTAACGCGTTCTTATCAGAATCAAAAGAAAGGCAGAATTCAGATTACCTCTTCGACTTCTCGATCTAGTTACGAATAACGTTCTCAGTGTATTTCGCTATGCCCACCGATGATAGTAAAGGTTATTTTTTATTGTTTTTATTTAATATAGATACTGACGCATTCACTGGTGCATGGTGTAATGGTTGCAGATCTTTAAAACCGTACAGTGAAACATGCTAGGCGTTAAAAAGGAGTGACGAGTCAGTTTCTTGCCAGTTCTTCTCGTCCGCTCAACGCCCTTGATTTAGGAACAGGTAGTAAATGTAGACTCGAAATTTTTTATAACCTATTTCGTTGAAGATTCATAAGTGTACCTTAGTAACCAATATGAATAAAGATATTTTTGATTTGATTTGATTCAGTACCACTTAAATTGCACCGGTAGGTGCTTAGTCGATTTCTAATGTGGCAGGATTACATAAATGCTTCGGATACAATAAAAATAACATACATACTCGTCAAACTGTACACCGCCTTCATATTTGTTAAAAACGATTAAATGAGAAAATATTCCAACATTCTTAGAAATACTTAACGTTCCGTCTTTAAAAGGCAAATTTCAATTGTCTCCTAATGTTTTTCATTCCGGCGAAAGACAGAAAATACACTTGAAATGTTTGGTCGCAGCATAATTAAGTAAAACAAAAAAGAGTTTAAGCAAACAATGAGATAATAAGATGACGGGCGAGATGGTATGACAAGTATTAAAAGAGGGGCCTGCGCTCGCTCAAGGTCATTGCGACATTGCTGTCCGGGCAATTAGCATGAATTACAGCATTTCGCAAGATCCTATTTATCTTATTGAATGTTGATTAACATTGTACGAACTATATTAATATGTTTATGTAGACAATTTCAAAAATAATGAAATCGGAGTTTTTAATAAAGTTATGCACCCTTTTTTAAATAATCATATATAAAAGTAAAAAATATTTAACTCAATAAGGCTTTGACTCAATATATCATCCTAACCAAATCAACTATTATAAGGATATTTAAGTTATTAAACGTAAGTGAAGTGAGTCTTGTGATTTGCATTGCAGGATTAACTTGTACTTTTGCACCTTCTATTTAGATATTTTTAAAATATCTAAAAAGTAGCACTGAACTAGAACAACCCATTAACAAACTATTCAGTAAGATAAAAACGTAACGTAAATCGTAAATCATCAAATAACCGTAACAACTTCAGCTATAATCTATGGTCCTACGTGTATAATTAAATGGCAACTCCGAACTTTACTAGACTTATAAATTACATTTTCTTTTTTATTGTATACCCCAAAACATACGGATGCGTGTTTATTGCGCACTTTGCATGGACTTCAGCATACAATCTATTGCGTGTATAAGAATAAAGTTTAAGATCAAAGGAACATCAAAAAGTATACATAGAAAATTTAATTTTGGCTTTTCAGCATTAATTTCTATACTATTTTACTAATTCACAATCACATGAGTTGATTTAAAAAAAATGACTGCCGATCCTTATTCTGTTAACACTCAAGACATCAACATGTAATAATAAAAATGTAACCAAATGCATTACAATAGATACTTTCACAAGAAGTATATACTTATGCGAAAGTATCTGAAGTAATAAACGATTAAATCGATATTTAATACATCGCCGAAGGCAATATGAGTGAGCGGATTACATTTGTAATTATACCAATTACTACTGGAACGCGGAGGACCGTTGTTCACTAGTCTAATTTCTAAAATATAGCCAACAAAATATATAGTTAATAAAAACTCAAGCAAAACCTGTCCTTGGTACACGTCAACTGAATATCACAAAAAACTCTTATAAACAATAAAAATAAATGACACAAAAATATATTGTATTATTAATAATACTTTTGTAGTAACTAAATTGTCTTTCAGTTCTATATCAGGATAATAGACACAGGCTACGACTCGTTCTGCAAGTAGAAGTACATCTGCTATGCACCTTGCATAGTTTCTCAAAACATAACTATTCGCACTGATGACATAATAGCTAGGTAATTTATCATTTCTTAGATGTAATTTTCATCAAATATAACTTCAATTATAAAGACCTTGTCACAAATAGCTACTACCAATAAATTTACGAATAATGAGCTTAGAAACACAATAATTGCTAACATTACTAAGAGCGATGAATGCATGTTGCTTTGTTAACAATGTGACATTCTACATTATATATCTATGTAATGACTACTAAATTATATCAGTCTGCTTACAATTGGAGTTTTTATTTAATTTTGGGCACTGTACGTCATGTCTGAGCTGCCAATTTATTATTTACCGTTGACGACATAGTCAATAGAAATGTCTTGTAAAAATTTGGTTATATTAAAAAGCACATAAAACAAAATGTATTGTGTGTACACAAAATTAATATAATCAAAAAATATTAAGACTCATGTATTGGAATCAGTATTTAAGCACTATTTTTGGAATTGGAACAATTTATGACACAGCTAAAAGAATTCGAATAATAATCAGGTCTGATTACTTAACGGTTGCTCAATCCTATTTATTTACAAACTCGGACAGTAAAAACTTGCCGAGCAGTTGCACGATTTATTAGGGAAGCTGTTTTATAAACTATTGCTGGCCAACTTATAAATATTGATAGAAGTCAGACTAGAAATACAATCCACATCGCTCTGAGTACTATTTTGTTCCCACGTATAAATATTTAAAAATAAGCTTTGACGATATTTCTCGATACTCCGATTTTACTTACTACGTACGAAGATCTTTACGATATCTATTTAAAGATGTTTTTATCATGGAATGTGACATGATATACATTGAAAACAAAGTTGCTTCAAATTTTATTTATATTTAAATTTGACGGGTGATTCCATTGAAAACTTTGAAAAAGGAAAACAATGATGTCATGACTCTGCATCGGCGTGAATTTGCCAATTTAAGAAAACTCGTTCGCAAAATCAATCATCGATCCCACGCGGTTAACATTTCATCTAAAATATTATAAATAAAAATACCACAAGTTACATAAATGGCGTAGGTGCAACAACGTGTGTAAATCTCAAATACGCTCCAAATACCTTCTATTTAACATTTATTTACCTAGCGCGATGAAATCAGCATTATGTTATTCTAGATTAATTTACTTTTGGTTTAAACACATTTTCACACAAATCTAAGTAATTTACATTACTATTTTTAAACTATATACTTTGAGTTTGAGGAGTTTTTCATCCATACCTTATAACTCCCTACGCGCAATAATTCATACGTGGCGATTTGTTAAATGGTTTGTAAGTAGGACAAAAAGGGGGACAACTTGTAACAAAACGGTACCCCACCTTTCACCCGCCAGTACCGATGGTATAGGTCAGATGAATCACGAGCAACATGGAGTAAAGGTCAATTTAATTTAGCTCTACCTAAAATAGAAACGATTCGTTATGCAAAATAATTTTACTAAGGTGTAAAATAAGAACCTATTCTTTTCTATGCATTATGAAATCGAAATTGTGAAGTTCTAATGCGTAATAAACCGTTTAGACTTATCAATTTAAAAGTATACAACCGTGTAGATATCACATAGATTATCTATGATTTTGTACATTTAACAAATATATTTAAAGGTATGAGATGTCGCCTGACACTGATCAAAAGGTAACAATGGTAAGCTAACATCAAAAGCAAATTGGTTAAACGAAACGAATACTCTATAGCATAGAAACAACTTTAATTGAACACTGTAGTTATTATAATATTTTTTAAACTTTGTCAAGCGTATTAATACATTATTCTATTGATTTTTTAAGTGTTTATTTGTTGTGAAATCCGGTTCATTGACCTTATGCGCACGACTACTTTGCTGAAAATGTTTAAACTACGCGATGACTGACAATAATATCGAATCGACTTTTTGTTAATCAACTTGCACGATACTTGCCGTCACAAAAAGAGTTTATATAAAACTAGATTATACAGTTTCTAATATCGAAACGTTATCGTCAAGTAACCAAGCAATTACATATTATATATACCAATAAATTGATATTACATACTTGAAAACGTTGCACAAACATTTCAATTATTATTTACAACCACGTTCTACATTTCTACAGTCGAGTGTAGACGAAACAAGTTCAAGTTTTGTTAGTTACCGTCAAGTTAGTCCTTTGTTCTGTCAACCCCAGCTCAAGGATTTATTATAATATACTTGGTACTTGGCCTTAACACGTTTTTCCAGTAATAATGGAAACCAGCGTTTAGTAATCTCGCTCATTAATTTAAAGTGAAGCCGATCCATCAAAAGCATTCAACAATTTCTGCCGAATTATACGTCACACGAAAATGCATAGCGTTTACCGTATTCCATAGTCCGTTCGGTTACCTGACCAGTTTATTAACGAACTTTCCTGTGCCCCTATCATTGTTGTTTACAATACAACATAGTTTTATTCTTCAGGGACGACGGCTCATGTTAAAATGGTTTTTGAGACGCACATGTACGGGTGCAATCGGAGGCCCTATGAGGAAACAACGGCCCACATAGATAACGTTCTAGTCACAGCGCAAACACCGTGACATTTGTTTTAGGCATATATACACAGTTACTAAGCGTGATAACAGGCCCTAATAAAGCGAACTCGAACGTTAAGGTAAATGTTTTCTATTAACAATAAAGCCTTTTATTCAGATCAACTAAACCTAAAACAATATTCTTATACAAACTTCATAACATAATTATAATATGTATACTTTGTTTTGATTAATATTCTTATATGACAAATATATTAGTTTGCCAATCGAAAAAAGCCTCCTTCAACATTCCTTTAACAACTATGCATTCTACTCTTTCCTGTGCCACTCTGTTCCACATCACTCCTGCCACTTCCTTGACATCACCGTCCCATCTTTACTGTGGTCTACCTCTCTTCCTCTTACCTTCTCTAGGATACCATTCAGTTACTTTCTTACTCCATTTATGATGGCCTCTTATCATGTGTCCTGCCCATCTCCATTTAAATCTTCTGATTTTTAACGTTATATCTATGACTTTTGTTTTTCATGATTTTTGCTGTTCTTTTATTCTTTTATGTTTTCTATTAGTATTACTTAATTAAAGTCAAATGCGGAAGACAGTTAACAAAGAATATTACATAATTATTCAGCAATCAAATCATTATGCAGTCGTTAGTCGTAAACTAAATAATACTATTTCTTTTATTTTTACCTATTCCACATGTAACACAACAATATTCAATAATAATCTAACGCCTAGTTAGAGATATTAATGTTTTTATATCTGACAAAATTATTAAGGTCAACAAGTAGGCATTTTATTAACTTAACGGTAAATTTCGACCTCCGAAAACGTAACAGTGTGCTCTCACGACCGATATCGGTGCCTCTGCGGTCGAGCCACGCACACGCTCTCTTACAAAATAACAATTGAATCGTGGGAAACCATAGGCAAAATGTTACAATTACAAAACAATAGGGCTAATGTAAAGATTACCAAATGCAGAAGACTCAAATTACGTTAGGTAACGTTTTATCGTTATAAACTACTGAAGTCATAGAAGTCCTTCTTAGGCCTACCTTTTTGAAAGTAAACAATTGCTTTAATTATTTTAGTATAAAGAAATGTTCGTTATTTAATTATCATAAGCTGCAGTTGGTATAATATATTGTAAAAATAACTAAATTTTGAAGGGCAATCTTAATATTAATAATCAAAATTTTCATATTTTTATCGCATGTATAATGACATCGTGCAAGACAAGACACATTTATGCCCGAAAGATAACAGATAAAGTGAAAATTTTGACTTGGAAGGATATCATAGAAACAAGTTTTTACTTCAAATTCATTTTTATATAAGCTTAATGTGAAATGTTTCCTCCAATAGTTAAATGGTTAGCAGTAAGAAAGCTTCAGCTATTTAAATTAACTATTTTATTTAGCTATTATAATTTATTTGTGGTAACGCTATTATTGGATTTAGTTCGTAAGCACTATTCTAATTACCTATTATATTATTTGATGATTTCTAATATTTGATAAAAACACTACAAAAAGAGTAATACAAAACTACAAAAATACATCTAAAATAACCGAAGCACAGCTTTAGTTATTTATATTATCTAAATCATTTGATTTTATCAAAATTCAGACTTAGTTATCAGTAACACAATTGCAAAAATATAAGTGGACACAAATGCCTGTATCACATGGCTGCACATCAGTGATTATATTGTCCACTTACCTATTTCATTGCATTGTTTTCACATATATTTTGTACCCTTTACCAAATATATTATGATCTATGATTTAGATATTGTAAGACTGCCTTGTTTGATATAATAAAAATCAAGACCAAGAAAAGGTGAAATAAACCAAATATTACTTTTCTGTTTTATATAGATAGAAAAACTATCTATAATTTAGATCTTTGATATCAAATACATTGGTCAAACATGTTTATACTATTTACATCCAAATTGTGAAACACCTAAGATAATGAAATTTGTATTAGAAATTTGAAAGTAAAATAAAGATAAATTTTAAAGTCTTACCTCACAGGCCATCACTCCTGTCGGATCCAGGGTGATTGATTTAATTTATCGCGTTCTATCAAAACAAATAGTTCACGCTTTTGTTTCCCAACATTGGAAACAATTCCGACATCTAACATCCCCAAGGCACAAACACATCTAAACTCTCTAGCCTCACACACTAGTCACTGCGCAAGAACAAAATTTAACTCTAAACACCTGACCAAATCACAAATCACTGAAAAAAACCAACATTCCTCAGGTGGGACAGATGCACATAAATGTTAAAAATTATCCCAAACTAACAATAACACTACATCACGGGTTTCTAATTTTAAAAATAAAACGATATTATAAATTTATTCGAAAAATATAAATGTTAGGTAGTCGCAAGTGATAATTTATTTTGCAGAAGTTACACGAAGCGAACGATCAACGGGAGATGAACTCGCCATCTTGCTTTCCATTCATGTCACGAACTCGAATCTATCAAAACTATATTGACATTGAGACTGACAGTTTACTAACTGTCAATAAAAATGACAGCAATGTAACCATACGCCAATGTAAACTTAGACGTGTTCTGTATTGGTAGAATTTCTTTACTGAGTTTGGAACTTAAACTTTTATTAATAAATAAATTATAGACATGGTGGTTAGTTAAAGTAAAATAATTTAATAATAATTAATTCTTCCACAAATTTTATGATCTTTGTATGATTCATAAATCGTAAATTTTTTGTACTGTTTTTATGATGATGATATTTTATTACCATTAACAATTAAAGTAACAGAATTTTTATAATGGTTAACATAAACCACTGTAAGTATAGGAACGAAGCAAACATAAGTAATATATTTTGATACGCCTAGGAAATATAGGAACGTTTATCTAAAAAAAAATATGTTTAACTGTAAATGTCAAATTATATGTATAAATAATATGTATATGAATAATGAAGTAAATTTTTAGTAAATTTATATCTTTTTATTAAATTAAGTTTATTTATAAGCTACATTTGTAATTGAATTTTTACTTTCAATAAAATCAACTCATCAACATTTTAATGGTAAGCTTATTATATATTATTTTCGCATACATTTAGCAAATTTTCCAAAGTTTGAAGGACGGGCATCCTATGACGTCACTTGGGGCCACTGGTGCCATGACGAGCTCGGCACGATGGCCTAGCAACAGCTAACAGGAAGAAAATGTAGGCTAAATTAAGTAGGTTATTACTTGTAAAGCAACTGTTATCCAATGCTTTGCTAGTCTTATGGCATTAACCGTTCCGTAAAGACGTTTCAATAAGAAATGTTAACCATGTCACAGACCAAGTTTTATTTCAGAACCCTTAAACATAAGCATTTCACATGGCTATAACTATGGATTTAGAAGAGAGCGTGTCTGACTCGAAACTTCATAAGGAGAGTATTGCCAAAAAAGAGTTAAGACCGACAAGTGCAGTCTCCATTTCCAAGTCGGATCTTGGTTTAGGTTTGTATATTGTGTTCCTTTATTTACACCGACTTCCGTAAAACTTAGGCACAGTTTTAGGCCAGATTCTTCAGTTAATTGGCGAATGTGATTATAATATTCAAGGAGGTACTTAACTACTTTTCTCACTTTTTTATCATATTTATAGTTTTGTATTTCATATGATATATATTTTATTATTTATTTCAAAATTTACAAAAGCTTCCGCACATATTTGCAGGCATTTAACCCGTACAACGGTTTGCCTATGCCGCAGTTCACTCGATGATGAATTAATTATACATAGACTTATACTTAAATTAATTTAATTATAATTTGCACTTTATACTTTTAATGACAGGACTCACGCTATCCGCTAGAAACTGGACAAGCGATAAATGTAAATTAATTATGTTACTTAACTATCACTATTAGTTACTTAAAAAGAAAATTCTTCAGTTGAAACATCTTCCATCGATCAACTAAAGCAGTACAAGAGTTGGGTTAGCGCTGAGAGATGGAATGAACTTAAGAAGATAGCTGAAATTGCGATGAAAGACCGCAAAGTATTTATGATAAAAGGGGGTGGCTTCCCTGCTGTACGTCGCGCTCTTACAGAACGTGGTTGGATAGAAAAATACGAGTCACACAAGGTAAAGGTCAATTTTACATAGAAAAATTATTTTACTTATTTATTATTACTATTCTCTGTGTAAAACTTAAATCTATGTAGCGTGTTCTTACATGAATCTCAAGGTCTCAGGTTTTTCAATATAAAACTTATTAAATTTTTAATGTAGGTTCATATAATGCTAAGATACTTATTATAAATGTAAGCAGGTCCGGCATCCACCAACAGTTGTCGATCCCAGAAAAGTATCTGGTAAAGAATTGACCAAAGTTGAAAGAATGATTTTATACAAGTTTATGGAACATCATTCGGTAGATTTCCTTTGGACGTCAAAAAGAGATAAATACGATTGGTTACTAAGCAATAAAGACGTTCTAATCAGCAGGTAACTCTTACACTACTTCTTTAATATTCTGTTAAATATCAATTAATAAAAGATATCTTTATCAAATCTTGAACCGTCTGAAACTGAGGCTTTGTAAATGTCCTTGATTTAAGACATGTTTTATCGCCTGCCTTTACCGAGAACAAGTGTGCTGATGAAGGACTTTTTTCTAGATTTTGCAGATCAGTTTTCACAACGAAAGAAGGATTAACATCATCCCTAACCCAAATGCATTGGTTCACGGACCCTGGTGTAGCATTAACACGATTTCCACGCTGTTACAACATTTATAATTCCGATAGCCTGGAAGAGTTTATCGATGACTTTAGAGTAACAGCTTGTATAAGTGTTTTGAAATGGCTTTCAAATACACTCCAAGATAAGAAGGAACAACATATTGTGCAGCCTCACGGTAAGGTCCCTTTAAGTGCTGTGGAGTTTGCGATAACCAGACTCAATGAATACGTGGCGTTCTTCTCTCATAAGGACATAGATGACAATGAAGAGCAAGCTCAACATGTCTGGGAACACGAATGGGATCAGTTTCTGACACATCATTATCTCCTGGTGCATGAAAATGCGAAATTTTGTGAAGACAAAAATATAAACATTCGGTAAGTTAACAACATATCTGTATAAGTATATTGTGATTGTTATGACGAGCGTGATTTTGTTATATGTTTTTAGACAATTGGAAAGGAAATCGTCTAAAATTTTAGCCACAATGGTGAAATATTGGCCCCAAATGGATATCGATGGAGTTTTTAACATTTGGATAGTGAAGCCTGGTAACAAATGTCGCGGCAAAGGCATACAACTAATGAACAATATAAAAGATATTATCGGCCTCATAAATATCCCCGCACAAAAAACAAGATATGTCGTTCAAAAATATATAGGTAGTATACATTTACAATGCTTCGGAAACAATTGAACGATTTCAATAAAATAATATGTCTTTTCAGAGAATCCATTAGTAATATATAACACGAAATTTGATATTCGACAGTGGTTTTTAGTCACCAATTGTCAACCACTAACGATATGGGTATACAAGTAAGCATTGTGCTGTCACTTGCTATGTTTCATATATGCGATTTTTAATGTTTTCCAAATTATGTTCCAGAGACAGTTACCTAAGATTTAGCTCCCAAATGTTCAGTCTATCAAATTATCATGAATCTGTTCACCTCACAAATAATGCTATCCAAACCAAATACAAAAACAACGGTGATAGAGACAAGGCACTGCCTGATGAAAATATGTGGGATTGCCATACATTCAAAGCATATCTGAGGTAAATATGATGTATTAAATACACAATTTTAGCAAACACCTAATTAATGTCATTTAAATTTTGAAGACAGATAGGACAATATGAATTGTGGGACTCGAAAATTTACCCAGGGATTAAGCAATGTTTGATAGGCGCTATGCTCGCGTGTCAAGAGTCTATGGATAAAAGGCAAAACAGCTTCGAATTGTATGGAGCCGATTTTATGTTAACTGACGATTTTACACCATGGCTTATTGAAATAAATTCGAGTCCGGATTTAGCGCCAACCACATCAGTAACAGCGCGATTGTGTCCCCAGTGTCTTGAAGATGTCATAAAAGGTTAAATCTTAGCGTATTTTTTAATGAAGTCAATTTGTTTAAATAAACTAATAACAATCTTTGTTGTAGTCGTCTTAGATAGACGTTCGAATCCTGAAGCCGATACAGGTACCTTCGAATTGGTATATCGACAAGTTATACCGAAAGCTCCGGCATACCTTGGTTTACAACTATGCATTAACGGTAAAAGACTTATAAAAAAGTCAAAAGAGAAGAAAACTGAGCACAAATCCGTAACACCGTTTACACACGTCCCAGTTGAAGATATTATACTAGACGCTGGTCAACCAGTTCCGCCGGAATACACAGGACCTATAATTACAGATTTTCTAACTTGGCTTAATCCATACGATGCCTTACCTACAAATAAAGATGGCATTCTGATAGCCCCACGGGAATCCCTAACGGTACGACAAACTGTCAATGCTATACATTCAAGTAACATTTTTAAAACATCAAAAAAGCGTAAATCATCCGCGCTCTCTTATAGGACACATCGAGGAAGACGCGAAAAAGATTCAGAGTCTAAAAGACGTATTAAGCCCCACTCTTGTTGCAAGCCCGAAGATGAACAATCAAGTAGAAAAATTACAAAATTCCGAACGGAATCTGCAAAAAAAACTGAAATGCCCAAACTTGACAGGTCTGTTGGTAATAAGCGTTGCTATATAGATCCAGCCGAATGGGAACGTGAAACTGCGAGTATACTTCGTTCAACTATATCTATACAAAACAAAATATTAATTAAAAGCGAGGCCGGCGGCGGGTCAACACAATCTAAATCAGTAATTAAAAATAGCCATAAGTCTATAGAGCCTTTAGCTTCAGGTGACTTTGGAAAAGAGTCAAGTCCAATTAAAAAATTAAGCGCCATAGGTCGTAGTATTTGTAAACTCCGTGTCGACAATCAAAATAACAAACACAAAACATTAAGCTCGTCCAAAAGTTGTACCTCTTTTAATTATGCCCCATACATAGTTGTAAATGCGCCATTAATTGATGATAAATCGTCGTTAAAAAGAAATAATACAAAAGTATGAACTGTTAAATTTAGCGTAGACTTGTTGCTTGAAAATCTATTGTTATATTCTGCAAATTTTTAAATATATTTGTTGTGTGATTTAGTGTTGTAATGTTAGATACAGTATCCTTTCCTAGTTTTCCAATATGTCCCAAAAACTACCAAAATCATTTTATATCCTGGTGTATTATGAGTATAAACAAAATTTTCTATGTTTTTGCTTTTGACAATACTTTGAGTGACATATTAAATCAAGAGTATATTTTGATAGCTTAGACAAAGAAATCATGGAGTAATAAGAATACAAATGTATATTATTAACAAAAATAATATTTTTGATTACAGGTTATAATTAAATATTTGTGTAATGTAGAGAGTTAATAATTTCTTAATATTTAAACTTATTAGTAATATTTATCTCTAAAACGACTAATAAAGATCCTTTTATCGCATATATTAAATCATTCCATAGGTACCTTGGCGATGTTATGTACGATGGTGAAATAATATTATCATCATGCCAATGAGAAAGAAGAAAACAGGGAAAAGAAAAAGGGTAAGGACTGCTGTATGAATACAATTTATTTATAAAAATTACGATAACGATTGTGACAGTGTAGAACATTTTTCCTTTGTATGACAATAAAAAAATATATATAATAAATACAACTTTTAGAAAAGTACTGGGTCAACGCTTGCAAAAAATGCACCCCATTTTACCGGTAATAAAAACTACACAAATTCATCCAGACCAAGAACCCTAAAGGTATTCAAAAATTAAACTCTTTACTACGTATAGTGTTTTACAATTTCATTAATTCTAATTTATCGATAGAAATTATACAAGGGTGGCGTGAGACGCATATTTACACCTTTTCATAAATTTGGATTTCAAAGGAAAAAAATACGTATGGACATTTCTAGGGCACTATCACCTGATGGCCTCTCACCTAAAGAGAAAAGCTATATAATATGTAGTTGTCAGGCAAAAACAAATAAATATGCAAGTTTAAAAAAGAAGGCTGCAGGGGCTATAAAAGACGGAAAGATTTTCTCAATACAAGGCGCCTGCAATGCAGTCAGGAAAGCTTTATTGGATCGAGGATGGGTGGAGAAGTTGCCTTTGAATCGCATGAATCTAACAAAGATACGAAATGGTGTGTACTCAAACAAGTTAGAAATACAAAGTGAACTTGAAAGATTACTTTTATCCAATTTCGTAGATAAACATAATCCCAACTTCGTTTGGAGATCTCGTGATGATAGAAGAGATACTACTATAGATATGTCAAAGGATTACACTACCATAATTAATAAATTGGAACTTGATGCTATGTGGACGTCTAAACAAGGTCTATGCTCGTCCATGAAAAGAAATTATTGGTTTTTTATCGAAGACTTTGCAGAAGTCAGAGGACCTAGATCGTATAACACACCTGAAGCTGGTGAAATTGAAGGGTTCATACATGATTACAAAATTACGGCTTGCACTAGTTTGCTCAAATGGATTCTTTCAATGGTCGCCAATGATAGACCAATTTTTAATCATAACGGGAAAATTTCCATAAACGTCATTGTCTTTGCGTTAAATAGATGTAAAGAATACTTATTCCGCAAACATCATAAAGATATCGATCGGGAAATTGTCACTGCTAGTGACGAACAATGGTATACGTTTTTAAAAAAATACTACTGTATCATTGCGAGAAGCGAGGTATTTACAATAGATAGAAAGAACAAATTACCGTTATATTTAAGTTATGCCAAATATCTTTTGAGAGAAATCCACAAATACAGACCGCAGCTAAGTTGCGAGGGTTGTCATAATATATGGATAATAAAACCAGCCCACTGCTCGCGAGGTAGAGGCATAAGAATGGCATCTAAGTTAGGTGTTATCACGAATTTATTGTGCAAAGCTAATGCGAAACATGTTATTCAGAAATACATAGGTAATCTACGCATACCTTACATTACATAAATCCACTATATCCATACTTAAAAATGTTATAATTTCAGAGGAGCCACTACTGATACACGAGACAAAGTTCGACATACGCCAGTATTATTTGGTCACTAGCACATATCCTCTCGTTATATGGATGTATCGTGACTGTTATTTAAAGTTCAGCTCGCAGAAATATAATCTTAAAAACTACCACGAGTCTATCCACCTAACGAATAATGCCGTACAAAAGAAATATACTAACTGCCTTGGCCGTCACTCGGAACTTCCTAGTAACAATATGTGGGACTTAAATAAATATAAAAGTTATTTAAATAAAAGTGGAAGAGATGATGCATGGGATTCTATAATTTATCCTGGAATGAAGAAATCCATTGTTGGTATTATGTTGAGCTGTCAAGACTCCCTCTCGGTTAGTAAAAACCGTTTCGAGTTATACGGCTGTGATTTTATTTTGGACAAAGAATATATACCGTGGTTGATTGAAATCAATTCATGCCCTGATCTTAACAGCACAACACAAGTGACAGCGAAAATATGCCCGGCTGTATTATCAGATATAATCAAAGGTACTAGATATTAGCAGTACAAAGTGTTTACTTCATCAGATACCAACCTACTATTGCCAAATCAATAATGATATTTTATATATTTCAGTTGTAATAGATTTTCCAAATAATCCAAATGCGTCCACGGGTGATTTTGAATGCATATATAGACAACCAATAACCCTACCAAAATATGGTGCGGAACTTTGTGTGCGAGGTTATTCCCTTCCTATTGAATATTTTTACAAAGGTCATATTGAAATTCAAGAATCGTATGAAGATACTGATATCGGTTCTGAGCAAGACGTTGAAGCAATTCTTAATAAGTTAAAACGCTTCTATGACACGGAGGATACGATTATGATACAACCGCATGTTTCGGCGGAAAAAATCGCAATAAAACGCGAGACATTATCAAACAGTACTTTAACAGAAAACGAACTGAATCCTAGAGATTTATCCAATTCTTCTCAAAATTTATCAAAAATAGAAAACAAAACATCGAGCTCAAGCAAATCACAGAGTGCTGTAAGTGTATGTAACGTGACAGAAAAACCTACGTCTTGTAAGTCCGACCCAAAAACCTCCTTTAGCTTCAGTACATTAGACGATGGCCCTCTAGGAAAGGCGAGTTTTATCGAATGCGAACTTAAAAGGAAAATGGAGATTCTTAAATTGGGCCCAATTCAGGAGAGAGTGGCGTTGATGTCCAAGAAACAAAACGATTCCGTTTTGATTGCAGCTTCCAAATTGATTTCATTTATGAGAGATAAGGAGAAAGAGTACCTTAACTAGTCTTGATGTAAAGTACAGTACAGGTTCCATGGATAATAATTGCTCTAATTCTATCTATCATTATTAATTGCTGAGAGCCTCCACGAGGTAGAACTACTCCTTTGTTTTTGGTTCAATTGAGTAAAATAGAGTTTGGACTACTTTGGCCTCTCCACACTACCAACTTCGGTCTACTGAGGTTTCTTTCCCGTTATCCCATTATCTTATACCATTTTTAATCCAAAATACCACTGACATAATATATATAATAACTAAGCAGGGCACGGTTGTTATTTGAAAAGCTATACTTTTCTCTCTCTGTATGCATAATTTTGTTTTTATAAGAAAATGTTGAAATTCAAAACTTATTAAAATAAAACAACTTTTTGTGAAAATGAAAATTTATTGAAATTAATACTAATAATGTGAAATCCATAGACGCTGGGAGTTATTTTTAAATATTCAGCGAAATAATAATGCAGAAATCGGGGACAATGTACAAAACATTGACCTATATTAAACGGATTGCAAAGGAATAATTGCGAACTAGTGTTGCCATATAGAAATTTAAAAAAAATGCCATAGATTAACTATAATTTGCAGATGTTATAGAAAACTGTTGCACATTAAAAATGTCACGTGATTGATACTAGAAACTTGAAAATGACTATTTCAATATCTAATTAAAACAATATTTTGTTCATACAAATGATACATTTGAAAAAAGTTTCACTTTGACTTGAATTTACGTTATTGCATTTTTTTCCTACCGATTGTTGTGTACCTATCTATTCGTTTATACAAAATTACAACTTATAATAATCCAAGATATTCTATGTACTATGGTACTTAATAGTATATTTACAAGTGTCAAAGGAATACATATAAAACGAGACAAAACAAAAAATTCAAATTTTACACTCATAAATGCACTGAGACCTACATGGAAAGTATCTGAATTTATCTTTAGGTATACCTATCAAAGCGGCTTCAAGGAAAAAGATAGTTTTGGCCTCGAGTTGTTTTTCCCTAAGATTTTCTTTTGTTCTTCTTTAACTCTTTTCTCTTGTTCCTTTTTCAACTTTTGCCGTTCTTCATCCATCTTCCTTTGTTCTTCTATCATAGCTAACCTTTCTTCCGCCTAGAATTTTAAAATTATTAGATTAACACCACACAGAACTATACACACCCATGACTTGAACTATTAACAAGGGATTCTGAATAAATTATTGTAACGTAATGTTAAAATAAAGATATTATGTGAAGACTAACCAACTTGCGTTGAGCTTCTTCAATCTTTTTGTTATTTTCAGCCATGATATCCTCCAACTCTTTCCTTTTACGTTCCTCTTCAGCCTGTATAATGAAAGAAATATGTTAAGGCCCGTATACATCCCATTGTGTCACAAATTGCAATACATCTACAATAAATATGCCTAGATCATAACCGATCGGTCTTTTATCCATTGATTGATAGATTAGAGGTTGATTTCTTCTGTCACTTGTAAAGTCATTCGTTCACATCATACACACTACACATATCAAGTGCGTCAGCAAAATAATTTGTTTATAGAATAAAGTGTAATTACAAATTTTGCTGAAACCATAGTTCCATTTACATAATCCTTAGTAGCATGAAACAAAAAATTGTTATACAAAAAATAGGTTCAAAAAATACCTTCAGCTTCGAGGGAGGGTCCACTAGCAGCGACTCCTTAAAACTCTTACAGCATCACGTCTTGCAGTCTTCTGACCTGACTTATACACTACATGACTGCCGAGGACAGTCAAACGAACAATTTTAAAATGCTAGCCGGAAGCCATAATGGCGCTCTCAGAGTGATTTCATGTCAAGACATTTTTTATGTATGCAAATGTAAAGGTTGCCACCAACACCTATGTCACAACGATTTTGCTATAAGTAATAAATACTCATTTGAATTGTCTTCATCTAACGAATAATAATATTTTTAAATGGGATGAGATATTTGTGAATAATCTAAAAATCTCACTTTCCTTAAGAAGAAACTAAGTCGGGTGACAACCGTAGCTATGCATGATACTAACATATGAACATTAAACTATCATAAAAGTTCTTGTTAACTCGAACTACACCTGACCGGACCTTTAACAGATATGATCGAAATACTAATTAGTGTATAAAAGTTATATTTTTAAAAGGATAATGACATATGCTATAAGGTTTGGGCTGCCAGAGCATTTTTACGTCATATGTAACAGCAACAATGCATAGTATTGCTTTTACACGTGACTGGTAGTTGAAAAGTACAGTTACCTGTCGAGCAATTTCCTCTCGTTTCTGTTGCTCCCGTTGTTTTTCTAGTTCCTGCATCATCTCATGTTCCATTTTTCTTTTGGCCTCTTCGACCCTTTTGGCAACTTCTCTTTCTATTTCTTCTTTTCGTTTTTCTAATTCCTCCTCTACTCTTTTCTTAACTAGAAGTTCTATTCTTTTTGCAGCTTCTTCCTCAACTACCTGAAAGAGATTTTGATGCTTAACACAAACAAACAAGTCTAGATGAGTAATTGTGGTACAAGAGAATTAAAAGTTTTAAATATGATTTAGAATGAATACCTTTTGTTCCGCTTCTCTTAGACGCCTTTGCCTTTCCATTTCTGCAAGGCGGTCAACTTCATCCATTTTGTTACGGCATTTGGATTTCTTTCTAGTTCTGCTACCGTCATATGAGCCATCACTGCTGGATACTGATGTCACAGAATGAGACCTTTTTCTGTTAATAAAAAAGTAACACAATGAAATACGTTTTTTAAATTGCTTCAAATATATTGATTATGTTTAGCACAGAAATTAGCTACTTCTCTATTTATACATATTTGAACGGATAGATGAAAGACTGGCATAATACAATTTTCGCGGGAGATGAAGTTTTACACTGGGCCTTGGGCCTCTAACTGTTATTAAATATTATGTTATTTTAAATTAGACTTTAAATGCTACCGTGATTTTGAACTCCGTTCTCTTGACTTTTCGGCGTGTTTCGTACTCCTACTGCGAGAAGACGATCTGTCCTTAGAACGACTTTTCTTCCTCGAATGTTTATTGCTTTTATGGTGACGCCGAGGAGATTTACTTCTTGAGCGAGAACGTCCCATTATCATGCAGATATTTTCAAGTGAAAAAATTACAAATTTCAATTTACTGCATTAGCATTTAACATCACAACCACTACCACTTTTTGTGATGCCGTCTTGACAATTGACTTTTGACCATTGCTTTTTAAATTATAAATCAGAAGGTACAGACTCGATTATTATTACCCAAGAATTATATTCTTGTAATTTTATCTTAACATAACTCAACATAATAAATCATTTATCAAGACCTAAACTATGTCTACTATAAAATCATCAATTTTATTATTTATTTGTTCGTACTTTCAACAAGATAATAAACTGGACCAATACAGTTGGACTCGCCGTGATTTTTAATTTCAAGGATAAAAAACTGGGTAAATTGATTATAATTGTACGTATTGCGTGGAAAAAAGAAATATCCTTCTTTCCGTGCACATGCCATAATTACCATTGTTTAGATATTATGCTGTTGTTCAACTTCCAAACTATATTTTATATATTTTTAACAAATACATATTTTTACACCCAGATTACATCCAACAAATAAGCTTATCACAAATTATGTGATTGACCTTACCGGAAATCAAAATCGGGACCCAAATCCAGCTTGGTGAACATTGCGCCAACTGGGTATACAAAAAATTAAAAAAAAAAGTTTCCGAATTAAAATCGTTGAGCGGACATAGATTTTAAACTTTAATTTACAAATTAAAGGCAGGCATTGTAAAGCTATATTTTATTTTTTTTTATAATTTGCTTTATCATGATACAAGTACCTCTATTAATTATTGGAAAAAAATCAATAAAAATTGTACACGTAACATCAAAATCTAAAAAACATAATGTTACCATAATGCTATTTTGTTGATGATCCAAATAATTTAGGAAATCATTTGAGAGTACGGGTTTTTCGATATTTTCATGAGTCTTCCTAATTTTAGTTTAATGTGCATTTATTGTAATTACTTTTATTTTAAGAGCTAAGACCTATCTCTAACTCTAACATAGCGGATATTAAATATACTTCACAATAAATATTCCTAATTTCACTCTCTGTAGATGGCAATATAATATTTAAAATAGTAACTATTGTCTATAGTCTATACTTAATACTTTGAGTACTTTGGTGTAAAAGATAAATCCCAAATATAAAACTTTAAGGATCAAATTCATAAAAAATATGTTTGATAACTGAGGTACTAAGATTAATGCATCTAACGTTCCTATTGGAAAGCTATTGAAAATTTATCTTAACGATCACAATATTTTGCCCTAGGTTGGAGTGTTCCATTTACTGTGCAGAATAATCGGTTGATAGTGCTTGGAAGTTATATGCTTATTATATACAGTACCAATAATTACTAAGTAATATTATATTGCCGTTTAATACGATGGGTGATATAATAAAGGGGTTTCTAATATCTTTATTGACTGAAAAATGTTTCAACGAATACTTTATAAAGTACAATTTTCTCGATAGTAAGTATTCCTTATCATTGCGGAAGCTAATTACGTCAAATATGTTCCTGTAACAATTTTTTTTTCAGCTCCTTGTTTCAAAAGTAGTCTAAGTAAAGGTCTTGGTATTGGTATAATAGCTGGTTCAATATTAGTAAAAGTCCCTCAAATTCTAAAAATTCTTAACAGCAAGAGTGCTAAAGGCATCAATATTTATGGGGTTTTTCTGGAACTATTTGCAATCACTTCAAACTTTACCTACAGCTATGTAATGAACTTCCCTTTTAGGTAAGTGCGTTAATAAATATGAGTTGGATAGCCAAAATAGTTATAATGAATTTCAAATACTTTGCCCTGTGGTTGTTGTTAAAAAGATAAATAATTTTCCATTTTAGTGCATGGGGAGAAGGAACATTTTTAGCTCTACAAACAGCCGCAATTGCAGCACTGGTATTACATTATGGTGGATCTCCGATGCAAGCTGCATTGTTCTTGTCCGTATACCCTGCTATAGTTTCAGCATTAGTCAGTGGTTACACCCCTGTAGATGCTCTATGGACCATGCAAGCTGTTAATGTTCCTATTATATTAGTTGCCAAGGTAATGCACGAAAATTATTATAGTATATATTTTATTGTTTGTGATATTTAAGTGTTAAGCATAAATTGGTCTGTGAAATGTATGCATGAATTAATTTCAGGCTATTCAAGTTATCACTAACTACAAGAATGGTAGCACCGGACAATTATCAGCAGTGACATGTTTCCTTCTATTTGCGGGCAGTATTGCTAGAATATTTACATCCATCCAGGAAACGGGTGACCTAATAATTATAGTCACATATTGTGTATCAACTATAGCAAATGGTGCCATTGTCTTCCAACTATTTTGGTACTGGAATGTTGACACTAGTGTATCAACAAAAAACAAGAACAAAAAGAAGAAACGCACATAGATAATAATTTCTAAATTAATAAAACAATATTTATATCTTAATGTTTGCTTTTTTTCCTTTTGTAATATGTATATAATTTATTAATAAAGTTGCAGATTGAAACACAAATTTTCAGCTAATAGTTCTTGCTTCTCATGCATTGTGATTAGTATTATATATCTGAAAGGAATTGTATGCACACCTAAACTTGGGTGAAGGCAAATTAGTACCTCCGTAAAAGGAATTTTAATTGCAGTGCAAGGAAAGGTAGTTTGTCACTTTCAAAGCATAAAACTAAACAGGATTTGGAAATAAATAAGGTTATATAGAATTTTTGTATTTTATTTTAAAATCAGTGTTGACTACCAAATTTTCTAAAAATACACAACACTTAAAGAAATGTAAATTTCACAAATTATTGTTCATTTGCAATTCTCAGCTTAAAATTAGTTCCAAAAGTAATCATGTTCATGTAATTTAAATTGATATCGGTGTTGGCCTCCCAATAATGCCCTGTTCATATAATGTGTTGCTGGCATGTAACTGAATACTCCACAAAGTAATCGTTTGGTAGGCTTACATTTAGATTATGATATACTATTAATATAAGTATGATATTATTTTTAATGAAAATCATATTACAAAATAAGATTAAAGGATATCTAAGTGCATAACACATTCTGATTGGTGGTAATAAATGGCATAAATCTAAGATTGTAACTATTTATATATCTTCCTTTGGCGGTGGAGGTTCTGGTTGTTCCTCAGTGTGGTTCCTGTCAGGTTCATTACCATCAGCCCATTTGCCATCATACTCTTTCCTATCAACATATCTCTCTTCTTCGTATTCACCTTCGCTGCGGTGACTGCCACGTTCCGAGTAGCGAGAGTAACTACAAATTTAATAAAAATAAAATATATTTCATTTTTCAATTGGGAATTACAAGTATAGATATTGTGAGATCAATGTTTATTGTGGATTAATTATACTAAAACTGTATACTAACCTATCTCTATCTTTGTCCCTTCTCTCGGGACTGTAAGAGCGAGAACGGCGAGTGCGGTCAGGGCTGCGTGAACGCGAGTAGCGACCAACACCACGTCTATCGCGGAAGTCACGGAATCCACCCCTGAACAAAACATAATTTATATTTACACCGGATAAATAAGAATAAAGATGGTGAAACGTGGGCTTACGATTACTGTTGTTACCAATAATTTGTAATGTGTATAATAAACAATTGTGTGAGACAGGATAATGAATTGTTCAATTACATTTACAATATAATATATTGTATATGTAATTATACTTAATTAAATATATGATAGTGGTAAACAAAAAATATGGAACTGGGCACTATTAAAACACAAATCTGTTCTAAATGTTTTATATTGTGGAAGCAGGAATAAGCTTTATCTTTATGGTTCGAGAACAACGATACAAAGACTACAAAATCATGCGAGTGTTTACCAAGCATATGTGTAAGGACCACAAAGTACACAACTCTCACAACGTATAAGTACCTGAAAGGCCGGCCACGTCCGCCTCCTCCTCTCCTGGGTCTAAAAGGCCTTCCACCCCTTGAACGGTTATCTCTCCATTCGGGGTTAAACCGCCGTCCGTCATCTCTTCGGAAGTCCCCACGGCCTCTGCCCCTTCCTCCGCCGTTGTAAGCATTGAAGCGAGGACGATAATACGTTCCACGCTCGTAGCCACCACGTCCACGCCAATTACCGCGACGGTTGAATCGGCGAGGGAATCTATTTTCATTAAATATCGTTAAAACTGGATTTGTTTGTACATTTTGGTATGAGCAAAATTACGTATAATGGAAATAAAAAATATTTGTAACACAGAAATAGAATTGCTTCTTCTAATTTACACGCCTATTATATTATTATTTTATTACTAGCTGACCCGACAGACTTCGTCCTGTCAAAAAGATTTGTAATGTGGCAGTTTTTTTGTCTACGTATTTAAAAAAAATCTCCTGAACAGAACCGTCACCCTGGTGATAGGGCGTTGTGAATAAAAAATAATTAAATAAAACATATATAAGGATTTAAAAGTAAGTAATCGCTTTATTGAATGAATATCATAATTATTATTATCATTGTAGTGCTTTGTGGTATACTATGTTTTTTGTTTGATTACCTGGCGCATAGATAAACAAATCTGATGGTTTTCCAATACGGGAACAGACAACATACAATTGACCATGTGAGAAACATGGGTTTTCTAGATTAATACCACAAACACTTAATGATTGCCCCTGGGACTTGTTTATAGTCATAGCAAAAGCAAGCCGCACTGGAAACTGTAGTCGTTTAAACTCAAATGGCACATCAGTCGGAATCATTGGGATGCGCGGTATGAGAACATCTTCTCCTTTATACTTTCCTTTGAGTATAGTTGCTTCTATCACATTGTTTAGTAATTTTTTTATCGCTAACCGTGTACCGTTGCAAAGACGCGGTTGGTTGATATTTCGCAACATTATAACCACCGATCCAACCTTTAATTGAAGATTGTGAGGTGGCAATCCTGGCAAATCCAGCGAGTTTAAAAATTCCGGTGGATAGTTGACTACATCATCTTGATTAGTAGCCGAATCAACTGATTTATATATCCTCAATTCGCCTGTAATTTGTTCTTGAATTTTGAAATTTAATTCATATACATCTATGTTTTTTGCAGCCAGTATAGCTCGTTCGCTCAACCAATCATGGTTTCTGTAATTTTGAGAAACATCTGGAAACACCTTCTGGATAAGTTCATCTTTTGATCGAGTTAACTGACAAAAACTTTGAGGAAAGTTAATGCAGCCAGTCAACATGTCTATAGGAAATTTGCCATTACCAATGTCAATGAGTTGTTTAGAGAATATGTTTCCAGATTGTTCATTTTGCAACTCGACACGCATATTCTTGCTTAAATGAAGTACTTTGACATGTTTCTTGAGCATATTCGTGCATATGCCGAGGGCTTCCGATGTATGTTGCTGGAAGAATAGTCATCCGACCGACATTCTGTGCATTTCCATCAGTATTAATCGCATCTCGAAGGTGAATATACTCTTCAGATCGGAGTTTGGTTTGATTCAACCTGATGAATGTTAATCTCTCCGTTTCAATTTTAACATACATGTCAACAACATATTTGTGATATAATCGCCGACATTTCAATATGTGATTTTCTTCATTTTCCCGAATCATTAGGCGGTATGAATAATAGTTCATTGAACTGACTTTTTTGTTGGTTTCAGAACCTGTAAATAGATTTTGTTTTAATAACATTCAAATATAAAATTAAAATACATAATATAATGACAGATATTATCGCCATAGCTAAACTAATATTTTAGTTACCTGTAATGGGATTTATCATTTTTATTGAGAAATCGTAGCCATCTTCACCTTGCCAAAATATAATGGGATATTGCAGTGCATCATATGAGCGGTGTGTTTCCTTTATACGTTGTAATTGATCATTCCGACGATGTAAAACAATATCACGGGATTCCAAGTTTTCTCCAACTACAACAATAGCAACTTCATCAATAGTTGGTGCATTAAAACGTCTTGTATGTTGACCTGCAGGTGTTTTATCAGCTCTGATTACAATTTTGTGATTATCGGATGGCATCAGATCCAGGGCAGTTTTAAACAATATAATCAATTGATTGTGTTGATGAAATAAAGTTTGTAATTGTTCTACAATAGACCTCTTTACTAAATTGTTATGTGCACAACGCAGATCAATTTCTTGTGGTGAATTGCCCATAAAATAAATTTGCAGGAATTTGTTGTCGCTATCTGACACTGGTAACAGTGAACCTGCTTTGTGATATATTTGCCCTTGTATCTGTAAATAAAAAAAAATATTTTGGTGTGGTATAAATTAATGGATTGTCAGTGATCAAACTTAAATAATATTTGATCTTAAAAAGTATATATTTAGTTTTAACTAATATCTATCTAATATAATAAAATATAATAAAAGTGTCACTGAAACTGAATCACCATATAATATGATGACTAAGTGATATATAAGTGATTAAGAAATTGAAGATTAGTGACACATCTTAACTTTTGTGACAGAAAATTTTATTCGCTAAAATAATTATGAGTAACTGCTATAATATACCATATACATACCTTGAAAGTTGGCATAAAATTTTCCCGAACTACATTTGTTGCCCCAAATGAAGTCATTTGAAAGCAATTGTTATATTGTTGGATATGTGTCAAAAAGTGTTTAGAATCTGTTCCTATTCCTGAAACCAATGAGTACAATGGTTCTGGTGGTGGATCCAATGGTATCAATTTCACTTTACCATTTGCACAACACAATCCATTGGCTTCGTTTTTGTATTTTAATGCCTTACAGTGTGAGCAAACCGAGTTCATAGAACCAATAACAACACATTGGTAGTTACTGTAGTCAATTGACACATCGTAACTGAAAGCAGCTCGATTCAAACTTGCGCGATTATTAGTTGAATGTCGCGCTCGCGTTTCACGCGTTTGTGATATCCGAATTCTTTCACGTTCATTTCCGTCGTCACGTTCTTGTGCAGTACGATTAGATCGGTAATTAGCTTGGTTTGTAGCATTTCTGGTTCTTCTACCTAAATTGCTTCGTCTTATAGGAGGCATATCAAATATAATTTATTTTTTCACTAATCACGAACTAAACAAACACTAACTAAGTAAACACTCTGCACAAAACACGATATACGAATTTGTTTCGTGTATCAGTTGACAAAAGCAATATCAGTAGATTGTCACAGACAACTTTTTTTTTTTTAATTTGATGTGACTTGAAGTCAAATCCTTTTAAGCCGTACGAATTGTAATTTGGATATTATAAAAATAATAAAACACTGTCGGTAACGCGATTTTTGTTTGACTGATGTAATGACGTGGAAACTGATGCATTTTATCTCGCGTGCCGAAACGAATACAAAAGAAACGCGAGTTTCGGAACGCGACATTAAACTCCTCCAACTATGTATTCTGTGCTCCAACGCACACACGCACATTGTTTTGATAGATATGATCTTTGACGTTAGGAACACACCTACATTGCTTAGACAACAGTGAGTGCTTGTAATTTAATATGAACTTTATACCATAGCAATAAAGCTCAAATTGACTCTACGTTTTAGTTAGAAAACGTTTGTATGGGAAAAAGAAAAGGGCTATTTTTAGGGTTTTTCCAGCAATAATTCTAATTTTTCTCGCCGTAAAAACCATCCTTGAACTTCAACGAACATTTTAAAAAAAGATTTGGCCAAATTGGTCGAGGCGTTGTTGAGTTATGCGCTTACCAACACATTTTGCGATTCATTTTTATATTATAGAAGATATATTTATCAATTAGCATTTCCAAAATTTAGTGTTTTGATAGACAGTAAAGTTTTAAATTTGAATGATATGAAAATATAGACCTGTCTCTAGATGCAGAGCGCGAGCGTGAACGGCTTCGTGAATAATAACTGCGGCTAGCGTCAGAGCGGGAGCGGGATCCCGAACGCCGGCGGCGGGAAGCCATAGATCCACTCTGGCTGGATCCAGACCTGGAGCGAGAACCGGATCTTGATCTGTACTTGCGTGGTCGGGATCTGTGGATATTGGAATTAAAGAAATGGAACTAGGGATATAAATATCGAGGGATATAGGATATAGCTCATCGGCTTAAGAATTCATTAAAAATAAAACCATTATTATAGAAAGAGGAAGACTTGTTGTTTAAAGAACAAATATAGTGTTAAACATTAAAAACTTGTGTTTTTGTTATACACAACAATTCTACCTGCTTCGGGATCGCTTAGAGCGTCTCTCATCAGAGGAGTTGGAGCCACTACGACGCCTGGGAGAGGGCGGTGATCTCGGACGTCTGGCTGTGGGCGACGGCGGTTTGATTCGAGTCACGAATTGTTCAGGTCGTTGCTCTCCCACTGACACAGGCGTTTCTCCCTCCTGAGCCAGGCGGAAGGAGCCAAACTTGTCGAGTACTATGTTTCCTTTGCGCACCGGCTATAACATCAATTTGTTCATAGTGAAACAAGGCTACTACTTTATATTGTTGCTTAACATGGTATGTTTATGTTGGGATGGAGCTAGTAGCTTCCTTAACAAGACAGGAGTGAGAACGCCAGGGCCCTAGTTATTTATGTGCAATTTTTAGTCCGAAATATACCAATTATATGAGAAAAATATAAACCAGTCAACCGACCGCAACAGTTATCATCATTAATACAAATATAAAAAACAAAGAAACAAAAAATATCAAAAAGTTGTCGATAATTTATAAATAATAACCGGTACATGGTGTTGGTGATGGGAGTGATGCGAGTGTGGTGGGTCCACGCCTGGCGGGTCGGGCTCTCGGCTCTTCGGCGGAGGCGCGGTGGGCAGCGGCGGAGGTTCCTTCATAGCCATCGCACGACGGACTGACACATTTTTGTCGTTGGGGGAGCCCTGTACGTAAAGTCTAGATTGATTTATCTAGATAAAATGAATGTTTTATAAGTTCTTTCTCCGAATTCCTAAAGTTTATTTGTAATGAGAAAATGTTTTGCTTAAATATCCAAAGTTACTTACCCTATGCTGCTCTTGTGACTCGTCCGAGCTATCCTCAAATGCATATCGCTCTTTGTAGCCTTTTTGTGTCGGAGTCTCTTTCTTTTTGGATCTGTGACAATAATTAAAATTCGATTATTGTTTAAGTGACGGAAACTATGACGCAGGCATATTTCTTAAAGATTGTTTTTTGCTACCGGGTTTGTTTCAGTTTAAGCAAAAGTACATTTTTGGCTGTATTGAGTTTACATGGAAGTAAAAAATACTCACGGCTCCTTTACAGCTCCCATGGTCATCTTCCACTTTGGCTTTTCAAGCGGTGGAGGTGGGGCTTGGTCAATAGGGCTGATTGAAGAGCGGTCACGTTTACCAAGGACTTCCTTTTCCACCATGGAGTGATAAGCATTTAACTTGGACTCTAATTCTTCCAGGCCATGCATGTCGTCCATCATACGGCTACAAATAATATCAATGTTACAGAACTTTTCAAATATAGCAACTCATTAAACATTATTATTAAAGTCTAAAAAGGCAAAAAACCCATGTCAACTATAATCTATTACAGAAGAATATATTTCTCACCCAAATTCTTGTTTTACATAACAAAGAACATGTATCCATTCACGTTTACTTACTTCTTGTCGTGTTTTCTGTCAAATTCGCCATCCGAGCTCAAATCCCGCTTAGATTTGCCCTTCAGTTCTTTCCTGGGAATAAAATAATACAAATCAATATGCTTAATCAGCTTTTGTGATTAAAGGAACTAGATAATATAGTCATTTTGCCGGATTAAACAATATTTAAACAAACCTGATAGCATCCCTAAGTTTTTTGTCACCAATATTCTCCAACTCGCGCAGGTTATAATCTGAATTTGTAGTACGAGCCAGCTTTGACTTCCTCTTTTCCTCTCTTTCTTGTTCTTTGCGTTTGCGCTTTGACTCTTTCTTCTTCTTTCTATAAAAGTATATTGTATTATTATATCAATATTTCTTATTAAGCTGCCTTTCATGTTATCATTAATAACGTCCTTTTTAAGAGCAAGGGCCGTATATCATGTTAGTGTGACGCAATAACGAAAACAATATTCATTACGTAAATTTACTATCATTAAGTGAAATATTCAGAGGTTTAGTGAAGATGGAATAATATTAAGTCAGATACATACTTGTCCTTCTTTTTCTTCTTCTTCTTGTCATGGTCAGCTGTGGGCTGCGGCTGTTGACCAAGCTCTTGCATTTTACGATTGCGTTTATATTGTGCAGTTTCTTCCAAAAAGTTGCGTACTTTGTCTTCATAGTCTGAATCTTCTTTAGTCATGTCAAGAAACTTGCGCACCTGCATTTAATAATTGTTTGATCACATATATATATACATATATTATTATATAAAAAAATATCAAAATGAAACTATTGGATATTATATAGTTTCTCGAGTGTACCTTAAGCTCATAGTCTATATCGGCCTGCGATCTAATCTGGGGCTGTTCTTCAGCAGGTGGGGGCGGTGGCTGGTAGCCGTACGGGTGGTTGAATTGAGAGTTGTGGGTCCTAGCTGTATCTCCATCACCCAACATTGCCATTCTCTTGCTGAGAGGGGAGAGAGACCTCTGTCGCTTGTTGTTTGATTGAGAACGACGCTTTTTCTTCTTTGGACCTTCTGAATCTTCAAAATAGAATAACTTGTTATTATACATTAAATTAACTATTAGTATAATTATAATATCAGCTCAGAAAATTTCAACTATTAGATATTATCTTCTTATGATTATTTATGTATAAATACAGTATAGATCTTACAAATAATGAATTTCATAATACCACTAGAGTCAGACGACGACGACGAAGACTCAGAGGAATCAGACGAGCTGCTGGAGTCGCTAGATGATGACGAGGAACTGCTAGATCGTTTCTTCTTTCCCTTGCCGCGTTTCTTCTTCTTTTTCTTGTCTTTCTTCTCTGTTAGATTCAACAACTGCTTTAATGTCTCTTTCATTTCAAACGACTTAGCGCCTGTCAATCCCGGAAGTAGCAATTCCGTGGGCTCAATCAGTGGTTTGGCCGTCGATGTCTTACTCTTCAAGAAGTCAAGGGAGTTCTGTGCCTCCTCGTGAAATGGAATAATTGCTAAACAGTCTTCATAAGCCTTTTGAGCTTCCGCAATTTTGTTTTCATCTTCATAACTCCTACCCAACGCCACTAGAGTTTCTCCTAAGTATTTGCGTGCATTTGCATGATTTGGATTCAGTTTTAATGACGTTTCAAAGTCCTCTATAGCTTTTTTGAACGTTCCACTATTGGCATACAAGGCTCCCCGTGCAACTAATCCTTCAACATTCCTAGGGTCAATACTCAAAGCTTTATTAAGGCATTGGAATGCTTCAGAATGCCTGCCAGCCTTGAAATGTTCTATTCCTTCAGCTACTGACCGGAAAGCCCATTTACTTGCTTGTGCTTGTCGTAATTCATCAGCATATTCTGTTGTGGGGAATCCCCCTCTGCGCCAAGAATTTTGTAATTATTTATCGAGTGTTTTAACATAGTACTTAATAAAAAGCCTATTAAAATATGAGCAAAATAGTTACCTTAAAGCCATATAGTTGGTGCAGTGCATATTCGACATTCCCAGAAGGTCTGACAGATATTGAACGCAGTTTGGGTTATTGAAGCCGGGACTCTTCTCTAAAATGGCTTCATAGCTTTCTCCCTTCATTTCCATGGTTTTCCTGCGCAAAAACAAATATCTGTTAGCCAATGCCAACCCTAAACAAATGCTATTTTTCATCTGACAGTACCATTGTATTGACTGTAGCATTGGTTAAATTTAATGATAATGTAATATCAACAGTAACCTAACTGTCATGTCTCCCATACTTATCCTCACCTGTTCCATCAAGCTGTTCAAAAAATTGTTATTTAACTTGTATTTATTGCTTTCACACATAAATAAGCATCATAGGATATGTGATGCTGCCTCAACTATGTGACATTAATATTACCGGATTATCAGCTAGTCACAGTACAATGTATATTTAGACATTTGCAACTCGATAACCTAGAAAAAAACATCCTAAAATAATAGAATCTTTTGACAAGAGGTTTGCAATTTCTGACACAGCATATTGTAGTTGATGGTGACAAAGATTTTTCCATATCCAAAAATCCTGCTCGGGCTAAAACTGTATGCTTGGATATTCCTTACTGGATAATAATTAAACAACGCCAACATCCAAAAAATGCTGATTATAATAAAGTCCAATCAATTGTTTGATATTATGCTGCAATATTAAACATTAACTTTAATACAGAATATGGTATGAATAAACGATTCCTTTCTGAGACAACAGATAACCCTACACATTTGTACTGACCTTGATACAGCGTTTAAATTAATTTTAAAATAAACAATAATTCTGAACTAAAAAACTAGAAAAGAATTCATTGAGTGTTGAGTGATCCTTGTTACATTATTAACTCTTACAAAACAGGTGCATTTTCATAATTCGTGTAATGTGTTTTAAAACTGAAAAAGTGATGGAAATCACAAAACTTGTAAGCTTTTTTTTGACTTCACAAAATAAATCACACACGTTTTCAACATCATCAAGATCAACTCTCAGTCACCAATCCTTGGCATAAGATATATATAAGGTTACACATTCAAATTCCATTTTCTTTGTCTTCATAATAAACAAGTAATACATAGAAAGCTGTGATCCATAAACCTGCAAGTGTGAATCTGACAGTTAGCAAGTACACAATAACTAATACATACTTGTAAATAAGTGGGAAGTCGTCTGTGCTCAGAAGGCCTAACGGCGGCTTAGGTGGTGGGTCGTCGGGGCCTCTAGTCACTCCCTTCATGCCGCACACCATTTTGTCCGTGTCTGGGATAACTTCGATCACTTCACAGCAAACCGTGTCATTCATTAAGTAGTTTCTTGAGACATTTTTCTTGTCAATTGCTGGTATGATATTGGACACTGGTAGAAATGCCTGCAGGATTTTTTTAATAAATTAGTTATAATATGTTGCAGTTTATACAAATTAATCGTGGTTTTAATTATTCTAAATTTCCATAAATCTTTTAACTTCTATAAATATAAAATAGTACAAGCATTTATTGCTTGTACTAATATGATCAAAAAATATCTTGGCATTACCTTCACATTAATATCAGCAACATATCTTGATGTTGGCCCAGCAGTACAAAGAACTTTCAGCATCATACCAGAGGCAGTTCTGTTGATCACAGCTCCAATAATCAATTCACCAGTTTTCACATTCTTTGAACAAAAAGTGTCATTTTTGAATCATATAATAAATGCACAATTGATCTTAAATATTTTATAAATGAAATTTAAAGAAATTTTTAAAGATTTTTTTTAAGGTAATCTGACAATGTAATCTTGATAATGTTACTTCTGTTCAGTTTGCTTTAAAATGGAAAAACTATAGATTATGGTTTTAATTACTATACTTATATTGAATTTATGTGCCAGCACTAGATAGTTATAAGCCAAAAAGTTTTATCAAGGTGGATGGAATTTTTATATTAGTTTTAAAATGAAACTAATAAAAAATGTAAAAAAAAACACCATACTTACATCAAAAAAATGACGCAGCCTTGCAGACTTATCAACGTTTAGGAATGTTTCAAATGGAGGCATTAAGGCATAAAGATCTGAAACAATATCAGAGGTTATAAAAACCTTTAGGAATTTAAATAATCTTATTAATTGAACAATTTATTTCTCTATACCAGTATAACTGGAATACTTATTGTAAAAAGAAACATCAGAAAATAATTCTGAAGAAATTGCAGGACTTAGCTTGACTTTTAAGAAAAAAAATTATTTTAAGAAATAAGTCGAAGTTTTTACACCAATTCATTACACTATATTTGGTAATACAATGATATCAATGATGTGGGTGTTGTTGAATAGTCTGCGCAAAATAGTAACTTTTAAAATTAAAGCATTTATGTGCACTTACTGTCTTCTGGTGCAGTAGCCTCTACTCCTACTAAACTCGACGAAGATGGAGATTCTTCGAGCAAGGAAGAATCGAATAGGGCATTTGCTTCTTTCGCAATAAATTGATGGAGCTTTAACCTTTTGGCTCTGTCTTGAAATGTGAGGTGTTTATGCCTAGACTGATACACAGCAAAGTCCAAAGCTCCAACGCCGATCTTCGCCAGATCATCTTCTCCACGTTCATTTTCCCAAGACTTTTGTAGCTGCTGGCCATGGTAATTAATCGATTGCGCCACCAAAGGCGCAACCAGCGAGGGGTCCATAGTAAGCCTAGAAGATAGAATAATTAATACTTGTCTGAAAAAAGTAATATAATTTTATTTTATCCGCCATCTTTGATTAAAACATGAGGCGTTGAGCACTTACCGCACGTATGTCGTTAGTCTGTTGAAATAGAGACAAAAACGTTCAGACAACAATTATAGCTTTAATAACATGATACCAAATTAACACAACACTACAACTCATTAGCAATGTTATTTAACATACACAATTGACAATCCCCAACGTCTTCAGCACGACAATGAATCGACCGCAATAATAAAATGGCGTCGAAATTTCTAGGAAACATTAGTTTATTATTTATGGTCGTAAGGTTGCCAGTAAAGCTCGACTTTATGGTTGTCAATGGCCAACAACAAAATGTAACGCACGACAGTAGACAGCTGAAAGAGTTATATTATTTTATGTCTACTGTGTTACATCAAAAAAAAAACAGTATTTTTTCAAAGTATCAGGAGGCAAACAAGCAGTCGGAGGGGTCACTTCGAGTGAAGTGCGGGTTGCACTCATGGACAACAATGAAATATTTTTTTTATCTTTCTTTAATAAACATAACTTAAATATTATTATGAAAGGCGTGGAGATACATGGATGAAATAAAAGAATATGATATTGTCAAAAATTTAATAATATTGCTTTATTATTACTTTTAATTTGATTTAGTTTTTGTTAAAAAGTTCGTTCGTTTTAATTATTGTCTCTCTTTTTTAAAGGCTCAAGATTTAGATGGTTTATCAGTTAATTTAATTATTTTGTTCGTTTTTGTAACTTACATGACAAACCATAATTGTGGCAAGCAACAAAAGGTGACTAGGTAAGTAACTAAAACGAGATATGTTTGCGAAAAATAGTTTTGCATTATGATCGTGTCAGTATATATTTACAGGCGAAGTATTGACTATATGCAAATGAAAGTAGTATTATTAGGTATGCTGTATGAAGATACACTTTTATTTGATTGAATTATAAACATTTCTTAAAGAATCTTATGTTTGGTGGTGTTGCTTAAAGTTAATGAAGATCATTCCAATATTTTTTCTCTAAAATCGGTCAATGTAGTATTAAGTCAGCAGAATTCTATGAGTTATAAGAACAGTGCGTGATATTCTTCAACGTAGCCGGATTATTTTGGTTAAAAATTATTTTTGGCTAAAACTGTTAAAAATCCACTAGGTATATTTAACCAAAAAGTGACTACACGGCTACTTCCACAATTTCGGCTTTATACTCGATTGTTTCAAAAAAGGCACCTGTATCATAGCAATCCAGTATTGGCAATGTAGATAAATATTGTTTTTATAAGACTGAATACATTTCAAAAAACATTGCTGTATAATATTGCTAAATATATATATTTTTTAACATTATAACAACGATATTGTTATTTATAATCTTCAGAGCATGCACCTTACCGATTTATATAAAAAAATCTTTGCTTTATAAAACATTCCCCGTATATTTTTGTATTTTTTCCTATGGTGACATTTGGCTACATAAACTGATAACCGAAAACGTCGATTCTTTGTTTTAGCCAATAGTACAATATGTACCTACTATTTCGCAGTTAGTAATATTCTTGAACAGGTTTTATGGACATTTAGAATTATCTGTCATAATAACTCTCCGCTTCTATGAAAGTACAATAAGGTAGTTAATTGCTTGTCAATTTTGTTAAACAGTAAAGTAAATTGGTTGTGTTTGTATGTGCTGGCATTGTGCGACTTGACACAATATAGCCAGGCTTTGTATCGTTTGCGCTATTGTCAATGGCTATTACCTAACATTTTTACATTAAATCAAAACTTGGGTCCTGTTTTAATATATTTACAAATAAATGTAACATTAGGCCGAGTGTACTCTTTCCTGATTAGACCAATGCTACTGAGCTCTCCCAAAAAATCATGTCTTATAGTATTAAATAAAAAATAAGATATATATTATCATTACAATATTTTTTGTATATTATTGATCAATTGATACATTCGATCTTCTACACGATAAATTTATGAATAATGTAGAGCACTTTGACTTGCAAAAATCACAATATAAAAAAAAACAAATACTAATTAAAGCAATGCTTTCCTGTATAGTACAATATTTCAACTTGAATTCAACATAAACTTACCGCTCTGCGCAAGGATTCATCGCGGAACGATGTTACGACTTGCTACGGCGCGTCATTCGCCGGCTGGTAGTCCGAAAGCTGCGCTCGTGCGATTGTACGCTACAATTCTCGAACGTACGAGCACGGGTGAACTTTTTCGAGCTCTGTCTTGGCGGGAAATAATTGTACACGTTATTTGGTGTTTCCCTGTGATTCTCGTGTTATTTGTGGTTAGTGTTATCATTGGAAATATTGGATTGGAATCCTGTACGCAATTTGGGTAAGTGTAATGTAATTTGTTATCTTATAAGTAATTTTAAATGCCTACATTTGATTGAAAAACCTTATTAGTATTAATCTTTAGAGTTAACAAATTTGTGATATAATATATTTCAATATAATCTTTGTTTGTAGGTGTTAATAGCTAATCATTTGTAAGACTGATGAAGAAATAGACATATTAAATTTTTCAGTTGAATAAAAGAGTAACTGTGAACGTTTCCAGCACTAGTAATTGAATAATATTCAATTATTGAGTTACCATGACTACAATTTATTAGGTACTTACCTAAATGAACGCTAACTGTTCCTAGGTAGATTAATAAATTGGTGCCTTAACAGCTTGTGTGGTCTCGTAATGTTTACTTGGAAAATGAGGAATATATAATCTTATTGCCGCTTATTCTTATTTTGCATACATATGTTCGTATGGATTATGGACATGCGAACATTTTCAAAAAGTTTTGGTTTTGGTAAAATTTTTATAAAGTATATTTTTCATTTAATATCCATCAGGACAAAATTAATTTGTGATAACTGTATTTAACAAAGTGTATAAGTATATTTTTTTAATATTTTGCCGTTAGATACCTAGCAACATAGGATATATTCAATAAAGTGCCTTAACCATAATCGTGTTTTCAGTGTTATAAATTACTTAAAAGTTATCATTTCGAATATCAGAGAAATAATTAAAAACAACAACAAATAGTGTGCAGTCCGCTGAATAGCGCCAGTAGCGAAACAAAAGCCGATCGCGATCAAATCGATTGATGCGATAAAGTTACAAACAACAAAATAATAGCAGAGTCGGGGAATTAACGCCTCTATTGTGTTAGTACAATAATCCACTATCTAGGCCAGGCTCAGTGCTGCAGACGAACCTTTTGTCTTTCATGTTCGCCGTTAATAATGGCGGGCACCGAAACAGCCGCGCACAATGCCGCGAAATGTGCGCGTTTTCATTTGCAAGACAAAACGTGCTTTGTTGTGTGTCCGCTCAATACTGAATTTATGGCGGGTGGACCGAACCGTATTGACGGCTCGCTAACGAATGGACGAATGCATTTTGATCACTTGATCATAAGAGCCGTTTTTTAATTATCGATTCTTTATTATCATTATGTTAATTAATCAAGGGATATAAATCATGAGCCTCAATGATGATTCCGACCAAAAACAGTCTGAAGAGGAGGAGGCAAACGGGGGCACACCATAAAAGTGTTGTGGCACATAGACACGAGGCTGGGACCTCGTGAGTGCGTTGCCGGCCTTTTCAGCAATGATACGCTATTGAAGCACCCCAAATCGTACCGTGACAAGCGGGTTACATAACGTGGTATGAATGCGATGGATATCGATGTTGGATGCTGAAATTCAGCTTCAGGTAATTAATATCATAAAAATATGTATATAGTTGAATTATAATTTTATGTAAAGCTTACTGTCAGTTGGCGTCGTCTAGAAAGTTCTCAGACCTGAGATGTGCAAGTATTACTCAAATTTAATTTAACGTTTGTATAATCTTTAACGTATGTAATGAATTTATAAGATATTTTTGCGTGTTTAGACCTCATTAACCCGGTCATATTGCAGAATCCGTACTAAGCAACAACAACTTGTTGTGAAACCTGTCAAATTTATTGTTTCTACGTCGTTTTTGAGTTTCGATTCCTTATTGGAAAATAAACCTTATCTTGTAATCTAGACTTCTTTGCAAAACATTTTCTATTAAAAATAGCCAAGTAGCGGAAAAGTAACCGCTAAGCTTCCGCTTGGTTGGCCAAACCGCCTTGACTATTTAGATGCTACGAAAGCTTGCTTAATAACTACTTCATTTAATTCTCAAGTTTTTGAGTCAAGGAACCTTAAGAAAAAGGTCTAGATCCGAAACATTTTGTTACTTTTAGTGCTATAAATCTTATTTCCAACATCCTCTTTAAGGACGGGCGGGTTTCACATAGAGAAAGCACATATTTATATTTCCTTATTGAGCTATGTAAAAGCCAGGTATTTAAAAACTAAACTTATAATCTAAATGAAAGCCTGGTCGAATTACCAGATTGGTTTTAATTATATTTTTATATGTAAAGAATATTCGTGTCTTGAATGTTTAGACACAGACATCAGGTGTATAGTGTATGTTGAAAAGTCCTAATGATGCTAATTAGCATAATCTAATGGCTATGGTACTCCGTTAATAGTACATTGCATAACCTTGCCTGTTAAAACGATCGTGAAACTATAGTATATACTTTTTATTTGTGTGTCTAAGCTTTAATAGAATTACATAAATACAAATTCTAATAAAGAACCATTTTGTCTAACATCACATAAGCAATAGCTAATTATATTCAATCGTGAATAAGCTGAGTGTAATCATCAAACTGAACACAGCCACCAAAGTTACTCAGTCTTCGAGAGGTCGCGTCGTCACAAAAGCGACGTAATTGGCCCGTACTTTTTCTACTTCCCTGAAGCATTCATAGCCAATGAAACGTGTGCATTTAAATGACGTTCCACTGCTTTGTGGGGGTCACACTAAAGTTGCTCGTGAAACCGCGTATACGACTTTTGTATAGACGCCGGAGGGACTGTTAAAAGAACCTGCTCTTTACTTGTTAAGAACTCATTAGTCATGCTTATTTGAAAACGTAATAATGTTTTACTATGTTTACTGCAGTGCATTACTTCTTACAATGTTTCAATGTATATTACATAAATATCTTAATACTTATTTTAAGATAAGCTTTTTTACTCAAGTCTTAATGTTGATATATTTCACAATTGACATTAAGTTAGTTCAAATAACAATTGTTACCAAGCCCTGGATCTCTATACAATAGTAACAATGCCAATTCTATTCTCTTCGAAGAGCTACGACTCCTATGAATAAAAGTTTTCTGAGCTCAAATATGTGAATAAGAATACACTTGCTTTATCTTCAACAGACGTACGAGTATTTTATGAATCATTGTTAGCAAGCGCTAAATATACTTACATAACACATCCCTTTCCTCCTATTGAATAGTACCTCCCTCCACCCAATTCTATTCATTCTTCGTAGCTTTTGTACAGACGCGAAGGCTTTTTGTAACATTCCAGTGAGAATACTGTTACCGACCGACGAAATATTGTTACATTGATGTTAGTTTTTGATTTTTTTTGTATGCAATCACGTTAAAATTAATTTGCCTACGTCCGTAGTCTCACTGAAATTCTTAATTACTACGTTGCATTTTTATAGACCATGTCTATTTTTGTACATTATGTATATACGCTTTCGACATATATTTGGCTGAGTTATATTTGTTAACTTATCCTGATCCTATAAGCCTTAGTTTTAATTACCAGGGACTGTAAGATATATATACATATATGTATTGTATGACAGTAACGGTGTTGACAAAAAATAATAAATATGTTCTGATTGGACTGAGATTCCGCATAGACTACTACTCTGTCAAGCTTGTACTGTTACAAAATACTGTAGAGTAAATACAAAATTTCCACTTCACTAATTCAATTTAGCGATCGCATTGTCGACATCGATAATGTACATAAAAGAAGAGTATTAAAGTAAACAATGGTTAGTCACCTACCCGGGAGGGTGGGGGGTGTTCGATCGGTATTTGGTGCTCGCATTGTCGTTGAATAACTTTTGTCCCTATTGTGTGGAAAGAGCCACAAAGAGTCGCGGTGTTGAAAGTTAACCGAAATTCATCAGATCCCCTATCTCAATAGTGTTTAAGTCAAATGATTTTCAAATTTTTTTTCATTACGGTAGAGTGCACGGTCAGTTTGTTTTTTAACAAGTCGGTATATACAATTTGTATAGAGAAAAAAGCAAATCAGAAGTTCGATTTATATGAATTTAAGAATAAAAATTAAAACATTAAATTTAAAGAATTTGGTTTGGTACAGGGATATAGCGAAAAATGTTTAATCCCTTTGACTATGGGACGGGTTTTGGTTTAGAACGCCACTTTTATGGACGAGTCAGCTACGTCTCCTCCAATATATGCTTGCTATAAAAACAAAAAAGGTAAAATTACAAAACTATTTTCTCCTCCTTTTAATTTGTTCCCTACGAAATAGACTCTTTGACCTTGGGGTCAGTACCACATTAATTAGGCCTGGTCGTTAGTTTAGAAAATTATTTATATAATCACATCATATTTACTAGAATCACCTGTACTAGAGTCGCCAAAACTATGAACTATGTACGTTTTAACGCTCCTATTTCATTATATAGAAAGTTCGTAATCAATATCGCTGTCATTGCGCATATTCTCAATTGAGACAGCTGTTAAATAACTGTAATCTAGATGTCAGATAAAACTGGCAATGCAAACTTGGGTGTTAAGTTTACCTGCTACTGTCAATAGCTACTATGATTCTTAGTTCCAAATTAAGAAAGTTAATAGACTCTCAAAACTCCTATGTCGGTACGTCGTGGTCTATCTCGGCTTTATTGTACTATAATCTCTTTGTTTTCATATTGTTTCTTCGTGCTGTTTTAATCTGACCTCATTTCTTTATAACATTTAAGTTAGTGCTTAAATATAGACTGACTATTCGTGTTTGAGTTGAATCGTGACTATTTCTTATAATAGGTTTGATATAGAACAAATTAAGCAGAGTCGAGGAGACCACACCGCATGCTATTATTATTATTTTAAAGCTGAATCCTAAAGTTACTTAAACCTGACAAATAAAGTTAACAGTTAATTAAATAAAAGAAATCATACGTGTATCTGTCGGAAATCGACGTTATGTTTAAATGTTACTAAAAGTCTTAATCTTACAGGGCAAATTTGATTTAACCTAAATAATATTAGTAAGTCAAATTGAAAGGTTACGTTAACTGAAAACATCTGAAGTGGAAATCTTAAATTTTTTTCTTGAGATCTCAACGTGCACATTTTGATGAATAAGCTGCTTTAACGGCAATCTCATAAATATGTTCTAATTACGTCAATATGCGAATTTTATTTTCTATTTTGATTGATTGTTTTAAATTATTAATAGAAAAATAATGTTAATATGCTTAAATTATGTTCTATTGTTATAATATTTATGTTTTCGTCGATTTTTCACATTAGAAGTTTCACCTATTTTCCGTTCGGTGAATGTTGTCCCCATTCTTTAGATCTATTGTGTGATCCATAGCGAAGCAACTTCTAAAGAACGTAAGAAAACCAAATGTTTACGGACAGACGATACCATCCTTTTGAATGCGAAAGTAGATTGTTAAGCAACGTTTTTTTATAGAACTAGTTATTCCTTGCAACGTTGCCTGAGTCTAAAGTCGCAAAAATTTTGGCTAGTAGAAAATATTTTTCATTCATAGGACACTCGTAACACGTAGGCGTTAAGTTAACTACTAGATTAAGCTGTTGTTCAAACAACAGTTGTTGTACGTAAACTGCGAAAAAACAAAAAAAGTCTATTGATTTTGTGTCGGTATTAAGCATATGACCTTTTGTACAGATATAGTATAAATGTCAAAAGTCTTAAACAGCTATTAAATTCTTGTGTGTGTTCATACTTTCCTAACTATAGTGTTTTAACATTGTTTCTTTACTAGTGTTGTAGTTCTTCTATGAATAAGTTTTTTTTCCAATAATCATACCAACTTGATACATATGTAGTTACGTGTATAGTTTTTATAAAGTATTACTTTTTGGCTCAATAAAATTATATATAATTAATAAAAACCGATGCACTTATTTTTTGTATCATTAATAATAATAATTTAAAAACAAATCGTATTAAAACATTTACACGCTGGCTCCCACACTAAGGAACATCTGTTGTCGGTAGCTATTAATAATAATAATTTTGGTCTGAAAATTATACACGTCCATATCTGATCTAAGGTGGCTGAAAATTATATGAAAGGCATATAAATGCACTATATGCCGATATAATTTACATGAACTTCAAATCAATTTCATCGTTACCCCAACACTTTCCCTAGTTGGAAAAACGCCAGAGCTTTTTGTCGTATGCCCTAAACAAAAGCTCAGTCATGAGACACAATAGTTTTGAATGGCACGCGATCATAGATTAGTCATGGTGGCACCCTCATACTTGGAGATTAGGACGCCGGATTTAAATAATAAAAGACTACCATTGTTAAGTGCCTTTTGAAAATGTAATATGTGACGGGAAAATTTTGATGATAAATGAAATGATGATGCCTTTGTCGATCTGATTTGCGCAAGTCTTGGGCTTCGCTTTTATTCAAATATGAAATAAATGTGTTCTACCACTAACATGGATTAAATATTACTCATTTTTAATTCTCTAATGGATACAATAAAGCGGTAAACACTTTAAACAAACAAATGTATCGTTTTGACAGCAATCAGCATGTGGTGCGCTGTAAGCGCTGAATGTAACAGTTACCCTAGTCGATACGTAGCGAACCATTGCTGTGATAGAAAAACCTGCATTAGATTAATACAACGGAGCTATGATGTGAATAAAGCGATAAAACGTTCTTAAAACTGTATTCCACGAGGTTGACATTATTATTTAAGTTAAAATATGTTTTAATTTAATAAATATAGGTTACATACTACATACGGACAGTTAGCCCCAAAGTAAGCCATTTATAAGTTAAAGACTTACAAACATACACTAAGAATGTATATAATATTTTATTTCTAAAATATTTACCATTATTATCTATACATTTAGATTCGACAAACTGTGTAAAACCGTTTTGGACTTCCTCCTGGGAAGGGAACTTTTTATCACGTAGGAAATTATACAAATCGCGAAAAAAATTATATGCCGTTAAAATAAAGTCTGGCGAACGCGGAGGGTGGCGAATGGTTTCTAATTGCAGTTCTTGTAAAGTTAAAACGGTTTCTCGTGCTGTATGACGTCTCGCGTTATCACGAAGCATTGTGAAGATTCATGAGTAGGGGCTGTTTCACTGCTGCTAGTTTTGCAATCAGCTATTGCTTGACCAGGCCGTAGATAAGACCACCAAACATACCAAACAAAGTTGGCGTTTGACCTGGGGTCAGCCATTCGGTAGTTGGCTCGGATCAGCTTTCAACACCCCTTTTAACTTATTGTTATTTACCTGTGTGGTTATTCAAATCCAAGTTTACACGTTGATATTGTGAACTGTTTCTGCCGTGTTAGTTACACATCGGAATACGTTTTTAAAAAAATCCCTCGAATTTTCCATGTATCCACTATAATACTTAAAGCCCGATTATTTATTATAACACCCAGGCCACAACCATATTTTGTTGAAATAATAGCTGACCGTACCAGCGATCGAATCTAAGACCTCTGTTTAGCAGTTCAGCATATATTTCTGAAGTCACTTATCTTTAAATTCTTTATTAATTTTGGATTACTTTCTTAATTTAATGACTTATAATAACATGTAAAATGTAACTACAACATGCTCTGCAGTAAGCGATTATGTAAGTGAATCCTATCGGATTTTGATTTATTCACTCACGTATCAAATTCTGGACTCTGGGTAACTTAGTAAAAAGGTTTTAATTATACTTCTTACTAAGTTATATTCATAGACAAAAAAATTTATCTGACACTGTGTACTGACGATACATTATATAATTTCTTCTTCAAAATATTCAGTAAAATGATACAATGTCAACACAACTTGAGTACAAGTAACGTCACAAGCAAATAGAGTAAACAAACAGGGGGGTAAATGCTTTAAGTATGCTCAAATAATAAGAAGTACTGTCGAGAATAAAATATATGTTCATCGTTCTATAATTCAAAGTCAAAATTATTTTCATATTCTTCTCAATAGGATCATTTACAACCACTTTTGATCGTCACTAAAACTAAGCTTACGTGGGTTTATTGCGCGTCTTCAGTGCGCGAACCCACTAGAAAATCCGTGGGGTTGTTATTCTCTTAGAAGAGAAAGCTCCGTCAGATGAACGGTAAAGCTAATTTAATAAATAAGGCCACCTATGCTTAATATTTTTTATTAATACATTATCTTCCAGTATGTTTCTAGAATTATAACTGTATATAACTTAGATGTGATATCAGTTTGTTTACACTGTAATAGGTTTTTTTAATATCTCATCTTCTTTTATTTTTTAGACAACAAAGTCCATTTAACGATATGTTACTAACAATATTTTTTTACAAGTGCTGTTTACTTAGTAAAAAATACCCGCGGAGATATCGCAGTGCTGTTAACATGGGCACTTCATCTTATTGGCTAGAATGGTGTAGTTTAAGCGAACAAGTCAACAACAATTTTGTTGTTTGACAAGAAAAACACATATTTTTCGATTAATGTACAATTCATTGATTTGTTTGATATAAAAATTTGCACCTGAACTCAAATACGGCCAATTTTTGCGTACGGAAATAACTGGAGAACATGTTATATTTTGCTGAAAGGATCTGAAAATATGGTCCAAATCACAATATATAAAACTGTTCAGCGGTCAAGGCTAACATTGTCGTAGTATACATAACATTTAAAATACACTTTGGCTATTAAAATATGCACTTAATCCCAACCAATCATTGCGCAGTTACGCAGCGGCGACTTGTCTCCAGACTTAGTTTTAACTTAGCATCGGCAAAGCGCAGAACAAAAGCATTTCACCGCTCTAATTACAACATCAACGTTGTATTACTATATCATATTTGTCGACAATGGCATCCTTTATGTAGCAAACAATCGAGTTGCTGATGAATTTCGGTCTATGTCTGCGCCGTGTCTTTGTGTAAGCCTCCCTTTAGTGGACAACACAATGGAACAAAAGTTGTTCAATAGCGACGCAGCACCTAATACCCAGGCCCTCCCCTCATTGTTTCGGGTAATGTTCGACTTTTATGGATATTTTCAATGGATCGGTATAATCTGGTGAATGAAGTTGCGAACTTAGCCATTAATTGTGTTGCTGGGAAGTGTGTTGGGAGTTTTTTTCTGCTAGGACGCAATAAAACGAGTCAATACATAATCCTCTTGTTAACAACATTGTGAGTTTTATTTTTAACCCTACAATTAATCAATATAATTCTATAAATTGAATTAAATACTTTAACTTTTTATAATTATCTTTTTACAACCTTAATATTTTTAATTGAATTTTAGTTATTGTCACCTTATAATCCTTGTTTCAGTTTTGATTAAGAGTAAACTGTGCGTCCTGTATTCCACAGCTACAATCTCGACGGTCTTGTAAATCAAGTTTTCCAACATAGATTAATAATTAACGTAAAGATAAACGGACTTTGTAGCCGATTAACAGTTGTTCCAACGCTGGAGATGGAGACAGCTCATAATGCAGTTTGCGCATGAAAGCCATATTTTCCACGATCGGATTTTCCACGATAATCGTGACAAAAGAACTTTGTGGGCTATACTCTATGAAGTTGCGAGTAACGCACACAAGCCTCTATTCATAACGTGGCGTCGGATAAGCACTATAGAATATCGCGTTCATTCGTTTATTAAACAAAAGCGAATAGATTTGCAGTAAATACACATAGGTACAATGAATGATGATAATGAAAACGCTTTGTGTGGTGCGTTTGAATTCATAGATTTGTGATTTACACACAATACTTGATTAACTGTTGTGAATATCAATATGGATGATAATAATGCTGCCGAATTGATTTGTTAATCACGATTCTCTGATGACCCCGCTTGTAAAATTGAAATCTGTGTTCGGTTAAGTTTAGTGTTCGGGAATGTGTTCGTATTTACCTGTTTAAATTTATAGTACACAGTTTTAGATAACATAATTATTCCTATTAAAAAGTATGATTCTTTAATCTCTAATGTAATTATCTCTACTTTACTTTTTAATGTAATTATGCACTAAGGAGATGTGTCAAAAGTGTCACTTATAGAGGGTGCAATAAGAAAACCGCGTAGGAATTATGTAACTGAATTGGTAACAATCATGAAATATACCTATTACTGAAGACCAAAGTCTGAGGTAAAGTATTCCGTAACTTTTGTAACTTTAACGTGAGTATTGAACGTCACGTGAAACCGGGATATGCTCAAATTATTTCGACATCGAAATATTAATTCACCTCGGTCAACTCACGCTGAGTTATTTTATACCGGAATAGGGAAAGTACTGGTACACTTAAGAGGTTGTCCCCTACTTTCCTTGAAGTGCAATATAAACAATCACTTTGGAATTCGATACATTTCGGAAATGGAATCATAGCTTCCTATTGTTGGCTTGCGGTACATTGTTACCGTATATCAAGATTGCCGTCCATAGACAACCTCATCGATAGGACAACTAAAATCGTCCTCCACACACACACATACATAATTTAAATACTGCTAATTATTAAATACAATAACGACAATCAAATCCAGAACTATCAATCAATCATCAATACAGTATAATCGTTGGTGAATAGACAATCACAGTGCATTGTCAGCACGTCTCAAAGACAACAGACTATATATGAAATAGTAATGTTATCTAATTAGATCGCGAGTATTGTCGCAAGGACAATGTGCTAATTCCTGATCCATGTAACCTGCGATCATTGTTCTCTGTTGACAGATTTTCCTATTATCCCGAACAATGTGCCCACTTGTACATTGATAATATGGCGATGGGTTAAATTGAAGGAGTCTCTGTTTCTAATGCCCTCACAAGGACACGACTGGCTGTTCCTTACCGTTAAATGTAAACAGAATTTTACACAAAGGGATAAGTATTTAAAACAGTGTGCTGAGACTTATCAAGAATAATACAACTATATCAATATTATTATATTTTACTTACTTATTAGATGAATAAAGCCGCACGTTGGGGTAGAGGGCAGATATCATTCTCGTTCATGTCTTTCGTTAAAGTTCGCTCAAGTCAAATAGTCACTAACAGGTCTGCTTGGGACTGCACTGTTTGTGCCGACCCTGAGGTTATTTTACTTTGTATAATTTCTTCTGAATTAAATAAAATAAATAAATATATTTATGAATATTGATAGAAGTTGACTGTCGAACTCCTGTTTACAATTTAAATAAACTAATTTTAATTTGGGCAATTGAAAAAAATAATTAATACACATGCAAGGGGAAATGATATAAATCCAATAAGCGATGATGACCCTTATCTCCAGAGAGATTTAATTGATAGGGCTGTCAAATAGGTAGGTATATTTTAAAGTACGAAAACAATACCAGTGTTGTTATTACAGATTGGTTTTACTTATATGAATATTTCGGCCATATTAAACCAACCAAACAACAGATTTTTTTTTCAATATATATATAATAATAACAATATTCATTTGTTTTCAGTAATTTAGTTTTATTAATTAGAATTGTTAGTATTTGTACGAATTGAGTACATCTGAGTCTAACCAGTTACTTTACTAATCATTCTAAAAACATTTTCATGTAATTTCATATAGTTTGTTGGCAAGTATGTATGATTTACGCTTTAAAAAGGAGCTAGATATAGTGAAAAGCTCCTTAACGCACGCTCTTATTAACTTCGCCAGCTAAATATACTGGCCCAGATTTTGGTTCAATAACATCCAACAGGAATCTTCACTTAGTGAGTTCCAATAAGGTTTAGTTAATTCGAAATTGTACTTATATCTTTTCTACATAGAATCGTATCAGAGATCATCTTGTCCGTTGAATGAACAGGTCTGAGATACCCATGACAAACTCATATGATATAATTTTTTTAAGCGTGGTCACTGTTTTACAAATGTACTTATCGATTAGGGCGATCCATACCAAATATTTTTAATAGTCATTTACACTATAATGGGACTTGCTTAATGAAGTATTTAAATTGTAATAAAAGATAAATTTGGAACATCATTTGAGATTGAAAATGCGTATCGAGAACGAATTACTAATTGTACAGAGCCTACTTTGAGCACAGTTTGTTTATTCCTAGTGTTGTGAATTTAATAGTATTTTTAAATTTATCTTAACTTTTATATCATATCATAAACCAGGGATTCCCTTTCCAAAGTAAGCAATTATTATGACAGCCCTTATATGTCGTCTGATGTTCAACCCTCGTTCAACACCGGTATATTTGTTTCCTGTACCGAGATCATGATATATCATTGATTTCGTTACGGACAGTAGATTTTGACATATCATTTCATTGTTAACCATTTACAACTAAAATATGACAAGAAATTATATATACTGTATAGTCGAAATTAGGGTATGTATTAATATATGTTTTTTATAGAAAATAAATATTTAATGTTCTAGTTTTGAAAAGTTGTTAAGCGACTTTTAGACTTAACAAAAATACAAAGTACTTGTAAGTTAAATTTCTTTAAAACACACAAGCAATCAAAGCAATATATGAAAAATAAAAATACATATTTTTTAAAATATAGTAGTTTTTTTTTCAAATGGAAACAGACTTATACTGTATAAACTCGACTGCGATATCAAAGCATCATAGTTATTAACAATTTGATTATGTGTTCGACTTTAATGAATCCAAACTTTTTCGTACAATGGTTGGGGTGACAACAGTAGCATCGAACTCCATTGTTGGCATCTAAAAGCATTGTGCCAAGCACAATCGCACCATTACCGACTCTATTGTGACAATGTTAACATATCCTTATCTAGATCAAACGCCATCTATTGTCCGCTATGGAGACTTTTGTGTAAGAATTCCTTTTTTTAGTGGGTCTTGAATACGATACTGTACGACAGCGGAACAAGTGTTGACTTCAGAATTGAAATTAAGGGTATTGATAAATCTCTACGTCCTGCGTCTACAGTACTTTAGCAGTTAATTTATTACTTTTTTTCAACTAATATTAACCTTCTCAGGCTATTTAATAAAATAGGTGTCTCAAAGTAAAATAAATTACAACCTTTCATATACTTTCGTAAGCAAATATCTGTTAAAAAAATTAAACGTTGTATGACTCGATAAAGTTAAAAATGTGAAAATCAGAACTTATGATTACAAAACTTAGTTGTTTCGAGAATTTTTTTCAGAATTTTTTCTTTTATTTACAAACGTCATGCTCAACCCTGAATCTTACCTTGAGACCTCTTAATGTTACCCTAAGTGGCTATAATTAAGATTAATTTGAGAACTGGACTTTTTAGCGGACTCTTCTCCCCTACAGGCCAGACTAAGTAGATTATTAATTAAAATAACTCTAAAATGCAATTTGTATCGTCACAACACTATGATAGTATGGTAAAACAGTATCATCATAGTGTTGTTTAAAACTATCTTGTTGAAAGTATGAATGAATTACTATAATTATTATTAAAAACTGTTTTTTATATAAGATTTTTATAAATATGTATGGTGAGACACTACTGTATATAGAAGTAGTACATACCTTTAACATTTTGAATCATAGAAAAGCTATAAACATTCAGTATACACGCAAAATATAATAAGTAACCCGTTAAACTAAGTAGGAATTGCTTAGGTGACCGGGCTGACCAGTGCATTGTTTTGCCACCACCACAATGACTGGTTAATGAGATCGGATCCATCCTTACTGGACAAAAGCCACCCGCCACCCGATGCCTTTATTTTATTAATTAATTCATTACAATAGAACCGAACCATCGCTGAGAACTATCAAGCTATTGTTCGGATGATAGTGAGTTAGCAACATAGATATGCTGCGAATTTAGATTAATTGTTGTAGGTATTAAATACAATGCTTATAACTAAAATAAGGATTATTATTAAGTTACACTTACTGGTGAGATTATAACGAATGATTTCTTTCAGACAACCATAGAGTAATAAGGATATACAAATAATATTAGAAGAACATTTAGAAGTTACTATATATTCATAAATATAGTTTCAATTTATAGGCGTAAAAGATTGGATTTTGTTACGTGTCTGTGAGAGCCGATTCGAGCTCGTCCGAGCGTTCACTATGCGGCGGGCTCAACTTTTAGTTATATTTGCTTTTAGTTCGCGTCCCTAAACTACTTTGCCTAGGTTACTCGTTACAGTTAGTTTTTTGTACATGTTATTAGTTACAACGTCAGTTCATTTTTTGGGTTAGTTAGCAGACGTTTGACTGTAAACCTCGGTTGCATAATTAAATGTGGTTTAAGGTGCGACCAGAAAGTGTCTATCAAGACGATCGTTTTATTGACAATTTTTTTTTTTAAATTATTTTGCATCACGAAATCGGACGCAAGTGTCCGAGTCTGGTTCATGTTTTGGTGTAATAATTTAAAAAGTCTGTTAACTTCCAGAATTACCAGTGATATATACATCCACTTAAATGTTGGACCCTTGTTAAAATTCATCCCTTCTATAGCCGATAGCACTGTTAAAGTCACAAGGCGTAAGATCAAACATGGACGATCTTTTTGTCTGAAATGAAATGATGCTCCATTCCGATCGTTGGATAAAACCATATAGGATTAGAATAGCTTTAGAATTAAATTATTATTAATTACATTTTATACTCAATAGAACTCTTTCATTTTAATTGATTGAAACCCCGGGGACTATTTAACCCTAATGACTTAAAAAACAAACGAAATTATACAGAGCATTAAATCTTTTTATATATGTCTTTCACCTTTTCTACGCAATATATGCAAAAAGTTTAAGACGGTTGGAAAAACAATAATTCTTTCTGTATAACTAAAATAGGTTTTTACGCTAACCTGAATAGAATGATGAGATATGATCTCTGGACCTTTCCCTAGATTTAGTAGCCTCTTTATATCTTCATTGTACGTTTATTTCTTATGTATGTAAATATAGTTTTAATTTAAAGGGGCTGCAAAAATCTTAAAAACTTATGCTCTTAGTTACATTTATAGGCACATTTTCTTATATATATTACAATAAAATAAAAAATTAAATAAGTAATCATCAAAACAAATCATCTCGGCGCCTGGAAGTAAGTACATGTGAACCGTGTGGACCTGTTTTTTTTAAAATAAAAATTTAAAAATAAATAAGACATTCATATAAATAAACGGGATAGTATACGATTATGTATAAAAAAGCTTTTGTGGATAAACGAAATTTATATTCGGACCAAGATTTACAAAATTTGTCTTGACTGTAAATAATATTTCCGCGATGGCCGTTCTATCGGTCCCAAGTTTGGGTTTTGGAATAATGAATAGCTATAACCAGCCGACTCTGCCTGCTGATTATAGCATTATATGGATAGGTCAAGGGCCTGGAATAAAAAAACGACCAAATAAAAAATAAATAACACCTCTTTTTACAGTATTATTTATATATGGAGTTGGTTTTATATTATATAATAACAACGATGACCCAGTAAGTGCGTACGTCAAAGCACGTGAAGCAAGGCCATCACGTCATGTCAAGTTCGCTCGTACATATTTCGCTAAAGCGTCGCAACAGTAACAATAATGGCTGAGTTCCATTGTTTGGGCCCGTGGCACATTACGCTTTTGTCTCTGCCCTCTCCCGTTCCTCACAATGCGGCCAGGAAACAAGTGAGCCTTTATTTCGCCTCTTTTTGTCTCCGAGTATCGCTGCTTATTGTCTTCATTCGATTGTTCGGAGCTCTTCAGAGGGCACATTGTTGTGGAGTCCGTTGTTAGTGCTGAGCTTGCGGATGTTCTATGTTCTAAGTGTCGTTTCAAATTTTAATACTTTGATGAAATGTGTTTACATCAGCGGTCTTTTCTTTTAACTAAATGGGTCATGTCGGATTGATCGCAGGCTTCTTGTACACCATTTGACAACGTAGCTGATCGTTACTGTAAATTTGTTAATACGATTTTGAGTATCCAGTTATATAACGTGTTTTTCCCCTACATATATCATAACAATAATATACCGCAATTCGCATATCAATCACTTGACACTGCACACCAATCGACGCTTCCGCGACTTGTTATGTCACCATTGCCAATTATTTGTTGATTGTAGGAGAGCACTCGTGTTATTTATGCGAGGTTTACATGAACATGTTAGGTGATTTGTCTGATCAGAGTGATATAAATACGAATTTAAACTATTGAAAAATGTATAACATAAACTGCTTCATATAACAAATAAGATGATTGGCAGCAACTATACCTGATGGAATGTTCATGATGGCTGAAGTTCACGTCTGTTTAGGAGGTGCCTATTCAATTTTACCTTAAAACTTATATTTAAAACTGCTTTAGATAACTATAAACTAATATTACTATAAATATAAGTATACAGAAATTATTTTACAGATTTCAATGCAATCTTGGTAATTGTGAATCGGTTAAATGTTATTTTTTTGCCGTCTATGCTTAAACAAATGCAAACAGCCCACATCAATCTCATAGACCTGCGTTTTATATCAATTGAAGCCAATTTTCCAACAAGAAATGTGGCCCTGGACATTACAATCTAGAGCAGACAATAGGATTCATTTTGCGTAGCCTAATTACGTAAATTAATCCCAAAGTGCCTGTTCTGTGTATCGTCGATGGCGCGGGCGCCGGGCCTTTATCTACGAATGATACACCAACATCTCTAGTTAGCATTGTTCCCGCGGCCCCATTGTAAGGCTTTTGTTCGGGCACGTTTTTCGCTTTTCGCTTTCGCAGCAATGTAGCGCTTTAAGGGTTCCTGCGTAATTTCTTGTATATGATTCTATTGAGGTGTCATAGCTATTTGTCCTTTCTATTATATGGACATCAATGATGAAGGTGGGAAAGTGTGGTTTTGCGCACTTCCATTACAAAGCACGATTGAATTTGTTGGTTGATTGTTGAAAACTTGTTTATACACATAAAATAAACAATTATTAATTAAATACCTAATATTATACCCGATGTGTATTAACAACATAAAAATATATATATATATATATATATATATATATAATATTTCTAGAACTCGCTTTTAAAAAGTATAATGTTAAATGTAAGGTTCATTAGGTGAATTTCGCAACACTGCCTTCACAATAAGCTGTATCTGATATAGAATACGAAGCGTTATAATGTCAAACGTTACAGTGTGTGAATACTGAATTGTTGAATATTCTCGTCGAGAGCTCTTTAGAAAACCGCCCCATCGCGTGTCCCTTTCCACGAACTCCATTCATATTCCCCGCGTTTTCCATACACAATATTGCGACTTTGTGAGGCTGCACGCTTCTCAAGTCGCCAAATAGCCCATTGACGAGCGTCGGGCAAATTCGCTATAGCGAATTAACACTATTCACTAGAAGTTTTGAAAGAGGACTACTCTCATACAATTTGGTGGCATTCAAAGATTCACTCCTTACCAAGCTCTGAATGGCTTTGTGGAAAATGTTCTATATTTATGTTCTGGGAACTTATTTCCGAAAGCTCGAAGCTTGCTAGATCATCCATAAATTAAATTACGAATACTCCGTTTTATATACTAACCGAATTTGGCTTTTATCAACTTCTTTGATTATATTACTTTTTTTTTATGTTTCTTTTGACAGGATCGACTTTCTTTAATAAAAATAGGTACGTTTAATAAGTTTCCTATATAACTAAGACTCCAATTAAATGTATTTAATTTAAGCTTATGTTCCAAGCTAATAAAAAAATAGTAAAATTCATATTAAAAACAGATTTGTCTGAAAGGAATAAATTATAAGAACATTTTTTTTTACATATTAAATACAAGTACTAATTAATATTCATTACAATTAAATGATAATGACATAATGAGGTAACAACTAACAATACGTTCGAAGGGTTTAAACTTTTTATAACAGCTTCAATGTTGCAGTCTCAACACAAATTACCGAGCGATTAACTAACCCTCGAGTAGATGAGGCAGGGCACAATTAACTCGGCGACAATACTATTGTAAGGCTATCGCTCCAGTAACAGTTGTTGCAATTTCTAAGGCACTGAAAGAACCGTATGAAACAAAAGATGTCCCAATTGTGTTACCAGCCACTTTTTGTCTACTGCAGAAAAGGACAATGGTCTCTTTAACAATCAGTGACAGGCTTTTATAAGTTAACTATGATATTAATTTAAATTCAATCGAAAGTGTAATATATTTCCAATGGTTGATGATGATGGTACTCTGTTTTTTTCACTTAATCTCATGTGATTACACAGACTAGTTTATATTTAACTATAAACAATTTATTATCTGTACATATGACAATGATAAATGTCAAATAAGCCGCGCACGTCAATAATCAATTTAAAAGATTTATTTATAAATAATATAAATAATTACATTTAAATAAATACTAACAAATAAACTAAATAATTCAATGTTTATGCTAATAGAAACTAAAGATATGGAGCTCAATCTACAATGAAATGCCATTTCATTTCAAAAAGCAAGCGTTTGATAGAGAAGGCCCTTACGATTCACAAGAAGTAGAAGTTGAACCTAACCGATCGGATGTAAAATGTTGTCTTAAGGTAGCCATATTTGCTATTGTACTGATACTCCAAATCGGTGGCTTTTTAATTTTCTTCTGGCATCAGTGACAGTGAGATGACTTGAAATTATCTTTTAATACATATTTAGTTTATAACACGTGTTTTACTTACACTAATGTTCAGACAAACGCTAAAGTGCGAAGTAATTACAGGTTTAAACTAATCGTGTCATTCTACACTACATTTTAATAGTACATTTAATTTTCTAAATTATTTATATCGTTAAGATTCAATTCAGGCGATTCATTGCAAATGGCCGCCACCAACGCATACGACATAATTACATTTAACATCTAATAAAACGTAGAATAAGGTTTTATATTTGCGGCTTGTACCTTGGCACCCCGTAGTCTTGTATCTATACGCTAGAAATAAATAATAAGTCTTACTTTTCGAATAATTTTACACATTCCAATATAATTTACTGGCGTATCAAGTTAATAAAGTCGCGTATTCGCTTGTAAGTCTTGAATGCCAATAAGTTCGCGATGTTGTGTAATCATGCTGCCTTCTTCCAATTTTACTCCTATTCAATCGCGATTCATACGTTTGGGGTCTGAGAAATGTAAAATGCCTGTTTGCTGACATATGTATTCATATAAAAGAATATTCATTATTATTTAAGTATAATATTAATCATGTTTATTAATCGGTATAGGTACATTTGAAACACACAATTCAACATCTTTTTAAATCGTGCGCTATGTATTTTGTCAAGTAGTAATTGGATGCGCAATTTCCCGCCATTTCTATGATTTGCGCCTTTTGTACGTTTGATAAAAAATAAGTTTCGCGCCCATTTGATTGAATTCGCTTTATAAATTAGGATATTACGAAACTAAACAGTAACTGTTTTAATACGTTACAGAAAATTAATTGCATTTACATGAAAACCTAAGGTATAATTATGACTATATAATATTATAGTATATTTATAAATAATAGTTGTGTGCATGTGTAGGTATGTTTTGTAAGTACTAATTTATGACCAATTTAGAGACAAACCGAATATTAAATGATATTTCCCGTATCTCGACGATGGTTTTTGTGTCGATTTATAGGTTATTCACTTTTATTTTAAAATGCGTGGGTTACACGAAACGAACAATTGAAATCGTCTTTACTCATTATCTTTCATAGTTTCAGCGCCATCTGTAGTAATAAATGTAAAGCACAACACTATTTTCAGGTACACTAGTTTGTAGGATGTCCTCTAGATGTCACTTTCTGCAGACCGAGAAACTCGTGTCGCTCTGGTAGTATTATATGAATTCGCTAGGTGGCGTTGTCAACAAACAATCCAAATTAAGTCTAAATATTTACATTTTTTTATTTATTATTCATATTTGACTGACGTCTATTTAAAATTAGTTTTTGTGGATTAAACTTTATATTTTTCGTAAATGTAGATATAGCTATTATGAAAACCCTAATGACTAACAAAAATTAATAAATATAATCAAAGAAAGCATGAAAGTTTTGTATTAACTGCAGATAAAGTTTCGTTATCCCTACATACGTAAAGTAATTTCACTTCGATTTTAGTTGAAGTTATACAGACATTATCTTAGTTGAAGTAAGTGACTTTTTAAATTGTATTTGAAAAAACTCTAATGAATAACCCAACTTGGCCTGTCTTTTTAAATTATTGAAGGAAATGTCTTGTATGTTTGTCTGATCAAATACACTTTCAATTGTTACAAATTAATAAAATTTTATTTTTACGCAAGGTTTTGTCCCTTACACGAGATAAGAAAATAACTTTTAATTATCACACACTCTTAGGAAGTGTCAAAGAAGGATGCGTTTCGTTTGCATTCCTTATCTCTGATTGATGCTGACATAATTATTCAAACATTATCTTAGTTTGACCACCAAATAAAAATGAGTGTTTTTCATATGATATTTGTTACAGCTATCAACTAATATCATATGAAATAATGCCTAATTCAAAACCAGCAGATTTTTAACATATGTTTAATACATGAATAACGAAAAAAATAATTTATATTTATTACAATTAGAACGATATCTGTTGGCAAATTGCCTACCCAACAAAACACAACAAATTGCTTAGCCAAATAAAATGTGTAATATTTGTATGCACAGTGTTTTGTGCTGTAGCCTTATAATTGGATCAGGTCCATTTCATAATATTGGCTTCTGATACGGCTTGTATTAAGAAGATACGTAACACATGTATTTATATAAATTAAGTATGTCCAGTGCATTGCGTAATGAAACAACCGGGTACATATAAAAATATTTTATTAAAAACATTTTGGTAACATTTAATAAGAACACTTAGGTAAAACTAAAACGACATTAAAATCATTACAAAAGAACAGCCTGAACTGGAAGTTCACGGAGGAAGCCGGAACAGCAAAACAAAAAAAAAAAAAAACAATTACAACACTAGGCAGACATGTCTAATTGACAACCAGAATTAAGGCATCGCAAGAATAGTTAAGTACGACAGAATACCTACGTCTACTATTATAATTACAACAAATAAATCAACTAACGCCATATCCAATTTGCTCGCGCGGCCTTTACTCTTGGCAGGGACTTACGTCCGAGTATTATTGCCACTCAATTTACTCTCGAGATATCTTTTTTTCATACTACTTAACACTAAAACATCCCAATTATACGAAGCTACGTTTAAAAAATTTCACCTAACTAATAATATTATTACATCTTCGGCTAATTTGATACTAGATTGATATCATATTGTACTCTTAACAATACGGATTAAATTGACGAACATGTTACGTCTAATATTGCAAGGTTTACTGAGATTGTGCACGTTAATGTAATCGAGCCTAATTATGCTTAGAATGGAAGATTTCTTATACTGAAAGTAGGTGGAGGCTCGCACGCAAAAGGCGACCCCTTACGAAGCTATTTAAAGGAACAATCAGATTATATTACGAGCATTGGCACTTCAATATTAAATCTTAATTATATTTGAAATAGCACTGTATCAACCAACTTAAAAACTAAATTCAGATCAGTCATTTATGATATCACATCAAAATAAACGGGGAAATACATATATACGTGATATAATGATAATATACATTCAAATATATATTCTTTTTTAAAAGAGGTATTTAATTTTTCTTATGGGATACTAAAATATTGAGCTCAGCGCCGCACCCGACGCACACATATCACCATAATACGAGAACAACATTAAACCAATAAAAAGATTTGGTACTGGAGTTTTTATCCCCTTGTTAATTCTATTTCGCTAAACCTACATAATGCTTATCAAATATATTGTAATACAAGTGGAGCGCAATTTACGACAATTGCTAACCCGAAGGGCGTACAAGATCTTGAAATAACATTGTGTATCAGACATATAAGTGTGTATGTATGCCTTCAGGACGCGCTTGCAAACAGCGCTCCACTTCTAAACCCTTCAATTCCCATACAATTTCCAATACAAAAATACTGTCATTTGACTACCAGTTCAATGAGATATAAATACGATAAACAATATTAACTAACAAAACACTAATATGTATAATAATAATGATTGATTGAACAAAATTGAAAAAAAAAAAATGCATAGAATTGAAATGATTGCAAACATTGTAAAAATTATTCGACACAGCGATTGGAGGGTACAATTTGATTTCATGATAACATACAAATAAATAGTGCACAACAACCAACATATTTGGCAATGCGAATTAAAACGACAACTACCCACAGGGCAGCGAAACTTAAACAAAACTGGAATGCAAATATTGCATCGCGCCTCGGCCTGGCGGTTCGGGCAATTGCAAGGCTCTCTGGCCCGGCCATACGACTTAACTTAACGAGACTTCACAACAACAGTTACTGAATAATGTGCGTATAACCACATAAATGACTTTGAACTACATTCGAATTTACTATGTCATATATTAACTTAAATATAATCTGAATGCAACCCGATATACATAAACCATAACAGACACTGTGACAACATACTTTTACACATTGCTAGCAACCATTTTTGGTATGAAATATATTTGATAATGGATTTTTAATAGTATCTCAACAGATCGCTACCATTGAATAACCAAGTGTCCGTATGAAAACAATGTATCTGTCAGGCATATAACGCTTTCATTGGCTACATTCTGAGATCCATGCTTTATTGTGTTCAGTTTAGGCCCGCTGAACAGGATATAAATAAAAATTTTGTAAAATATTTGCCTATTTCATACAACCTATTTAATTCATAGCCCGATAAACATAAGGAAAAAGAAACCGATGAATAAGACATACAAATGATAATAGATAAAGGCGTTGATAAAATGCAATGTGAGCTTGGACTGTGATACCACACGGATTTGGTAATGGTCTAAGCTACTGATAATACAATTAAATAAAAAATGTGTGTTGGTCCCCTTCCAAAATTTGCCAAACCTCGAAGTGAATAATACAAAGAAGAATTTCTTGTTAACTACAATATTGTCCCATATTAGCATTAGTTTTTATAAAAATAACTTTGTGAGTAACATTTTATATATACAAATAGTCCAGTTCAATTTAAAGCCGATCACAACAGAACTAAGTTGCACAGAAGGACAGTTTCATTCGGTTAGTTATAACTTATGAATAATTAAGAGACTCACACTAATAAATATCTTGACTAACGTTAAAGAGACCACAGATATTTATAATGCATAGAGATTTACACAGTCTGTTAACAACGCTTACTATAATTTCACTAGAAAACCCAGCATCTGGGCTGACTCAAAAAACCCTATTAGAACGTTCTGTAACTATTAATACCTTAAAAAACCTAATCACTGTTTTTAAGTTTGTGATGATATGCACTGATAACCCACATTGTGTGCGGGCTCGTCAATTAATGAAGTGAAGCTTTTAGCAGGTAGATTTTAGGGAAACATTAAATTGTGTCCACTATATATAATGACCATGACATTTATAGTGTAATGCACGGACGGTACAACCAATAAATCTAGTTAATTACACTCTAGAAATTTATCAAAGGCTTGGCCTAAATTCATGCCACCTCATCAAATCAAAAGCAGCCTTCGGGTTAAATGGTTTAGACTGTGATAACATCAATTTGAAATCATATTAATATGATAACGTTATGTTTATATGGTGGGATGAGCTCATGTTTATTATGTGGAGATATTTTGGAATTTTGTCATAGAAACGATGGTTAATTTAATTAAATCAACCGTTGATTATGGTACCAATGACTGCTTGACTATTCAATTAATTTAATATAATTTGAAGGTTACACAACAATTAAATTCTTTGGACAATAAATTATTAAATTTTCTAAAAGGAACTAAATGTAATGTTTATATCCTAATAAGTAAAATTTTCTGTCTCTTCATAAAACTTATATGGAATTTGAGTATTGATCCATTATTGGATCCGAAATGCCGATTTCTTTGTGGGTTAAAATTACAATTAAAAAATAAATATCATAAAACTTAAAATTATCACACAATAAATAATAATAAAAAAAACAAAAATATATATATATATGCATCGTCGCGTATTTACAGAATTTGTCAAAAATTGCTTTGTTTAAATTAAAATCACAGTTTTAAGTCACATTTGAAGTGTTATTCTACAAATTAACGGGACGATAATCATATACATATTACACAGTCATCAACTGCGGCTGAACTCGCATCAAGATTGTATTCTTCAGAAATGTCAACTTAATTCATATTTAGCAAAGTAATTTATTAAATAGGCATAAATCAATTGTGACAGCTTCATTGAAAGTCTAAGCTGCAGCGAAAAGCAAGTAACACCCAACAAGGTGACAGAAATGTCTTGATGTGATTCAGCACACTCTTTGTTCGAGTATAAGACTCTTGGACATACTAGTCAGTAGCGGCTACAACCCATGTGAAGCCGCAGTCACGACAGGAATCTTTTACATACTGTGTGCGTGTTCCATACGGTCCCAATCGATGATACTGAGAGCGGTTTGCAAAGAACAGTGCAGGGTTGTTTGAAGGCAGCACTGTAGCACGGTAATTCCACCTGGGATCAGTGATATTAGCCATCAGATTGAGGATATCTCTGCCTGCACGTACCACTTCGACATCTTGCTTTTCTATTGGACGGGGCTGAGGTTGTGGAAACGGTTGATATAACTTCTGAAAAAAAAATGTTATGCTACAAAAGATATCTATGGATACTTTAAGGTTAATTATAAGGTAATACAATATACATACACATACATATTATTGATGTTTGAAGACCAGATACTAATTCTTGTTTATATAAGAATTATCACATATAATAAAACAAATATAAAGAGTCAAAGTTGCTAACGTCATATAACTTCTTAAAAATCTTTCCATAATCACGCGTCAAATGTACATAACATTGATAGCGTAAGATGTTCGCCATTACGGAATATTATGAAAATAGAGGGGTCAAGGCCAGGACGAACGCAAACAAAATATTTGCAAATTATCTAATATGCATAGCTCACCTTTTCTGTGGTCTGAGGACTAGATGGCAAGGAGTCATTGTTAAGAGACTCGGATTTGAGCGAACCCAATGACCCGATACCACTAGATTCACTGGAGACAGATGGGCTTGGACTCGTCTGGGACTTTGCAAGGCCTGCTATGTCTATGATATGGCTAAAAGAGTTAAATTTTTCCGTCTCCAACCCAGATAACGGTAGAGCAACTGACAAAGCCATATCTGGAAATAAAAATGCACATTTAATTCCACTTTACACGTGCATAACGCTAAGTGCGTGCTAACAACTATGTTGACAGCATCTAACGCGCCAAATTTTTCCACTCGTTATTATATTACACTTTAATTCGTTTTCTTATAGCTGAGTTACTCAAAATGTCTATTTGCACTGCATAATAAAAACAATAATTACCGAAAAGCGTAATTCCTGATATGAACAAGCCTCGACGTTGCTAAATGAGATCGAACATTTACTAAGTGAAGTTGGCTTCTAAAGATACAATAACCTCACGTTTGTAGGTATTGTGGACTAGCGGGTGGCGGCAAACGGATATTGTAAATGTCGGTAAAACAGTTTATTACGCAGTAAACAAGTAACCCTATTGCAAATTATTCAATATTTGATGGCTCAATATTTGTTAGGTCCAAAGTTAACACACGAATAACCTCACTAAAATAGTGCTTAATTATACTTAATAAATGGACCACCCGTATTAAACAATGAAATAAAAAATACTAAATAAAATCGTTAAGACTTACGTATGAGACTGCCATCTAGTTAAAAATAGCTGATTTAAAATAATGTAATTGAAACCATACTAAAGTGTGTAAAAGCGCCCTCTAGTCAAAGAAAAGAGCTAGAAGCAACACCGTGTTGTCCAAGCCGATGTTCGATAAACATTAAGTTCTTATGTTCAAAAACAGATGGCGCTTCCAACATTTTGGTGGACTAACTTTGCTTCAATATATCTTTTTCAAAACAAGTGATGTCGACATAAAATACAATAAATTTAAAGCTTATTATAATTACAAAATATAATCATGTCATTATATTTCAAATCCTTATATAACTGACTTATATCACACTTACATAACTTATATATTTCAAAACATGTAGAATATGATTTAAAAGTCATACCATAATTTTAAGTATTTTACCTATTTTATTTTTATTACAGTTCATGAGAAATGCCTAAGAAGAAGAAACAGATAGTTAAAGGCGGCCTTATCGCTGAAAGCGATCTCTTCCAGGCAAACATTGGAATAAGTATCTAGAAAAACAACAAAAAAGAAAATAAGGCTAGGATATTTTTAAATTACAATAGATACATTACTTTAAAGGTGATTTTTTTGTACAATATTTTTCGTAAATCTATAACAACGACCATAGAATAGACATAAGAAGCCTTATTATAGAATATTCTTTGCACGAACTTTAACTTGGGTCCCATAACGATTGGCGGATTTAATAACTGTGTGTATAATATTTTTTTTTGATTTACTGTAATATATATTTACCTAAAGTCTATGTCGCTTTTTATTGTGTAATATCCATTACATTTATAATTCAAGTAAAGTGCTTGTTGGGGCTTTTTTAAATTTCGTCATCATGATTTTTATTATTATATCTTACAATCTCACTGCGTGAGGAATATTCATTTTCGTGCGTATAAATAAAGAATAAATGTATCTTATTTATTACATTATTACAAGACCTAAACGTATTTGGAAGCTAAGCAGTATGATTTATTAATTAAACCTGAGGTCTGTTTTTGTTAATTGCCTGGGTTTGCTTGCCCATAGACAGATGCTATGTGGGGACACACGAGACGAAGTCCCCAAAGGTCCTTAAAGGCGTAGCGATATATACCATAGCCCTGACACAAAACGTTTATGTAGCTCGTCAACAAACTAAATAAAATATATAATCTATAAATATAGGCTCATTAAAATGTATAATCTATGTAACGATGGGACAGAAATAACCACTAGGTATTCTATATTTGAAATATGTCAATAAAACAATCAATCAGATTTCACTTCACAATTAATGTAAGTTTATTATTCTGTTCTTGTTATATATATTTAACTGATTTAAACAAACAAACCAGAAAGCTTTTTTTATTTATTATAATGAAAATGTAAATGTTCTACGTTTTCTTAACGATTCGGGTCATATAAAGGTTATCTTTGCAGTAATTTTGACTGACATGCCTTAGTTATGCATAGCTATGATCGAATCGATCTGCTATGAAAAAAGCTTTTAAACATTTAAACAAATATGCCACTGCTGGTTTCAATACGTTTTATTGTGTGTAGACGTGTAGTATTAAATACGAACTTGATGTTAGACTAAAAGTTAATTGTTATGGAAAGATTGGTAGATTAATGCATTTAGGTAAGCTTTAGTGATAGCAACTTAATTCAATTGAATGTTGTTTTTCGAACCAACGTGGTGCCTATAATTTATAGAAAGTGCATTATATGTTTGTTATTTTTTTATCGAATATTATCAACAGATAACAGAATTAGTAATTTGCAACCATTGATTGCGGCACAAATAAGCGGCCTAATTATGTAAATGTACGATCGACGATCATTCAGTAATTGCTCGTCTCGGTGTCTCGATAAGCGAATTCTTATTTCGCCACTTAGTCCGTTCAATAAAATAATAATAGTAAACATCCGTGCAAATGGCCGGCGAGGGCCCGGGCGGGCGGGGGCCGGGGCAAGGGGCGCGGGGTGCGCAGGCTGGGGCTTATCGATTCGCGCCCGCGCGACACACTGTATCTATCCTCTCATCGAAGCCCGTTTGCGGGCCTCACAAAGAAAGAGATAGGTTTCGCCGACTTTGATCCTTTTGTTTTTGGGCAGCGTCCGGCGATGCGGGCGGGGGCTGAAAAATGTGAAGGGGCGCTGATTGGCCGCGCCGGTACCGCCCCCCGCGAGAGCCTCCGCAGCCTCGCTCGGAGGCCCTCAGTTCAAGGGCGGTTGTCGCACAGCTCGGCGATTTGTTTGGGTTCATCTATTTATAAATAACTGTTAAAAAGGGATATAATCTTAAATATATTTTATTTACATTATTAATTTGTTGATCTCATTTTTCATAACTAGTAATTGTCAAAGGTAACTGATCCGTAGGAGTTAATAAAATGTGACACTAACAATTAACTTTAGCTTTGCTCAATAAGTTTATTGCCAAATTTTCAAATGGCTCCTTATTTTACCCTTTCAGGATTAGGAAAAATAACAACCCGTTTATAATATAAAATCAAATCCGTTTAATTGTATATCTATAAAGATATGTTATTCTGATAACGTAAGAACTTTCAAAATGCGTCCATACATTCAGAGAAAAAATTAAACTAAAAACCTTCAAAGTTAAGCAATTTAATAGAGAAAGCTCAGATATCTATTTGTTTTTATGCGGGAAAGGCCTAACTAGCTTCCTCATTAAGGATTTGAACTTCAAGGTCTATAATAAATAACTGCCTCTGTGGCATAGTGGTTAATACATGTACGACACGCAGGCCTGCGTTTGATTACGATGATACCTGTTAGGCGGTATACGGCATAGGTTTCTTTATAGGAGACTAAACGAGTTTTAACCAGAATACATTCCAATGGAGGCCACTCCATTATATTTTACTGATGATATTTAATGGCATCTCAATGCTTGTTATGGTTAAAAGTTAGGATCTTTCGCCAACTATAATATCATATTTTTATTTATGGTGGCGGCGTATTTGTTTATATATTTTCCTCATAGAATCGTATAAGGGATTACTTGTACTACTTCAGTACCTACTTCAATAATTTTCTTATATCTAGGGTTATACACACTGGTTAATTTGAATTTCGTTCGTTGAATTTCTTTAATTTATTATCGACAAAATACTCATATAGTCAATGTGTGGTTAGTATAGTTGTTTTTTGTTTATGACCGTAGCCAAAAAAACACATACACAAGAATTAAAGGTAAAAATATTTCTTAAATAATCATGTCCAAGTTTCTTTAATAATCATTGACGTCTTTGCAAGTATAAAAGTTAATAGCCAATTTTAAGAAAAGATATGTACCATTAAATATTTGTGTACGTGTTTTAAATGTTTATCAAATAATTGTAGGATTTTATATACTCGACAGGTTCAAACTTGCTTAGCCGGTGATTCAGCAAGGGCCAACGTGTTGGAGGTGCTCGCTCGAAAAAAATTAATAAAATGGCAAACGTAGGTTGTAACAGTCCACTCATTAGATGCCTGTCATCGATGAACTGTGCTCTGAGGACATGCGACGCTGATCCATTTAGTGATAGTCTCCATGTCTGCAGACGCAAATTGTTCAAACCTTGTTTCGCCAATAGAGTCCAATTTAGGAACGTTAATTTCTTGTTTTATTTCTGTGTGTAGAGTTTTTTTTGTTTTATATATGATTGTTTAGTTGTTTCCTTTTTTTTAAAAATTGTATACCTGTAATGCTGTGCATCCCTATAATTTATGCACATACATGCCTTGTGTGTTTTTTTTGTAATTTTGTTCGGCTTATGTTGGTATGTGTGTTGTTGGTGTGCCTTATTAAATAAATAAAAATTGTTCGACTCGACCAAAATCATTAACTCGACTAAATTTGTGTTGTTCTGAACTGATTATAGAATATATAACTAATTAATTACTCGCTACAAGACTAACATAGACATTATATAAGAGTGTGTTAAACTAACATTCTAAAAGTACTAGATAAACACTTGCATTATGATTCTTATGGACATTTAAAAAACAAAATTTACTTACAAACATTGAAATCGTATAAAAACTGATGATTTCTGAATAGTCGATACTCAACTGGAGTGGGACAAAGCTAGACATTTATCTAAATGGCAAGGCAATAGGCATAGCATTTCAGGTTGTATGATAACAAATGACAAGTCCCGGTGTCACGTCGATCATTCCTCCGGTGAAATGGCGTCTTTCGACGGCATTTATCGATACGGTGCAATAATGCGATGGTAGACGTATACAAAAATCAACTCATATCGTGGTACAGCCTTAATGTTCTGTTATATCATATGTTGGTTTTAAAAATTAACACTAAATAATATTAGAAATGGTTAAAGTAAAAACACGTTTACCTACTCTACGTAACTACGTTTTCTCTAAAATCGCAAATATTACAAACTAATTAAATCGTTCTCTGCCACAGGGATCAAACTTTTTAAATTTGTTTTAGTTTCGTGTTTTGTTTTATTTTAAGTTATATTAATTAAATCATCTGCAATACCGAAGAGGTTAATGAAAATGTTTATATTTTTGCCATGTAAGCGTTGCGTTACGAAATATGTTTACGTGTGTTTTCTCGTAAGTCGTGACAGAGTGACAGGTAAATGAACGCGACCATTCGAGACTGCAACATGTCAATATGATGATGTTCCTTGTGCTATGTTAAAATATACCTTGTTTTATAAAAATTACGGTCTGATTTTGATAAAATCTGTCGTGTATGCCTTTGTTTGGGTTTTGACTGAGATTGATTTGACTATTTTGTTCAATCCGGTTCAGCCTGTCGTAGTAAAAACTAAGCTAAGGTAGTTATAGCATATTTTCAAGGCAATGAATCTGTGTAATGTGTTAGCGTCGCATCATCCGGAATCAGACCTTGTATACATAGTCTTGCCAAAAATATTGTTAATAATAAAAAAGAATATAGGTCTACTGTACGAAACTTTTCTTCTATGCAGTGTTTTAGTTGAATACATTCATATAAAACAACTTTACAATATATAAAAAACTTATTGGAAGGTCTCCATTGCCTGCAATACCTATCTTCAGTCTTTTTAATATTGAGGCCATTTCTCTCAAACTACTTCTATGGGAAAATTCTTAACAGTCATATGAATTGATTCTGTTTATCTCCAAATTTTCATGTCAATTAGTACAAGCTTTACTGTCTCAAACTGACCAAAAAGCCTGAAGGGCCCATTTTTGGTTATTGGACATGGTGTTAAGGGGCTTACCCACCATCTCAAGAATGGTATCTTGATATAGTTGTGCCAATGTTTTCACGCATTTTCCATTGGCAGTTAATGTCATAGACACAAAATTGTCTTTATGTGTTTATGGTTGCACGTGATATACTCGAAGATTCTTAAAATACGTAATTGAAACTATTAGTAGTAAGTTATACAACATTTTTAGCGATAGTGTCGTTCTACCACAGATACTTTATATTATCGTTATTTTTCGGATTCCGAAACTCATATTTGATATTTTATTTATGGAGTACATTGTTATTGACTAAAGTACAGATAATCCTTCTTAATTTCCCATATCATTTAAATTTTTTAATTGCAAAAGGAATACATTCTTGAATTTGTGGCATAATACCTGTTTAGTTAATAGTAATATCATATTTACCTTGTCCCTAAGCGACGAAATATTTAAATAGACACGGCTATCTTTAGATAGAACGCCCCAATTCACATGCGTGAGCCGCGTGATGGATGAGTCCGACGATCAGACCCTTGCCCCTCCCCCCGGGTGCCTCCCCCCCCTGAATCCCCCTTAACAACAACCCGACCTAAGTCCGCTAGGTGATCCATTTCGTTGGCATTTTTGCGTAATCCCCGTTTATAAATATGAAATTGAAGGAAGACCTACTGATGCTTAATCGACTGTAGGTCGGGGTCATCCGTCCCTATGAGAATAATTTATGAGAAGGGAAAAGTATTGGGAAAATGTCATTTAACACTTGCGAAACATGAGTCATTATTGGCGTTCGGATAAGTTAACATTAACTGTTTTGCGACCTGTTACGAGTAATTGGGAAAACATAATTGTATACAACGTTAAATGATTGTAAAATTTTGTAAATCCGTGAATTAAAATATATAAATGATAACCTTATTCAACACTTCTTGAAATCTTATGTAATCACCAATTACATATAAAGCCTTCACATTTAACGAACGAAATAAAAGCCGGAAAATAAGTTTCCAAATCATATAAGGAAAGCAAATCAGAAATGCAAATTATAGTAATTGTAATCAATATATTGTGCAGTGATTATACACGATGCTTGATTATAGATAATTATAGTTGGGGGAGGCAGGATGCCCAAGCTAGCGAGTATAGGGCTGGCATTCATAAAACGTGTAATATTAACTGAACTAAATGGTTATTCTATTGAAGCTTTCAAATATAGTGTTATTCTAATCAATACCGAATTGACATTGACAGACGACAATTGACAATACTTTTTTAAGGTACAGCATGTACCTAAACCATGTTGTAGCGTCCTGACACGCTGCCATAGTTTGTCCTTCCTTAACAATGTTGTGTAGAAGGAGGTTAAATCGGTGGAGTATGCATTACCAATACGTATTAAAATAATGAATGTAGTGTACTGGCAACCCTAGTCCATGATGAGCGATTTGGGTATTATTTGCGCTTTATTTGGGTATTTATTGCGCTTGAGTGACGGCGCAGATACGCCGTGTATGGCGGTTCCCCTGAGGACGTTGTCCCTCGGGCACTGCGGACATTGATTTACTAATGTTTGGGAACGAGTTTAAATATTTTAATAGCTCATTATTCCATATTAACATTGTTACTGCATGTTTTCATCACTTGATTCGCACTGTGTATTTTCAAAATGACATGTATTTTAATGAAGTAATTACACTTAAAAGCTTATAGTTTGGTTTGTGTATGCATTTGGTGTGGGGAAAAGGCTTTGATGCGCCTCCGAGTATTTATTCTACTTACCTACAACTCTAACTATTACAAGGAGTCAGCAAGTGGTATGTAGTTAGAGAAAACGCTTTCAAGAGAACAGAGTTACGCTGACCATATGAAATCTCAAACATCAATCCAACTATAAGAGATTTTTTTACCAATATGATAAAAATGTATTTAAATATCGTTACAATATCTAAATTTATTTAACGCCACGTTAAAACTATCAGTTTTCCTATCATAACACGCAAAGTTCAATAACACCGTTGAATCGTTTTAATAAGCTAATTTGCCTGTTCACAATTCGCACCCCGAGCCCCCAGGCCACATAACCATCTAATTTCCACACGAACGATTCCATAACAATATCCGACACTAATAAAGGTCTTAATCCTTCCATCCGTACAATATTGAAACTCTAATTGGCATTAAAGTCCGTTGAAAGAATTGAGGTAACCCCCAAACAAGCGCTTATCATCACATCACCGCACTGATCCCTATTCAAAATACCTATCTGTATTTGGTATCACCCTCAGGTATCAGTTATGTGTTAGATTGTATATGGCTAGGACATTGTTAATGTAGGTTGTTCGGTATATATAAAGGTCAATTTTGCAATTTTTATTTTGTGGTTGAGTATCCATATGCATTACCTCGCTGTATCGCAATGCTTATTTTAATAGATATTGGCCAAACGCACTGAAGTTGACTGAAGACTGAAGTCTTTTGGTAAACAATTATACAATATCGTGCGTTAAATCTTTAGAATCGCTACGAAAGACAAACACTATGGGTAAATTAGAGCTATGTGAGGGTTGAAAATCAATAATCAAACCTCAACTCTGTTCTTTCATTGTTTAGTTATTTTTTATAATATATAAAGTACTGTTAGTTGATATATCCTAAATAATTACACCGGCAATCTGCGGCAAAATCCGGGGGTTAAACCATCATTAAATTGTGGCTTATTTGATTAAAACGCTGATAATTAATTGCGATTGAGTCTTTTTTCTTAATGTCGTGATGTTTTTTGTATAACACATATGTTTTGTGATTGTAAATGTTATATATTTATACATAGCAATAAAATACACCGTCCATACCTAACATTTTGATTGTTTTATTATAGTTATCTATAAATTTATCTATAACAGTTGCAATGCTTGACAGAGAATGAGTACCAGGTTCGATACCCCGGCACGTAGTGCGTGTGTAAATTTGTGAATATATCTGTTGGCTATTGGCTGGTCTGGGCGTTATAATATGTTTGAATGAAAAATACAGTCGTCTATCAGTTAGCATTACAAGTTATAAATTGTGTAAAATGTATCCAATATTTGTTTATTATTATAATGTTTCTGGGTTTTCTGCCTAATGTACAGTACATACATAACAACGTATTTATGAAATTTTGTACCACCATTATGTTTAAGCTGGTATTTTCACTTACATATATGTTTATTTGGCTTTACGTATGTGCGATTGCAGAATTATATTTATACACAAATATATCATCATGAAAATACTGTACCAATAAAAAAAAACAAAATATTTTCGATTCATCTTATAACGACGCGTCACATTTATCAAACTAATCTCGCGTTCATGACGTTTCTGTATATTCTGCCCTAAAATTGTTGTTTTTTTAGACAAGTGTGTTTCTTCTCACGATACTCTTATAAAACAGTATCGTGAATTAATTGCATTATTTCGTGTTGAAATAATATTAATGGTTACGATTAGGGGATGCTGCACCCTTCTAATTATTTATAGTCGTTATAGAGTAATGGTTATATGAATTATTGCATTAATTATCGCTATCTTACATAGGGTAATTTGGTTACTCATATTGAAAATGATTAAGATACTTTTTTAGTGGTTTTTATTAGAATAATCTCAATATACAGCCGCCTTCGCCTCCAGTCTTCGTTTTGATGGAAATGAATAGAAGAGGCTACTTTGACCTCATATTACGAATTATATTTTATAAAAAGTTTATAAAACTTAAAAAAGATGAACATACGAAAAGCACGAATACAATAGGACTACGCGTAGTGTCGACGCTTAAGCACGAAATAAATATGTAAACTTTTTCACCATTCATCCATCACCAACAATCAAACTTGGACACCGAAGTAATTCTGCTACTTTATTTAATAAACATTACTCAGGCGAGTAGTAGATACGTTATTTACTTAAAGTATCAAAAGTTATCGTTGTTTATTTAAGTCATATTAAAAATATATTTAATTGAAGTTTTACATGTGTATGTAATTGTTATTGTCAATTTAAAATCTTTATTTGAAGTATTTTATGGTGAAAATGTTTTTTGAAAATTTAATTAATTTTGAGTAGGAAAGAACGATCGATCTATTAACAATACAATCTATATTCAAATTGGCCCGCCGTAGATTCATCGGTCACCTTTTGTTTTGGCCAAAGTGTTATTGTTCCTCAATATTCCGACGAGTGGCGAGTCAGTGTCCGGAGGGAGTATTTCACGTGCGGATGAATCTGACCTTTCTGACTCCGGGGAACGAAATGCCATCATGTTTTCATTTTTTCTGCGCTCACTCGACGACACTCGATTAATTTTTCACGGTACGCTTGTCAAAATGTGATTTAATATAGCACGGAAGGGTTGACCGTGCTTTGACGTATGATGCGTACTCGCGTCTCGCTCGAAATTCACTAAATGACAAACGTTTGTATGTGGATTTATCTGTTGGTGAGTGCTTTGTTTTATTATCTTCATAATATTTTTTTTTGCAATAAGGTAACATAGGTACAGTCGTAGAAACTTCAAGAAAAATATTAGCATTCAACAATTGATGCGATTACACGAAAAATAGGTGCCGAAATTTCCAATTTGCCCGTCACTCCGGATTCCAATAGGAAGCGGCGATAAATGGAGTCACATTCCAATATGTCACCGGTACCAATTCGGCATTCGCGGTTTGGGATGTTCCCCATACGTCGCATTGAGCTTGCCCGCGCGCATTCCACCCTAATGAGATCCTAACGCTCAATACACACAGTAATTGCATTCTTAGTGCTTGTACAACACTTAATTATATTTTCATATCTTTACACATTTTCAATACCATTTATGCAATGTTCGCATGTCTGATTCAGTTAGCGCAATCTGTTCTGTTCTGTTCTGCTGTCCATAATGGTAACCCATTACGGATAGCAGAACAGACGGTACCAATGATCGACGTACGGTAATGTACGGTTAGCATATTTCTGGTTTGAATGTTATTTTATAAAGTATATGTTTTTATATATATTGTTACCACGTAATATAGGCTTTTGTGACCTACTGGCTAACATCACTTGATAGTAGATTGCTATTGATGTCATCCAAATAAACCAATAATACAAATCTTTGACATTGTTCACAAAAAAATGCAATTTTCCGATTCAACAATAAAATCGAATCACATTAGAGTAATATAAATTTGCCTTCATAACGTATTCAGTGCGTTGTACAAAACATAGGCTAAATAAGGTGAAAGGGTCGCATTAGGCAGGCGACACACGAAAGCGGGGTATTAGGCGGGCAAAACACGGGCAAAATGCTTGTCACGTTACACGTTATGCGCCAGTATATCGGCGCCATTGCCCGATCTGATTTGAAATATTTTCACGGAATCACTTATGCGCTCTTCACGAGTTGAAAGGATAGGTGATTTGTATATCGCGTGGTTGGAGTTAATTTTTCATATACGAATTAAGTTATTTTGAAAATACATTTACGGTTTAAACGTGTTACGTTTCAAGGTTAAAAATAAATTATTCCATTTGAATGATTTTGTACCTTAGCTTCGTATTTAATTCTCCTGCTGTATCTACTCAGTTTTGAGTTAAGGCAAATAAGGTTTGAGGCAAAATAATTTAAAAAAATGTGCTCAATTAAGATCCAAAAACAAGTTCCTTTTAACGGCTTTGTCTCGCCGATTCGTATTCTTAAATAATGTAACTAATATTGTAAGGATTTTTTAAAATTTAAAATATTAATTAATAATCTTTGTTAGCTATATAGAATTACTTATTGATGTCATATTCTATAAGGAACGTCTTGCATGAATCCCCTTTTCATCAAATTCACAATACGATCCAAAATTCCTTAATTTCTGTACCACCAAAGTAACACAAGCATTGTTGTTTTATGAAAATTAGAAGTACTTATTACAATATAACGGCAATCTCATACTAAAACCCCTATTATATAAGTTACTTTTATTTATTGATTTTTATAGCACTTCTACAGTGGTTCTACAGTCATTTAACTCATCCTGAAATGCGCAATAGTTTATAAGTAGACAAAATTCTCCAAGAAGCCCCAGATCACCCCAGACGCCACATGAACCAGCAAAGTCCACACACAGAAACGGTCACCGTGAGATACATTTTTCTGTGTCCCAAAAACCCGATTTATATTTAGTTAAAGTAGATATCGTAATTCAAGTCGCGTACATTCACGGTTCGCGTCACGACTAAGTCCTTGTAACAATCATGAGTTCCTAGTATACATACGTGTTATTATGTTCGAAAAGGAGGTAATATATTTTTGTACTAAAGACGTAAATATTATTCAATAACAAATGTATTGGAGCATCCGTTTCATTGTCAACATTATGTATTGATTTGCATAGAATTGGCCAGACTGGCTCAAACGTATAATTAATTGAAGTACAACCACGCTACAGAGGCATTTACCGTGATATATTTTGTTTTAAGCTGTAGATTGTCTGTATTGTAATTAACCTTATTATTCGTATAATATTTATGTTTACATAACTAGTCGTTGTTGTAAACAATATGAACCTTATTTTCTATAGTTATAATTGCATATTTATACAGTGTAAGCCGTATATATTATATAATGTCCATCATAAATTCTTTAATTGGTATCGCTAGGCTGTGTCGAATTGAAAAAATTATAAAATGATTTAATTCTATAGCCATCTGGTGTTGCCGCGAATATCTAAGAAACTGTCATCGGTAAAAAAATCGATTAAATCTTACGCAACACAGAACCTTGGGCAGCTGTGCGCGTGCGCATCACCTGTCCCACGTGGCAAAAGATAATAGCGACAACAAAGCAACCGAAAATTTCTATTGTTAGAAACTCAGACGCATTGATTTTAGGTATTGTATTTTTATTACAGAACCGTTGCAAAGACACACCTGAGGAACTTCATCTCGAAGTTAAACAAAAATATCGTCACGCAGGATTTCGGACGAAAATTCTAGACAAATAAAGGCCTGCCACGCCTCCGCATTTACGAATCTTATAAAAATGGTTTAACATATAAATACAGAACCGTAATTATAAATTATAATTCAATCTAAAGCGCCGTTTTAAATAAAGTTTAAGAATTATGAGAACAATTTTGAAATATAACTTTTAGGAAGTACTTATATTCATCTTAATGTATTATAAATGATTGTGAACTATGAAGGAATAATCATATACTTTTTATAAGTTAAGCGACACCAATAATCTACAGCTACTATTAATACGACAACGTCATAGAACTTAATTCGCGCTAACGAAGATCTCTTATTGGGTTAAACATAAATAAATTTTTGGCCACTGAAGTCAGTTCGGCCAGTCAGTGTTATCAACTGTTCGAGGATCCTACATTCTCGGTTGGGAAAAGCATTCCCATCTCCACATATGTATCCAATGATATATAAAGTCAAAACGTCAACGCCAGTACAACATTTTGTAAAATCCAGACCACACGCCAACCACATTTGAGCGACGTAATTCCGAAAACCACTAAAATAATATATTGCATAAATTGCGTTACTGCTGCTATTAATTCTTTTCATTCATTCATAGACACGCACAGACTAGCAAGAAACAGTACATTACCTGTCCGACACTACTTCGTTCAGCTTTCAATAATTTATTGATTATTTTATCAAATTGAATGTATGCTTTAACCCATTGTTTTAAGTTATATTTTCGATTGTACGCGGATGGCAATTTTATTGTCCTGCAGCGTTATCCACAATTGCTCGCCGATTGTCAACGTCCGAGTCGTATTTTAAAGATTTTTACGACAAGTCGTATTTTATTACGGGCATCTGTCAAGGTGGCCGATTTGGCTGTGTTAGTAATAAATTTACACTGAAATTTTTCAAAAGTAAAAATATGCACGGAAAATATATTCTTTAACTAATTTGGGGTTTAACAGCGTTACAGTGATGTTATTGTCTCTAGCTCATCACGTTACAAAGTATTTGATACGACAAACTATTAATTATCCAGCATTAAAGACGTTTCATTACACGCGTAAACAAAAGACATTATATAAGAAAGATAAAAATGATCATATCGTTAGCTTCTTATTTCGAACAAATCCTGGCATTGTTTGAATATTTTCCTACTTATGTTACTTAACCTTGGTTTACCTGACAAGTACTTGCCTACGCAGAATCGCACAATGGTCTTAATTTTTTTCAACTTCAAGCGAACTTTTTCGGCATACATTCCAAAGGGACACCTGGTCGGAAACGATCCCCGGGGGTCCGATACCCTGATTGATAGAGGTCCCGTCGCAAACGTGATTTTCGCAACACAATACCAGAAAAATTCATGGCCGCTTGATTTGAAACGCTCCGGCGTCGTGGAGTCTGTAAAACAATGAATGATAGAGTTTGTGAATGGTCCCAGAAACAAAAATCCTTTTTCGTTCGGTAGTGGGTGGGCAGGATGTCAGGTGAATTATTGAAGCAATTGCTTCAATGAATCCAGGATGGAGAAAAAAATATCGAGTGTTTTATAACAGAAACATTTTTCGAAGAATTTGAATTTAAAATTAATTCGAGTTATTAGTAAGTGTTTGTACGTCAAATCGTTCTCGACTCGAATCGTCAAACGTTGATCAGTCTGTGAATAAAAAAATAAGATAAATAATAATTAAGAGAGCTTAACGTTTACGACTGCACACATATAATGTAATGAAGAGATATAAATAATTTCGATGCTTTATATTTTAATGGCCCCCGTTACTCTTCCTAAACAATGTGTGATGATTGATCTCATAATGAATATGTATATGTTAAATGAAGATAAGATCCCACAAAATAAAGAGAAAGAGTCACTCCTCCCAAAGGAGTGATTGTCGACGGCTGCCTACCTCAGTACCAGATTTTAATCTCAGATAGCTGAACGAGCTGCGAACATTTTACATAAATTCTAAAGTTACTACCTTGTTAACAAACTGCACTGTTTGATTATGAGATTGCTGATAAATGAGTATTGTGATGTAATTTGGATATGAGAAAAGTGGCACTGAAACTCTTTTTTATTAGGTGCTATACATTTTTTATTTATCCTGCGAGAAATCATTGTTGAAAATACATAATTTTGTAAATTCAGCAATAAATATATACAAAAATAAAAAATTACAGCATTTATGTATCATGCAATGCTCTAACCTTTTCTTCTATTGTCCAATAGACAATAATAGTTTAAAAAAAGAATTCATGAATTGGTTTACAACGCACAGTGTTTTTATCGAATACCTTCATACCTACTTCAAATGTAACTAAATCGTTATATATTACTTGCATATTTTTGCAATTTTACTGTTGCATTTTTAAAACCAGTCAAATATATAGCGACTAATAAAACATCTAAGACAAAACACTAAATAAAAACGGAATATCCACAACCCTTCTAATTAATAGACATCACTGTCTCTTCCATCCGCGAGGGTTGACAGCGCTTAAGTTTTTATATGCTTCCTCACCTCTGAGGAACACAGGATAATTACTTTTTTCCACCAGCAACTTTCAAGTGCAGTGCTTCAAACTCGCTACACTTAAAAACTCATATTTGGAAGTTTTTTAAAACGTTCTATTAGCTTTAATTAAGGGAGTATAAGTGGTTCTTATGGTAACGTAATTTTATGCGAATCATCGGATAAGTACGTTATTTTATATAAATATATATATTTGTGTATATATGATCTCTGGCGTCCCCCAATTATGCATGAGACAGTTTTTTTTTTGCATCGTAACGATTTATTGTTTTCGTTTCGGAATTTTACAATGCCTTGTTTGGGTATAAGATTTCTGTTATCACACGACATTAATTATAACAAGTGTTATTGTTCACATAGATAATAGACAAAAATAATATAGACATAGAGGAAAAAGTATGTGAACCATGTTTATTTAAAATAATTATATTACTTAAAAGATATGAAGAGAACTTACGTCGAAACTGATGACAATTTAATACTTATTCTTGATACTTTATTGTAATGATAAGGTTTGTCAAAGTATAACTAACACAAGTGATTGCAGTTAGCGTCTTTGAAACAATAGAAATAAACTGATGAAAATTTAAATGGTGTACGATAATTACAATTATTATATGACATATTTTAATATCCTGGTAAAAAATCCTAAGATGCGAACAATTCTATAGGCTGAAATTCAATAGTTGGATTACAAGATCTCCCCGGGTGGGCCAAGATAGGGTTGCTACAACTTTATAAACTAATATAATTTTATAGCTTAATGTAACTAGGCTCATTATTATTGTCAAAGCTTGTTAATCAGGCTGGTTACTTATTTGATGTACCAAACCGGTAAAACACGTTTTAGCTTTATATTTTGTTATTTTATAATATCGTAAATTTAAATATTAACTTAAGGTTAATGATACGTTACGTTGGTATTTAGTTAAAAATAAAGTTTTTGAGACATTTGTTTGACCACGTTTTGCATATATATTTCGTTATATGTATAGTGTTTAATATAGTTTCTAATTCATTATGTTTAAATTTAAATGCATTAGAAATATATATATTTTTTGAAGTTCAACCCTATTGAACTGCAGGTATTGTAGAAGTCTCGCGGCCTGATTACTCCTGCTATTGTGTCTCAGACATAGGACGCAATTAAGTATTAGACTGGTTTTTATGACACCAAATATAACAATTAAGGATTGTACAAGTGTCTTCTAGAATGTTTAATAGGATCGTAGTAGAATTAAGTAAATAAGTTCTCGCCATAAACATTGATAAGTAAACCCGCAGACTTGTTAACAAGTGCAGTGCCATTGCACGCCACTTAAGTGGTAAATTTGAGGAAGCTGTCATCTGAACACAGCTCGTCGCGATCGCTGAAGTGGTCTGCTAACGAACACGCGTGTCAAAGCGAAACACTTCATTAGGTGAGCGAGGCCCCGCTTCCCGCCCCCGCCCCGTACGCCGCCCGCCCTTCCTCCAGGCTCTATTTAGTGGGCGTCTTACCGACTCCGCTGCGCTAATTAGACGACGCCGACTCTCTTCTCATTAGTGGCGAAATTATGCAGTTTGCCGTATTCGGGTTAAATGTGAGGTCGAGATGTCGAGCCTTCTGAAAATATAAAATATTTTCAACCCAAAAGATACCTGATAATAAACAAATTCGTGCATATCTCAGAATTATTATGAATACACTCAACCCACTAAAGTGATATGGTACGGCGTATAAATTTAATTAGAATGAACAAAAGAACGCTGGCTAATTAAAATGCGAAGTTGAAATGTGTCCGAAAATGCAAACGATAAAATTCCCTCCTCATTTAGGTAAACTGGCGAAAAGCATATTTGTAAGGGAACGTCCTCTCGGGCGAACAACGTTTATCTACAGCACATTGGGTTAATGAATAGGGGAGGAAGAATGAGAAGTAGGCATTATTTTAATTAGGAAAAAAATATTCAACATTCCTACGGAACCTAGGGGTTCTCGTGAACGGGATGAGTAGGCTAGGGTAATGGACGAGTCAGTGAGGTTGGCTAACTGAGCAAGTTAATAAATTGCGCTCAATTCTGACAGTGCGCGCCTCTTTACTGCAAAGAGCACACACACTTTGTTTTCGTTGTAGGCAAACGGCTAGAAAATAAAGCTTTCGATTCAACGGCGCCCACTAAAAATACACATAGGTGAGTTTTCAGAGCCAACAGTGTTTGCCATTAGTGAAATGAAATTCAAATATAAAATATGAACGTTAATCTGTTCTCTGCTGTATGAGGCGATATTTTTTTTTTATAATTTAATGGAATCGCATGCTACTATTACCTGTCCATTAGGCACCCAAATAAACACAACAAAGTGAGAAATTTAGCTGCGTTAACACCGCCCCACCCACTTTCTAACAAAGCGAAGAGCTCGGTAGCGGCAAAAAACGCCGCATCATAGTTAAATCATTTACGAAATATTGACAACAATAAGCGAGGAGGACTTTAAAAAATGCCGGTTATTAATATTTGTTTTCTTTGTCCGGCACCACGTGTCCCACACCTGAACTCTGCGAATGACATTGCCGAATAAAAAATTGCAAAAAATATCCGCCGAGCGAAAAGAGCAGAGGCGCAAACAGACAACAGCGAGTTTGAATGATTGCTTCCCTGGAAGAGCGAAGTCCATTTTTCACAAGTGCCATTCACCGCTTTTCATGTTACCTACGCACTGTGTGTTCGTTTGTTTTTTATAAACCCCCACCTCCTACAAAAATTGATATTCCAAATTCAAATTTACGCACGTACCAATGTCTCACTGTTTTATTCATTTTGCGAATTTCGCGATGGTAAACTCGCAGGTGGATGTGTTTAATTTCGGAATGAATGTTTATTGGTGCGTTTCCGTTTTGTTTTCAATGCTGTTATAGGGATAACTATGTTGTGTCTGGGTCGGTATTTGCTGTTACATTTAACATCGCTATCAATTTATGCTTTACTGATCACATTCCTGACGATAGTTTAATTGTTTTCGTTTTAATTTATTTATGGGACATTCTGTTTATATATTGACAATGTAAGCAACACATCCCTTATAACCGATTTATGAAAGTAGATAAATATATGATTTCTATAACAATTTTCTTTCACCTAGACATACAATAATAAAGAATCAGAAGTCCAAGGTCAAGACCCATTTTAGGTTGTGGCGCCACTGGGTTATTATTATAATAAAGTATTGAAGAATCAAGAAATTAAAAGGTATTAAAATACATTTTATAAGTTAATAAATCACTCTAAGCCCTGTATCCCTTTGTATAATCGATTCATTCTTACCGCTGTGACTCCCTGATCCAGTCTGATGTCTAATGACGTAAAAAGTATGTCCCCGTTCCATAGAATAAAGTGATTTTCGTGATAATAAAATTTACAGAAGCATTTTGTTTTATATCTCTGTTAAATAAAGTAAATAATTTTACAAAATATTTTATGCCACAATAATTTATTTATATTTCTTTAAAATACGAGTATGTAATACAAACAATATAAACATAAATACGAAATTCATAGTTATCGGCTTATAATCATTTTGCTTTGATTAATTATATGTATGTCATAAAAAAGTTTATATAGATTAAGTACTAAATAGTTAAAATTGCTTGGACAGCTTCGTAGAGGCAACGCATTATTGGGTATAAAACCAACTCATATAATCTGTGGACTTTTGTCCATAGATAAGCCAGGGGTCGCAAAAGTACGGCGTCATCGGTCGGCAATTTGAATGTGGCCGCTTAGCCGTGTGACGGCGGCTATGACTGATGAGGGAAGGGTGAAGATCGCTGTCATCCACCCTGTATATAATTTTGCATGTCCCCTTCACGAGGTCACGGTATTAAAGGCTTCAGGTGGATCTATTGATAATGTTTATAAGAAAATTATTTTCCTAGAATAGCCTGAATTTACATAATGCAACTAAGTTTTAACTACGTCATTTTATACATACAATGGTAGCAACATGTGACTAAAAGGTTATAAGCGACCTCTTCCAACAACCTGTCGTTATATATTTTAAAGTTACCGTATTAAAACTGAATATTGAATAATTAACGTTTAAATGTGTTTTTATATATTTGGAAAATAAACTTCAATTCATATAATAGCTTGACTTTGGAAATGTCTCTAAGCCATGTAACATGCGACCAATAATAAAATGACTTTATTTGTTTTTCGTTATTTTGACATTACGTGTACTACATACGTAAAGAACCTACTTCATATTATGTAAAACTTCAAGTCACGAGCACAGTCAGAGTCCTCATCATCAGTATGGTTTTCGCGTTTTAAATATCAGGAAAGTACTTAGAACTAGGTTTCAGATTAGTAGACTAAACTAGAATCTAGTATCGCATTTATTTTGAAATCACCAGCTCATGACATTCCCGTGTACATTATGTTCGACAGAGTCACTGCTAAAGTATAAAAGTCCGACCTTCATGCTCCGTTGAACTGCAACCGGAGGCTAAGTGAGGAAAATCCAGCCACGTCCAAGGTGCAATCAGCCTAGATTGGCCCCAAATATATAGCCGGGGTAAATTTGCGAGCTTAGTGTTGAATGGCAATGAGTCGTGGCGTCGACAATCGGGTGGAGGCCGTTTGCGGCGACGCCAATCCGTATTCATTCATGGGCCATTGGCATCCACTGTACTATCGTATGCCGTTATTTGAATTTAGAACAAAACATTCGATAATGTTAGATCATGTTAGATTTATTGCGTGCGGCTTATGATATTGTTGGCTTTTTAAGTACCGACGATATATTAATAAATATCATATTTAGAACGTACAAATACTTCCAAATGAAAAGTTTAATTAATTACAGTGTGATCACCATGTAACGTCACTTAATTTAACGTAAAACTCTATAAAGCGTTGGAATCAATTGGCTTTGTTTGGTTTGGCTTGTATTTCATACAATGATTTTTCTTCACTCCATTTAAAGAGCACTCTCTGTATATAGAATTTACACTGTATTTAAAAAAAAATTGTTATTTTATTTATTTTATTACATCTGTCTCTAAATATATTAAAAAAATCAATAAACTTATAAGATAATAAAAGAAGGTATACACACAAAACAATTATATGGGAAATTGAAACATTTAAGAGATAAAACACAATACAATATATATAATAATACAAACAAGATACAACATAGTTAGGAAGGTTACATGTATGAGTTTCCAACGCCTCTGTTAATGTCTATATATTATGATACAGCGCTAAATTTTCCCCGTGAAAATAAATTAAAAACGCAACAACAGGGTAACAAAGCCGCCCAATAAATCAAGGCAGGTGAGTGCTGTTTGTGCATTAAGAAAGCCTTCCACGGCCTCTCGGCCCTTTCTTCGGGCTTTAAAAAGCAGTCGATATTTTCGCATAGTCATCGACATCACATAAATATTGGAAATGGGGGCCTTTCTTGTCTTGGGATAATTAATGTCTGTCTACATCGCGACTTGTTTTGTTGCTTCGAATTTCAATTGCCCACGTGAATGAGTTAATATTTAAAATGTTTGAAAACTATGTATATTTATTTGCCTGATTACAAAGATCGTGACTATTTACTTTTACCGATAATTGTTCTCTATTTTGTTATAAAATAAATATATTAAATTGCCTGTTAATATATATATGAGACACTTTTTTTTAAATTTTTTGGTGCTACCCCTTGCACATATTTCATCTTTATTTCGTCCCTATATTAAAACACCTTTTTCGTTTTTATTACATATTTCCAATTGTCATATCTTATGATAAAATAAACATAAGACTATGTCTGTGTGTTGATGGATCCATCCGGTTGTTAGTTTCACAGTCCGATATATTACCTTTGCGCCACAATTCAAACGTTTCAAAATCTCACAAAAATCGTACCAGATTAGTGAATGAACTTTCCTTATCAATAGGGTCGTCGAAAACAAAAGCCGGAACGTTGCTAATATCTCAAAAGTCGGCAACAAAAAAAATCGTCTTATCTCACACACGCAATTTGCGTCGACAATTTTCTTCGCTTCCTCTCATTACCCTGACGTGATATATTTGCGTGTTTATTACAGCAATTACTTAGAGTAAATCTCACGTCCTTCCTCCCCCCTCCCCCTCGGAGGGTCGCGCCCTCCACCGCCATTTTACCCTCCTTCCGGCCGGCCCTGCCCTTAAGTCTTATGTACCTCGTAAGTTTCTTCGCGGACTTGGTAACCGGATTCAAATTGGGGCGAATTTAGTAGCAATTAATTATAGAGCTATGGAAGTGTCGCCAGTATTGGTACCCTGTACCCTCGATTCCCGTTATTAATATTACGATTCTGAATAATTTTATGATTTACCGACGGAAAAGGTCTGTAGCAATTACCGGGCTTGCCAATTGTTGAAGATTTTATATGGGCTGAAATTTTAGTGTAGCTAATTTTAAAAAAATATTATTTAATTTCCTAAAATTGTTGAAGAATATCGGTAATTTGTTAGAAATTCTTATTAAGTATTTATCATTCCTATAAGACCAAGTATATACCTTTATACGTAAACGGGGCAGATACGTTTCAAATTTCTGAAGATAATTAACCGAAATAATATTGATTTAGCAAGAATCGAGCCCTTGAACCCAGTTTAAATCCTAGACAAGAAATTTTACAGGCAAATTGTTGCCTGAAAATATTGTATGGATAAAGCTTAAAGTGATAGCTTTCTTCATAAGTCGATAAAATCACAGTCTTGTTATTACTAGGAATTAACATTAATAATATATTAAATTGCATATTTCTCTGAGAGATTAAAATATTAGAAAGAAAGAAAACACACTTACACACAAGGTAAAATTCAACAACACAATGAGAAAACAACTTACAGCTAAATTAAATTTTATGCATTAAAAAAGATTATAAAAGTAAAGACATATATCTTGTGACTGTTGTGAAATATAAACTACATAAACATATTGCACTGTTGCAATGGATCGCGGCTAAATCCGCACTGAATTATTACCATACATAAAAGCTTATATCCCATAACAATTAACACAGCCAAGTTACAAGTTATTCAAAAGAAAATTCAACGCAGCAAGTTAAATCCAGATATTAATCTCGCAGCGGCATCCGAGCGCTGGATTCGCCATTTTGCGCCTAAATATGATAAACTTTCCCCCGAATTTCTTACCCCCCGTTTCTTGGCGAGAAGAATGACTGTGGGGGCCTTCCAAGTCGGCCCCGCTTTTAAACTAAGCTCGTTAATTAATTACAGCCAAGTCGGCTGCGGAGGGTACTTCTTACATAGCGTTATATACCACTTAAATATTGCATCAGAATTATATAAATGAGAAAATATTATGTTATTTATCTTGCATTAAAAAGCATTTTCAGATCATATTAATCAATTGTGGCGTGCAACAATTTATATTTAATTAATATCTGAATATGTTTTCATTAAAGAAATACAACTCAGTGTGTTAGAAATTTAACTTATAGATAGATACAATAATGGAGCCAAAGATAATTAAATTAAAGCGTACAAATATTGAAAGCTACATCACAAAATTGAATACGGTTCGTAAACATAAAAAAATAGCCGAGGGAATTTAAAATTAATTATATAGTACTAATATTAAAAGCTACGTTTAGTGGAAAACGGTTTTAAAATATAAAGAGAATACAAGAAAATTCAAATTTCTAACATCACACGTACATATTAATTAATTAACAATAACTATTCGGCTGCAAAATACGATGCTTATTGTGTGCGTGTCGCTCGCGTAAACCAGAAGTTAAATTTGTTTTATCTCCTGTATATATAAAGTAAGACTAGCCATCAAATCATTGCAAAGTACAATCTCACTTTTAATTGACATAAACCAATTGTCAATCATTTATGTCACATAAAACTTCAAAATATATTATATACGTAAAGTAGCACTCGGTATTTTCTTTCATTGAAATACGTTGCTAATTTTAGCGCCATTTTTCACAACCACTTGTGTCACAAAAAAAACTATTGAAATTATGAAAACGTCACTCGGAATGAAAGAATCGTCAAGAAAGCTGAGTTTCTTTTAAATAACTTATATGGGTTTTATTTTATATTCATTTTGTACGGATCTTGAGTGTTGTCGTTGGCGTGCTGTAACTCAATACTACACATATACCTAACTCATTTTAATGAGAAGGTACTTATTTAAGTGAACTCATATGACAAATGTATGTAAAAAAAATATTATAGTTTGTTCTGGGTACCTTCTTAAAACAGTTTATATTGGCACCTTCGTAGCCTTAGATATAAGGAAAAAATTATTGACGCACACAATCATTGATAGGATTATATATGGAAGAAATATAAACAAATGACATATTATACTGTTAGCCGCAATATTATTACATATCTTTTGTTTATTCATAAAAATTCCAAATGACATTTAACAAAAGCACTGTCTCTTTTCATTAAAGGGTGAATATAATTAAGAGCACTTTACTTAAAAACCACAAATATATAAGCATATCTTTGTGCGTATAATTTAATTAAAACATAATTAAACAACTGTTTTCAATGTACAAGAAATGTATGCTTAATAAAAAAATGTTGAATAATTAAATGCAGTTTAATTTAACATATAAAAACTGATATAGTAACTATAAATGAGATAAACATTACTTTAAGACTTTTAGTTCCTAAGTTATTGTAATATATGTCTCTTTATTGGTCCTTGTTTTGTAATTGTCTGAAATATCATTTATTTATTTACACTTTGTTGCACTTAAACAGTAGAAGTAAATGACGTTCAAAGATGTTAGTACACATAAGAGCAACGGGCGGCCTTATCAATAAGCGATCTCTTCCAGGCAACCCATACAATAAAAGAATACTTAAAATATAATTAGACTGGTGCAAAGGGTGCGAACTATACAAAAACAAAACACAACATACATTAAATTAAGTATAACAGGAAAAATATGCTACTTTAAATCTAGAATTATAAATAATTACATTGTAGACAACCATGAAACTATGAAAGTCATGTGTAATTTCTAGGCACATATTTATGAAAAAAATATATATATAAAAACTACATGGAAACTCAGAATCACTTTTATAAAGATAATGGTGAATACACTTAAACCCCTCGGGAACATTGTTAACGCTATGTTATCACCTCTCAACGCGTTCTTAAACATCAAACATCAGCGTACATCGAAAAGTTTAACTTATTTTATTCATATCGCGACACGTCTTCGCTTTTTCACTTCCCTTGCTCAAAATTACGATTTGAATATTAATAATTATTATGAGCGGAGATTTAATGACACGTCACACAAGTTTTAATGAAACGACCGCTCGTCTGCGAACTTTGAGAAATTTAGACTTGTTTCATGAATGGATTTTATGCCAATATATGCTTTCATTTGCATTAAAAACTTAATACATGTACTTTATAATTCAGTTATACACATACAATGTTAACAGAAACACTATTATATGCCTTACGATAAAGTAAAAAGCACGCGTTGACGTTTAGCAGCGCATTCACCGCCTAATCCCTTCACGGCACGCTTGACGCAAACCAAAACAAAACTAAACAGTTTATAAAGTACATAAATACGCAATACTAACACGATTCGCGTTCAAGAGAGCGAAAAATAAAATAACACAGGATAGGCGCGGTTTCTCGCCCCAGGCTTGTAATTTTTCTAGATATTTCATATTTTACTCGTAGACACCCGCAGGCGCTACGTCGCTACGCCGTAGCGCAGTGCCAGGGCAAAATAATACGCTATTTATATAGGCGGTTGAAAATATTATTAATTGATATATTGCCAACATTCTAATAACGTAGTTGGACAAGAACCACACTAGATCTTTGTCCTTATCTATTAGTTTAACATAATGATTTTACTTTAAAATAAACAAACACTCAAATAAATTGAAAAAGTTGGGTCCTTGTGTCATAATATCCATATCCATGTAACCCGTTGCTTGTACGCAGAGTGAGAAAAGCACCAGGTCTTTGGTCGTCGGTATTGAGTACCAGGCGTCTATCGAATTATTCTATATGCGTTTGTGCACTTTTATTCTAAGCTCTATTTTGTATTTGTATTGTACTCCAATGGATACAATACAAATAAAAATACTCATAGTTGGAGGAAAGACTCATGAACTCCTTTCCTTTTGTTTCGGCCTGCTCTGCGGCCGAGCCATCTAGTGTGCTTGTCTGAGGAAGGTGGCATAGGGCTTAACTGTTACATTCTAAACCAAACCATCCCATACTTCAGGGGACCAAAGAGGATGTCCATCTGGTTACTTAACATCACCCAACCCTTCCAGACCCAGGTCCAGAATTTGCTCACACATTGGCAGATAGAAGATAACGATGAGGAGCGCTTAGAGCGGCTTCGCGATAAATATTATTAGTTAATTGCTATTAAATATCAATAAATTGAAGTAAATATAGTGTTTTAGTATTACATTTAATTGTATATTCATAATTAATCCAACTGCCTATATTTGTGTTCATCACTTCGTTATAAGAATTGCAAGTCATATAGCACGTCCGAGCCGTCGCGTGCCGGACGGGTCCGGACGCCGGATCAGGAAACGTATTACGCCCAAATGAATTCCCAACCGTTTCCGGCCCACGACAAATCCGAACCAGCCGCGCCCAAGACCCTTTATCAACTACTGTTTAAAAGATATAATTAGTGACAACATTTATAAAATAATGTTCTCTTAAATGTTCAAATGTTTGTAGTGTTGCCCGATATCGTCCTATCGGTTTATTTTATTAGTTTTTATCATTCACTTTATTTTATCTCTTATGTGTAGATTTTTATGTATTAAGTATGTAGGGCATAAAATGTGTAAAACCGCACATAGAAATTAAATATTTCATTTTAAAGTATAATTTACATGATAATTCCACATATAATATTTTAAATACATTATAAGGTAGTTTTTCATGTTTTACGTTTTGTTTATGCTTTATCCTTAAAAGTTGAACTTATTAAATTCCTGATGTGCAAAAGCGCTCATGGAATCTTGCATGTATAAACAATAATTAATTTACGAAAATAAACCATTTTTGATATTTAAAAGTTAAAATCAAAACGCGCTAGTGTTTATTGACTTAGTTTGAAACTATGTTACCGAAGAAACCTAGCACAAGTTTTTTTTATGTCGAACAATAGGCTCTATATCGAGTAGGCTGTTGTGCGGTAGCGTGTCGGCCATGACGTCACGCCATTTTCACGCTCACAAATCAACATTTCCCTCTCGACCATCGCATCAATCTTGCCGATATGATTTATTGGTTACTGTCGTTAAAATACCGTTCTCATTAACTCCAACCGAACAGGTAGAAATGTCACATCATAAAGAATCGCTTCCCAATTTATTGACATTCCAACCAATGTGGGCAAGATTTAATTGATTCGGATATGGCTTATTAAAAAAGGTACATTTTTCGACAGCGAGGATGCGTCGTTATGGCAACGGAGGGGAGACCTGTCATATTTATATGTATTTTATGATAGCTCCCGCACCCCGCACGAAACAATCTGAGATATAACAGATTATTAATGTACACAAAACCTATAAGCAGTTGTGAATGGAACAAGATTTAATAGCATTTATATATTATCTATTCTTTTGATTAGAACATTCATTTTTATAATAACAGTGTCACGGAAGCTTAAAATACAACATATAAGTGAAAAGTCTCGGGAATAAACGGAAAATCAATTTGCGGAAATATAAAAGCCGCTTATTGGCAATCTTCAATTTTAATACAATGCTTATAAAGACTTGAATGAGGCAAGTTAATAGGAAAACTTGGATCGGCGGGGTCTAGCTAACAGATTTCCATAAGCGATCGACAGGTGACAGAAAAATAAATAGCTCGTACAAACCGCTGACAGTTTCTAATTTGTATCGTAATATAGAACTAGCGAATTGCTTCGATTTCTTTTGGGTCTTGTCACACAATTTCGATAAGTGACGTTTTGGAATAATTATAATATACTTTAAACAGATTAAATACATAAATTCATATAAAACGGTTATACGAGATGTGTTTATATTGTATTTCATAGTAGATCTAAGTAATGCAATTAAAACCTCCTTGAATATATTCTATGTACAGACGCAGCCAGTTACATTTTATATGATATTGGATTTCCAACGTTGAAATTGGTTTTCGTTTTTGGCCCTCGCGAGGCTGACGAGGTGCTGCCTATTTTTTCCCAGTTGTATTTCTTTTCACGTAGCTCTCGTTTTATGGGTCATGCGACTATGCGAGACTATTTTTAATGGACGTTGATACCAGTTTTCATTTTTCACCCGGTGATAAATTGACTCCACATTCACGATGAATGATCATGTTTTTCGATTTGTTTTATTTTCCATCGTGCTTGTTGCATTGCATTAAAAATTTTGAATTGCTTAATTAAATATTAAATTATGCGGAAAATGTAATGGATTTAAATTGATGTTCAATTCATCACATTCTGCGTTACATTTTAAACTAATATTGGAATTACATTAATATTTTGCCTGATTATTGGTGCAAAAACCGGGCTTAAAGTAGTAGAGTAGTAGGATTTAAATTTCGAATGCATTTGCCACAAATAGAAATCAGTGTGAAGAAAAATGGTTAGGAAAATAAAAAAAATGCTACCGTCGTGTTCAATTTGGGTTGATTTATATGCAATAGTTGGAACACGTATGCGCCGGCGCTTCCTCCAAGTTATTAGTTTAGCGAGAAGTGATTGGGCGTCCGTAGCTCTCGGCTCGGACGTGACCAGACTATGCCTAATACCGGCTATGGAGTGCTTATGTCGTCTCTAAAAGGGTTTCGTTTAGTACCACTTCATGTTTGGAATTGAAAATTTTGATAAAATCGTGCAGGTGCCTTCATTGCAGCTGAATTTGTTTTTGCGACGAAATCAACGTCGAACCAGAGGGATAAGGTTAAAATGTACGTCATGATTTTGAGATTTTATAATTAAAATTTGTATTTGACAAGTACCTATTTTAAATGAGCAGCTTTCGAGTTTTTTGTAGATTTCAGACATTTAAATGTGTCTTTATAAATATCTACTTGAATAAAGTTTAGTTTGAAATCCATACAGACAATATATAGAAAATTGTTCGGCTATTTATCGGATCTAGAGTCTCGCTACGCAGTGTTTAAATACTATTAAGATGGAGGCCAGATCGCGAAATATACGTCATGTATCAACTCAACAAATTACTTCAAAACATTACCCCAAGTTTGTATGTCAGGCAATTGTTGTAGACACTCGCTATCTCAAGCATCGTGTCCTGCAAATTGATAAGATCAAGGAGAGAAGGGTCGCGGATTCCCGCTGTTTTATGTCTAGATATTAAGGTGGGGAATACCTTTGACATATTCATTTGTTACCAAAATATAATACGTTAAGGTTATTTATAAAGTGAATTTATTGTAACGGCATATGTCAAGTATTAATACTAATTTACATTAGTTGTTAGAAGTTTGCCGGGGCTCGTCGGCTCGGAGTTTCAGACTTTACGATTAAATATTTATTCGACTCGCAAGACCAACTTGGCGTTAACTTGTCAATGTAACTCGCCAAGTTTTACTTTAATAATGCATTTTTGAGTTAATAGTTATGCTACTCGATATAACTACTAAAATTTACTGTAGTCTAGGGCTTTTTTCCATATTTATAAATGGATAGCTTTATTAAATTCATCTAGTTCAAATACTCATTCTAAAAAGAGATAGATAGACTTGATTTATAACCCATATTTATTTTAAATATTTGTACTAGTTGAAGTTCTCAGTCATCTCTTTCTATTAATTTGTGTTTATACTACGCTTGATAGAGATAGAACATCGTCTGGGGTTATCAAGGTGTATATGTTTGTTTTGTTGTAATTGTTTTGTGTGAGTATTCCATAATAAAATAATATTTTTAACGCTTAAGCTGGTGCTTTACAGATTTTTTAAATGTAATTTCTTTATACTGATTCTATTCAATTCTAATGGTCCAGTCGCTATTGGAATTTCTACTAGTTTATTGGTATTGTCTCAAATCTTTTCTATATGAAAAATATTTATTTCACACTCAAATATAAGTTGTGTGAGTGTAATGATAAAACAATTGAATTTATAAGGGATGAATCTAGAAGGGCGTTATTAGTTAAATAAATTTGCTCACCCAATATGCTCTGTAACTCGATTTAATGGCTATAGAATTGATTCATTCAATTACGAGGAATTTTTAGAAGCAGGGGTGGATAGGGGATAGTTTTCTCACGTTGTCAAAATGAATATTTTGCTTCACCGATTTAACGTTAAGAAGCGTAGGTGTTCTTTGGTACTGGGATGAATAGTGAACAATTTGTTTTATGAAAGAACACAAATTGATAAGTTGGTCTATATGACATATAATTACTCAGAGGTCATCGTTGCGAGGTCACTGCGGCAATCATTGATAGACAGATTGATTTAATAAAATAATAAAACACCAGACAGTTGCCTTTACACCTGTAAATCATGTTTTTAAATATTTGTGGCTTTGTCTAAATTTTTAGCAATAGATATGTATTATTAAGTCTTTCTTGTAGTCCTTAAAAATAGGGTCATTTTATATATTCTATAATATATGAAACAAAATCTTGTAAATTATAAATACGGTATATTTTTATACAAACAAAGTGAGTATACTATATACTAACTGTATAATACTTCCGTAGCATTAGATTACGCAGCGTCGCCCAAATTTGACATGAATTTATGTGTAAACGTCACAGACCCAGCCATTAGTGCTGCTAATGCTGCCATTACCGGCGGGGGGCGGCATCTGCCGCTTGTTTTAGCTAATTTATTGCCCAAGCACTGAGTAAGGTATAGTTCTCAGGACTGGTATGGTCAGCAAATGATAAATAATACAAGTTTATTTGCTATTAACAGGTGTTATAAGGTTTAGAACTTCCAATCGTTTTAAACTTATTCAAACAAATTGTTGACACTTAAGACTTAACTATTAAAATGACCTTTATGCCCTTGATAGGGTAGACACTGCAGAATGCAGGCTCGTTTCTCACAGTAGTAGGTAGGTGAAAAGGTTAGCCTAAATAAAGCCCTAAGTAGGCGGATGTATAGTGGTCCGCCCTAGAGCATTCTCATACGTAGCACAGAGGACCTGTCTTACAATTAATAAACATTTCAATTACTCAAGTATATGGCGGTTTATTTACATTTAATAAAAAATATATGAACTCATTAGCCAACAGGTATTTCAATGACGATTGTTAACGGCATAATCAGTGGGTATTGGATCGCTAATCCAGATTTACGTTACCGGATTAAGGTGAATTACACGTTTATAGGCCATAAAGAGTGATCCAGTGGCGTGCAGCCACTTTAGATATAGTTACGATTTGGGTACGCTGTATATAGGGTGGGTTTTTTTAACAATTTGTTAAAAATACGTATCCTACATCTATTTATACAGCACGATTTATATAAAAATAGTAAACTCAAAATTATATTATAAAAACTAGAAGGCTGATGGCAAAAAGGCAAGGCTTCATGTCATAATAATTGTGTTAAATATGTCTGTTCTTGTTTCAAATCTTCAGTTGTAATAATAATAAACATATTTTATATTAAGTTGTAGCGTACTGAACACGCTGTATCCAAGCAGGACAGTAGTTAGCATGCTCGCATCTCGTTGGGTGCGAATTATGGCCACCGCCCACACGACACGGCGCTGCACGCTCACCTCTAAATGAATGAGACATTCAATCATTCCTAATTTAATTTTGTTTACTTTTCACTTGCGAGAATGCGATCCTTCTTGAATACGTAAAGGTCGCCTCTTTAAAATGAAGTATAGCTGGCTAGTCCATTGTATTGCTTAAATATACAGCTTAACATAGAAGAAGAATATTACCTTTACTTAAATACAGTAGAATTCACTTATAACGAATAACCGGTTTTAGCGACACGTTGCTCACTCAAGTTTGATTTCGTATCCCATTATATTTATATAGAATCCATCCGGTTAGTACGTCACCCAGTTAGTACGTCATAGTATCGCCGGACCCTTGAATGTCGTTTTATCCGGATTCCTAATATGACCTACAATTTTATTAATATAAACTGGATTAATTAAACTAGATAATTATCAAAAACAGAATTTCCTTAATGCTAAATGACCTCAGGACACAACACTGAACGAAGACATTCCATTCCAATTATATGTCAATAACTATATTTTATAATAGAGTCTAGTATTCTAGTAAACTTCATATAAAAATTAAATGCACATATATATGACGTAACAATCAAATAAAGACTTTTCATTTACGAAACTCGAGAGAGCGTCAATCAGATAGTACACTAATTACTATAACTACAGTAAAGGCCGCGCAATATACATTATACATACGTTTAAAGGAGACAATGTTACGTTATTGACGTCGTAAAGATTATGTCGTTTCATTTTATGTTTCATATTTTTTTACAGATAATCAATATTCTATGTCTTTGTACAATATGTTTTTCACATAGAATACCTACTTATACTTTATCTGTATAAGGAAATATCTGTATTTTCGCGCCTGTATTTTCTTAATATAAGAAATCTAAACGCACAACCAGAAAAACATATTAAAAATAAATGGTTGCATGATAAAAATATTTCTTAAATTTAATATCAAAACGCAAAACCCATAAAGATGGTCGGCGGTGATTTTAATTCAAAATCGCGACATCCGTGGGCTGAAGGCAAGTAGCACAAATCGTGGAAAAATAAAGAAGTAAAAATGACAAGACGTTATTTGCATCCCGCTAATGGTCGCTGCCGTAATGCGGGGGCAGATGAACAAATATTGCTTTATCCACAATTTATTCTTACCGGTTTTATACGCGAGGGAAACTCGAGTAATGGTCGCATTTAAGTCTTTAAATCGCAAATTATTCCGCGTAATCGAGTGACCTTATTTCGTTATTTGTATTGTTTGTTGGTTGTTATCGAGACGTGATTTAAGGTGATTGAATTATACGAGTTTTTGTTTTTCATTTGTTTTCTTTGGCAAGACCTTTTGTATGTGTTTTAAGCCTTTTAGGGGAAAGAAAACTGTTGGAAAACGATAATTTCGACGGGGCATGATGAGTAACTTTTAGGGAATCAAACTAAATCTGTCACAAAATTAAGCGTTGACCTTGAATTGAGGCCAACTAAAATAATAAGTTTATTTCTACTTAAAATTACTCTTGTAATACCTTACTAGTGAGAAACAAATGGCCTTTTATTCTAGTATATTGTTATAAGACCTTATAACAAATTTAAAGAGATATATTTAGAACTCACTAAAGCCTTTTTTGATATATTATATTATGTATACGTAAAAAAGTTTAATTAATTGTATTACTGCTTTTAATGAAGTTCCTGTCTTTATAAAGAGACAAATAAAACAATTGTTTGAGCATTGTTTTTTTTAAATATACTTTAATGAATTCACTCAGTTCATACAAATAAAATATGAACATAGCTTTCACAGGGAAAAATAAAACTTAGAATTTAAAATTCACATTCGTAATTCCTCTGCACTCTGAGATGTAAATGTTTTTTGTGATTCATGGAAAAATTGTCGCTTATCTAAATAGTACGCTCGTGCAATTTTCCTCTTCCACCTTCTTGCTTTACGTTTTTCCTGGGGAAGTTCGTTCGCGCGAAAACGACTCTTTGTAATCGAGTGTAGCAATCTACCGCCCTCTATCTCCTCACATGGAAACATTTTGCAACAAAACAATGGAGCCCAATGCGTTCTTCCTAAATTATACGAAAAAAAACGCAAATTAAAATAACTCTCAAATCCCAACTCAACCGTGTCAGAGCTTAATCCGCGAAGTGACAACGGCATTCTGACGAGGCGCCGGAGCTGGGAATTATTAAAACGAACGCCAACTTTTTCACTAAGCCCGTCGCAAAGCCGTTTCAATTGCGCTGCGCTGAAGATAATTCCGACTGACGTCATCTTTTTTTGAAATTCTCGACTCGGCTACGTTTCTCTGTGCAGCAATTATAACATTTCCACCGACTAGGAAAAACAGAAACACGTGAGAGCGCGTCGAATCGTACCGTTAGTAATTTAAATTTAGATGGAAATTTAATGATGCATTCACAAAGGGCGCTCGTAAAGTCGGTTGCGAGATATTTTTTTACGAGGATCTCGCGAACTATTGCGCGCTTAACGACTCCGAAGCAAGATCGCCCTCGCTTTAATGAGCGCCCGATAAACATGTAAACTGCCTCGACCTTATTTAATGCCGATGAAATTGCTGAAAACAGATTCATTAACGCGACAACAAGTGTTTCCACGACAATCTGCTCCAATTTATACGTACTCATTACGTTGCTCCACCGCGCCTCAAGTGCATCATTATGCTAATCTTTATCGTGTATATTTATGAAGTAGGTGTAGTCTTTTTTTGGTATATTACTAAAACTAAATTAATACCCAATAGTTGGAGGCATACAATGGAATTGCATGAGAATTAATTTTGATTGATATATTGATTTCAAACCTGACTTGACTAGAAACTTCAACTATTTTAAATCTTTATTGCCATTCCAGCTGATACTACAGTGACTATGTAAAGATTGAGCTGGTGTTTTCCGAGCAGGTAGTAAATGAGCTCGGCTTGGCATGTTTAATATATGGGGGCAGGCGACGCAGCGTGGGTAAACATGACTCAACCTTAGCTCCTGTGGACGCTGTTTGTTCACCGTAGTCTCGAGAGAAAATATGTTTGCTCTGCATACCTAACTGCAACGCCAGCCAGAATACCCGCTTTCCTTGACATGTTTTCTTACATTCAAAATATGAGAACGCTTAGATATAGATTCGTTGCGATGTTCTTTCGGTTTTTTGTAACAAAAGTGTTATAAATATCTTTAAAAACGTATTTATTATTTGCGTATATAAAAAACATTGGGATTCAATAGTTAAGTACAATAATTCACAATACAGTTAATTTATTTCGCGTATATTTAATTCTTATTGCAATAAGAACAGGAGAAGACCCTTAACTCATCATATCGTCGTCGTTAACCGCGATCGATATTAAAAATCATAACCGATGTTTGTTGAAGTGCTGAGCTGCGAGCTATAATCCTCTCGGTACAGCTCCACTTAACAAACGTATAAATAATATTCAAGGAGGGAACATATTCAAGGGTAGTGAGGGTAGTTTGACGGCGTAACGAATCGAAAAACCAAATCATCGAGTAGCACCCCTGCTACACGGCTACATGATAGTTTACAACAGAAGCGATTGAGACTTCATTACACTTTCAAATATTTAAAGTGATACTTACATTACAAACTTTTACAATACGTGAGATCAGGGCATTTTTGCTTGTAAACCCCAAATAAATAAACAGAATGCAGTGCAAAACGCAGAGACTTACCAAGCTTGGCAGAGGCTAAACATGTTTTATTATTAAGTATTGTATCTATTTTTGTTCAGAGGTATTTTGTAGTAAGTAAGATGGACGTATCAAGTGAAAGTACCGAACGTGAAAAGACTTGTTGCTTTAAGTACAGCCTCAAAGTCAGCTTAGTCATATATGCATCTGAGATAAAAATAGCACAGATTAAAAATTATGTTTAAAAAATTGTACGATAAGAATTACAAGTGAAAGTATTTATTTTTGTCAACGGCTCCATGGCATTCTGTTCCCCACAAATCTTTAGGGCTGCCCTTAGTGGTCTGTCGAGAGTGCTCGTAGATGTTTTTTTATATATTTTAATTTTAATTTCATATCGGGCGCTAATGGCGGGGCCGCAGCCCTGCGTGCCGAATCGAGCCAAATGTATTCATGTAATAAAACTTAATGTAGCGGGTGAACTAATATTGTTTTATTCAATATTTAACTTTCAAATAGGAATTTGAGCAATTTTTGCGATTCATAAATTTTATTAAAGTGTTTGATGGGAAAGGGAAAAACGAGATTTATCATTCGTGTAACTGCATCCGGTATTGGATTTTCTTTGAAATGGTTATTATTGATTTGTCGAATTGTTTACATAATAAAGTTTATTTTATATACAATTCTTTATTGATATACATGTATTTTTTCCAACAGTGTATAGTTGTATTGTTTGTTTGTACTACTATATATTTTATTGCGTCTTGACATCAGTAGGTCTTAATATTTTCGAAAATCTGTAAATCTTAAAGGATTGATAAAACGTTAACTTATCCAGTTGTAGCAGGGCATGACATGACATAGCGATTAAAAGAAGATAGTGTTTCAAATAACCTATAATCCTCCGACCCTTGTACCAAGTAAACACTGGAGTCAAATAAAAGCCAAGTTAATCCGTTTAGGTGTGCGAGCCCACTTGATTAAGTTTAATTTATTTTAAAAATCAGCGCGGGCCACGTCGCCTACGGCGGTGGGTCCCTTCGAAATACATTATTCAGTGTTTTAGAATAATTTTCAAATTCGATTACATAGGGCCGACCCTTCGTAAGTGGGTGGGCCGGGTAGCGGCGGGCGTATTTAGCCAACACGGGGGTCTACGCGTGCGGCGCTGATTTGAATATACGCCGCACGTGGCTTCGGGCCCGGGGGACTCTGATCATATTTCAAATGTCACCAACGATGTCTCACTCAGATACTATCGGCCGATAAACGGCTAGATACCGGCAAGGGTGGAGTGAGGTCTGGGAGCAATTTTTTACTCTGCGATTATCGGCTGCGTTTGACACCTAGATATTACTTTTCGCTCAGCGCACTCGTACACTACGTATAAAGGCATTTTGCGGCTAGGCGTAGTGTACTTGAAGTTTATTGGCATGCCAATTTTCCCCGGGGAAAATATTTAGTACGGTTTTTTCAAAATATACTCAATAATATTTTATGAATAAGCAGCGACTCAACTTATAAAGTATCATCTCGTCAATAGTAATCCACAGGTAACATTATTTATTTCGCGTTTATGCAATGTTTTATCTACATTTCGTTCTTTATTGATAATTGCAGACAGGCTTACTAATGAAGACAACATGTTTATTACAATCGCCTGTAGTTTTATTACCAAGAATCCAACCTATACAAGCCACTGTACCATTGTACCATAGCATTCAATTAGCGAATTCTCACGTGATGGTAGCATATAATCGTTGGGAGTGGTGTCGTGTGTGCGACACGCGTGTGCGCGGGCGCCACGTGCCATCTAACACTCCATTACCACAGCGCTGCTGAAAAATCACTAACATTTAATCATTTATATTTTAAGCTATTATTATTAGTGATCTTAACCCATCTGAGGATGTAGGCATCAGTCTAACTACAGTTTCAAATATACACGACATTCGTTCAATAAATACCATTATAAAAACGAAAACATCTATTGTTTCTATCAAAATGGATTATTGGAGTCTATTAGATATTTTAAAGTCTTTCTATATTTAATTAAACGTCATGTTATGTAGATAAAAATAAGAATTTAGAATAATCGAAGCAAGACAAATCAAAAAGTAATAAGAAATTCAATAACGATCTGTACTTTGCATTGTCAACCAAATGTCAAAGTTTGAATAACATACTTTATTTACATTGTTATAAGGTTGATTTTACGCCGATTTCATTGTGGGGTTTCGTATAAATCCCTCCGGGCCTCGATTATTACTGTTACATGCATCACGTATAACTTAGAAAAAATATTAAAACTAAATGCGTATTTCAAGATACCATTTAGAATTTATAATTCAAATAAGTTTATGTTGTGATGTAATTGAACAAATATTATATTTGTTTATAGACACTGGATGTAAAACGAAGACTTACAAACACGTGATCGCTTATCAGCCTTCTCAGACATTGCACAGTCAGGATTAGCTCGATCTTAGGGTTAAGTAACTCCTAGGCACTCCTAACAGTTCTATACTAAGCCATTTTCAATTTTGGACAATACACTATTTGGATTTTCATGTTTTGTATAGAGTATGCAAAATAAATCTGTTTGTATTTTTCCCTTAAACAATTCGTAGAATGTGTAGGGTATATCGTACCCAGCAATCAAATCACGGCCTGTGCCATATGTTGCATTTATTATTAAGTTATATTTTTATTTATTTACCGTTGGGACGAGTGTTTAAGCCGACATTTATGATATTCTCATGTGGTTTGCGAGGGTGCCGGCTGATGCGCCATTGTTTCACCCCTCCGTCATGATTGATTCTTGTTGCGTAATAAGTTTGAGAAAAAGATTTTTAATAGGGATTGTTTTGAAGGGAAATTAAACTGTCGTATCTATAAATTCATGAAATATTTTAAATATTTTTAAAATATTTATTATAAAATTAACGTTTTATGTTTTTACATATTATGTTACAGCTCATCTATTACCGAATCGAAATAACTTATTGATACAGTATTCTCTGTATTATATAACAATCGAAGCTATCTTAAAGTAATTTAAAAATACTATAAACGTTTATAAAAAGTCATACAATGAAGTACAGTATCTAGTATCGATTTAAAGTATCGATAACGTCGATTCGAATACTAACTCGATGCAATATTTTAAATCGCTCCCCATTGTATAGTTGATAGCAGATGAAAATGCTTGAAAGTGCGCCGATCCCGTGATCCGCGCTTACTTCGATATTATTTCTGTTGCACAAAGGGACCCATCAAATCACGCGTCGACCTCGGGCCTGCACTGAAAAATGAAACTTGTAATCGGAATAGCTGATGACGATGTTTTTTATACATCATTGATTTATGGTACGTTGATATTGAACGTAGGTAAACGATTTTATGTTATGAATGTTTGTAATTTTGCGGAATAATAATAATTATCAAGTAATAAACACATTTAGAATATCGCAACCAGCCCATCCACTGTACCGAACCCATACGAATAACCAACCAAGTATATTGGTACTTAGTTTTATACATTCGTAAAAGGTCTTAACGTAAAGACGAGTACTTTGACAGTCTGCATATCAGCGACGACATAATTTGTCTGGTGCTCTAACCTCCTTTATAAAAAAATAGAACAGCCTTTTATGCCAGAAAGAGTTTCCAGATTTTCCAGAGACAGAGTTTTTAGATTTTCTATGCTTTCTGTGTGCGAGACAATTCTGAGACGTATTTTGTTTATCACAAATATTTATCACCCTTCCCAAAGTGATGGAGAAGATAAGAATACCGTCAGCTTTGGGGACTTCATACATTAAATCTATTTATTTTATAAACCAATTTCTTCAACTTCTAGTGTTTCAAGTATGAATAAGAATATTCGGATATAGAAATATCGTATATTTATTTCAATCATTGAGAAATCACAGATCTGTCATACGCATAAGAAAAAGTAAATTCATTCATAAGTTTGATTGACGGCGGTGCGCACAGCACTGCGGGGTACCTTAAGGGTTCTTCAAAAAATGCCATCGAACCGCCTTGTTTCGCTATATTGGGGTAACATTGGTACTCGGGGCTCCCACTGCAATAGTTTATTAGAGAAATCATTAAATGCTAGTGAAAATATAGCTTTGGGGGATGATTTTTACGTTCATCGAGAGCTTTTAGATTTCGTGTTCTAATTCTTCAATTTAGGTTAGATAATGTAGGTTTAACAGTGGTATTTTTTGCAATTTCGACTAGTCGATTTTATAGTTTAGTATGCAAATCGTACATACAATAACTAATAGTACATAACAAATTATAGTTGAAAGATTTTAAAACAGCTGCAGCTTCTCACATAAAATGAAAAATAAAAAAGTGAAAGACAGTAAACGCAATTTTACGTATTTTATTTAGGTGTAGGTAAGTTACCAAAATGAAGTTAGATAACAAGTTCAGATAATCCATAAGTATTTAATTACCTGTACACATGTCTTCTCTCTGTTCCAATACCTGCAGGTTTTCATTAGACCCCCTAAAAATCCTTACAATCCCCCACAGATAAAGCTGATAGATAATATGTGGCATGGGGTTCGCTAATAGATGAAACCTTATTTGAATATTGTCCCCGATTGACGGGGGGTAGTGTAAATTAAATCTAGCCATTGTGCTTATGAGGTAAGGCGGCGGAATTAAATTTGCACAGTTTTCTTTAAATTATTGTTCCTTTGATGTTTAAATTGATTTGTAGGTTTAGAGTAATACCCATAATTATAAGAAAAAAATAGGATATGTAGAAATCTTAAATATTACCTTGTAGAATTTATTTAATGATTTTGTAATATAGTTGATTTATATTACAATAGTTTACATTCTAAAGTCATCGCTAAAGTCATCTTTCGTCTTCTGCCACGTCGTGATTAATTTTTTTGAAAAACTTCAGTTGAAACTCATTTAAAATTTTTCGATTGTAACCTGTTAATATACATAGTGTTTGAGAATCATAAAGAATGCGCTAGTTACAAGTGTTAATTTTTTTTAAATACACTTCTACATTCGTATCAGAAATCACTTGTATACACCAAGACGTGAGTTTTCCAAGGGTTCAATTTTCTTCTTAACTCAGTCTACGAGGGTTCGAAATCAAAGTATATCGATCTATGAAGAAACCCACAACATACTCAGCTATCATTTTTATATGACGAGTAAGTAGACGTATTTCTTTTTATTAATCCAGTTTCAAACTTGAAAATTTCCGGCTTTATTATCATGATAGTATGAAAAATGTGAGAGATAGTGCTCGCGTGGCCACCCGCCTAATGAACTAGAACACGATATCTATGTGCACCCTTGAATAGATTACTCCACACTATTTGTTTTTAAAATCATCTGAATATAACTGGCGGCCTATAAAGTGCTTAGCTGCATTATTATTAGTTGGAGACGAATTTTATTTCTTAAACTCATACACCATAATAATACAGATAAGATATTAGTGATAGGAATAAAAAATAGGGTTAAAACATAGAATATAAACGTACGCCAATATAATTAATAAGAATAAAAGCATTAATAAAAATATATTATATATATATATGAATAAATTTCACTCAGTCAGAGTGGAATATTTTAAGTGAGGAACGAGCTTTAATATAAGTGTTTATTAGTGTGTGTAATGGTATGGAATAAAAATGTTTTAGATTTATCATCAAATCAACATTAGTTTAAAGAATTGTGGTTTTTAAATGAGATTTGTTTTATATTATTATTTGTACTGTGAAACATGCTCGGCGATTTAAAGGAGTGTTTCTTGCCAGTTCTTCTTGTCGCTCTACGCCCTGGATTTGGGAACTGGCAGTAAATGTAGAGTCGAAAATTTGTATAACTTATTTTGTTGACGAGCCATAAGTGTACCTTAGTTAACTATATGAATAAAGATATTTTTGATTTTGATTAGAAAATATAAAAAATCATAGCATTCAGGTACTCTAAATTTTGTAAAGATTCTATAATGGCGACAGTTTATAAACGACTAGCTTTCCGCCCGCGGCTTCGCCCACGTGTGATTTGGTTAAGTATATAGCGTTTCTTAATGATCTCGACTTTCTTTCACGGGCTAAAACTTGTGACAATTGGAATTATATATAATTATGTGTTACTCAGGGATGATGTAGCTTTACAGGATCCGATGATTCAGGGAAATCGAGATAAATTTCAAATTAACTTACAGGCAATTACTTTTCTGCAAATTTTATATTCTGATAGTAATCTTCTTATGTGGATGAGCTGACGATAGAAGGTAAAACTCCTCAGCGTTAAAAGAAAATTCTTACGAAGTTATGAGTACGACATACGTACTTGTAAGGTTATTAGTTTGACCGAATAATAAAAGGTAAACCTCATTAGATTAAGGATGTAGGTAGAAAAATGGATGCGGACAAATGACAAACGTCTTTTCACTCGTTTCCTTTTACTTGTTTGTATGGGTAGTGTTAACTCAAAATAATCATAGGGTAAAACGTTAATGAAACGTTCGTGTTTTTTTTTTGTTATTGTTTATTCTGATCTTAGATTATATTTCCGGTTCTATGTTTAACCATATTTTGGCTTTATTTTTATTGTGTAAACTTTTTTAGGTTTAAGAAATAAAAAAATAAAATAAATCTAGGTTGAGTACGAATTTTAGCAACGCCATCTATGGAGCACATTGTACAACACCGCGCCCGTGCGCACTGCGTCATTTGTTATTTTTGTTACCTCTCATAAGTTTTAATATTAAGATTAACTTATATTAGAACATATTTAACAATATATAACTAATCAATCAATATAAGTGTTTAAAAATTTTGAAGCAGCGCCTGAAGTAAATTTTCAATTGACCATAACTTCTTTTTCTCTTAACCGATTTTGACAACGCTCCCAATTATATGTAATCCAACTGTGAAAACCGCGTTCAAATCCGTTCTGTCATCTGTCATCTGTCATCTGTCATCTGTCATCTGTCATCTGTCATCTGTCATCTGCCATCTGTCATCTGTCATCTGTCATCTGTCATCTGTCATCTGTCATCTGTCATCTGTCATCTGTCATCTGTCATCTGTCATCTGTCATCTGTCATCTGTCATCTGTCATCTGTCATCTGTCATCTGTCATCTGTCATCTGTCATCTGTCATCTGTCATCTGTCATCTGTCATCTGTCATCTGTCATCTGTCATCTGTCATCTGTCATCTGTCATCTGTCATCTGTCATCTGTCATCTGTCATCTGTCATCTGTCATCTGTCATCTGTCATCTGTCATCTGTCATCTGTCATCTGTCATCTGTCATCTGTCATCTGTCATCTGTCATCTGTCATCTGTCATCTGTCATCTGTCATCTGTCATCTGTCATCTGTCATCTGTCATCTGTCATCTGTCATCTGTCATCTGTCATCTGTCATCTGTCATCTGTCATCTGTCATCTGTCATCTGTCATCTGTCATCTGTCATCTGTCATCTGTCATCTGTCATCTGTCATCTGTCATCTGTCATCTGTCATCTGTCATCTGTCATCTGTCATCTGTCATATGTCATATGTCATCTGTCATCTGTCATCTGTCATCTGTCATCTGTCATCTGTCATCTTTCTTTCGTTTCTTAAGTTAAGTTTTTTCGTCGGCTTAAGTTCATATAAAAACTTTGTTGCTTCTTAGCCATCGTATAGACTAATGTTGAAAAACGTTTCTTTTTTACAAAGATGTATTTTAATTTTTTTAATGTTTTAATTTAACTTACAGGCAATTATTTTCCTGACAATTTTATATTCTGATAGTCATCTTCTTATGTGGATGAGCTGATGATAGAAGGTAAAACTCCTCAGCGTTAAAAGAAAATTCTTACGAAGTTATGAGTACGACATACGTACTTGTAAGGTTATTAGTTTGAAATAATCATAGGGTAAAACGTTAATGAAAGTTTGAACTGCATGGTAGTCATTACACAATGAAGCATCTTAATACCGCGATGGATATATTTGGCCTAAGTAAAAGTTCTTTAAAAAAAAACTAAAACTCAACCTCGCACACTCACTCACACAGCAACACCATTGCACAAACTGATACACACTCACACACTAAAATGTTCGTACTACACATAGTTCCACTTGTTCATGTGGTATATATATTTTTATTTATTTTTTTCTGTTCGTGTTTTTTTTTGTTATTGTTTATTCTGACCTTAGATTCTATTTCCGGTTCTATATTTTAACCTTATTTTGGCTTTATTTTTAATCTATTTTTATTGTGTAAACTTTTTTTGATAAGCTGTATAGGTTTGAGAAATAAAAAAATTAAATAAATCTAGGTTGATGACGAACTTTATCAACGCCATCTATCGAGCACATTGTTCAACACTTCAACCGCGCCCGCGCGCACTGCGTTATTTGTTATTTTACCTCTCATAAGTTTTAATATTAAGATTAACTTATATTAGAACATATTTAACAATATATAACTAATCAATCAATATAAGTGTTTAAAAATTTTGAAGCAGTGGTTGAAGTAAATTTTCAATTGACCATAACTTCTTTTTCTCTTAACCGATTTTGACAAAATAAACTTTTGACAACGCTCCCAATTATATGTAATCCAAAACCTGTGAAAACCGCGTTCAAATCCGTTCAGTAGTTTTCAAGTTATAACGTACCAGACAGACAGACAGACAAGAATTCCAAAAATTGTTTTTTTGGTTTCTATGACACTTCTTTAATTGCCTTCTTTCAGTTTTTTGGAAAAATATTTAATGTACAGATTTTCGATTTTTACTGTCTTATTATTAGTATAGATATAGATTAGCTACACCAAAAAATATTTCCCCCCTTTTTCCCATTCACATATTAAAAATTAACATATTTGAAAATTTCATGAGAGTAGTCATCTAATATTCCCGAAAGAAATGGCAGATTGATGAAATGGAAAGTCCAGAAATGAAATTGTCAAAATCCCGACTCTCGTATGAACCAATAAGCTAAATTGAACGGATGCGAAAGCTTTGAGTAATTGGGTGTTCCTACATAAGACATTTTACATTAATGTTGGTTATAAAATCAATATAAAATACGTATTTTTGTATAAGAGCGCACTATTTATGTGGATGCAACAAAAAGGTTGCAAAACCTTTTGTCAAAAATGTATGGGAGTCATATATAGACAATAAATCTTAATCTTAAAATGTATTTATAACAATCAAAATTACGCTATATATTTTTATATATATAAACAAATGGAAATATATTGAATATGAAATCGATTGGTGAAAAAGGTAATTTCTTTGGAGGAGCACTCAATACATTAAAGTATCTCAAGTCCTACGTTTATCTACTAAACGAACGCAAACAGCTTTGACGAATACTAAATGCGATGCTAAACGGAAAGGACTATCATTTCTTTTTAAATTTCTATAGCTATTCGTGTACAATTTAATCGATCCTTAATTGCCTTTACGATGTGTAAAACAAACCTTTCTTCATGTGTAATATGGTTTTAAAGTCATACATAAAAGGAAAGTACATTTAATTAAAATTCAAAAACACGAAAGCTCATTTTTATCTCGGAATACGTCTTACGCAATATTTATTAGATTTTTTTACATTATCTTTATAACACAAAAATGTTAAATAAACATCGACCACTACTAATATTACAGGAGTCTATAAAAAGCTCATAAAAAAATACTAGTCTTGAACTATTAATAATTTAATAATACCTTTCATACACGGTCGGTTATTCCCAACAGCCAACGACCGTTACCTTGATATAGTAGAAAGCATTTAGCAATCTTTATCTTTCACATAGTAATGTTTTTTTTATTATGTGCAAAAAGAGTTACACTTAATAATAAAGCTAATATCACACTATCATTAGGCGATATAAGGGTGTGCATTGGTGCATCAGGTCGGTCACAGGAGGCAGTGACGTGGTATGTAATGCTTCATCAGACCACCTGAACATTAGCTTTCAGCTAGAATTAATTTAGCTATCTATGTTAGATACTGTTAGCTTGATTACACTATACATACAGCTGTAATATATTATGTATAACGTATATAATTGTAATAAGCACTGTTTAAGTTCTGTCAATCAAAATAAATTAATACCTAAATATTTATTCATATAGGAAAACTATATATGTTTATAATTAATCAAGTAATCATTAAGTAGTTAAAATACAATAGTAGAAGGTCACGTGTCTGATTATACTTTATTTATATAAAAAAATACGTTTTTTTATTGACGAGCTAAGATATATACAGAAACTAACAACGTAATGTTAAGAACTCTAACGTTTGATTCACATACATGCATCAGTATACTTGGAAATCCAGGACGTAGTTATTAAAACAATTTAAATATAATAATTAAAAACAAACTATATCAACTTTTATTAGTTCATGTTTTATGATTTTTTTTTCTGTGTACAATTCTTAGTTTATTAAGTAATTATTAAGTTTTAATTAATTTTTATATATTTCTCATTCATTGCACATGCTTGTCATCAGTTGCTCTGCCCATTTAACTCTTTGCTTAACTTCTTCTTTTACTGCAAGGAAGGGTAATTTTTTGAAGGTTCATACACCTCAAAATTCTCTTTGTCACTCTTTCCTTTATAAAAGATCACTTATCTATACTAATAATAATCTATACTAATAATAAGACAGTAAAAATCGAAAATCTGTACATTAAATATTTTTCCAAAAAACTGAAAGGAGGCAATTAAAGAAGAGTCATAGAAACCAAAAAAACAATTTTTGGAATTCTTGTCTGTCTGTCGGTCTGTCTGTCTGTCTGGTACGTTATAACTTGAAAACTACTGAACGGATTTGAACGCGGTTTTCACAGTTGGATTACATATAATTGGGAGCGTTGTCAAAATCGGTTAAGAGAAAAAGAACTTATGGTCAATTGAAAATTTACTTCAACCACTGCTTCAAAATTTTTAAACACTTATATTGATTGATTAGTTATATATTGTTAAATATGTTCTAATATAAGTTAATCTTAATATTAAAACTTATGAGAGGTAAAATAACAAATAACGCAGTGCGCGCGGGCGCGGTTGAAGTGTTGAACAATGTGCTCGATAGATGGCGTTGATAAAGTTCGTCATCAACCTAGATTTATTTAATTTTTTTATTTCTCAAACCTATACAGCTTATCAAAAAAAGTTTACACAATAAAAATAGATTAAAAATAAAGCCAAAATAAGGTTAAAATATAGAACCGGAAATAGAATCTAAGGTCAGAATAAACAATAACAAATAAAAACACGAACAGAAAAAAATAAATAAAAATATATATACACATGAACAAGTGGAACTATGTGTAGTACGAACATTTTAGTGTGTGAGTGTGTATCAGTTTGTGCAATGGTGTTGCTGTGTGAGTGAGTGTGCGAGGTTGAGTTTTAGTTTTTTTTTAAAGAACTTCTACTCAGGCCAAATATATCCATCGCGGTATTAAGATGCTTCATTGTGTAATGACTACCATGCAGTTCAAACTTTCATTAACGTTTTACCCTATGATTATTTCAAACTAATAACCTTACAAGTACGTATGTCGTACTCATAACTTCGTAAGAATTTTCTTTTAACGCTGAGGAGTTTTACCTTCTATCATCAGCTCATCCACACAAGAAGAAGACTATCAGAATATAAAATTGTCAGGAAAATAATTGCCTGTAAGTTAATTTTAAAGTTGCCTTCGATTTCCCTGAATCATCGGATCCTGACTACGGGACTAAAAAAATAGTCATTATCCCTCCTTTTGACAGATGACAGATGACAGATGACAGATGACAGATGACAGGTGACAGGTGACAGATGACAGATGACATGTGACAGATGACAGATGACAGATGACAGATGACAGATGACAGATGACAGATGACAGATGACAGATGACAGATGACAGATGACAGATGACAGATGACAGATGACAGATGACAGATGACAGATGACAGATGACAGATGACAGATGACAGATGACAGATGACAGATGACAGATGACAGATGACAGATGACAGATGACAGATGACAGATGACAGATGACAGATGACAGATGACAGATGACAGATGACAGATGACAGATGACAGATGACAGATGACAGATGACAGATGACAGATGACAGATGACAGATGACAGATGACAGATGACAGATGACAGATGACAGATGACAGATGACAGATGACAGATGACAGATGACAGATGACAGATGACAGATGACAGATGACAGATGACAGATGACAGATGACAGATGACAGATGACAGATGACAGATGACAGATGACAGATGACAGATGACAGATGACAGATGACAGATGACAGATGACAGATGACAGATGACAGATGACAGATGACAGATGACAGATGACAGATGACAGATGACAGATGACAGATGACAGATGACAGATGACAGATGACAGATGACAGATGACAGATGACAGATGACAGATGACAGATGACAGATGACAGATGACAGATGACAGATGACAGATGACAGATGACAGATGACAGATGACAGATGACAGATGACAGATGACAGATGACAGATGACAGATGACAGATGACAGATGACAGATGACAGATGACAGATGACATGTGACAGATGACAGATGACAGATGACAGATGACAGATGACAGATGACATGTGACAGGTGACAGATGACAGATGACAGATGACAGGTGACAGATGACAGGTGACATGTGACAGGTGACATGTGACAGGTGACAGGTGACAGGTGACATGTGACAGGTGACAGGTGACAGGTGACAGGTGACAGATGACAGGTGACAGGTGACAGGTGACAGGTGACAGGTGACAGGTGACAGGTGACAGGTGACAGGTGACAGGTGACAGGTGACAGGTGACAGGTGACAGATGACAGGTGACAGGTGACAGGTGACAGGTGACAGGTGACAGGTGACAGGTGACAGGTGACAGGTGACAGGTGACAGGTGACAGGTGACAGATGACAGGTGACAGGTGACAGGTGACAGGTGACAGGTGACAGGTGACAGGTGACAGGTGACAGGTGACAGGTGACAGGTGACAGGTGACAGGTGACAGGTGACAGGTGACAGGTGACAGGTGACAGGTGACAGGTGACAGGTGACAGGTGACAGGTGACAGGTGACAGGTGACAGGTGACAGGTGACAGGTGACAGGTGACAGGTGACAGGTGACAGGTGACAGGTGACAGGTGACAGGTGACAGGTGACAGATGACAGGTGACGGGTGACAGGTGACAGGAGACAGGTGACAGGAGGCAAATGACAGGATACAAATGACAGCCGAGAAAAAGAAGTTATGGTCAATTGAGAATTTACTTCAGGCACTGCTTCAAAATTTTTAAACACTTATATTGATTGATTAGTTGTATATTGTTAAATATGTTCTAATATAAGTTAATCTTAATATTAAAACTTATGAGAGGTAACAAAAATAACAAATAACGCAGTGCGCACGGGCGCGGTGTTGTACAATGTGCTCCATAGATGGCGTTGCTAAAATTCGTCATCAACCTAGATTTATTTTATTTTTTTATTTCTTAAACCTAAAAAAGTTTACACAATAAAAATAAAGCCAAAATATGGTTAAACATAGAACCGGAAAGATAATCTAAGATCAGAATAAACAATAACAAATAAAAAACACGAACAGAAAAAAAAAAATAAAAATATATATATACACATGAACAAGTGGAGTATATTATGTGAAGTACGAGCATTTAAGTGTGAGTGTGTGTATTTGTGTGTGCAATGGTGTTGCTGTGTAAGTGAGTGTGCGAGGTTGAGTCTTAGTTTTTTTTTTAAAAGAATTTCTACTTAGGCCAAATATAGTCAATAGATCGCGGTATTTCGATGCTCCATTGTGTAATGACTACCATGCAGTTCAAACTTTCATTAACGTTTTACCCTATGATTATTTTGAGTTAACACTACCCATACAAACAAGTAAAAGGAAACGAGTGAAAAGACGTTTGTCATTTGTCCGCATCCATTTTTCTACCTACATCCTTAATCTAATGAGGTTTACCTTTTATTATTCGGTCAAACTAATAACCTTACAAGTACGTATGTCGTACTCATAACTTCGTAAGAATTTTCTTTTAACGCTGAGGAGTTTTACCTTCTATCGTCAGCTCATCCACATAAGAAGATCACTATCAGAATATAAAATTTGCAGAAAAGTAATTGCCTGTAAGTTAATTTGAAATTTATCTCGATTTCCCTGAATCATCGGATCCTGTAAAGCTACATCATCCCTGAGTAACACATAATTTTATATAATTCCAATTGTAACAAGTTTTAGCCCGTGAAAGAAAGTCGAGATCATTAAGAAACGCTATATACTTAACCAAATCACACGTGGGCGAAGCCGCGGGCGGAAAGCTAGTTAGTAATAAGACCGCCCGTTGGGATCAAATATTTCGTTAATATAAAAAAATAAAAACTGAAATCAACAACACGTAAAAATATAAAAAAAATTAAAATGCCGTCGTACTGAATACAATATTTAATATCAATGCGATTCCCAATCAGTGAATATTAGGAATTTTTCCTCGATTGCGAGCAGTTGATTAATTCTCGCTAGTAATTATTTCCCGGGCTCGCCCGCGGGGATTTGTTTAATCCTGATTGGCTGAGTATTGCAATTCGCTGGCGTGTGGCTCGCACGTGCCAGAGCCGATAGACTTGATCAGCTCATGTTAATATTCTTTAAACATCGGATTTAATTTAAAGATTAAGAATCAATGTGATTTTATTATTGACTCATGAGGCTGTCACTTCTATGTCATAGACTTCTTAAGAAATCCAGGACTTTCTTTTAATACTGGATGAAGCTGGATATAAATTTTACCATTTCATCAAGCTTGTATATCTATACAAGTTTTACAAATCTAATTAGATAAGTTTTTCCCGTATATTGAATTAAAGATATTAAATTTTTCAACTGCGTCTTATATATTCGTAAAGGACATATTTCTTGATACCAATTATCTACTTCTTTAGCTCCCCTGAACTTTTACTTACGCCTCTGGAAAACACGCAACATTGATTAATAACGACACTGGCCTAAGAAACATATATAGCCCCAGTTTTATAAGAGATATGTACGATTTCTTATCTGTAGTAAAAAAACACGCTTTAAAATAAAAAAGTTCAAATGTGTATAAAAAGTAAATTCCATATATAACCAATGGAAGCTAAATTAAAAATTCGCCAAGCAGAATGGCATTAAAGTTGGCGAGCCCTGAGCCTGAGGGTCGTCGATAAGGTGACAATGGGACTTACCGGCCAGAGTCGGCCCATTGCTAGTCTATAACCTAATTACTGCTGTATTTCTTGATCGAACTTTTAACGTATGTTTATTTTTAAATTACGAAGCGAAGTTAATCAAACCTTTCAGCGGAGAAGTTTAAAAGAGTTTGAAACATCTTTAACATAAATATAAAATATTAATTGCTTTTTGGTTCGATTTGACAATACCAGTGTAGTGTTTCCATTGTTCTGCTTGTTTTTGGGAACACTCTCTTTCTTATTAATCTTTATAATCGCAAACAATATAACATTTGCAATATTTTCTAATACTAAGTGTTGCTGAAACTTTCAAATAATACTTTGATATTATAATAGAGATGTCTAGAGCGGTGTTGGTCAAATAGTTTAAACACCAATCTGTCGAGAGGTTGTGTTTGATCCCGGTTCACCAATGGATTTTCTTTTTATATATGCGTAGTTAACACTTGCTATGGTGAAGGCAAACATCTTGAGGAAGCTGGTCTAAGACTCAAGAATAAAGGATTACCGTCTGTCTAAAGGCAAAAAACATATAATAAATGGAAAACCAGCAATTTTAGCACTGAATTATTATTAATAAACATTCCATTATCTCAACATTTAATATGTTTTATTTACGAATATTATATTAAATCCTCGGTCCGCTAGCTTCAAAGCCTTGCTCGATCGCCTGAGACAAAACCAATTTATTTTTCCTCTGCTTCGCTTTGTTCTTTACCTGCGATAAATTAATTAAGCTTCAATTCAATATAGGATTAAATATTTTTTTTATAGAAAACAATGATTGTAAAATATAAATTGCTTAATATACTCAACGTCTACTAATACTTTAAACAAATGTTACAAAAACAATACATTACCTATTTGGAAAATAGTTTGTCTTTAATGTAAATTTGTAAAAAATATAAAATGTTGTTAATTAAAGTAATATTTAGTACATCTACTTCGAAAAATTGAGTTAATTAGGCAGTTTATTTGTGTGATATATATATATATATATATATATTATCGCGTTGGCCTATTTACTCAGTAAATGTGGTCCAAAATGAGACGAAAAAAATATCTTTGTGTTTCCGCTAGCGGAGCGCTTTCAAATATCTAGATAAGCCTATTAATAATGATAATTGGTATTCTTTAAAAAAATCCATATTTCATATATAAATGTATGTACTTGAACTTTGTACATACTTTGCTCATATAATAAACTAATAAGTCATCGAAATGAGACAATAATTTCTAAAAACGAAATTGTAAAATATTTGTTACAGCTATAGCATTTAAAATAAAATAGGACTGAATAAAGACTTTAGTAATAAATTCTGCTGACTCGTAAAATCGATGTGATCAATTGAATGAAGAGCGAGCGAATGTTTCAAGTATCATCAATCGCACTGCAACCAGTAATTAGTTATCGATGCCCTTTAATAATACTATTGAATTGAAAAAAGAATTAATTAATCGTCAAGTGGTTGAGATAAATTTCTCATTAGCGTCTAAGATTATTTCGCCATAAGCCCCCACCGCATTACTAATCACAGCTTCAAACAACGCCCCCGTCCACCGTCGAAAACTACCTCACCCTTGGCGATTTGAAAACACATATCAAAGGATAGATTTATAATTAGAAGGGCTATTTTATTGTTTTAATTATAAACCACATAGATATTACGTAAGAAATGAATCGCAACCACATAATTTGTTTTCTGTTTGAAAGTTAAGACACAAACTAAACTCAGAAATGTATACAATCTGAAAGTTTTCAAATATTATTAATTTGAAAAGAACAAATTGAACATCATAACTTAATATGATAAAAAATAACAAACACTCTATGTGCAAAAAGTTAAGGCGGCCATAATAATGACTAAAAAAGCTTTATATTGTTTAACTGTAATGTACCTGTGCTCGAGACTATTTCGTTTGTAAAGCAGAAAACATTGACTTTGCAAAACAAATCTCACGCTAAAACGCAACAAAGTGAGCTGACTCCGTCCGACTTCTTAATGCTCAATTTTCCCTTCCGAAAGGCTAACGGAATTACTTGAACTATTTGCAATCGAAACTACATACAATAAACACGACCGGGTACTTGAGCAACATTTTCCTTCATTTGTTTCCATTCGCATTATCGTAGAAAATGGACGTACGCCGTTTTAAAAAAAAAAACTCCTTTATTCCCTGGATGACCTAAGTGGCCGGACGGACGTACAAAAACCCCTCTTCTTACCTGTATTTTTCCACTTATTTACATCGTTTTTTTACATTTGTTGGTATGCCCTTTGTCCGTTTGGGAAGATCTTGTTTTTTAACAAGTACTTAGGGTCTAATTAAAAGGAAAGCTCGGACAGTCGAGATCTTTTGATGCCCTGTTATTACTCGTATATGAATTTAATTTGTCTGGATGGAGTTTCGAGTGGCCGTTTTTATATATTTCGAGTTACGATATTGAACCTGAGAGGATATTCGTTTTGTTAGACCTTTTAAATGCTTCTGGATGATTACTCAACTGATCTGATTAAAGTTTAACATCGCCGATTTTAATATACGGTTGAGTTCTTTGTTTGGCTTTTAAGCTTATCTAAGTATTTTTAGTATGGCTGATAAAAATTAAACTTCGTATATACGTAAATGTTGTTAACATGACTTGACTTTTTAGTGTTTTTCTGCAACAGTGGTCACCATTATCGTGGTTTATTTTCGGAAATTAGATTTATAGAATTTTAACATGTTTATTCGTCTCGCAATCAAACATACCAGTTTTCATTTTTACCGTTTTTATTCGTTTATGAAATTGTATGATTGAAATAATATACACGTACGTAGTAATAGAAATATTATTAAAAAATAAATAACTCTGTCTGCATTCGAATTCGCCGCATAATTACCTACTTGAAGCTTGAAGTTCAAGGATATTTTTATTAGAATTTGATCGGTCTTAAGGTCAACGCGTGTGCCTGCATCTTCACGTTTATTTAATATAACAATGGCGACTTGTGTTGTATACATTACTTGGTTTTCTTAGTGAAGGGAGTACCAGAGGTAACTAAAAGAGCAAAGATATGCAAACTTAATTCAATCGCAAATGAACGCCTTGATATTTAAATTTATAACAAGCACATTTGTGTTGAAATAATACAGACAAGAATAAACATCGCATCTTTGGCTCAGAATAAAACTTCTTAATCTTAGTATAAATATTTTTTTTATTTATTTATTTACACCTTGCTAAAGTTAAACGGTAGAAGTAGATGGTGTTAATACAAATAAGGGCAATGGGCGACCTTATCGCTAATAAGCGATCTCTTCCATATGTAACATATAACAGTATACATACGTAAGTGTTTATTGAAATAAAAGTTTAAACTCATATGATGTCTAAACCAGCCAGATACAAGTGGTTTAGCCAAAGATAATGTATTACAAGTTCCATATATGTAATTGGTAAGTTTGAATAAGAGTTATCATAAAAAAATAATCGTTTTTTTTTTGTAATAAAAACATCTCGATTTTCCGACTTATCTGCGGGTCATTACCGAATGATCAGTTTTGACGTGTAATAAATCGGCTGTCGGCTCGGTAATGAGGAAAACATCGGTTTAACACTAACTTATGAGCATCGACAGTAAATGTCAAAAGGGAAATGACATGCACATGAGATGACTTCTGCCCATTCCCAGTTTTATCTTCTGTATGACAGATGGCACTATAAAATTTATATATTTGAAATTACAACGAACCTGGAGTAATGAGAATGCTTATTTGAGGTGTCTGATTTATTGCCTGGCCTTCGAACGTATTAAATCATTTTTTTTGTATGGAACAGGAGAAAACTATTAGCTTATTATTCGCGAAGCTTTTGCCATCTCCGTTTTATGGTGCTCTATTTGCGTGATTATTCAGATATATCATGAACTAGATATATTTAAGTATTTTTAATTGGAACCTGTATTTTCTTGGGTATACCCTTTCTTATGTTATTCTTTGGCTGGTTGAGATCATTTTTCAGCGATAAGTCCATTTTGTTTCATTTTATTATTAGTGTTAGTTTTTTTATGAGTTTATAGTTAGTGTTGTAGTGTATAAAGTAGTTTATTTACTAAAATGTTGCCATCAATAAATCACGGATTACAGTTGCAAAACATTTTTATTACACGTCACAAAATATCAGATTTTAAATTGCTATAGAATATAAATTGTAAAATTTAAAACAGTATGTAAATCTTTATCTTCGAAAATAATTCAATTATTTTAAATTTATAGTCACATTGATATAGATTAAAACTTGTCTTGTCATATTTAGTTTTTTTATGAATGGGTATACTTTTATATATTTTTTTGCAAACTGACCATAAATTCACACATTGATAATATATTATATTAAATTAAAACGTTAACACCTTTTGTGTGAAGGAATGCAAAAAGATGAATGGTTCTGTATTTATGAGCTCCATTAATTATTGTGTAGCATTTTTATAGCCAAATTCCAAATATCTATGCGGGTGATCTTGTGAGGTTGTGCATTTTTAAGTTTTGGATAGTATAACCGGTTTTTAATGTGTATTTTACAAAAGTACACATTAAAAACCTATAGCTGTAGTTTTTTAATTGTATCACAATTAAAACACCATTAAATATCAGCTGAACTAAGCTTTCCAAAACACTTTCCAAAATCATATCAATACCATTATGGACCCTAAGGTCCTTCAAGAAAAAAGCGTACCTCTCCCTAAAAGGCCGGCAACGCACTCACGAGCTCCCAGCCACGTGAGTGTCTATGGACGGCGAGTTCACCTTTATGTTGGGCCTCCTGCTAGTTTGCCCCCCTCTTCTATAAAAAAATATCATCTCGTAGCTCTTTGTTTACTTTTATATCTCTAAACAGAGTTTTATAAAATATATGTTACATCTGCAATATCTTATTAAAACTTATGTGTCACATTTAAAGCCTTTTTATGTTAATCAAGTTCGATTTTTGAAAAAATCGACATTTACCATAAAACCTGACCTTATATAATTGAATAGGAAAACATTAAACGCGAGTAAGAGTGCCATTACGCAAGTCCTATTGTTGTACAATGCATGTTGGGGTCGATGTACGCAGTGCAATTAACATTGTCAATGTATTGGATTCTAAAACGCAAATTGGAATATGAAATATATCTATATACATAAAACTACAGTATAAACTCTGTATAACGATATTAAAGGGGCTGTTTTATTTATTATGGCGTTATAGAGAGAAGTTCTGGAATTCAAGCTAAATTAACCAAAGCCAATTGATAACGTTTTAACGAGTTTGACGTTAAACCGAGTAACGTTACATGGAGGGTCACACTATATATATAACTTTCTATCAGATAGCTGCAAACCACATTCTGTTTTGTAAATAATGTATTAAAATGGATGGTATTTTTAAGCACTCCCATACACATATATAAGACACATTAGCCAATCTCATTCGCTATAAAGAGAGGTCAGTACTTACATTGGAAATAGACTGGTTATTTTATGACTGGCTGAGACTAATGTTATATAAATTTGCAATAAATATGAAATTACAAACTACTATCAAATTATATTTTATAACTCCTCGGACTATTAGTAATAGAGTATTTTTTGTTGACTTCAAAGTTTTATTAAAAACAAATTGCGGCAAAAGATTGACGTATCATATTGTGACGTATTGGTGAGAGTCGTGTTCGTTACACTACATCTTAGGCTATATTCGTTTGAACTAAAAATTCGTCGTTTAGAAAATTCTTATGTTTTGATGCAAATTTCCGGTTTCTCCATACATGAGCTCTGCTCGTGGCTCATTTATTTGTGCAGTATAATTTACGCTAAAAATATATTTAAATAGGAAAAGCCATATATTTTAAGGTTAAATTGTTTATAAATGTTTATACATCCTGTGTTTAGCTGAAACGGTTATGTCTCCGAAATCTAACCGATTTTACAAGTAACAGCCATGAAGGAGGTTACGCACTATAATCCGAAAGCGCTTAAATCTATGGCATGCCAAGCTTAACTAAAACTAATAGTAAGTATCGAATCCCTAATTTCTAGCCATGTCTGCTACTTATATAAAATAATTGTTGTCAAAATACACTCGATTGTTTGAAAATCGTTAATCTGGTTAAAAGTTTCACAACTAAGTTTAATGATTGAATATGAAATTAAAAACAAACTATTAAACCATTTAAATCGAGACCATCTAACAAGGATGCTTCCCTTAACCGGATCGGGAGCACACCTGGGTACTTATAGCTTACCCCAAAAAGGTCTTATACGCCCGATTTGACAACCTCTTAATGTCGTAAGTGAAAATATGTCAGGCGAAAAGAGTTTTTACTGCTGACAGTATACAGCTATCATTCAAGTGTCAATGTGATAATCTGTGGAAGATTGGATATAAGTCAGTTCGGAAGTGAGTAGATCCGAGATGGTAGATTTTAAAAATGGAACGTTTGATTTGCATTTGAATGAGTGCCCCTGACGACCCAGGTGCGCGTCGGTACAGTCAAACAGCAAAAGTTTTTTATTTGTTTCGACGCAGGTTAGCAAAAATTAATATGGATGACCATTTTGTAATCGGCATCGTCCGATTAGCATGCGAATTGTTTAAATTCAACGTTCCCGTAGAAAATAAAATATTTTATAAATTAATTTTTAAAAATCAAATGATATATTCGTTTTGTATATGACTGTACCTTCAACATATGGAGGTATATGTGATTTTACACAATAATAGTTAAAAGCTGAATAGCACGTGTTAACTACTATTCTTGTGGAGTCTCCATTTATTTTTATGCTTAACCTACGAATGCTAATACTAACTTCACTTTCCATTTGAGTTAAACATCGCTAATTCAACAGATTTTTACACTTTAACCTTAAGTTTGATTTTCAGTATTTTACAACCATTATAATAATCTTCTTTGCCTGTAAGAGATGGCTTATAAGCCATAAAACTGCCCGTTGCTCACATATGTACTAACAATTACTAACCTACTATTCGTACAACAAAGTGTACATAAATAAATAAGCTAAAATTTTGCTATACAACTTTTAACGTACCTATGGTGTGAAATATACTAACTTCAGTCCAACAGTAGTTCCTCGCTGACCACTTTTTCTCAAAAGTACCTATTAAGTAATTGTCAAATTAAGAATAACTTTATACAGTCAACACAAAATATTTGATCTCCATATTTTTGAAATTGTACCGCAAAGTCGAGTGGTTTTTTATAAAAAAAAAATCGTAAGAAACGAGTAAAAACAAGTCTGGGAACGTAATAAGAGAATCGGGAGCATAATTTTATCTTTCAAGTGGGGCGTGTTTGAGGCGACTCGATCTTGTTCTGCCCTCATTGTTTGAGTTTTTATTATCACGAACAAAGAGCGTAAACGGTAGCACAAGTTATCGGTGCCTCTGATCAACCTTATATTTTGTTTGTAAATGGATATGCGTTTGAGAGATATGCGATACGTTACGTTTTGATGTAATTACATTTTTTTTTTTGGAAAAATCCATTCGTTCAATGATTACTGGGCATCTTAGTATTAATAAAACATAACCAGCCGAAGTCTGAGTATCTTTTCAGACCGGTTTATTTTGAAACCCTTAAAGCCTTAGCTATAAGAAGAGGGTGAAACACTAAAGTGCTCACCTTGATACCTCACATCAAATTAGGCACTTTCTTGACATTGACTTACAATAACTGGGGAATGGGACATAGCATTTAATTTACCTCTTAACAAATATATGTTAGTCTATCCCGTACCTACGTTAGGCATATTATCTGTGAAACATGTATTAGGATGCCCCTATATTTTAATCGAAAACCTATTCTTTTATTGTGTTTTTGTGTTGTGTCTGTTATTTACGTGATATAAATAAATAAATACTTGTATGGAGAAATTGTTTAATTAAGTTCCACCTCAGTTAAAATAGGTAAAAATATTTTAATTTGTAAGTGTCCCAATCGTGCTAATGAAATTTTTTATTGTTCGTTTACTTATAAATTGTAAGCAAGCATTAAGTCAAAGCGTCTAAAACAAAATGAAATACACTTTTCGCATTTTTGTTATGATGCTGGCAGACGCCCGCGCGTTTTTTGTTTGTATAATGACATTGTAGATGATTAATTTAATTTTTAAATGTAATCTATAAAAAATAAATTATAGGGTTATTTAAAAAAAAATATTCGGAGGTAAAGTGGTTCCTTATCCACTGCGTATCTGAACTGAAGCCTCTAAAGCCTCTGTGAATAAACTATAAACTTTTCTATGTGTGTAATTTATTTATTTTTTATTACTTAAACCTATACAGCTTATCAAAAAAAGTTTACACAATGAAAATAGATTAAAAATAAAGCCAAAATAAGGTTCAAATATAGAACTGGAAATAACTTCTAAGGTCAGAAAAAATAATAACAAAAAAAACACAAACAGAAAAAAAAAAAAAAAACATAATAGAACAAGTGGAGTATATTATGTGAAGAACGAGCATTAGAGTGTGTGTGTGTGTATTAGTGTGTGCAGAGTGTAATTAATACTTGAAGTGAGAAAACCAATACTTTACATAAAAAAAGCATAGTAGGCTGAACATAAAAGATCAGGCTTATTAATATCAATAAAACACACGAAATGTATAGTACCTACGTGTATAATTAAAATAAAATGTTGAATATGCCGCGATGTCGTCGGTGAAACTTCTTACTGTAGACTCTATTGACCTCGTTAGCACGAACAAAAGCACGTAAAACAACCGCGACTCGCTTGCCTTTTCTCAAAAATAACTCATCTCTTGACGAGGTGTCATTAAAGTCGTCTGCGTTACGGTAATGGTGCACTTAGCGTTGTTTTTTTACCTCATTAACAAAACGTTACGATTAATTTTTGCTGTCAAGTTGATAGCTTGATTGTTGATATTCTAAATAACAATTGTGTTATAGACAAATACTTGTTTTACATGGTTCTATATCAGGTGTTTTTAAATAATATTTTAATGTTAATTTCGTTCTATGCATGTATTAGCATGATGGTTTAAGTTTAAACAACGAAATAATTTAATTAACGCCATAAAATATCATACATATATCATTGATTTAACCAAAAAACAGGCTGCGACTAAACAGATAGACGTACTTTACTATTTAGGACAGAATAGTAATTTTAAAGCTATATGAATATTAGTTGTGTATTTAGGGTATAAATTACCTATAGCTATAAAATCATGTAATTATGTTATTTAATGATAAAAACCTCTCAATATTATTCTAGAAAAACCAAGAAAATATGTGCGGGCTAATATTTTTGATTTTCCCCAGCCTCTAGAACGAGCTCCGTCCTTTTAATTACTGCGGCTGCCTCGAGAAAATATTTAGCCACGCGTCCGCACCAACCACCCTTAATTACTAATGAGCTTTCTCCCATTATACTGCATATTAGAGAATTAAAAACGGAATTCGGATTGTAATTTCTAAATAATATAAAACATGGTTAACGTTAGGTTTTGATTAAAGCAACGAATATTTTTTAATTATACACATAACTTGAAATAAAATATGTGTTTAAGCCCTTAAACGAACAACGAATTGTGTCTTAGTATAGAAATGATTTAAAAAATAGAAACAATCTCTGTAGAAATAAAATCCATTGTAGAAAAGCACTATACACAAGCATCATAAATCCAACACGTACACAGTACACACACATAGTCGTTTTCATTTCAAGGAGTACTGCCATCTTCGCCGGAGCGACGGAAAAATAAGAGGAAACTGGGAGCAAATTAGAGAGGCTTGCTTCCGTAATAAGAGTGGACTCTGGACCCCTATTAACCGAGGCCCATATTGTTGTATTATTTTTTCATCTGCTCATATTCTCTGCTTTTGCCTTGCGTTTTTTAATGTCGTTTCCCAGATGAGGTTTGTTTAAGAATTTTATGATTGCATGATTTTAATCACAGCAGTTTTGTTCATTTACTATAACGTCCTTTGAAATCCATTACGAGACACAGTCAGACAATTTATTCGTATTTTTAGTGTATTGTGAAATTAGTTTTCAATTAATCGTATCATAGTTATGATTGCAATCCCACGTTAATTTCATAGCAATTAATAAATTCGAAAATTAATTGGTGCAAAAAGAGGCGGGGTGTCGCTTTGGAATCGCAACGGAATCGCGACGGGATCGCAGTAAATCAAGTTCGCACAATGCCGGCAGGTGGCGGCGGCGGCGCACGATAATGCTAGCGTTTAATTACGCGGAATAATTAGTGAACGGAATATTTTCCGGGCCCTAACTATCTCCGCCTTCTTCCGGCGATAACTAGGCGGTAATTGCGGATTAACCTCGCATTCAGAATTTAATAGGTGCTCGATTTGAAGCTTCATACACCCACTCTTACCCCAATAATGCCATTTGTTTAGTGATGTCGAATTAATCGCTCCACGGTATTATTATATGTAAATAATCGAAGCGTAATGGATATCGGTCGTGGAAATGTATCGTGTTTGCGATATTAAAAAACGTTCGTACGAGTGCAAGTCAATAGATATCGGGAAAATTTAATATGCGAAAGTGGTGTGTGGATTCGCAATATTTTTAACTGAGCCGCTCGGCACCCAGTTGCGTTTGTTTTAGATCGCATCCTACGGGAGGCGCGCCGCAATATTGCACACGACACGGCACGTGCTGCCGATGTAATTTGCGCTTTATGGCACGTGAATAATTCGCTATAATCCCTCGGCCTACCCCCCCCTCCCACGCGTAACCACGACGACGTTTGAACTCTCTTCAGTGGAAAAATAATAATATAAGCGCATTTGATGCTCACCTGCGACAATTCGTCCGAAGTGTAGTGATTGCCGACCCGGCCCCGGGGGGTGGCTAGTTGAGCGTGAACTTTTGATATTGGCGCGAAATATTAATTTCTCAGCGCCAATAAACAGCCGAGCGTACGTAATGCTGGCAAATTAAGCTGAGTGCCTTTAATATTATTTCGTAGGAAATTTTAATTTATGGAACGATATTGCCGCGTAGCGATGTCCATGGAATTAATTTAGAGCTAATTAATTTTGTTGTGAATTATTGAAGCTATTTGTTCACGCTGGTTCCAACGAATTATATTAGTTTTGGGAAACGCGCAATTATTATGTGTACTACGAATGTTATCTAATATGTCATTCGATGTTTATAGGTAAAGTACAAGTCTCACATTAGTTAATAAATATATAGATGATCATAATTACATACATACAAATAAATCTTTAAGAAATAACTTCTCTGTAAGAGAATAGTTATGACGAGATAATATGAACATATAACCATTTAATTTACAATATATACTGTACACAACATATAGTAACGGACCCGAAGTGATCTTGCATTACGCCATGAATGTATTTATCTCCAAGTGGGGTAAGAAAGACCAGGTAATACTCAAATATTTTAGAACGTACAAAAACCGAATAATATGCAACCTGCTGGCAGCCGATTTGAATAATAAACAAAACGCCCGGTGAATTTCAATTCTGAAAAAGTTTTTGAACGAAGCCGTTGTGGGGCAATTACCAATATTACTTAGTAGTAGCTTTGAACACGCCAGATGGCGTTAGGGTGATGATTTAAAAATCACTGCACATTGTTCAGAGCAACTAATTGTAGGGAAAGTGGGGTCGAATAGACCCGAAGTAAATCATTTACTAATAGATTTGGAACCTATGCGTTTTGAAAGTAATCGTATGATTGAGTTTGTGCAATAAACGTTGGATTAATTTGATTTTGATTTTTTCAGATTGGATTTGTTAAACCGACACTGGATTTTTATTGTGAGTATAACTTATGTTGCTGTATTATAAGTTAGTATATTATTTAAACTAATGAAATAAGTTTAATAAGGAAATATATAAAAACTTTTTGGTGAGTGAATTAATTTGGCCGAATCAAAGCCAGTGAATTACATTATATTTGTACTTGTACTGAAATAATTAAACAACAATAAGAAAATAATGTCTGTAAACGATATCCTACCATACTATATACAACCATATCATATCTACCGTCAACTCATTACAAACTTCAACAAGAGCAGTTAAAATTGACCGTGACGGTTGAATGGTTCGAATTGAATCAGTGAATAAATCTCCTATTTCCTGTGAATCAAATTCATTTCCTTTTTATGTCGATGTTCATACGATATACATTTCGGCTGTGACCTTTAATTTGTCGATTGGTTTTAATAACGCTAAGTGCACTTGTGATCTCAGTCCACAGAATTATTGGCTTTTTCATATAAAATTTTAAAGATAAGGCGTTTATTGGTTTTATTACCTTAATCAGTTTTCTGTATATGGCATAAGAGTCAAATGTTCGATCAGTGACTGTTTTAAATTATTTTTGGTAGCGGCGCTGGGATTTTTGAAATACTAGTTTAAATATATAGTATATAATAAAATATAAATAAAGAAAAGTGACCACATTATAAGCGTTGTCTGCCTCTTACTAATGGCGTTAAAGACTTCAGAGAACTAAAAGTCTTTTCAGCAGCTTTAGGGTCGGAAGCCCGACGTTGCCTTGGTAATTAATAATCTGTATAACTATATATTTTCACATAGAAATAATTAGAGAATTCAATATATTTAAAAAACAACACGATAGGCTAAAAAGCAGGGCCTAGCGTAGATTAAATTAAAATTCTATCAATTTGAGAGCCCCACTGTTCAGTGAAATATGAAAATAGCATATTGGTTATCGTTCCACTCCATAGAACAAAGCTGGCTATCTCAGAAATGTCCTCGACTTCCACACCATCGCCCGAATGCTTTTTTTTTAGCCAAAAAGCTTTATCACTTCCGATGGGCAGCGGATATGGCAACATGCATATATAGTTACTAGATATTGTAATTTGCGTATAATTTGTTTCAATAAATGAGATCAATTCTTCTAGTATTTAATAATAATGTTATAATTTCCTTTGAGAATAGTGATTTATCTTCTTTGTTTGTCACTCTGCTACTAATTATATTCAAATTTGTTGCCCTATAATAAGCTTTAATGTTGAATGTAACTGAAAATGTTCATATATTTAATTGTAACATAGATTTTTTCATCAGAAATGAATAAAATTCAAAACTTTTTGTTAAATTACATTAAAGTTAATGCATTTAACTAATTAATATTACTGTAAATAGAAAATATGTTAACGTATCTAGTTTTTAGTTAGTTTTGTGAATTGCAGAATGCAGGCATCGGATCACTTTTATAGCCGGATGCAGTAAAATAAATGTCGCGGTCCATCGCCCCGTCTAATGATACTTACATGCATACAACACCTTAAACCAGACTTCTAGAAGAACCTCTAGAATACTAATATTGTCAAAACAATTCCATACGTTATGATATTTATACAATAGAGAGATAACCAGATAAGCCTTTTGTTACAAAATGAGGTTTTAAGTGATGAGAGAGATTTTAAGAGATTCCGATTTTCTAAGCTTCACATAGTTAGCTACTAGTCAGAGATATGTTTTAAAAATAAAACTGCAATAGCTGAATATGTAATAGTGAGCATGGCACATTTCCTTATGAAGTTGGTTGTAGCGGCCATCGGCAATATATCGTAGATTTCCTGCCACGCTGGCGAGTAATGTGCTTCCGGAACGCCCTTCGCCCGCCCAGCGTTACGCGGACTTTACGAATAATAAAATATTAGAAAACGGAGAGTAAACATTATTATGTTACGTGAAATTGTTTGAGACTTTTAGGCGGTAACGTTATATTGTTGTAACTATGATCTGAGAGTTTTTTTTTATTATTGTGACCCACTAAATAAGTTAGGTAATATACATTCCGACTGGCCAGATCAACGAAGGTCTCTTGTGTTGGAGGCCAAGGCTCATTTTGTTTTATTGCACTAGCGGAATATTTAATTTATTTCACATTGTATCGTATTAGCGATCATTTGTGTACGTCGAGAAAATGCCTGAAGAACTCAATTTGATGTGAGGTATCAATGTTAGGCAGTGTTTAACTTTCTTCTTATATCTAATGTGGTTAACAAACACAGCTGGTTTACTCATCTTTTTGCACTAAAAGTCCTTATCTCAGAACTTAGGCGACTCATTCGCAAGTTTTTTTTTATCGTCTATTAATTATTGCTTAATACTATACTATAATACAAGTATTGGGGTTAATAACATGAGATTTTGAATTCATTATAAGACAAATTTGGAACAACAGTTGGGTGTTTATTGAATATGTAATCCGATATTGAATAGTTAATAAATAATAAATTTCTCATTCCACAGTACTAAATTCCGTCGTTGTCTATGTACTAGGCTGTCTGTCACATTTTTCCTTTATAATTCCTTTATAATACTATTAAAAATAGTATCTTCTCCAAAATCGGCTATATGCAATGACTTTGTATAATCCAGAATAATCGTAAAGCAGCGTTAACAGCAATAGTGGTCGTATATCTCGAGCAATGTGCATCTTAGCGCGGTCATTTTTCACTGGTCACATTACGGTTCCGCCGGAAGTGGCGACCCTAAATAAATATATTCTATGGGTAATTGACGGTGAACTAGAGGGTCATTTGTTACTTGATGAACTATATTATTTCGATGGAAAATATATTGATTCTGAGTGTCCTCTCACATTGTGTTTGTTTTGATATAACGATATAAAGCTAACTTCGTAAGCATTTCTTGTCTACAATATAATTATTTATAATTCTAGATTTAAATTAGCATATTTTTCGATTTTTCTTATTTTAATGTATGTTGTGTTTTGTTTCTGAATTATTATTATTATTTTTTGTATACTTCGCACCCTTTGCGCCTGTCTTATTATATTTTAAGTATTCTTTTATCGTGTGGGTTGTCTGGAAGAGATCGCTTATTAGCGATAAGGCCGCCCGTTGCTCTTATATGTACTAACATCTGTTATCGTCATTTGCTTCTAGTGTTTAAGTTCAATAATGTGTAAATAAATAAAGCCTAGAAATCTGTACTAGAATTATATTGTAACATACACATGGCTATGGTGATTGATTAAACGTTTGGGAAGGACATACTATTTATCGCGAAATAAGGTCGTGGTCAAAAGCTAGTATGAAATAATATGTGCCCAGTAAACTAACAAATATTGTATTTTAACTAAACGTATATAAGTATTATTTAAATCATTTGAATGGCCGTGTCATTATTATGTTTTTGTATTTAAATTGATCAATTAATTTAGAAATATTGTAACTAATTCGAATATCTTAAATACATATACGAAATTAAAAGCAAACAAAGTGGAGTCAGTATCAGTCCGTGCCGCGAGCGTGACTCGTCACGCAATCAGTAATTTCCGTTGACAATTAATCATTTCACCTGCGGACAACGGCTTCTAAACCATTTTTTAATATCATTTTATGTATCTTTTAATATCGTTTTCTCGGTCGTAACGTGTTTGCTCTTTTTATATCTGCTTGCCCTGAGTTAATTAAATGTTTAATGATAGATTTTTATAAAACTGCTTATTAATATGATTTTGTACATGGTACTAGTGAACTGTTTACCCTAGACATCGGTGAATGTTATTTATTAACAATATTCTGAATTACACACTAGATCAGTATATATGCATAGATATGGTTACAGGCCTTCTGAGGCTAAGTGAAATTAAAAATTTTAACGAAACAAAATTTCACTTAACTTAAGTTATGAATCGAATATGTTTCATAAATATTAAATGGTCTTTTTTATAAATGTCATGAAGATATTGCAAGTCAAATTGTTGAAATATTTGTAAAATTGTCACTTCAACGAACCTTAATCTTATAATTATTTTTGTTTTGAATATTATATACGTAAATTTGAACTACAATTTATAACCGAAACTTCAATATAGTATATAAAATCTATTTACCAGACGCATCATCCCCAGGCGTGTGCCCCCGTACCGAGCGCGTGCAAGACCGTATAAATTGTATTAATAAGCGATAAAAGTAAGCACAATTAGCGGTGAGCTAGCGAGAAGTGAGTGGTATCGGTGTGGGTGGTAGAGGCACGCGTCCCTCAAGAACACTCCGCCGGCCACCGGCTGCGGTAACTAATTGCCTTATTGATTCCCGTTGCGAAGCTACGATACTTGATAATTATTTAGTACTAGCCAATGCCTGTGTCTCCGTCTATTTAAAATTAAATATATCTGTTTTATTTAGCCGCGTATCAAATCATTAAGTATATAACCGTCCCAACCCATTAATCTCGACATATATCTTCAAATACACATTGCACTCGATGCAAGAACAAAACGTGATATCTAGCATGATTGATAGACCGATGAATGATACCACAAAAAAAAAACCCACTTCCTAATGACAGCCTTTTAAAATACGAGGCGATCGTCACCTCGTAATGGCGTCGATATGTTACCCGCATCAATCCTCTATTCTGTGAATGTCTGCGCTGCGGGATCTAATTAATTATGGTAATTAAACAGCCTCATTTAGTGTTGCGGACGTGCCGAGTTTTGTACGCGATTTTCGCTTGTCTCTGTGATTGGTTAGGTTCTGTAATTAATGTGTTTTAATAATGTTAAATTATTTATTCAAATTTGTAGTTACTAATTACATACTAACGGTATCTATTAGTATATAAACGTATACCAGCTTTTAAAGGAAACACATTGTTCCCGATCGTATTTCAGCATATTTAAAATATATCTAAAAAAAATTAAAAAGTTGAAAGACAAATGTGTTTTAAAATTGTGCTTCGTTTTCTACAAAATATATTTCTTATAACTATGCATACATGAAATGGAGCAAAGTTATTATTCCGTCATCGCTTAATAAATGAAGATGAAATTATATAGTACTTGCAATGCAACGTCAATAGTAATCTTTGTGCGCATTCGTAACAGAAAAAGTTTGTACGCACGTCTGCAATTCTACAATTCTGTTGCCACACAAGGAGTGAGAGGTTGCGTTTCTCACAAGACTTCTTTATCTGTAACAGTCAAAATTATACACTTTAAAAGAAACATATTGAATAATAAATCTTGACATTTAATGTTCTGATTTAAAAAAGGCTTTTAATGCTTACTGTAGATGATTTTTATCGATAGAGCAAACGAATTAACTCAAAATCAAATTGTTCATAGTCTTTTTATGAGTTTTTAAGTGATACTTGTCGACTGCTTGATTTAACATAAATTTATATTCATCAAATGTTGTTATTTTAAGCGCTCGTTTGTTTGTAGATTTATTTAATTTAGTACAACTTTTTTGGTATTAAATGCGACCGCTGTAAAATAGCGAAATCACTCTGCGTTACCAAATATGAGTACTGTACAGTACAGTACTAATCAAGACCAGAATACGATTCCTACAACAATTTCATACAATAAAAATAAAGTTTCGCTTCAGCACCTACCTTACGTCTAACACATTCTTGACGAAGAATGATGCTTTCGGCTGCTCGCGAGTAGGTAGTGCTTTGTTCGAGTGATTAAGTACCTCAGGACGGCGTTCCTAAGCCCTTCAGCTAATGAGTTGAAAGTCAGTATTAATCATGATGACGAACTTAAGTCCGTAGCTCAGATTGTGGGTGGTTTTTGACGGCATGAACTTGGGATGTTTAGGTAAAATGTACTGGGCGCATTATGAGTCCAACTGGAGCTGAAAGTATGTACTTGCGTATGCATAGTCAAGAATGATTTAGCTTATACAGTAGTTTAATTACCTACTTGTTAATTACTAAACAATATCTAATACAATTCTACTTACATAAGAAAAATTTAAAACAAAAAAAAATACAGTGTATAGTAGTTTTCCAAATACGTCCTATTGAGTTACGAACTAATTCAAAAATGTATTTAAAATTATAATTAGACTAGTTTATGCTTAGTTTGTACAGTTTTGAAGTAAAATCAATATTGACTTAATGAACAACAATGATAAAATGAATTATTAAGAACTAATAATAAAATGCGATTGATTTTTTCATAAATGTTATATAGTGATCATTAAAAAAAATTATGTGAGACAAAGAAGCGTAAAAAGAAGCAAGACGTGTCACCTTCGAAGACACGCGGATGACTGAGTCGCCGCGCAAATTAATGGTCGTTTTTGTTTTTTTTTTTAATCACAAAAGCGTTCGTGAGATTCGTCTCACAATGGCCAGGATTAAAATTCTGAATATTTTATTTTATTCGTCACATCTTGATCGGTACGTGATGGCATGTCACATGACAAATTAACTAATTATTCAATCCGACGTAGCTTTTGTGTCAAAGGAAATGGAGGCTGTTGAAAATAACGATACGTTTTTACATATTAAAAAACTGTACAAATGGTATCGGGCCTAAAATGCCGAAGAATGGAGAAAGGAATGATTTAAAAGGCACAGAAAACGGACTTTTCATTTCGTAGACAAAAGTAACGTATATGCGTAAAATTGCAAGCTCCGCGAATTTTGTATTCACATTAATGTCGCGTTTTATTATAATAATAACCGGAGACATTACCCGTTTAGTTTGCCACAAATGCGTTCATTTTTCGCTGCAACCGAACTGGGGGTGAAGCGAGGTCGTATACTCGGATCTACTAGATTTAATACTTGATCATGTTTTGCGATAGCATAAAGCCAGTTTAGGGGGTAAACAACATGATAAAAACTGGTTCCATGTGGAGTGTGTTGTCTTTTTTAGCGGCTCGCAAAGTTGTATATGCCCGATCATATAAAATACGTAGATACGCATCGTGAAACGTAATCATATTTAGTCGGTAGCTCCAATGAAAATTTAGAGCAACCTTTCATCTTTCGTCTTAACTCCAATTTATGTATTAATAACACGCTGTCAAAGATTTACAAATATAATATAAACATTGATAAATATTTTAATTTATGTAAAAAGCTATTTTATGTTCTTTACTTTTAAACACTAAACCTTTTTTATTTAATACAATTAGATATTTTTAAGTTAAAAAACGCAACTTAAGTTGCTTGTAGCTACTATAAAAACTGATTGATCGCAGTATGTATACCTGAGCTGACAATAGCCAGGTAACGTAAAAACTGTGACTGAGATTCCGTCGTTCACAAGAAAACATGGAAATACTGACGAATATATCACGACAATCACGCATTAAAACGACTACTTTGTTAATGTATTATGAATTTAAATATTAATTTAAATCTAAGATACGAGTATTTAAAAAATAGGTTTTATTACTTGGTAGGTTCAATGGTCATATGCCACACTGACAAACAGAGGCTCCCAGGTTCGATTATCGATATGTACAAATAATAAAAAAAATCTGTAATGAACATATCGACTGTGCTTTAAGTATTATAATATGTACATAAATGTATAATCAGTTATGTAACCCCCTATAACACAAGTCATAACAAAAATTTCATATTAAAATATATTTATTTCTCTCTTTTGTGCTATGTTCTTATGCAAACATTGCAATAAGTGTACTGTATCTGCGCTTAAGTCCACAATAAGCTGTGGTACTGATATATCAATTGTGAAAGATGCATTAGAACAATGTACTAGTACTAAGTTTAGGTTATCACCATCTGAGTTTATTCTATGTATTCATTCAGACCGGTTTAGATATAAGAATAGAATATTGAAGACAATCGTTGATACAATTCTGTGTGGACAATATATAAATACTATCATATATATAAATATAGTTTTGTTTAAACTAAGTATTCGTTTAATATGTTTGTAAACGTGGTAAAATGATATTAGTCCTTAGGCCATTGACTGATCCACACAATAGACAAGGATCACCGTCTTACAAGCCATACATGCCGGGTCCATGTATTGACGATATATATTGTCTTGCACTATTGGACAATGAAAATCACGTAGGTAATAGACACATAAATAAATAGCAAAATCAATACATTTTCGCATGTTTAACATTGATACGTTAAAAAAACACTGCTTCCTACATTTTGAACGTTCAAGCACTCACGTTTTTAAGTTCTTATATAGTAATCAGTCAAAAAACCGTTCCAAACAAAAACTAGTTATTTTTAACTAGTTTTGCGTATCTTCAGACATCCCGACATTAAATCGTAAAAATCTGCTTACTGTAATCTGTAACTGATAGTTACAAGCCGTTGGGTATTTGAAATAGGAACATAGTTTTAAATCAAAATATTAGATAATTGTCTAGAGTCAAAAACAATTAAAAAACGATAAGTCTTTTCTTCAAAAGCACCTCGTATCTATATTTATTTTCATACAAAAAGTGCAAGTGAAATGTACGAAGGGCATTAATTCAACAGAGACACCCAAACAAGTGCTTTGTGAATCACCTGTTGGTTCAATAGGTCAATGTTACAGAATACAAGGAGTTAGTGAAACAGACTTTTGTGGTGAATGGTACGCAGTCGCTATTGTGAGTCCGGACAAAGGCATATGCGCGATTGAAGCGTTTCGATGCTGCTTGCGTCTCGAATTGAGAGTGAATTCGTATTATGCTTTAGCGGATTTTTAATTGACTCGTTTTTTATCTATGATTATACTTTTGTGGATGTTAGCGAACTAAGATATAATATATGCGATTGGAATAATAGATATTTTAAAAGCGTGTGTTTGCCATTTAAATTTTTTTTAAAGTATCACAACCTATAATAATATTTGTTAAAGAGTAGTAAAAGGTGATTTGTTTTGATCTGTCATTTGTATGCGAATGTTCCTAGAACAACATTCCACGCGGTACGCAAACACGTTTATTGTTATAGATAATAATATTAATAAATACAGAGCAATTCAAACATTTGCGGAGAAAACACGCTACTGGTAACCGGGACAATGGCTGTGGTTCCTTCAAAACCACTTAACATGGGGATGACAGGTTAGTTCGATTATTATACGCCCTCAGGCGAGCAATTGGAGTTTATTTTTTTGGGCCAAAAAGCGTTTTTCTGATTCGGGGAGTTATATTTGTTAGAGGTTCTCACGGTGTATGGAAACTATTGCCGGGTTTGAGATTAAACTATTATGACCTTTAAAATACAATATATTATTAAAAAAAAATACGGTATTTAGTAATTATATACATCTTAAGCTTAACTGAGAAAATAATCTAAAGTAGACCCAAATCATCCAATTTCATTTTTAACTCTTTCTAACTTCACCCGTACAGGGCCACATTTCTATCTCTCTCTGATATTTTTAGTCTAATATGTATCATTCTTAAAACTATCAAATATTTTTTTGTCATGTTAATTTGAGTATATTCAATTCTAATTATAATTTTCCAAATATTTATATTCATAAAGATCCTTTGTTATGTATATCAAACATACGCGAAACACAATAAACTCACGTGATAAATATTATAAGCAGAAATGAAATTGCATAACCTATAAAACACGTAACAGTACGTAAGATTATTTCTTAAAGTATCCAATTGTTGGTATAAAAACGCCGCTGAACAGCTTCTAAAAGTTTAAGCAACAAAAATATCCCAAAGAAACCTGATATAAGCATTGTTCCAAAAATTATTACGTGCAAAACTTTGAAATAAGTTATGGAGGGTGGCCAGTGTTTTGAAATGTAGCGACGTCATAAGCTAATCGATAGGAGAACAATGACGCAATGCCGTGGGGCGGCCATAAACATTTACGCGAGACTTGCAAATGCTTGCTTTCTTTCCTCGCTTCATATGTTTTCACTCATAGCGAGCCCGAGGCGAGCCTGGACTGCGAGGGTGATTTTAATTTATTATTACATTTGTATAGCGTATTTTTTTTACATATAATGCTTTTGTTTTCTGTGCGTACAGCTCCTTATGTCACATTTACTCCGAATTACATAGCATCTAAAATAATTATTGTAAAATTTTCGCAATTGAAAAATATCAAATGTCTTCTGTACCATTTCCACGCCCTTGAAGAATTCAATTCAATTCTTTGACTTTCATTAATAAATATGACATCGTGTCATTTAGATTAAATATCTGTAAAATAATAATAATCTGTAAAATGTATGTAAAAAAAACTCACATACATTTTACAGATAATTAAAATTGAAAAAACAAGCTATAAAACGTGTTGATTCTTTAAATATGGCGCAGATTTTTCTCTTCGTTTCTCTGTAGGGCGGGTGCACTTGAGTTGCTGGTTTAATGAATTGCATTAATATTGCATTACCGGGTTAGTGGCCCCTGCTAGGTAAACAATCATTAGAGCCGGAACATTGTTTGCTAACTCGAGATTTGTTTGCGAATACAAATTGACATTAAGATCTTTTTTATATCCACTATTTTCAAATGGTAGTAATGGTTTTTTTGTTATATAAAGAGAGATACATTCGCAATAATTTCTTACAACCGTGCTGTAGAACATGGCGATTTAAAAGAGTGGCTGAGAGTTTCTTGTCAGTTGTTGTCGTCAGCTCTACGTCCTTGATTTGCATTATGTTTCTTTATATCGGCTTACTGTACTTGACTCAGATTGGGATATTTCTTAACGAATTTAATTAAAAAAAATATTTCTTTGGCTTTTACTTTTTGAGAAGATCTTCTACCTTGATAATTTTATGTACGACTGATACATATGAAAACACAGTAATTTTATATGTGTATTGTGTATTAAAATTAGTTATTAAATAAGATTTTATACGTCTCAAACACAAAGATGGCGAGGCAAGAATTGTGCCATACGATCGACGTTAAGAAAATGTTGTAAGTAAAACTCTGTGACATAGATGTGTGTATCATACGTCACGTGACCTAACTTTTGTATGTAAATAGATGCAACTATAGTCTGTGGTAACCGGAAAATTGGACATCGCCGTCGGTCCAATCACATGCGACACTCCACGCAGATTAGCAGTCTGCCTCTGAGTGAAAATCCGAAAATTCCCACATGCCCCCATCCATTGACCCCTAATTCCGTCCTCCTGAAACACCTTCCGCACATAAAGCAGAATTGTATGCTAACGATTATTGTTCAGTCAAAAGCGATGAGCTATTGAAACGATATGCGCCTTTCCGTGTTTCTGAATATTATTAGGTGCGAATATTGACTTTGAAATGTGAAATGCTTGAATACTTATTGAATTACTATGTTAGAAGTCTAGACAAAGTCTGGTTAATTTTTAGCACTATGTTTATATTGAATTTCGTATACATTTGGTTGTATCAAACTATTTAGTAAATCTAAATTATGTTTAAAATTCTGAAAGACAGACTATACCAGCTATTCCGTTCATTGTATAATTTTTGAGAGTACTGAAACTTTGTTAAGCAGAGCTATTTGAAATTGGAACCCGATTTAAATTCAGAACGTCGAGGTCCGACAGTAAAAAAAATTAACCTACAGACGTGACACGCTAAGTCTCCATCGGCTTGCGACGCGCGTCCCCTCCCATTCAAATCTTTATTTAGCATTCTAAGTACCGGCTTTAATTTTTACCTTCACTAAGGCCATACCATATTCACCTCGCGTTCCCACCGTATTATATATATGTAGACGGACTTCGTGTGGACCAGTTTATACAATGTGGACATTTCGATTGAAATAGTATCTTATTGCAACGTGATAGAATTGAAATTCTATTGGTGCAAGCGTTGTTTGCTAAAGGTTATGTTGAGAAGTAGTTTGCATAGTTATGTGCGCGTTTATCTAAGCTATATCGGACGGCGTGGCTCAGACATGTGCTTGATATTTGACTGGGCGGATCGACGCTCTATACACGTAGATAGTCAATTGTTTTAGTTTAAAAATGGAATTCTCATCCTAAAAGAGTCATATGAATATCTATGTAAGTAAAGAGGAAACTAAAATGTTAAGGATACTAGGTACTTTATATTATTCTGATTCGTTTATAGGTTTATCATTTTAGTTTAGTTAATTTTGTTTTCGTTTATAGGCTATTTATTAATTGACATAGCCTTCTTACTGGTCCTAAAAGTTTCAGATAATTATAGCACAAAAACAGAATACAAATTAGGAATTTTCCTGGCTGTTGTATTGACTCCATTACCCGGCAAGGCCCGTATCAACTATTTATAGTGTTTGAGGTGCTTCATAAATATGCGGCGGTAGGCGCTCGCCTTCCCGACACCAGCTATTCAGACGCTGAAATACTTGCCGTAGGTTATAGGCGACGAGCGATATTTTACATAGCCGAACCCCGCGTCTGTTGAAGTTGTATAAAATTATTGATGACGTGTAGCCTCATGCCTAAGCGTTATGTAATGTCACTATAGTAATATGATAACACAATGTGATAATAATAAAAACACTTTATTGTCACAAAACAATAAAAACTAGGAAAACCGCATGACGTATATTATAACAAAAATAAGAAACAGACAACAGGCGGCCTTATCGATGAAAAGCGAGTTTATTTAATTTTTTTTATGACATAAAACTTATGTCAAAAACCGCCAATAATAACCGTTATCACTGATTGAGTTATGTTAACAATGTGTTATGAAAATGATATTGACACATAGTAACTAACTATCATGAAACAACACATGAGATTAAACGTTATATTAGTTCTAAACAGCACTATTATGCTAAGTCCTAACCTGATCTTAATGCATAATTATTATTTCAAAAAAAATAAATTAACTCGAATTACGTTTCGTCATTTTCAATAGACACTGGCAAACGTGCTGATAATTAATAAATTAGTCAAATTCAAAACGGTGTCTTGATGTCGCTTTAATCTATAACTTGGGCCGTTTCCTTAGCAGTACGGTTGGTTAGTTGCAACGCTCCGTGCGTTACCTCACTTTCAACAGAAACTCGGCAATGTATTTTCCTGTGCATTTTTTAGAGGATCGCTTTTGTAGACCCTACTTGTTTTAATACTAAAGTAGTGTGAGATCTGAATCCTGTTTTACTAAGCGTTTGTTTTAGATAAAGTTAATAAATATATGTTTTAATTTTGAAAAGGTTTTAAGATAAGGTGACACTAAAACGTGATCTAAATGAGTTCAGAGTCTAGTACTTACATATACTCTTATATATATAAAACCCAAATACTCGCGTCTTATTAAAAACAATTAGAATGATTTGTATGTTTTTAATTTAAAATATATAAGCATTAACATAATTGAATAAACATAGCAAAAGAAAATACTTTGAAACGATGAATTCAGACCGATTTATATTTTATTAATTCCCTATTGTGATAATTAAAGGAATTAATTAATTAAAACAAAAATATAACAATTTCATTTACCTAAGCCATATATAAAACCTTTTGAAGCATCAAATTCAGATCAAATGTTAAATCATATCTTTGTATAAATAATTTATTAACAAAACACCGAGTTAAGTACGTGGTAAGCCATTCTAAGTTAAAAATATACAAACTGTCTGCTTGAAATTTTGTACGTCACGTTAACATCTACATCTTATCGGTTTACCAATCAATTGTAACCAGGTTAAGCGTACAATACACGCGGTTGACATCTCACCTGTCACTAACCTCGAGATAGTTATCGAAAAAAATCAACTCTCAAATTATTGTTAACCGCCCCCATTCAAAGGGTTGATAAACACATCAAAGAATTGTCCCATTGTAAACCTCGGTACCGAAATTATAGACACCTGTTTTTTAACCCACAAAAACTGGCATTGTGCTTACACAAACGAACACAAATATCGATTATCAGCATTCATGGGACCTCCCATAAACGCCTGAGGTCACGCGGTACGCAAAAGGTTTCAGAACCTAATATACATTTCAATATAAATATATAACATACTATTGTTATTACTGTTTGATATTGATTCAACAATACATATATAGGCCTGTATCTATATATAAATACACAATTGTACAATTTTAGAGTAGTAATATAATTTCGCGGCCGAATAGTTAAATTTGAGCTTTTCAATGGCATGATTGCGCTTTCGAGCCTATCTTGATCCTTAGTTTTCTTTATCAAGTTCTTTAGCAAGTGTTGCACACGCGCAACACTTGCATCTATGGTAACGGCAAACGTATTGATGAAACCGTAATGTGTAAAACCCAAGATTTGAAGACTTGAGTCTTGAGTATTGTATATAACAAGATCCTTCTTGATAAATATAATCAAAGAAACGGAAATCCGGGGACAAGGGTTGTAGACTTAATTATTATTAATAAAGGAAATCCAGACCAGCGGAAAGTGATGCAATATGTTTATACTGTACTGGTGTTTTGTGTCGTGATTGACAATTTCGGAGCCCATCTCTTCCCCCATCCTTCTTATTCCGTTTTCTATATCTTACCTGTCTCATTCCTTCAAAGTATGCCAATATATAAGCAGACTTTCTAGCCATGCAGGTGTTTACGTACAGTTTCTGCCTTCCTGTTTGCCACTTATTACATAAAAAAGTATACCAAGTCTACGATGAGAGATGAATATTATAAAAAACACAATTCTTCGATAGATTTATTTATTTTATTCCAGTTTATATAACAATTCACGAAATATAAGATTAGAACAATTAATTACGAACGAACAAAAATATAATTGTTCTCGTAATAAAATGTCTATTTTTGTTACGAACTGTTTATAACTTACGTCACATTTCGAAAACGTTTAATCAGTTTACGTAACATTAAATTCGCTTTGTGAAGAGTTCGTAACGTGTCAGAAATACTTGAAACTTTAATTGAGTTGGTCGAATCACCTTCAGATGTAAAAATATGAATCCCGTTATAACAGAGTTATATAAGCTTTGTTTTATTTAATAACTGTTTTGTTGTTTGAAACGTCCTGATTGTACAAGTTCGGTCTCCATAAGCTATCCAAATTTTTAATGTAATTTTTAAATTTTATATTAGCATCTAGTTATGTATCCTTGTTTTACTTATGTATGTAATTTTGTATAATTCGCACCTACTATGATTTTGTTAATTGCCTGGAAGATATCGCTTACCCACATTTTTTGTCCATAAGGTATCCTAATTCTTAATGTATTTTTTAAAAGTTTAAATTAGCTTCTAATTATTTCTCCTTGTTTTACTTATGTGTGTATTTTTGTATTATTCGTACTTACTTTGATTTTGTGGGTTGCCTGGAACAGATAACTTATTAGCGACAGGCCGCCCGATGTTCTTATTGGGAGTACAAATAACATTTACTAACTACTACTATTCCGTTATTTACGTACTTTATTTAAATCACGCTCTGTAAAAAACCTGAGTATATCTGTTATTTTAAGAACTAACCTGTTCTCGCGGTTCCGCTTTGTACTAATTTATAAAAAAAATCCATCGCAGTGCATCGTTTTAACTGACTCATCATGAAGTCTCATTATTTTATTCGAACAGATATTTCTATCCACAAACGAGAAAGAAAATTTAACTGGTTAAATTTTTTCTCTTAAAAACCAACTATTAGGTACCTAAAATTGTTTAATTTAAAGATGTTATTTGAATTAAACCAAAAAGTTACACTGGTCAATGTGAATATAAAGTATTTCTCAAGCGAAGAAAACCACATACATCTTGGCAAATGAAAAAAAAATCAATTAGAAATGAGTGTTGTGGCAGGCCCCAAGCACGTGGCTGAGTGTGCGTGGTGGTGACGTGACGGAGTGGCGATTAGCCCTCCGCTGCCTCGCACAACTATTTTGCATATAGTTTTATTATTACGTCTGCATGTAAAACTATGCAATTGGGAAAGCATGATTATACCTTTATGACCATCCATGTCTCTATGCATAAATTTCCTTTTCAGATATATATGTATATATATATATATATATATATATATATATATATTAAATCTCGTTCCTTATTGTATTGTAGGTATGTTGTATATGTACTGCTAGTTATAAATACCGATACAAATAAAAATAAACAAAATGTTACATTTGAATTTGGAATCCATCTTCCCGTATCACTTTGGCGTCCGTCGTTCCACCACAGCGCGTTTCGTGAAACATTTGTCACCACTCACCACCAGGTTATAGAACCAAGGTATTTCCGTACCTCAGTACGATTTAGGGTCGGGTGGTAGGGTAAAGGCCGGCAACGCACTCACGAGCTTCCAGCCAAGTGAGTGTCTATGAGCGGCGACTTCAACTTTATGGTGTGCCTCCTGCTCGTTTGTCCCCTCTTCTATAAATTATTATATATTACACTTTTATACGATTGTTCCTAGTTTAATATAACGTTGTGTGATTTTAAAATAGAAGAAGTCGCGGTTGCATTACCATTCTTCAGGTGTTGAGCCCTGAACAACATGGTGTTGTTGGCTCAACACCATTACACTAAACCATTCTTGGTCCTATCAGTAAGACCCGCAACGGGTCGCAACCAGGATTAGCCACAACGTTCCAGACTTCATCAGAAGCTGAAGACTCAAAGTCAAAATATCTTTATTCAAGTGGGTCTTTAGTCACATTTGATAAAGACACTTTTGATTCGCCAATTTTTACACTACCACCGGTTCGAAAAACAGTTATCTACCGAGACCAATTGGCAAGAATCTTTCACATTTCATATAAAAATGTGTTACTTGCCTACATGACAAAATTAAAATAACAAAAGCATTGTTAGGCTACTCAAGAATTAAATTGTCCCGATGCTGAGCTATTGCTGACACATTAAAAGGATCTTTGTCCTCTAAATATTCATTAACTGTTTAGTATGCCTTTTTTACCAGAATATTCTTTACGTGTGTTTTAAATTTGTTAGAATTCTGATGAAGACTGGCCATCAAGTCCTGATCTTAAACTACTGGATTATAATTTACAGTCAGTTTTAGAGAGTACCTAAGCCTAGCTCTAAACGCCATGATAATTTGGAGTCTCTAAAACAATCCGAAACTTGACAGTGAGGAATTATCCACAGAAAGTGTCCGAGCTCTTATTATTAACTGGCCTCGTTTAACCAAACCTTAAAAATTAAACTAACACACTTAAATAATAAATCATTCTAAGTACCGACAATAAAAAAAATGTTTTTCTATGTAATAAAAAAATATTAGTAGTATGATTACGAAATACCAAATTAATGATTGATTATATCTGTTCATAAACCTGTTCAGTTAAACCAGATAACATTGTACTATTTTCAATTAAATGTCAAAGGCCATTAATAAAATCGAAACGTCGCGCAAACTTGCTCCGAAACAATTCACGAACTCGCGCTAACTCCCAAAATAGTTTATCTGCGAACATTGCAAACATCGAACAAAACACGAACTTGTGACACCTACCTACTGTATTACACAGATTCTATCCTTAACTAAACAGTTGAGTGTTTTGTCTCGCTCCTGCTAAGAAAATGAAACGAACCAATGAGGGGGTGGGGTGATACGCATTTCCGAGCCCGGCTCCAATCATCTGTTAGAACAAAGGCGTCTAGCTACTTACCTACAAGTAGCTACAGCCCAGGGGCTAAAAGTACGTTCCGGTCCTCGTGCATGTGTTACGCACACATGCTAGTTTTTTTTAACACATGCAAACACGTATGTGTATTACTAAACCCTTCTAAACATGTATGTGATTTTGTAGGTCGAAATTATTGTATGAACAATTAGGAAACAGGTAAAATGTATAAAATAATGCTGTTTATTTAATAAAATATTCCACAATAGCTTAAAAGTATTTCCTTTGTGTTTTATGTTACGTACGGCCCCAAACTTACCTACAATTTATTTACAATGTACTGCAAACCAAACAGATCAAACATCTCAACTCGAACTGAAAATATATTTGCATCAAGAGACGATTTGTCATAATTATCCTCGTCTCAATGGAACCGAGTATTACACTTTAATTTGTTGAAAATACAAAAGTAAAAGAGGCATTATCCTGAATGACATCCTGTTACGGCTTATTTCGACTTCAGAATCCTCACGTCGTTAAAGGTACATTTTTCTTTCGCAGCGCTCATGTGTCGTACTGCCGTATCCAAGGACCCTCCGCGTTTCGTTGTAATGCAAATCGTGCCTTATACGTTCGTCGTACAGCTGCAAATGTAATAATTTAATAGGGCGCTCGCTAAGACTACAATTCGACTATCGCGTATTTCCTGCGTGCCCGTAGATCTAAAATGTTTGATGAGGTGTCACTTACACAATGCGAAAGCTGCTCTATAGTTCCGTAAGAAAGTTTACTTTGCCCTGTAGGCCGTTGAGACGGTGAAAACAAATCTGCGTAAGGTACCGGGTGTCGAGTAACTCGTGTTCTTACCCTCTCTCCTTTGTTCGGCCCGGAAGAGTACGCTAGAATTACATGCTCGAGTCTGATGCGCGCTTATTTTTTACGGCGCTGTATGCTCCAAACTTGGTATAGTTATGCAGTTCAACGACTGAAGGAATAAGGGGCGGTTGAGTGCTGAGTAGGTAAACAAAACATGTTTGCAGCTATGATTTAGGGAAAAAACGTAACAAAATTTAGCTGAAGAAATACAATGATTTCTTTGCGTATGTAATTAATATGCACATGAAGCTTTTATTATTCACAGAAATAAGAAACACAGAATATATTTATGATCTTGAGATGGTTTTTAAACCAAACTTACAATAGGCCTGGTTTATGTAACTTAAAGAAATATGTACGTTGTATACATAGATCTGACCTCCCCAATCGAATCGGTTTCCATGGCACGGCGCGCGCGTCCCGCATACTGATACCGGATTAAATTACTCGACCAACTATTTTACACAAAACGAGGTCTATAATTAAAGTCCCGGAGCTAAAATGGGGGGAATCAGCGTCTTATCTGGCCAGTGAGAAATAGCGTTTGCTCATTGAATAGTTCCTGAGTTGGCTGCGAGTGAGCGGAATAAATAATTATTACGGCAATCTAAAGTTTGTGTTAGTTCGTGGAAGCGATAGTTGAGATATCTAATGAACTCGTCTGTGCCTTTTGATCTATTAAATTGTAAAAATACACCATCAAAAGGCTATTAATGTATTAACGAATTATGTTTAAAATATGATAACTCTTTTGGTTCTAGAACCCATTACAGCTGTTCAATTTTCATGAAGAATGCGATATTTGAAGAGGACTCACGGCGATGGAAATTAATATGGTCATAATTTATCACTTCATTTAATAAGGTGTATCGTAAAGAAATACGTCGGACTGAAATTTGCGTATTACATTTTCCTCGTAAAATCAATAGGCACAAGGAAACACAATTCAGTTTCTCGGTGTTTGAAATAAACCATTCTTTGCATTGAAAGGGGAATAATCTCGGAATAGCAGCGGGGGCTTAATCAGAATCCATGAATTGCTTTAAATCGAGGAAAACGCAGGAAATCTCTTTGTGTCGACAATTTCCCGACATGCGTGCGGATAATGTTATCGACGCATAATGACTTCCTTAATTAATTCGAGAGCTTTTACTTTCTGAAATGATCGATCGCTTCGTTGCTCAACGCTAGGTGAGGAACGTATCTTAGAATGCTGTCTTATCTTTATTGAGAAAGGCCGAAAAGTATTCTCACTGATCGGTTTCTTATGTATACACACTTTATAATATAACATATTAAGAGTGTTAAAGGACAACATTATCGCTAATAATCGCTCTCTTGTTACCTTGTTCAAAATATATAAAAATAATGAAATAAAACCTTAATAATTACATCGAAAATACGAAAAAAAGTTTTACAAATTCGAATAATTAAATTTATAAATGTTTTACCCATTTATTTCTGAATCGTTTGGAAGAAACTTTTATGGTAAGATGGTTATATATAGTCTAGCTGTGTTTGAAAATAAGTGTGGTAAAAGTGTTTACCACAGTTAAATATAATTATAGGAAGGAAGTAGTGCCTTGAGGCCTAGTTACAGCTAGTAATCAATAAAAAAGGACTAAATACGTAACAAGTAAATATATTTACTTACAGACAGACATAAGCCAGTACATAAGAGAACCAATAACGTGAAGTACGAGGGCCCGTCGCCATAGCACCGGAGGCAGTAAGAAGTTATTTTATAGGGGAATATTACGACTGAGGCTTATCTTTACGGCAGGTACTCCCCCACTGTTGGGACAAATTCACCGAATATGTACCGACTTATGAGGATCAGACAATCGTATTTTTTTTCAAGAATGGTTTTATTAATCTTAACATATATGTTTTACGGTATTCAAGAGCATCCTTCAATCGAAACACTGTATTGGTTTTTTATAATTGATTTATATCCTTATATTATGTAAAGGACTATTTAAACGAGAAACAAGTCTTAACACATGTCACGCATAAACATTAAAACCAGCTGAGTTTGTTGTGGGTTCTCAGGTCGGTATTTTAAAAACTGTCGAAAGTAGATATAACAAACAATACTACTAATAATAATAGTATTATATTACTTCACATGAAGGCTGTCGAGGTTCTAAGAATGATTTAATTAGATTTTTCTCAACCTCTATAAATTTGCTTCATCTAAAGCGCAGAAAAATAAATTTACATTATTAGATACGTGTTGTGTAAATTGAAGTATGAACAAGAATGTTCAAACGTTCAAAGCTACAAGATTTCTCATTAATTCACGCCAATACACATGTAAGCAAGTCGTTGCGTTAATAACCAATTATAGAGATTAAAGATTTTCTATATTCTGCCAATTTACTATACAGCCTTTGCTTCGAGCTTTGATCTTTGTACCTATTATTTATTGTTCTCAACCCCGTTTATTGTAATCAATTTAATATCGAATAGGCGATTTTTGTGCTGTAATTAATTTATTTGAGACTTAAATTTTGTTTGCAAATATCTTTATATTTATAATGTTTTAAATATTTATATAAATATTCTGTAATTAAGGGAACGAGAGAGAGAGATGAAATCATTTCATCATTTAAAATATGCCTGCTTTAAAATGAAGATTGGTTAAACTCTACTTAGAATGAAGAAAAATCTACTTAAAATAATTCCTTAATCGTTTATGTTGTGTTAAAGTATACAAAAATGCCGCTCATATTCAATAAGAATATAAAATATTACACCGAACGTCTCCGGGGAAAGTCTGATTGTGCCCACAATGAATATGGCTGATTGGCGGAAGGATGCTCTCACTAAATAAAAAAAATATCATCGTGTCATTCCGTACAATTTTCAACAAATTCACAAACGATAAAACCTGTCATTTCGCTGTTGACGCGCCCATAAAATATTCATGGCGGGCGCGAGATGAGCGATTTTTTCTTCGATTTACGCCCAAATAAGATGTCATTTTCCGTATCATTAGCGGCGACTCGGCACGTCTCCTCACTATTTATACGCAAATACGATAAAAATGACGCCCGCGGCCCATCGGCTTGACACGTCATTGATAAATTGCTATCTTTTCAATTTTTTATTTCCACTTCCCTTTCATTTGCAATTGATCGTTGTTTCAAAATTTGTTGATTATATTTATAGAATTGAATTGGTCTCTTAAAGGTATAGAATATTGCGATAATCGATAAAAAGTAATAAGATGAGTGCAGGTGTCGGCACTCGCTTGTATGTTCATGGAGGTAAATTCGATCGGAATAAAACTCAGATAGTGTGCTGAGCCATCTCTTTGTGGCGAAATCGGGCGGAGTGGTTTATCTCACCCGCTCACTGAGATATTGACAACCAAAGGAATCTAGCACGATAATCTGTAAAGCTGCGATTACTGGCCCTCTAACGGAATTATTTAGCGTTTTCAAATAGTGTAAAATCTGTTTCTGACTTATTCCACTCTACAAATCGTCTTGAGCTATATTCGCAGGTGTATAAGTTGTATTCGCATTCTAACATTAAATTCGTAAAACCTTTAAAACGGATTTAGAAGCGGTTTTAGAAGTTTGCACATGCATTGCCAAATACAAAAAAATGTTTTAGCTTAAAAAAAATTAAGTTAATTATTTATTAAATTAATTCTCTTTATCGAGAGTGTAGTCAACATTTTATTGTATCGATGGCTAAATCTATAAAAAAGTCAGAAGGAATTATAATAGAAGTTATCCTGTATATAATTATTCATTGCTACCATTCGAATTAGTGATGAAATTGTTGCGTATGCTTAATGGGAAAATAGGTCAAAGTCCGTTCAAAATGTACTAGAAATAATGACAATTTTCACATTGAAGACCGGGGTTTGAGCGGCTTATTATGCCCCACGTTGGGCGCAAGCGACAATATTGCGCGGCCCGTGTCCCCGACTAATCCCGGGATTCATTTATTTTTGACAACGCAATACGATTTTATCTCACGGCTTCTGATGCTGTTTGCCGTCTGTTATTACGCTCCCATACTCTACTTATTTATTTACTTTATCACCCCTTGTTGGGGTTTGACTTTTAATAACCCGCGTTTAGTGGCTGATTCAATTTCAAGATTCGAATTGTCTTTTTAGTGAATCATTTCATTCGCTAGCTTGTAAATGTATCGCGAATCTAACAGTCACAGTGATGTTTAACATCCAGGTGTCATGAGAAGGTTTTTATATCCTTCATATACTCAAACTCGATTACCCAATTGCGTTACGTTAAGTATGACTTTAATGTGAAATAAAAAGAAATGAAAATATCCTAAAAAGTCGTAAATAATAACTACAAGCGTGTCAATTGTTTTTTCAACTGTGGCTGTTGGTTACTCATGTGGCTGGGAGCTCGTGAGTGCGTTGCCGGCCTTTTAGGGACTGGTACTCTTCTTTCTTGAAGGACCGTCCCTAAGTCGTAACGGTTCGGAAATACCGTGGAAATGAAATAATGTTATTTGAAAACGCTAAAATAACGGTTCTTTTATAAATAAAAATGTAATACAAAAATCGTATAAAATCGTATGATAAAAATTATTAATGTTAATAACCGTTAGTTAATTTTATGGCGAACAATAGGTGTAGGGTTAGCGCGTCACTATCCCGCATAACTTATTAAAACCCTGACGTCGTGAGAAAATGAGAATAAAACACCTGAAGGGAAGTCCAAAATCCGAATACCCAAGGAACAATAGTTATTTTGGGCGTCGTGAAAAACGAAGGTTTTATTATGGAAATGAAGCGTAAATACTTTGCATTTTCTTTATTTTCCCTGTCCTCGAGGAAGAGATCTGTTTTTTAATTATCGTGTTTGGCAATTAGTTTCGGGAAACGGCCCTTTTTTCCCCATTTCCCTCCATTCGCAGACAACTTGTCTACGCTTAATGAGGTAATTTATAGTCTAAATACAGCCGCGCCTAAGTCCAAACTCGACTTTTTCTTTTTCACTGAAATGGATCCGTTTGAACTTAACAGATACTTTTTTGGTGACCTCGTTAGTTTAAATATCATTTAAAAGATTGAAACCTGAAAATTAAATAAAAGAAATTACGTCCACTTATTTGCGTAACGTTTGCTTAAATCCTTTCAAGTCTGAATTAAAATAATTACTGAAATACGAAATAAAAGACAAGTCATCAGCATTTTCGAGGATGATTTTGCTTGACGTTTAGTAAGAGATGTATAAAATAAATGAAAACATTTAAAAAGTATCCGTAATGACCACGCTCAAATTAAAATCTCATTCTGCACTCGAAAATTTTGTTTTTTTTTTTGATGTCATTCCATTCATAATGGCCGTACCGAAATTTGATCAATAGACGTCGAAAATGAAAATTAAAAAGCTTTGGAGCGCCGGTTATAATTAGTTTAATGTTGGATTTAGTTGTGACGTTTGTATTCCTTACTGTGTAACTTGAAATCCCAATACATTGAAACCTAATTCATTGGGGCGTGCTTTGAAGTGGGCAAACAAATTGTGCACACTTGACAGGATTCCAGCGGCGTAGCTCCCCAAATGACACACCGAGAGCTGGATTATATCGATTGAAGCCGCACCAATTACGAGAAAAGTGACCGACCATTTGTTTGTAAACGTACTTTGTACCTTTTTGATCACAATTTTAATTATTTATTTCATTTACGGATCAAGCCGTAAACATGTAACTTATCAACTTAGCTTTTTTGATATGGAATGGTTTAGAAATATAATTATTTTAAATAAAAGATGATCATGAGGCGGAGATAGACAATATCGCCACTCAGTTAATTCCTATGTGTTAAAGTAGTTAATCCTGGTTGATTCGATCCCTATACAAACACGCAACTTCACAAAACCACCACTAGTACATAAGGACAATAAGTACATAAATGTATATAATGATTAGATTGCAATATATATGCAAAATTAATTAATAATTTATAGACGCCATAAAAAATACGCAACATATTAGCTAGATACGAGTAACAAATCGAACAGATGTCTTGAGAGGCCAAATCTCGATAGAGACCGCACAGCCCTTGTTTTTTACGAAGGGTGGCTAATCCGCGACTAGAGCACCTATCATGTGGAGTAATTCCTACCCTAGTATCCGTATTAAATGAGGACAACCGTTTGATGTATGTTATACTAAATTTCCTACAAGTATTGTCGAAGGTTTACCATTTTCCTTTAGGTTATTGTAAAATAATAGAATACGTCTTAACAGTAAAAGATTACTGCCTTAAAGGGATTTCTGCATCTATTCATGGTATGACAATTACAGCTTTTGGTTCTGTTTGAAAATTTTCTCAAATCAAGCCTCAAAAGTTAGCTTTTGTGCCTAACCTAAACAATTATGGTTTCGCCGGGAAACGAACCCTCGTAAACCACGCAAGTGTTAAGCACAAAGCTGTGGAGGCGGTAACCATATTTATAGTATCAGTACATTATATGGTTTCTTTTGTCATCAGGAATTTGTTGAATAAATTTCAGTGCTATACATATAAGTATTCATTAATAGTTTTTTTAATTCATTTGTTAATTCTTTATAGATATATTTAAAAAAAACGCTTACAACATTGATAAATATATTTTAAGATTGTTCTCTCTTATTGTAAGGTATAATCTAATTATTAACTTTCACATTAACGACATTTTAAACGGGCCACGCCATTTTAAAAACAAACCTAACATATTTATTATTATTGTTTTATATCACATACGAAAGCTACACTTAATTGCAAATCTATAGGCAACAAAGGCATAGTTTAAATATGAAACTGAGCAAAACCAATTTAAAAACCGACCTAATTTGCCAAACACATTAACGCGTTATAAAAGCGCGTCTCATTATACAGGAGTGGCTGAAATCAAGGAAATTAAAACTCTCAAACAGGGGGCATCACCAAATCTGGCTCATATAACTATAGCGTTGTAAAAAATCATTGCGTACCCTCGGCCCTTGGCGAGGGGAAAATCTAATCTGTGCATTTTTTGTTAGACCGCGATGCCACAAAGAATTTCATTTCCCACTGTTCATCTATCTCTATTTCAGTGACGGCTCTTGTTCTTCGTCTTTCCCCCCTCGGAACCCTCGTTTTTTAGACTTCCTCGATCGCAGATAAGGTTAAGCGGGCGTCTTATTAGTGCTCTGTGCGGGAACACGACATTCGTAGTTTTTTAATTTATTACTGCGTAGTATTTAGTGGTTCTGCAGGAAACGTATTTATATATTTTCCTCATATAATCGCATCAGCGGTTACTTTTATACTTCAATATGTTACTTATATCTAGAGATTCATGGGTTCCATAATAAACCGGTCTAAGAATATCAAAACAAACTAAATAACCCATCAGTTTTATAAGCGTGATCACTGTTTTACATTTGTCCTTTATTTATTGATTATTTATCATTAAATAATCATTATTTATATAAATTCGATGCGCTAAAACTGATTTAACAAAACTTCGTATGATTTTAAACAGACCCCAGATTTGTGTTGACTCAGTTCTTCGAACACAAATGCAAGGAGCCACACACGGAAGTTAAATGAAATGATCGATGTCATGTTTATCATAATAATATATACAACAAAGAAATGTACGAGCGAAGTTGAACTATAATTGTGTTACCACAATCAAAATGAGCCTCCACGAAAACAGCATTACACAATTGTACACAATTGACATTCAAATCTGTGGACATTGTCGCTTTGTGCTTTTATTGCCACTTATTGACGCGTAATTGTCAATAAATTCCTATGGGATCGAAAGTTAATGTGGGTTTGGGTGAAAAAAGTTTATTTTATTAATATTTTACGAGAGCGTTTAGTAGTGATAAGATCGGTTCGGGATGTTTTTTTTCTTTCAATTTCCGTTACGATTTGTAGAGTGATTATTGTTGGGATGCCGATGGGGGCGATAGGGGCATGGCCAGTCGATATTATCGTGTCTCAGCGAGTCTCATCGGTGCTTTCGATCGCTCCGAACTTTATTGTACCTTGAAACATTTCAATGCACGATTCTTATTCACACTTTACGTGAGAGACGTTATTAATATTAAAAAGTATTTTCTATGAAACATATAACTTACCAAGGTACACATATAAAATCAATTTTCATATAAGATACTTTCCTTATGACGTGATAATATCGTTATAAACTCATTGTTTCATATCAGGTACTAAAAATTAAGTATTTTCTCGTTTTTCTTTCAAGTATACCTTAATAAAAACGAGGTATAGTGAAGACCCCTCAAAAGTATATTAAAGAGCATACGTATGTGAGTGTATTGTGATGTCATATGTAAGGATTAATTCAGGGCACGTCGTAGTGATATCTGATCTTGGGGTCCTGTAGGGGATCAGAAATGATTATTTACTCGACCAAATCATTTTATGAACAAGTGATGTGATATTGATTAAATTTGTGCGAATGAGTTTACTATACCTATACCTCTAATATATACTCAGTATTAACAAGAAACGCTTGTGTAAATTGACAAGTAGTTGGGATAAAGTAAAATAGATGATATGTACACGAAAACAAAATCACCCACGACTATAGCCGGGGACGAAAACAGGTCTATTAAAAAATGTTAGATCTTGCTGTTCAGATTTAAAAGACGTTAGGCATTATATAAAAAAAAACCAAATCAAAATGTATTTTAAATTAAAAAAAGCAACTAATTGTTCATTGGCTTGAAGATTAACGCATAATAAACTTTTTAATCTGAGACTTACTTTTATTTATAAACGAGTTAAATCGACTGAACCCTGTACGTTTCTTTATACTTTGGCTAACATTAAAACAAACATGACACGCAGTGGGAACAAGATAACGCTTATTAACCACGTCGCTCCCGATGACATTATCTACCCTCCATCAAAATCCTTATAGAAAAACCTCGCAGCGAATTCAATCGTACACTCGTCAAACTTACAAATGTTTTGTACAATATTCGTCATTAAATAGCCTAGGGTTATAAATCACAATGTATATAACTTTCATATAATCACCTTAAATATTAAAACATATGAAAAATTGAACATCAATATAAATATTCACCAATAGATGTTTTTGACGTTTTCTTTATAATTGTATTGCAGCGTAAACTCTTTATGACGAAACTGGAACGACATTTATGCCGTTATAGAGAATGTTCGTTAAATAGAAGTGACAAAAATCATTTTATGGAATACAAGCTACACCAACCAAAGCCAATTAATTTCGAAGCTTTGTCGTTAAATCGAGTGACGCTACATGGACTGTGTTTGTATTGTAATATTATTCTATTTAGTTATATAAATATTAGGCTAATGCTAAATAAATCGATACTATATAAGGAATATATGTCCTCACAATACAATACAATACAATACTGTTAATGAATTAAATTGCTTACTGAAACAAATTACTTCACAAACTTTTCCGTTTAAATTCACGAGTTTAATAACTTTCAACACAATTAATACATTGTATATTGCGGTACTGTTTTATATTGTGGTATTTTCCGGAATTTTCATTTATTTGCAAATATCCCTACATCACATATATGAAAGTAAAAATAAATACGCAACTCAATTTATTACTAACACAAAGCGTACCCGTATGAAGAGGTTTTTAAGAAAACGAATATCACTTAAACTAGTTTCAAAGTGGTCAAAGGATGGCTAAGATCATTCGTTTGTATCAGATAAAATGACATCAAACAGTGAGGTTTTTTTTTTCAATCATTAAATTGATCTATCCGCGTGCCATCTGGCCCGTGAGTAAAGCGCTTTTGGACTCCGTCAACCGAGGAATTAATTCATATAAAACGTCCACTATCATTTTGGTATAGTTATTGAATCCAATCACTAATAGGTGTTTATATATAATATTATATTTATGACGCATATACTCTACGAATTTAAAAGCCTTATTCGGAGTTGACAATGAAATATTAAAAAGTTATTTATTAAGGAAAACAAGCAACGTCCAATGGCTCTTACATATTAAAGCTCGGTCAAAATGCTCCATCAAAAGTTATTGTGCATAAAAAATACTACTTTTAGTAAACATATTTTTTAAAAGCAGCAAAAACATTCGCATATTCCATCTGAAAACAGTTAGTTTTTCCCGGGCCATGCTGGTTCGTCGGGTTGTTGCGAGCGGCGTAGGGCGTATGCATACGTGCGCTCATCAACTAATGGTCCGTGCACGGCATTTGAACCGAGCCTACTCGCACAAAACAACTGCCTATAGTCGCGGGCCCGCTTTCGGGAAAAATTATAACGTGTAAAATACGGCCTCTCCTTGCATTCCGCGCACGGGATTTTTATGAATAGCACGATTATTATTCGCATTTTAAACTCGAATGCGGCGCCATTCTCCCCGAGACGTATATAGCAATATTCGTAACGAGTTTTCTCAGCGCTACCTAATTTCAGGTCGAGGGCGGGCGGGGGATACCAGAGCCCACCGAGCTGCAAGCGGACTATGGTATCAAACATTGCAAATTTATTAACAGCGAGTCGCCGGTCCGCGGCCGTGCATACGCGTAGTTGTTTCCACTCTTGTATTTTTTTTCTCCACGGGCCTCGGCTCGCCCCTTTTGTTCTCAAGTGGACCAGCTGTCATTATACGCCATGTTACTGTTATTTTTTTTCGACGTTTTTATAGAGTTTTGCGTCGAGAGGGCGTTCCGTTCGGAAAATGTTCGTTTTGCGTGCGTCCTGAAAAGTTTGCGTGTCGAGTGATGTCGACGGCAACGATTGGAAATGAGTTATGTTTTCATTTCACATTTAATTCTCATGTAGTTTGAGTAGGCTTTGTTCTTTAATTACAATACGTACTGGAGGCGTACTCGAATGTGGCTTAGTAACAATTTAAGTGCTTCAAATTGAAATAGCGCAACTGATCGACCCCATAACGTAAACGGCCGAAATATAACATGTGTCATTGCAGTTTTCAAGTGGTTTCTGTTTGATGATTTAAGCGAACCCCTTCTGTTGGGTCCCTCGAGTGTACGATGAAAGATATGAAGGTTCATTTGCCTAACAAGAAACTTCGTAACAGTTTGTCAAGTGTTTGCTTCCTATAATTGTAGCATTGCATTAACCGTTGTACAAAAATAATTAAAGATTAAAATCGAATAGATGAATCTCCATTGTTTCATTCGTTATACTGTATGTATACTGTAATACTACTGCTGAGTCACTCTTATGCTTTGGACTGGGAATAAGGAATAAGGACACTTTTTAAACTGTGATAACGGCCAAAAAACTGATAGGTAATAAGCTGAGTTTTTTGTAGATGTATTCTGAGACCGGTTTGTTTTAGAACAAAACTTTAGATATAAGAAAATAATTGACGTACACATGCAATCGCTGATATGAATTTAAAAAATTGTTTAAAATGTCATAATGTAAACTACATCCAATTCTAAATACCATTTGCTTACTAAGACTGGCACCAAGAACTCGTATCGAGAGAGATTTCCATGGTGACTCAATTATTCGTTAACAATATAATCCAACTCTAATGACGTCATCTAAGGGTGAAAGTTCGTTAGTTTTTAACAAACAAGATACTTGTAATATCGAACACTGATATTTAAAATTAGAGTCTAAGAACATTAATAAAACTCTTTTTTTATTTAAAAACAAGATACATTTAAATATCGAACACTGATATTTAAAATTAGAGTCTAAGAACATTTAATAAAATTCTATTTTTATTTACAAACAAGATACATTTAAATATCGAACACTGATATTTAAAATAAGAGTCTAAGAACATTTAATAAATTGAATTTAGTCCGTTATTTGTTAAATATGTAGAACATTAGTCGTGACACGAGAACATTCTCTTACAAATGTTGCTGAGTCACGTTTTTCACGCGCGGCTTGTTAATAATTTATGCTAATTACGTCTGTGACATAAATATGTACATCACGTACCTGTCTCAAGTTTACTCTCGACGTGGACAATGGACGGTATATCCTTATATATTATGTATGTGAGATGAGTTCCACCAAGTATATGTTATGGGCCAAGTGATTAATTATTATCTTAACGTCATTATTTCTCACATTATTGCTGCAATTTGAGCTTAGGACGGTGTAAGTTTAAGTCAAAAATCAAGAGAGATAAATATGTTTTTTATTACTCCACTCCAAGGTGATAAATAGTTGACATTATACATAGCGAATTTATTACAAAGCCGACTACGCACCCACGAGCTTCCAGCCACGTGAGTGCCGATGGGCAGCGTTTCACCTTTATCGTGTGCCTCCTGCTTGTTTGCCCCCTCTTCTATATAATAAACGTTAATTTAACAGATTGGAGGCATTTATAAGTAAGGATAGGCTCGAACAGATCTCACCAGTCAGTACCACAATGGGTATCTCTTATCAATACGGACGTCATCGACGGCTCAAAAAGCTCGTGGCTTTGTGCCTTCATCGGATGCCGCACACTGCTTTGTCTGAGTATAAATTTAAAGTTTTCCTGCCCATTATTATTAAACCATTTTATTACTTTTATGTTGTATTGACGGTTTTTATGATTTTTTGATTTTGTAGTGGCCTTTTCTAATGGGTGATAAGAGTCCTTTTAAGAGCTAGTAACGGTTCAATTTTGGTACGTATTCACAATGTTAAAATCTCTGTTGTTAGAAGCTTTATATATATTAATATAAAGTATTAAAGTGTATCCAATCTTGGAAACGTTACCCTAAGATCTCGCGAACTTACCGGAGGCGACGAAACTCCAAGATGTTTTCACTCAAAATAATAACTTGGAAGTAAATTTTTTGCGAAACTCGGTGTAATGGATTGTTGGGAAGTTCGATAACTTTCGGAAGTTTCTCTTCGATTTTATTTTGCTGAGGAATTTTTTAGCCAATTTCTCTTGAACTTAGAAATCTTGCAGTCACCCTTCAATGACTGGCACCCCGGTTTGTTTTTTTTGCCTTATAAAGTACTATCAAAACATATAACACTAATATTTGTGGTAATAATAGATTTTGGGTGTTTTTTATGGTTAATGAAATATAGTTAGTGTTACAATGTTTTTTTTTGTATAGTACAAAGATAGAAAATACAAGTGAAATCCCATACATAACAGCTTATAAACACAAAACAAACAATACTCACTAATAACTCGGCAGTAATTCGTAAACACAAAAATGGCGGCACGTAATCAAACAAAATAATAATGACCGCAATTATGAGCTCCAATCACAATATAATGAGCGTTAGATGGCTTGTCAGAGCCAAGCCCGGCAAATCGAATACCTAACTAACATTTCCTAAAGGTCGTAACCTCGCAATTTCTGTTCGTGTCACTCTGACGCGTAAAACAAATACAACTGGGGTGCTAAAGTTAATAAAATTCATGTATCGGAAACTTATAACCGTGAAATATTGTTTGGGAGGGTACAACCCTTGGCTTTTTAAAGAAATAACTTCAAGATTCAACAAAGTTCGCTAATAAAATTGACGCTATCGTATGGAAAACGCTAATTGTTTTACTTCTGTTGAGTTATTTAAATTGTGTTAGGATGTTGTTTCTTAGAAATATACAACAGAATATTAAATAAATTAGAGGTTAAATTGCATTACAAAAAACATTTTTTTTTGTAGCCAAAATTTAATTATTTAAATTTTAAATATTTAATATAAAACTTGATACAACAAATATAGTTAATTAAATACTTCAGCTGTATTTTATATACATAAAATATCATATTAAAATCCTTATGAATATCACAGCCTTAAAACGTAATATATAGGACGAGACACGTTGGCACCATACATATCAGCATTAAAATAAAAATAGGATAGGTCGTAAATAGTCGCTTACAAAGACAAGATATACGGTTATCGCTGGCCGCTGCTCCTTCGTAGACGTATTAAAAACAATTACTTGCCTACTCTTATTACTTTCATATATATCTTATCTATGTGTATATTTTAAATTCCTTACAAAATAGATTTTAATGCCGACATAATCCTTAAATTAGGTTAGCAAAATGTGGTCTTAACTCAACGATTTATTACTGCTAATATACAGAAACACATTGAAATTAAAAATCATACTCCTTACAAACATACTTGCTTAAACGGTGGACAAATTTGTGTTTAAAATAAATATAAGAATTCAAAAGAAAACAAATGTATAGTGGATACATTACATTACATGTAAAAAACAGTCGCAATTACAGTCAAAGAAAATAACTAAAATCTTACAGTTATTTTAAATCCAAATTAAGAGCTTCTTAAAAATAAAAACTCTGCAATTCTTTAACTATCATAGAGTGCTGTGCTTTTTGTCCTGTACGACTGTTAATAATAGCAAATAATAGTTTATTTTCTTCAACAATTTTTCTTTTAGGTCTTCAAAATTCAGTGTTATATAACATCGAATGCCTCAGCTCGTAACGTAATATTTTCTAAAGGCACTTTACCCTATCGGTCATCGCAGGTCCCTCAAAAGGTCACGCTTGATGTCTGATGGCCAGAAATATACTACCGTCAACCCCTTACCCTTTCACAGGTGATAGATGATGCACATTACTTTATAATGTATTTTAAAATGCGATATATTTTAGATGAAATTACGTTGAAGGACCTAAAAAAATTAAGTAAGTAACAAAATCTGAGTTAAAGCAAATCGTATTATAAAATAAAGGACTATTTAATCAATAAAAAGCTTTGGATTGTATCAACTTAAAAGCTGAGTTATATTTGTTTAACTGTTATCATGCTTAGATAAATGAAAGGTTACCTGATGAGTTTATTGTGGGTATGTTTTCAGACTGGTCTTTTTTGGAAACCTCGTAGTCTTAGATATAAGAAGAAAGTTAAATACTGCAGTGCGCAGTCATTGAATTTGGCTCTTCAGGGTTAGCTTTGGCTCCGTAGGTCCTTTATTTACCAGTACTTTATTACATTTTTAATTTAGTGACACTATCATATGGTAACCAAAAGCTAACAAAAAGCTAAGATGCGATATCTTGGCTGCAATCATAAACATCATGTGATATGAAGACTAAAAGAAATATGCTCAATGTTTTTAACTTTATATTAAACCTATATTTTTTACAGCATTTAATATTTTGTATGTACACAGTAAGGAAATTCTCAAAGTGAAACTTAATAATGATTGTGAAAATGTAACCCCGAACGTCGCGACTCGGGCCGGAAGACCGCACTCACGCGACACGACTTACCCATTTATAAAACTACTCGCTTCTTGACGTGACAATTTTATACGTGACAAATGTTTAATTATTTTTTTTTTTAATATGTATAAGTACTTGTATACTTCAATATAGCGTGACAAACCAAAACAGAGAAATGATTTTTGGTTCTCGGTTTAAATTAAGAAAAAAAGAGGTTTTTGTTTGCTAAAATAAATAATTTTGTGTTAAGTTGTTGTCTTATTATCTAATAATCTTCCTACCTATTATCTAATTCAGTCCAGGTAGGGTATGTCTAAGGTATAAGTTATCTTTAAAAGCTCGAAATATTTATTATTTCCCGAATTACACTGAAGACAGTCAAATGCATGCCGAATAAGCAGCTTATAAGAACTTTTCAACTGACCGACGTTAGTCTTAGTCTCTGTATCAACTAATATTGAATATTGACTATTATTAAATAACAATGTAGCTAATGAATTGATCGCGTGTAGGGAGTAAGAGAGAGGAGAGGGAATGCGTTCGGATGCATTAGCAGTGCTTCCGGAGTCGCCCCAACAAACCCACAGTTTTTGGGGACACAAAAATGCGTGGATGAAATGTTTCGTTATAATAAATGTGTCAAAAGAAGTAAAAATAAATTGCATAGACCTTTCCTTTACTTGAAATGTGACCTTTATTAGTTTCGATTTCTTTTTTTAAATAATTCATTATATAGAACGCGTATAAGAATAACTATTTCGCAAATAATTTAGGTTCAAGATTGAGGTAGAAGTTTGAGAATTTTTTTAATTAGGGAACAAACTTCGTAACAATTTGTCATTAACATAGCCAAAAATACTTTTAAAAATGTTCTTGACGCGGGTTGCTTGATAGAAGGGTAGTGTTTCCTTTTCCTGAAAGGGCCGGTGCGAGGGGGGGAGCGGTCCTCTTTGTGTTGCGATAACCGGAACCGGAGGGTTCTGAGGGTAATGTCAACTGTGAGGCATTTTTTAAGTTTCTTCCCGAAGCGTTGATTATACACTGTTTATTTTATACGCATAATCACACGAAACAAAGATTTCCCTCATTATATATATAGTAAATATTTTATTTTATTTTTTTATTTCTTAAACCTATACAGCTTATCAAAAAAAGTTTACACGATAAAAATAGATTAAAAATAAAGCCAAAATAAGGTCAAAACATAGAACCGGAAATAGAATCTAACATCAGAAACAACAATAACAAAAAAACACGAACAGAAAAAAATAAAAATATATATATACATATGAACAAGTGGAGTATATTATGTGAAGAACGAGTATTTAAATGTGTGTGCAATGGTGTTGCTGTGTGAGGATTTTATTTAGTAAGTTGACTGTTCAAATAACACAAATGAATTTTAAAAATGGAATCGCATCCTTTCGCAGCCGTAGTCGCAGACCTAACCCAGTAGCTAGCATATTCCTAAGTAACAATCTCGATACATAGCAATCTCGCAAATGGCTACTTTTAGTGGACAATAATAATTTTTAGTTGCGCCGAGTGCCGATAATGGCTACAATTTCCTGACTATTAGCCGAGTTGAACACTTGTAAAACCTATAATGACTTCTTCGAGTGCGCTTTTGGCTTTCTACACGTAACGGTACTTCTGATTGGTCTCATTAATATAATTGTATGTATAGAAATGTGGGAAGACGTTTTTCGTATGGGATTTACTTACGTTAATTAAGCGTATAGCTTGTAATGTACCATTGAAAACACGTTTACCAAAATACATTGGTGTATTTTTTTAAAATAATATAGGAATTATTTGTTTACTTATTGAAGAACGGTTGAGTTTCTACATATATTACAGACAGATAGATTTTAACGAACTTGACGAACTATTCGTAGTATGTTTTGCAAAAAGTACGATTTTTCGGTTGAATTAATATAAATAAATAAATATAATTAGTAAATAAATCTTATCTTATAATAATACTTTAATTTTTCCTTTTATTTCACAACTTTAACCTAAAATAATAACCAAACCTGGCTGTCAAAAATACCACTAGATTTGACTGTAGTTAATAGTCAAAATAAAATATTATACTGCAAAGAGATACCGATAATCCCCCTTCATATAGAATTCCACAGTTTGATAAATATTAGCAATTCATTTTCAGCGGTAATTTTTTTTAAGAACGCGTCGTAAAGTGGAGAAATGGCGTCACTGTGATTACCGAAGCGTTACTGAAGTTTGGCGGGAAAAATAAAACGCATTTAACTTTGTGTTAATATTATATTGTGCTATTATTACGTCATTTATTATAATCTGAAGGGATGGGGTTGAGAGTTCGCGGTTAATGGACGTTTTGTTTGGGAAAAAAACATTTTTTTAACCGATTTTCAGTAAAACACCGGAAGGGAATGATTTTCACTGCGATTTTATACGTTTCATATAATTTGATTTAGGTATTTCACGGTGTTGGGGTTTTGTTAAATAAATCATTTGAATAAATTTGAATGTATTGTTTATGCTTCGGTTATCTATATATATATATTTTTATTTTATTTTTTATTTCTTAAACCTATACAGCTTATCACAAAAAGTTTACACAATAAAAATAGATCAAAAACACAGCCAAAACAAGGTAAAAACATACAATCGAAAATAGAATCCAAGATCAGAAAAAAATAATACAACGAAAAAAAACACGAACAGAAAAAATAAAATAAAAATATATGAACAAGTGCAGTATATTATGTAAAGAACGAGCATTTAAGTGTGTGTGTTTGTGTGTGTATTAGTGTGTGCAATGGTGTTTCTGTGTGAGTGAGTGTGCGAGGTTGAGTCTTAGTTTATCTTTATAAAACTCTTCCGTTACTGAGTGACTGATAGACAACGCACAGCTGAAACTACGGGTAGTAAAAAGCTGAAATTTGGCATGTAGGCTCCATGAGATGTGTGATGGAGCACTAAGAAAGGATTTTTAGAAATTCAAAACCTAAAGGGGCAAAAACGTTTCTATGAATTTTTTTATTTTTATTTACTTGAAATTTGGAACTAACACGTACATAGACAAATAATTGTATAACGCTGTATCAAATATTTATTCATGTAAAGATTATATTGGTTAGACAAAACAATACTAAAAACAATGCTTAAATATTAAAGGATGAATTTTACGTATAATTGATGCCACAATATTGTATTAGTAAGTACTGTCGACTATTACAGCAATGTCCTCTTTATATGAGATAATGAGATAAAGTATGTTCATATTCGTCAAAGTCCAAAAAGTAATTATTCTTATTTCTTATAGTCGTGTGTTACAGATCTCTCTCATCCGCTTTAAATTGTAGCTATGTATTAATTATATAAATTACACCTGATCCCTGATCAAATTATAAAAAGTAGTGTCCGTTTAGTAGTCGTTAATAAAACTTGGTAACATATGGAAAAATATAAAACAATTAAGATCTTAGTAATGACTTTTTTACTGTGCTGAAGATTTTAATAAACAGGTGGTTAGGGTAGCGTGCCACATTCACGGTACAGCGAGTACTTTGTACAAAAATCATTAATTATCATCGCAATCTAACCCCTTTATGGCTTTAGCCCCGCGGTTAAGCCCTAAGGACATTCATTATACCACGAAACAGGGTTAGTAATGAAAATCGCTAAATGTCAGCCAAAGTTTAATTAAAACATTTGAAAAACGTAAAACCACAGATTTCACACTAATAATCTCACAGACCTTAGAACAATGTAAAATCCTTACGTTTGTCTACCATACTTTGTACATAAAAAACAAAGATTAAACAAGTTGTTAAAGTAAAGGCGGATTGCAGCCTCATCTTACCATTCTCGTCTCTATATTAAGATCGAGTAAAACAGGACATTTCTTCATTTGAATTATAATGTGACGACGACAGTTTTCGTATATACTTATCCGCAGGGTTGTAATGATAATATGCTTTGTTAAATCCGCAATTAGTTTAAACCTCATTCATACAAGGAACTACTAGACAACCTTCACAGTATCCGTAGCGACATTGACACGTCTCTTGGCTGGATGGTGCTCAGCCACACTTGAACCAGTCGAGAGTCATCGCTGCACATTCATGCCTACCATGCGCTTCTAGTACCTGTGTTATTAATAACCAATGAATACCGGGAAATGAACGTGAATTTATTATAAATTAAATAATTAAGATCTGTGTAATTATCCGAGTGGCTTTGTAAGTGTGCTTCTGAGTCACTCTTTGCGTCGTTAAATTTGTAATTTGGTGTAAAATTGTCGGTAGCATCTCATTATAAAAAATAATATTGCATTGATATATTATATAACACTATGTTAGGTATAGAGAGAGGTTAGTATTGGAAAGTGTGCATTTTCTTATACATTAATAAATGACCTATTTACAAACACGGCATTTGTCCTGACCTACAATCACCTTTAGAACTCAATTGTCGAAATATATAAGTATCTTAGTATAGATGGGACCTTTCGTATAATTGCTGACTGTCCGTATTTCGTCGTGCACGCATCCATGAAGAATTACAGTGATATGACAGTCCCAAGAGCATTCTAAAAGCCATTAATTCTTAATAATTATACCATAAAATTACACTAAGTTTCTTGTGGGTTCTTCTCAGCAGATGGCACTCAATCAACCCACGTAAACTTAGTTTAACGTTTAAAAGTGGTTGTTAGCTAATTGAATATGAATTTTATCGGCCTCAGTAAGTCACTCATAAACTAGTATCTTTAGTTAAAAATAATCGTAATATTACTTAATATTTTTTAAGATAGTTTTACTTGACGAGTGGCCGCGTGACGCCACCCTCGCAGCCTTTCCCCCCCGCTCCAGCAGGCAACCTGCCGAGTCCTTAATTGAATAATCCTATTCATTAATCATAACGTCCCGTCTGGAGGTGAGCTTCAATTATTTTAAGTCAATCTCTACAATAAGATAGATAGATCTTACTTTTTCTTAACTTCATAGGTATGCTTAACCCACTTTTTAGCATATGGCCATTGTTCTATAAATATATTGTCATATAGCATATATCAAATTTCAAGCCTTAATTGTATTTGTGAGTATTGTATTTATTTACATTGCAGTTTAATCATAAAAAATATAGCCTAATTTCATATATATATATCGTTTATTGTTATTATGCTTTACGCTTAACTATTATTACAAATACACTACTTTACTTAAAAAATTGTATTAAATATTATGTACCTATTACCTAAAGGCGAAGGGGCCGTGAGATCAAAATCAAGAAACAGAACACGTACCTACCGGTACTATATAACACGGCCAGCCCACGCCTCACATGCAGACAGGAAACTCTTCTCCTTAACGCACACATCGACAAACACTATTAAATCACACGCACACAACTCATCGCCCCTTTGTCTTAGCTAAGTGTCAACCAATAAAAACAAAGGATTCAAAAATGGAACAAAAAGAGTCGTCCAATCGCGCCGCGCGTCACGCATGCTGATGCGCGGCTATTGGCTTGAAAAATCCGTTTAGCTCCGATGACTTTGGCTAGACGCCGAGATTGATCGGAGGAATATTGCATTAATACTTACCGGTTGCTCTTGTTTTTACCTAATGTTGAAAATACCATATTGGCATTCGATATTATTTGTATAAAGATGAAATGCGTGGAAAATAGTTCGAACTCTTGATATAAACATCACATTTAGGGCTTTATCGTATGCAGATAAGTAGACAGAATGAGAATAACGTGTTCACGTGTGAACTGTGGTGAGGAAGTGGGGTTCTTCGGAGGGTCATTTATCATTCATATCATCTTCGCTCCACTTCGCTCGCCGCACCGCTGTAAATAAATAAGAACAGACTCATCTTTTACAGTCAGATCCTACAATTTGAAGAACTTGCGCTCTAATTGCTGTTACCGTACAGATGATTGTCCTATGCAGGTGCGCGTTTCTTATGTCCCTATAGAACCGATCAAACGTACTTAGTAGTGGAGGTAGATAACTATGCATGTTTTAGATACATTTTATGTGTATGTATAACATACAAATGATTTCTTACGTATCCCTTAATATATCACCTAGTGTAATTAAAACAATATTAGAAAGTAATTATAATAGCTATGTTATATGTGCACATTGTCTATTGCTTAAATTGAGTTTCCTATTATTTATCTAAGCATTATATGCTTACAGTCCAAATAATTCCTTTTGCTCAGCTCTAAGAAGATTAAGAACGATTGGATGTCCCGAGGAGGTACGTTACATAATAGCTATAGGTACGGTACGGCTTAGAGAATGCTTCATCAATCTGGGCAGACCACTCTAGATCGATCAGTGACCGCTCCGAGCGGCTTAGGACCTCGACACATTTAATATAACATAGACTAGTAGTCTACAACTTAAATCAGACCTAGAGCTTAACTAGAGCTTAAACTCAGGTTTGTTTTGTCCATCATAATTGCTCGACTGCACCTCTGAACTGACGAGTCGCCGGCACAAAAACTCCTAAATCCAGTTCATTAGGGCTCTATTCATAGCCCACCCCTGGATGGAGATACGCGGTGATTACTGCAACCGCTCCCGACGGCTCACGAATAAAGACTGCATCATAATTTCACCAGATACACCCTCGAGATTTATCAATGGGAATATAAATCTTAATCTGTATAACTTAGAGTTTAGTTTTAAATAACACTCGCCCACGTCACTTGCACAATGACATGTAAAAATAATGAACAAACTTGCGCTTTCCACGAGGGAAGTTAAGTCTTGGCACGATGGCGGGAAGAATGATAATCACATGGAAGATGTTTTGTTTAATAAGAGGTAAAGTTTCGCGGCAAGGTTGTCGCAGCTCTGATTCAATTTGGACGCTAATTTAATGACGTTGTCGAGAAAGCAAACAAATTGATATTCATATGGGACCACCGTCGCTTTAATTTTTGTTTATATTTTGTCGATTTCCTTGCGTCATTAGTTGAAAAATTTGATGGTTTTGAACGTGTTGATTTATTACATGTGTCCTTTCAAAAATATACGTTTCGTATTTTATGGTAATGGTGTTGACCTCCATTATGTTTATCAATGAAGAAAATTCGGCCATTTTACGTCAAAGACATTGCAAGAGACTAAGAAATGCTAAGTAGATTAGCCTCAATACGTCCAACGAAACAATCATCAATCCTTGAATTGAATAACGAGGGTGTAACGACACCAACAATGCGCGGACGCAGCAACCGGCGACTCCAATTACCTCGTTGAGCTGGGAACTGTCATGTTCCGGGGTGCGAATATTGGCCGTAATCTCAAGACATCATCCTTGAATCCTGTTCATTCATAGTGTTCTAAATTTAAAATCGCCGCAGCTCTGTTTCATTGCGACATATTAAAACGTTTGACACTTAACTTGGTGAGGTAATCGGAGAAAGTTGACGTGTATTTTTATTTGCACTTACTTATAAGTGCATCTTGGGTTATTTTTCTTTTCAAAGGCTACATTTTATTAACAAAAAGTCAATCAATCTAACTCCACTTTTAATTAAATTACTTTTTATCGTGCTTACGCCTTGAAATAGAGTTTTTTTTTTATGAATCGAACGCAATAGTGCTAACATGGATTCGATGTCAAGCGAAATAATAAAATAAAAATAATTAATTGCCTAATTTATACAACGCATTGTATATTAAAATCTTAACTAAGCCGAGCCAGTATCTTAGAAGCTTCAATGCTTAGTATCATCCTCATGAGTAGTATATTTTTGACTAAGAACAGTAGACGTCACGAAAGACACATTTTAATCATATCCAATATTAACATCCAATTACACAAATCGGCTTAGAAAGAAAGCTAAGACTTCCCAACACACATAAACGTACGCTCACAACGAGAGTATTTAGAAGACTAAGCTGAACTGTAAAGTGCAGATAAACGCGACCAAAATAATCCTCTTTGTGTAAAAATGTCCCCCACTTTATTAAAAAGCAAGTAATCTGCACTACTGGGCTGCGTAACGCGATTAAACTCTATAACAACGCAGTACGAATGATATAAATTGAATTTAAATCCGCATGGTTTGATGACGATGTTTTTTTTTATGAAACAGCAGACAAACGAGCAGGTCATTTCCTAGACCGCTACCCATGGACATCACACTTAAGCCCTCTAGTGGTTACTTGGTATATGTTTATAATTTTTTTTTAATAATAAATGTAAATTTCTACGACCAGTGAGTCTTACGTCATGAAACAATACTCGGCACTATGTCGGGCCGTTCAAAGGAAACAATTCACAGATTTCCAATTATTCCAATTCAAAACACTGAATGTAATAATGTATCCCGTTTGAAATTATTATATACGACCTATGCCAGGTTCCTAATATAGTGTGAATTGTAACAGCCAAGTTACATTGTGTTGTACATATTAACTTACTAAGCTTTTAATCAAAAGTATTTGAAGGAATTAAGGTTAAAATAAAAAATAATATAATTTATAATGTATTCATATCGAATACAATAAAATAACAATACTTAAATGGATTTAATAAACCAATGAATAATGCTGCAGTGAAAAAAATATTAGCCCATATAAAGGTATGAATGAAATAGGCGTAGTTTCTGCGCTTATAAGAAAAATGTGTAAAGCGAACTGGAATTGTTTCTAGTATTCCATTTTCAAACGAGTTCACGATTATTGTCAGGTGTTTCAGGAAATAGGGAGGGTTACTCTTCATTACTCGCGTATCAAACAATCACACTTTAGCCGCCATCTTGGCGGAAGTGACGTCATAGACGTGCCGCAATCTCTTTGATCCTGCACAAAAATACTCATTCTCTAATTCAGTCCCTTAGGTGTTTCCGTACCTCGTGTAATAAAAACAAATATAAGTGCTTCTCTTATTCATACCAAATTACTTGAATGACGTTAAAATAACGACTGTTTACATCAAAACGTGATATGTTTAAATAAAATAAAAGGGTCTTATCTACATTTATTTATAGTTGAACTCAATACAATTAATAAATTTAAAAGTGTGCAGACACTTTAGTCTGGTACTGAATATACCCCGATACGTTTTTTTTGAATTAATACTTATATATTTTATTCGTATTAAGGTCTGAGATATGTTTTAGTCCTAATCTTTTCTTAACTAGACAAGGTTCAAGAAACAAATTAATAGTTCCTTATTTAGCACTTTACCCTCCCACCCTTTTGAAATATGAAATCCTTTTAATAGAACGTAAATATTATAATAATCTAAAAATGTTGAACGTTTTCAATTATGGTAAAAATATTGTCATTTTATTATGTACCTAATTTACGTTTAAATAAGAATTAAATTATAAATAATAAATTCTTATAGAAAATAGTTTGCTATTACTTTTTCATTACTAAAACAATATTTAATTTAAATTGTATTCGTAAACTTTTAATTTCAACTAATATGAGGCAATAAATCAATTTTCCCAAACACTGTACCTCTATCAACTTTTTACGTACGTGTGAAGCCGTTGACTTGACAACAAAACATATAAATCACTCAAATATAAAAACACTTGAACAAAACAAGACAATGCCATAGCCTTAATTGAGGATGAGACACCAAAAAGGTGTCATATCAAGAAATTCAAATTTGGAAGGATTACACAGGTGGTCTCGCTGCGATAAAAAATATGTTTACAAATCTTTGTGATATTAACAATAAGCTACTGCATGTTTAATTTTGCCTCAAATATACCGCTTGGAGCGAAACTGATTTTCAAATTTTTTTTAAATAGCGTTTTTTACTATTCAAACTGTCCTATAAGGAAATTATCATAAATGTATCTAAATGTTGTCGTTGATACTTATTATATGAATAGTGAATAACTTAAAATTATTTCTACATAGCATTCTTTATATATGTTTTTGCTTCCAGCATCGAAGCACTGCGTAAAGCAGATATGGTTAAACTCGATTTTTAAATACTTATAAGTAAAAACCTTATAAGTTTATAATCACTTTTAAGTAATGTATTTTTTAAGCAATCGTTACATATTTATTATTTGAAAATAGAACAGCTTTTAATGCTAGTTATTCTATTTTCAAATTTTAATTGTAATATGACGCAACCATCAAACATTGCAAAGTTGCGATTCGCGCGAACTTCAATTGTCTTACGAGTTTGATGACTGTTCTATATAACTGCCTATTTAACATTTCACATTGCACATCCCATACATTTCAAATACCACAAAGAAAATAACGTTCATGTAAGAAAACATTAGAAATATAAGTATATATGTAATGAAACCAGTGTAACTGTGTCTACCGTTATGCCATAACGGAACAACCATTAACCTACGTCAGGCTGTGTCATTTGCGATGCACTTTGTCTACCATCTCACGTTACCTGACACCCATTAGATCTGACCTCCCCAACTTACCCTCTAGAAACTTACCCTTGTCGTCTTACCAAAAACTATACGCAAATAGTAAATTACTCACACTGTATTATTATGAAAATAAGGTCCATTTTCTCTTGGCATATCGGTACGAGCGTAAAGAATATGTTTGCACGTGAATTGTGACCCATAACTTGTCATTTGCTAGTGATTTCTCGCCATAGAGAAATCTTAGTAAGTGTCAAACTTACATCGAACGTTATTAGTGTGTGTCAGTTACAGCTTTCGTAAATGTACCGGTATTTTGTTTCGGGGAAATATAATAATATACGAAATTTAATACAAATTGTGGTATATGTATTTTGACAGTGTTTATGTATGTCTGTGGCTGGTTTTACTTGTGTATATAATTAACCTTTAAATTGGAAAAGACTATTAGTGATACATATTGGATATCTATGCTTTTTGCTGCTTCTTCTGACGCCTTGGAAGTGGCGTAAACACGTTAATCTTCTGACGCCAATCAAAATTGTTAAAATATAATATTTTTAAATACAATCTCAATATCAATAAATTGATAGGAGATGGCATTCATTAATTATTTTTGATTTTGAGTGGTTATTGATGTGCAACTTCAGGCATACATTTTATTATCTAAAGATATTTTATTTTGGAATGTAACTTCAAAAACAAGGTTATATAGCATACAGTATATATATTAACTATTGTAGCTTAAGTCTAAACAAATCAACTTTATGACTTAATAACCGCGTACAAAATTACATTTCATACCTCAAGCGCACTCGTTTAAATTGCTGAACGTCGCAAGTGTCGTTAAAAAAAAAATCAAGAATTTGTTCGCGACAACTCCACTCTCCAGTGCAATTCGAATAACAATATTCGCCGCAGGAAATGACAATTATTTTTGGTCCGTAAGGACTGAGAGAATGTTTTTTCACACGGCCAAATAAGGACCCCTTTGTATGCACACCGGGACAAAAAAAAAATGTCCTTAAAAGTAGGTTAGTCGTGGAACTCATAGAAGAATGAATGAATATCTATTTTCTAGTGTGATTTCAAATGATTCACTCATTTTAGTTTATTTATGTGTGTATTTTGGTTAGACATAATGTGCAGTGTTAAAATTTACTTAGTAATATTCCGATACAAAACTTTATATGTTCAGAGCTAATAAATTACAGACAATGCAGAAACGAAATTATAAAAACTGTATAAATGTATGTTACTTTTTAATGTCCTCGAACCTTTGGTCAGTAAGTATATATAATGTATATACAAGATTTAAATTTATTTCTTTATTTACACTTTATTGCACTTAAGCAGCAAAAGATGTTAATAGATGTAAGTAGTCACATATAAGAGCAACGGGCGGCCTTATCGCTAATAAGCGATCTCTTCCAGACAACCCACCACAACTAAATATTAGTGAATAAACATGCAAATACAATTATGTTACTTTTTATTCAGCGCAGTAAAAGTACGCGATCCATTTCTCTTATGTGTTTATTAACGGAATTAATCAGATGTCGGATTTACGTATATGTTTGGACTACAGTAACTAGAAAATTAAAGTAATAAAATTTTTATCACAAATAAACTTATATTACCTTTTTTGAGTTGAATAACCGCGATGCCCTATATTTTAAACAATTAATAATACGTCTTATAGTTTTTGCCTTATACCCAATTTAATTGCTTCTATAAATTTAAAAAAATGTATGCCTAACATACAAATAAAAAAAATCTTTTATTATTTTAGTTTTATTATTTTAGCGTCTATAATTATTGTAAGTGGTTTTTATGTACCGTTAAATTAATTGAATAATAAATTAACAAGGTATTTTAAATTATACCTAAAAATGGTTTAACCTTATATATTTAAACATACATAACATATCCTACAAGAAATCAGTACAAACAGTATATAACCAAATACATAAACTAAGAGGCATCTCTAAAATCTTGACTATCATCTCCATAGACATCGGCCACTTATATAATTTGTATCAATCATTTAATCGGGCTATCGTTAAATTAATTAACACCTGTAATAACTATTATTAAGCTGATACCAATGAGTTACGGAAATATATTTTCTATACTGTATTATTTATTGTTACATTATTTCGAGAAAATATATTTATACATAAAAAGCATATCTAATATACATAATTCTCGTGTCACAATTTTTGTTCCCGTACTCCTCCGAAACGGGTTGACCGATTGTCCTGAAAATTTGTGGCCATATTGAGTAGGACTGAGAATCGAGCATCGCCTATTTTAAAAAATTTTTTTGGCATAACAACGTTTGTCAGGATCAGCTAGTATGTGTATATAAACATATTATATGAAATAATGCCTGACGAAGTCAGGTCTAGTGAAAGTCGAGGTTTTATAATAACTTAATTAAATTTTATCAACGATGTAATTACTTTTAAATAACTTATCGTTCGAAGATTTTATATTAACTGACTGTTAGTATTTTAATCTAGTTTACTATAATTGGTAATCAGAATCACCAATGAGTAAGCGCATGCATCGTTCGGGGCGGTGCGGAATTTTCGAAAAAAGCCCGAACAATGCCACGCTGTCTGCCTAGACAGGTATATGACGGGGCACATTTTATTGGTTTTCCGAAGCATTCCCTATTAATAAATGAGTGGGATAAAAACTCTTAGAATCCATTTGTCAGGAGTCCGGTGATTTATGGGCGAGGACTTTCTGGATTCCTAGAAGACGGTTTTGTTCTATTTACTAACCTGTCACTATGATTTAGAGCAACTTTCGGTTTCGCCGCTTAAATATCATTAAAAATATATATAACATATCAATGGTTATGTGGGAATACTGCTTTTAGTTGAAATCTTGATCATTGGCTTCTTTCGCTTCATCAACCTAAGCCTGTAACAACGGAAATGCCAATTTGCCTGTCGATTTCATCGTCTATTAAAAATAGGCATGGGTTCAATGACCTCTATATGTATGAAAATGTTCAACTAGTACAGAAAGCATAATAAAACGAATTGATGAAGTATAAATCGTATTGAATACCTGTAATTTTAATCATGATTGTAGAAAGCAAATAACATGTTAGACACAAACCAGCCTTTCGTGGGTTGGACAGTTCACGGAGTGTTCGATTTACAAATGTTGCTGAGTCAGCGCGATTCCATCGATACGACGGTATCACACCGCGATCGCGCCAGAAATGTGCTGACATCATTTAGGTGTTACTTATCGATATTGGGAATTTTCTAGGCCCTGGAAATAACAATTCCTTTATTACAGCAACTTTGAATTAATATATCATACAGGCTTGATAGCTAGAGTAAAGCCGTAAACTGTACTAATGTGTGTGTCCCCAATATCCCCATAAAAACTATTTCTTTACTGCAACTTAAAACTTTCATTATTATTTACGTACTGCTGCCAATTATTTTAACTTGGTTTGGTTTAAAAAAAAATATAGATAAACAATAAGATATTTTTTAAATAATAAATAACGTATAGGAAGAAATTAGGATTTACAAACTGGCGAGTTAACAATTATATTTAACAATTAACAGATTATATTATATTCTAGAATATATATTATATAAACTTAAAAAGCATTTAAAAAAAGTAAGGAAACTTACTTTTTATCCTATATACCTATGTTACAATAACATACATCCTGACCACAAAACTCATTTAATCTAGCTATACATCTTAAAGTGTCTTTTTCTAATCAATGAAACACAGGTCCGGACGACACTAAGTTCTTAAGCGGATTACACAAACATACAACTTCAGTAAACATATTTTCCCAAGAACCTGATCTGAGCTAATCCCGACGCAAGTTTAGCACTACCCGGAAGCCTGTACAATAGAAAATACCATCTCAACGTTTTGTGCACAAAAAATACGCGGCCTCTTTGATTTTAACATAGACAAGGTAACCTAAAAAAAATAGGATTACCGATTTCTTCGTATTGGGCAGATTTGTACTCTGTGGAGCGGGAATGAATTACTCGTTCAGGGATAAACTTCTAATTTCGGATTTTAACATTCCTACCAAAAAACCTGTGGGATGCTGGTTTAGTAATCACACATTTTTGTCTAAATACTTCGATTTTCTGAAAATCTATTAGCAATTTAACGTACCAAATCTATAGGAAGTGTACCTTCTAATAGTAAATTAAAAAAAGGTATTACAAACCTAGCCTAAATTAAATAGTATTGTTTAAAATAGACTATAATTCTTATTTGTTTATTTTATTAAAGATCAATCAACTAAGACAAAACCATACAATCTATGTTATCTATACTAGCTATACATTATAATAGATCACACATTTAGGGACCGACATACTTAAAATATAAAATTTATACAATTATACAAAAAAAAAATACTTGTCAAAAAATGAACTATTAATCCCACAATTAATTTAACCTCCCCACAAAAACAGATAATTGATTCAAATGTCAATTTATTTTACCTATGTAATCCAATTAATAAAAACGCACAGATCTTTGCATAACACAATTAACGTATAATAATTAATGATAGCAGTCGAGAAAGAATTCGGGTTGGATGCAAGACGATGATCGATCAAAATAATAATTAATAATAGATCGCTTTGAGAGCCGTGATGGATCCCGACACTTAGTCATCGCGTTTAATTAAAACGGAAAATTATAGGTTACTTAGTTCATTAAAGTTACTCGTCGCAACGGTGACATATTACGATATATTTCAGCCACAAATCATATTGCGCAACGCGAATTGTCATATCGTTTTGTTAACTGTCAATATTTGATTAGAGCGATTGCTTTAAAATGTTATTGATTGCGTGAAATATTTATTCTTGCCATATGTAGTATTGAGTCAAAACTTTCGCTGTTAACTGAGAAAGAAGATCCGTTAAAAAAGTTCAAATGTATTCGAGATTTTCCACGTTTGATTAAGATTATTCATTATTAGATATATAGTACGGGTATCTACGCAAAGTGCAGTTATATAATTGGATTATAGACGATGAAGTTTAATTGCTGCGCGCGCGCATCAATGATGGACACACGCCGCGGGGCGCCCTCTGTCTTCGCGCCGATCAATTATATCCAACTACATGTATGTTATGGATATCTCCTCAAATACATTATAATGTTAGTATCAGATTTTGTATGCCCAAAAACACTTAAATATATGAAACATTTAAAACCTAAAAGTTTACCTTAAAGACCAAAACAGATTTCTTGTGTAATATATTTATTCAGTATCGATTCACAGAAAACCTACTTGCTACATATTTCTTCTAGCGCATTTAGCTAAATAACCGTATATGATTAGTCTCATACAGGTGATGTTATTGCATGCCTATCTAATTAAGCAATACAAAGTACAATTCAGTAAGAATAAAATGTAATATCCACAATAAGAGAGTGCGCAAACGCAATCTGCAGAGCGGCGGGAGGCTCGATCGGGCTAATGATAACACCGATCGACGGATTATTACATTACCAACGCCGACAATTCACACCTTCGATATTTCCTATGTCATATCAAATGTTGAGAAATATAATGTATTGAGACTATGTCTACATTGGGACAATGTCATATACTTTTGTCAATTTGGGTACACTCCAAGCTGCTTTATAAGCCTTATAGACTTAAATACATATACGAGTATATTTATTAAACATTTGTGTATTGGAGATGTTTAATGCCTTCGTTGGGTAAGATCTTTTTTCTTCTTCTTACAGTGTGGTATGGCGGTCAGTCTTCACAATCAGCCCCCATTTTTCTACTTGAATAATAATCATGATTGGTGTATGGGTTATGTTTGGTGAGCTTACTTAAAGTTTAAGTACCCTATTTATTTAGAAACTTGAAGGAGGTCATACTGTAATTAGAAAGTCTGAAAACGAGACTTAACTTGTTGGAATGTCGGTTCTCATTGAAGTAAGCGTCTACGATATAAGCGATCGGGCAATGATAGAGCGGACAATCGACAGCGCGATATGAATACTAGCTTATTCGAATGGAGCTGATTAGCAGACGCGCCAATGAATGGGCGATCAGGGCGCCGCGGCCGTTGGGCGCCCGACAAAGGCTCACGCACGGAATCCACAGACAATCCGTCGTATCGATCTCCGCGACCCTTCGAACCGAGGCTAGCACAATGCCGCAGCTCTTCATTATAGCATCTCACATTGTTGTCATTGTTATTATTATGATTCTTTACCGCTTTCCATTGTCGGCCGACGTTGTGGCGGTGCTTTTTCATGGCCCGCGTTTAGTCTGGGCATTGGGAGCGCGACGTTCGCACGCTTAGTCGCGGAAAACGTGTTTTCCTCGTGGAAATTTTTATAGTTCTGTGGTTTTTGCAAGGATTTTAATGCGCGCGCAACGCGCTGTGACGGATGGAAGAATGTAGCAGAGGCCTCGCTCGGTCAGCTGATGAAATATACATTACGCTACCTATAGAATACGTGTACTTCACAGTGTAAAAGACTTAAGTGCTAATTGCGGTATTTGATATGTTCAAGTCTATAGTATAAGTGTGTGTAATATGATATAATAAAGAAGAAATAAGATGGTTTGAAAATAAATAAGTTATTCTTAAAATGTGTTAGTTAATGTGGGAGAAAAGTAATAGGATGAGTTTATATTTGTATACAACTTCTGAAGTAAAGTAAATATAATTTTGTTTTGTTTTCAAAAAGATTTAGAAAATGTTTTTCGTTATTGCCGGGTTTCACGCAAAGCTAAGCATTACATTTATCATATGAAATGACGAGTATGTAAATTGTTTTCTGAGAGCACTAATTTTCTACTTTTATTGAAAAGGAAAACTATGGTTTCACATAGGTATATGTTCCTAAGGCACGGCTCAATGCATGTCACCATTTAATTTGCGGATGGCTCGACTCCAAGATAGGCCTGATGAGTCGGAGACAGTGGCCGGAAGGACCCTCCCCCTCCCGCCACGACCCACCCCAGCCACAGATAATGTATCTCCTCGACCTATTCAAACAGACCAAGCGAAAATCTATGGCAACACAGTTTTCATATTTGTAAAACTCATACAAAATTTCGCAAAGGCTAAAACGCGCAATTAAAATAGTGCCTCAATGTATCTTGTTTTATCTAATTTTCTAAAGCTTAGATATAAGAATTTCTTGTTTTTAATGTAGAGAATTTCTTGTTTTTTTTTTTTATTTTAGAAAAATGTTTTAAGTAATTTAAAGTAAAAAGGTTGTAAAATGTGAAAGCGAGCGCATATTCAATCATGCAAATGGACTCAGAACGCTAAATAAAATGCTTTTTTTCTATCAAAACATTTTGTATATAAGCTCTGAAACGTAATCATATTATAGAGAACTTAATTAAACGGCTGTCTTTTATGGGACGGATATTATATTTATTCTATTTATTTGGTACCTACATAAAACAAGTCTTTATAGAAAATAGGAAAAATATGTTAATGAATGCAAAGTTGTACAAAATGTGTCATTTTATGCTTTAACTAACACTTAACAGCCTTTATCGTTTTTAATAGTTATTTTCTATCGCAGTGTTTTTTAAGGTTTTTGTAAGTAAATGTAGCACTTAGCGACTCTATGAAAACTATACTAGAGTATTTGGTATTACCTAGACTATGGTGGAGGCGGGTGTTACCTCCCCAACATAGCATTTACATAAGCGGTCCTGTTTGTGTGTCCACATTACCATTGCCAGGCCTAATATTAGACGTATATTAGCATTTCTTATCTTTCTCGCTAACCTTTTCTTCATATATTAATTTATTCGAGATGAAATCAGAAATATATGTTTTATAAAGGCTATCTCGTTCAAGATAGCTAAAGGACTATGTATAAGTTAGTTAAGAAATACACACATAGATCGGCATGCATAGATTCTTAGACGGAATATCATAATTATTTCTGTTATCTATAAAAAATTATGAAATGTCATGACACTCATTAGAGTGTAAAATATTTATCGGAGTAAGCCTTGTATCGGAGTAATACTTGTTCTAGCTAATCATTGGTCCTGTGTAAATATGTTTTGTAACCGTAAGAAACGGTGATATCGTTTTACTAACTACGTAATAACATTTTATTGTATATTTTTTTAATAGTTACATCTCGAACATGAACAATTCTTTAAAGATATGTATAACGAAATTGATAATTGGTAAATTAAACCACGATAACCAACAATACATGGCGGCCATATTGCGGAGTCGCGTCACCGTGTTGCCAGGCGTGATAATTATTAATTTGCAACGACACTCGCGCTCTCGCGGTTGTCATTAGTGACACCTCGCGCCAATTAGGAGGCCTAGAGTGTTTGATGCTCGTTTTTATTTAACACCAGCACTTATTGAATGACACGATGCGTCACTTGTGGTTTTTTTCAGTTGTTTGGAGGTGTGAAATTTGCAATGGCATCCGATCCGCACTTAAATTACCACCGAGTGTTATGAGCGCTTTTGTTTATGGCACCTCGCTCAATTGTCACAATTATTGGTAAACTACGTACTAGTAGTCTCCTGTTATTTGTTTGTAATGCCATATTTTATTTTTATTGTAGTGTTGTGAAAACGAACATAAGGCATGAATGAGCTTTGCTATTTTGACAATTAAAAGTAAAGATACTTGGAATATGTCTATTCTCTATATTTGAATATTTTCATCGATTCACAAATTTAGGAATACGAATAGAAATATGAATCGTAGTAATTGTTCGCATAAAACACAAGGTGATTCTCTTAACTTATATGTTCTGTGTACTTATTATTGTGTTTGTAAAAACAATGAATATATTTAAATAAATAACTATAATAAACATTGTTTTATTTTAACCTATAATACGATAAAACCAGTTCTTAAAATGTTAATATATATTTTTAACCTACAATACAATCGAAATATTACTTCTAAAATTATTTTTATTACTTAAAGGGTAAATTTTACTGGTCATAATTTATCCTAAAAAATTAAAGTTTAAAACAACGTCCGATAATGATAACTGGAATCGTTAGAACAATTGTACCCTTCTCGGAGGAACTATTGTAAATTAGATTCCTAGAAAAATTACCTGGGTCTTTTGTTTCCTTAAAGCTTAGTAAGCTTACCGTTATTTGAATATTACTTAAGATAAATTATATGTGAAAGAAATTTGTATTGTTATTTAAAACATGGTTTAAATTATTCTGTGTGCATTTCAAAGTTTAAGTACTTTTAAATTAACACACTATATCTAGACCAAATATTGAAAGTCAAAAAATCTAAATCAAAAATTACTTGTTTTCATAACTTTCTAGCACTTAAAAAATATGACCTTATATTTATTGTCAGTTCCCAAATCAGGGGCTTAGAGCGTATGTAGAACGGGCAAGGCCCGGGTTTCAATCGCCAGGATGTACAGAACAATTGTAAATAACTGCAACCATTACACCATGCTGCAGCACACTATCTCTTTATAAAATATACTAACTAATATTAATACACACACACTTAAATGTTCGATCCTCACTTGATATACTCTACTTGTTCATATGTAAATATTTTTTATTTTTGTTGTTTTTGATCTTAGATTTAATTTCTTGTTTTATGTTTTAACCTTATTTTGGCTTTGTTTTTTATCCATTCTTTATTGTGTAAACTTTTTTGATATGCTGTATTTCTGATTTTTGATATGGGTTTAAGAATTAAAATAAAACAATATGAAAACCTTTACTACCGTTGGGCATAGTCAAACACACACATTTACGTTCTAGACCAACCGGCAAACACACAGTACACCGAGATTGATCTAGTAAAAGATGTTTAGAACTGAAAAACAAATTCTTTCGACCAGTAGCAAGTCTTTCGGTCTCATGATTGCTATACTATAAAATCAAATTTAACAAAAAAAAATTTTTTTACATTTACACTGTTTATATTTATTAAAGTTTAAAATGATTGTAAAAAAAACCTATTTTTATCATATTTCGAATTAGTGAATGAATGAATTAATTCATAATTTAGTATTTTTGACTGAAGAAATGTCTGGGTAGACATGAAATATACTGTACTCCAGCCTGGACTATTCCTGGATTCGTTGGTATATGATTACATAGAATTTTTAATCGACTAACATCTATTTACACCATTCTACATATATGTACCTAGACTAAAAAATATTCGACATAAAGATATGACAACAATACAATTATGGGTATTTCGTATATGTATATATGGGTAGGCTATTAAAACAATATATTCTGTTTCTGCATTAAATCATTAATGTTAAATTTTGTCAAGCGTTTTTTTTATTTTACAAGTTTTATTACAAATAGGATAAAATTACTTTAAAACAAAAAATAGTTAAAACATATATATATATATATATATATATATATATATATATATATATATATATATATTTAAATTTCATTAGTGTGCTGTTCTCGCATTCAATACAACCTTTTAGAAGGTAAGCACTTGTATGTTAACTGGTGTAACCACAAACAGCTTATTATCGCGTGTCTGAAACTCTTTGATTTATAACGACAATAAACAATAAAGCAAACCTCAAACACTCCATTTTTACCAACAATAATAGGTCTCAATGTCTTTTAAAATAAAAGATACAATAATTGAGTGTTTACATACATTATGCAACAATTGAATGAGTAGCTGAATTGAGTAGTCTCCATTGTCAGCCCCCAACAAAGGAGTATATTGTAAGTGATCATCAATGATTCTTCAAAACAATGTGGCCATGCTTCTTATCAGTTTAGTGTTCAGAACCTTGACCTTAGTGTGCCAACTGTGTAAACTCTAACAGAGTGCGGTACGTCTCTCAAGGTACGCATTTTGAACGAAATGTGTAATGGTTCTTTATAGTTTGAAGTAGTTTAGATTTTATCACGAAGCTCTTGAGATTTTAATTTATATATAGAATAAAGAGATGATTGTTTATCGCATAAGACTGAGGTCAAAAAGGATCAAATACCGTCGGGAAACAGCAGTGTAATTTGCATGAGGCGGTGCTGACGAACCAAACGATCGCCTCGCTCGCCACGCGATTAAAAATGCAGGGCGCGGCGGGTGGCAGAGCGCGGGCGGGGCGGGGCTACGGACGAGACTCCTATTGGCGGGCGCGCGGGGGGCGGGGCTTGCGGGACGCGGGGCCGGGCGGGGGGAGAGCACTCGCCGCCGCCCGGACGTCGACCACCTCACAACGCACGTAGCCCTCGCGCCGGACGGTATAGCGAGACGTATTCACGCGCGCCGCCGCGAGTCCATGTGAGCGACCGACAGTTCTCTTGTTGTGTACGGTGAACGAAGGATCGGCAAGCTGTACGCGCCGCAGGAAGACGATATGTTGACGATGGAGACGGATTTGAAAGGCGGCAGCCTACACGCCACCGTGCCGCCGCACCATGCGCTGCAGCACGGCTATGGCTCGCTGGGCGCGCTTGGCGGCATGATGTCGCTGCCACAGCAGCAGCCGCTGTCTCAGCACCAGCCATTGCAGCACCACCAACATCAGCCGCTGCCGCAACATCACCAGCCTCCGCCTCAGCACCACCAGCCCAACAACAACAATAACACCACAAGCAAAAATTCTAACGCTGAGCGTGTCAAGCGACCAATGAACGCGTTCATGGTGTGGTCACGCGGGCAACGCAGGAAAATGGCCTCCGACAATCCAAAAATGCATAACTCCGAGATATCAAAACGGTTAGGAGCACAGTGGAAAGATTTATCTGAATCCGAGAAGCGACCGTTCATCGACGAAGCTAAGAGATTGCGAGCTGTTCACATGAAGGAACATCCAGATTATAAATACAGACCAAGGCGGAAAACAAAGACTCTGGCCAAGAAACAAGAAAAGTATCCCCTTGGAGGTGGATCACTATTAGGTGCAAGTGACGTGCAAAGAACGTCCGCTCCGGCATCGCAGCAACCGCGCGATGTTTACCAGATGACACCAAACGGTTACATGCCTAATGGTTATATGATGCACGATCCTAGTGCATATCAACAACAAGCATATGGCTATCCGCGCTACGACGTGTCACAGATGCAGCAAGGCGGTTACGGTGGAGGTTACTATGGCGGTGGACAAGGATCTCCATACCTGCCCCAGCCGCCATCGCCATCCGCTTACGGAATTGGACCCGGTTCTCCGGGAGGCTACGCACTGCCAGCATCCTGCGCATCACATTCACCGAGCGGATCGTCAGCCAAGTCAGAGCCAGTGTCACCCGGGCCGCCGGGGCTTAAAAGGGAATTCGTTTCGCATGAGCCAGTGTCGCAACTGAAGCGCGAATACGGGCAGGCGGGTGGCCAACACCCGCACGAACTAGCCATGAAGCGAGAGTACGGGCAGCAGGACCTTAGCCACATCATCAATATGTACCACGTACCGGACGAACAGAGGTACGCCGCGGCAGGCGAGCGCGCCATGCCGCTCATCTGAGAATCGCCTTTCGCGTGCGACATCGACATCCCGCCGCTATGAGCGCGTCGCACGCCGTGACTATTGCGTTAGGACAGTGATCGTTATTCCCAGCCAAACATACTTCTAGGTATGTCAATTTATTTGTTTTATCAAAGCCGGGCACCGGCTGTGTTAGTGTTGCGAGATGTTGACTCTGCATCGGCCCGCCGTCGGCCGAGCGTTCGATATAATGTTGTTGATTAATCTTGTATTATATTATGATTATTGTATTTTTTCATGGTTTAAGTTTAATATTATAAGTTGTGCCGTGCGGACGGAAGGCTGCGGAGTGATATTCGCGTGTGAGACGATGTAGTGAAAGAGATTATTTGAATACCAAAAAAATTTTTGATCAAATTGTACATATAGTGTTAAAGGCTAGAAACGTTGAAGTTAGTGGATAATGTAGGTAGATAGAATTAAGAAGTGCCACGGCGATCACTCGTACGGCCGTCGTGTATGTACAAAGTATTTGTTATATCGAATCGAAAGTTATAGAGCCTCGAAAGACTAAATATTGTAATACGAAAATGTACAGTGAGTGTTATATAGTCAGTGGACACAAAAGTATATTGAAAGAAGATAAAGTTATCAATAAACGACGCGTTAAAATTGTACATGCTGTTTTGTTCCATACTTCCCCAAAACCAACCCCTTCGATAAGTTAAAAAGTACTTTTGATATTATTAACAAATCAATAATGAAATCTAAAACAACCAAACATTAAATTGGTAGATAATCAGTTTCATGTAAAAGATATCAACGCGCATAAATTTGTGTGCGTTCTATTGAAGTAAAAGAAATTAATATTTTTTTAAATGATTGTATAAAATATAAAAAAAGTCAATATTGCATTGCGATAGTTTATTACTATAAATTATTTTAACAGGTAGGTCATTCTACATAATCTAAAAAGTTGATAACAATCAGGCTCAACAATTGAACTTTGAATGACTTAAAGGTTTAATATAACTGTTAACGTGTTAGGGGTGAACTGATAGATTTAGGCATTCCTTGGGGATACATAATCTGACGCCCCAATATTTAAACTACACTTAAACTATTTTCAATTACGCACCATAATTGAATTTAACTTTTAGTATCTGATATCAATATGATACAAAAGAAAATACCTCTGCTTTATTAGAAATAACCATAAGTAAAAGTGTTGTATGGAAATGTAGCATTTTTTATACAAAATATAGTATTATATCACATAGATGCAAGAATGAACAAGTAACAAATTCCGGATATAAGTTGGCACCCTAGTCGTCACGCGACGGGAATCGAACCAGCGAGGGTGGAATCAAAGTTCACACGACACCGCATTGTTTTCTCTCACGCTTAAATCATTCAAATGTGACGGCCATCAGCCATTGTGAGAAAAGGAAATGGCCTAGATTTTCTTTAACTTTTCCTCCAGATTGCAATCAGAAATTTAACTTTACACTAACAATATGTTCTTACTTAATTTTTGGCTTACATTTTTCAAGTGAAAACATCCATAGTTTTGTTTTAAAAGTTTAACATAAATATTTATTTTATTTTAATTTATATAGTGTATTAATTACTTGCAATTGCTAGTAGCTTTGATGCTGATGGGCTGATTCTATGTATCATCTCTTCTTCGACTTTGTAAAATCGAATAATGATAATTCAATGGCGCAACAACATTTTATTAAATGTATTATTTTGCATATTCTTCTGTAATTACTTAACACATTTTTTTTTGATACCTACTTGTTTTGTGTGATGCAAAAACACAAACATTAAAACAATATATCCGGAGATCATCAATCATAATAGACTGACCATCGACTATATTTTTTTATTATTATATATTATACGACGAAATATATATTATACTTTTTAACTAAATCATTCTGAAAAGTTACTACTTATTAAAAACATTAATAGTAAGTAAATTTAAACAATAATGCAATTATTAATCGTGACTTTCATGTATTAAAATTTATACTTTATTGTAAGTGTTGTTTACTTTACATATAGTTAACAACAGATAAATTAACAAATACAGATAAGGTTATATTTCGATAGTTATTCCAATTTTAAATGTAATTTTTAAATCTCTTAAATTTATAACGCACATAGAAATTCCAACCGCGAGTAATAAAACCCCCATATCTTTACAACATCTGTTCGGTACATCCGCCTATTTTTTTTACACTAATTTCTCAAACAGCCGTCAAACAAAGTTGTCACGTAATTCGTTCGTCAAACACACTGTTTGTTCTAGATATTGACACCGACGCCCCCTGGCGGTCCCTTTGTTTTTATGTTTCTTGTCAACATCTTATTTGTCGTTTAAAAGTGGGTGGCACGTTATGATTCTGTGATCCGACCTACTTAAGCTTTGTAAATATATAATACTACTACTAAGTATCAAGTTCCAATCGTCACGTATACCAAAGTAAAGATAAGACGTGGCTTAAAAATATAAAATGAAAATACAACAGTATAATTTGACGCATTTTGACGAAACTTTTACTTCATATACATATATTTCTACTGTAAGAAAGACTTGTAATAAATAAATGTAAAATAATAAATGATTACTTCGTTTCTTCGCTATGAAAGTAGCAAAAATTGAAATATGTTTCATGGATAAGCCATAAAACGCATAAATATTTTTTAAATAAGTTGAATTTCCAAGTCTAGCTTCTCAGAAAGCACCCTACAATACTGAGCCTTGTACTTACCGTACCGAGGTAAAGCAAAAAAATGTACCTTCCTGGAAACACCTAACGGTACTACAGGTACGCTTTTACTGACCATTCCATTTTACTGCTTTGAGTATTGGAAATTTTTATGATTATATTGTTATTTGCTTTTTATTTGTTGATTTAAACCGCCAAAAATTAACACGTACGTGGATATTATTATTCTTAAATTATAATATACAACCAGTATTCATCTATAAAATATTCATATATAAAACATTATAGATTACGGTACATGGGATTTTCTTTAAAATTCCTCTTCTCTATATAAAAATTACAATAATACATTACCTCATAATAATCTAAACTATGTTAATTAATTTTTTTTCAAATATGTATGTATGTCTGTCCCTGACATTTACAAAACGAGGACCCAAAAAGAGACATAAACATGCATAACAATAACGTAGGAACTAAACTATATAATAAAAATATTACTACCAACTTAAAATAACATTTAAGGCATCAGTTTAGGTCTTACTATGTAAGCATATTTTGAAGAACATTCAAATGCAGATTATATTATACATTCTTAATAGCTATAAGGTTGTATTACAAAGTTTTTAATCAGTATAGTGTACAAATATATAAAATGGTATGTGAGTATTTTTTAAAATATACTGTTAGTACGATATTTAAGACAAAAATTAATTAGCTACGTAACATCAAAATTCAGAGGACAATTTCACGCAACATGCGTCTTACGTGTTGAGTGGGAATCCCTAAAACATTGTTGACCGTGTGAGGCCCTTTTTAGCCGAGTTTAAATTTGACTGTCATATTTAATGTATATCTGAGAGTCACAAACACTTTTGAAATTTATTTAGTAGTAATATACAAGGATATGTCTTATCTTCTACTGCTTATAACTATAACTTATGAAACTTTAAAGAACATTCCTTAATAACACAATATAGTAGTTAAATTTAATTAAAAAAAACAATAGAAAACATCTCATTTAAAAACCGAATTCCTAATATCACCTACCCCGCGGTAGTCCAACAAAAAGGTTGTTTTTTCGAAAGTTTTATGATAGCAAGGGTACATTATAAAACAATTAAACGGCCGTAAACACGCCGACATTTGCTTAACTGTAATAGGTTTTGTTTCTGGTCAAAAATTACCATGTTCATGCCAGTTTTACGATTTATTTAATGTTCGGCTTTATATTTTTACTTAAGATACATTTTAAATTTGATGATCATATGTAAATATAAATCAATCAAAATACATACTACTTATATTTCACAAGCGTAAATTCGAGGCAGATATGACATTGAATATATTTCTAAGTCATTATTTTTTTTAAATTGTAGGTGGTCCTTCTGTTAAGGTACATCATATACATAATATATTTAAGGTATATTTTACTATAGTTAAGATATAGACATATTATATAGCACACTATATTCATAATTATTAGATATTGAATGCATAAAATCTCACAACAAATACATTCTTTAAATCACTCACTATCTTCATTAGTTCCCTAAATTATATTACCACAAAGATGTTGTAACTTAATTCATTTAAGACATATAAACCTTACTAAATGGACATACTCAAAATATATGTTCATTATATTTGTAAAAATAAAATTCTTTTTAAGCACATCAGCTACCTACTATGACGTATATTTAAGTATAAAAAAATGGGTACCATAAAAAGTATTATCAAATGATATATCCTAAGAAACAATTAGTCAGTTACAGATAAGAGAACTTACAGATAACCATTACTTATCAGTAGATAACGTTAACGTGTTTGTGACATCATTGTTAAATTATTTGCAAAGATTTGCATTTATTGAAAAGGTATGTCTTAAGGTAACCTAAGATATATATGTTTAAATTTTATAGGTTTAAGGTTGATGGTTCTATGAACTGTAGCATTATGCTGGTATATAATCTATGAAATATTTAACCTCACTAAGCGTGATATGAAACACGACCCCAGTAGTCTCCATATGCGGAAGTGTGTTTGGCTCACCCGGTCCTCTGAGTAGCAGAGGTTGCCTGGTGATTAGTCTCCGTGTGACTTTTGGGTTGCGGGAAAGTGTAAGGCATTTGGTTGTAAAAAAAAAGCGTGATATCTAGTTGAATAGTTGACAATGTTTAATACAAAAAAAAACACATCAACTTTGGGAACCTTCATATTTTTATATTAATTATGATGTATTATTTGCTTTACTCATTTAGTTTCGCCGTAACTAGTCAATCAAATAAATAGGTGGATAAAAAACAATGCGCCGGGGGCAGTCATAAATCGAGGGCGATTGAGTCATTATAAGGGCGGACTTGAATAATTAAAAACAAATGAGCCCGACACGGATTATGTTATCTTGTTCAATCTTGATTTATATTTTAGTGGGTTTTTTTTTGTTAGAATAAATATTCCTACTGTTTGTTACAAAATCTTATTAATAAAAAAAAATATGGTCCAAACACCAAATATAAAATTTAGGCCGCGCAGTGAACCCATGTAAACTATTAGTGACGTTCAATAAAGGTTGTTAACAATCCTCCTAATTGATCAAAGAATTTTTTAATTTGTCTTTGTCATAGATAATACCTGCACTGTTTATCTGTGCCCGAAAATAACAACGTAAAAGTCGGCATCGAATAAAATCATAAAGTGATCTTTATATTAATAATAAAAAAGCTTAATTTTAGAAATATTAGTTAGTTGATTGTAAAAATTAAATTTGTCATATTATAAGGTTACGCCAATGCTGTGTCCATCTCTGACACACAAGTGTTTGTACAATTTATATGTGAAGTGCACTCTTAGTTTAGACGCGCCGGCGCCTTGCTTCGGGTCATTGTGATCAATATTTCTATTTCGATAATTTTACCCTTAAATGTGCAATAGAAATCTTAGTCAAGTTACAATTTCTATCAACTTATGTCTACAGAAAATAAATTAAAGAACTCTTATATATTTATAATTAATAAGTTGTGTATAGAATTATGAAGATAAATATTCTTATTAAAGTAAACTCCTTCACAGTATAATTTAAATGTAATTAATGTAAGTTATTATTTCTAGTAACATCTCGTCAGTATTAAATTAATTTACTGAACGGTTTAAGTAACGGGAAGCTGAAGACTCATCTTCTAGTTTACATTCACAATTGCATTTATCACCAATCCGTACGATTCACAAACTAATGTTATAAAGAATAAAGTTGTTATTCGTATATCACTAAAGTTGAGTTTAAACAGTCGATACATACATTTGGTGCATCATCGACAGATTTCCGTATACGAAAAATACCCTTTCAACCTGTATAATACGGATTAAAATCCTCTGTCAATATTTGGCGTTGTAGGTTAGTAGGTAAGAATAGCCCGGTCAAACGTTTAGCAAACAGCAAGGCGGATTCGTTTTGGTTATTTGTAGTGGCTCCAACGAAATGGCTAGAAAAGCACTCAGAGCGCCTAACAATGTTGATCGTGTTTCGTTTCACTGAAAACCTGCTAAGGCTTCGCTTAGAAATGTTTATGCCCACTCTCCGGGTTATATAAAAAGCTTTAAACGATTCCTTTAGTTAATTGTCAGCACTGTAACACAGTTATTACACGAATATAAACTTATTTTGAATTTATTAACAATAAGATAAAAAAGAATTCATTCTATAATCTATTGTGCTTACCGTATGTTGGTTAAATAAATTGCCAATAAAATCCTGGTTTTATTGCCGGCCTGGTGTTACTGGCACTGGTCTGGTAAAGAAAGAAATATTACTTTTACACGATTAAAAATTAAGAATATTTAGTACAAAACAAAATAAAGTGCAGTGTGCACACAGTCTTCGTACCATACATAAAATAAATAGAACACAAAAGCTAATTACTAAAATTAATAATACAAATTGGGATATTCAAACTTACTTAATACAGTGCATCAAAGTGTTCACTAACTCACTAACTCACTACTTCTACACATACTTCTGTTGCTGGTTTGAACCAGCAACAGAAGTATGTGTCCCGTATGTCATGGATAAATAGATGAATGAAATCAAGAAAAATCAATAAATGTTTCAAACAAAGCACCTCGGAAGCATCTTTGGATCAAATACAAAAGTAATCGGCCATCAATCAACCTTCTGAATTGCAACAAAAAATTCTTTGTCGGTCGAAAACGACTCGTAATTGGTGAAAAAAAGTGGTGCTTTAATGAGTCGAAACTACTAAATCATTTCGCTTAGTGCAAATTATAGTGTTTTAGTGGCGTTTAGGTGCATTTTGAAATAAGCCTAATTTCACACCTGTTTACTTTTAATTGTATAATGATCCGGACAGTAGACGATTTACACGCCCCTTATTGATGTTTTCTTAATCTTAAAAAATTTTAAAATTATCAGAAAGCATGTATTTTTTATTTTGCCTTTAGGTAAGAGATCAGTCTTAGAACTTATTACAAGAATATCTTCAATTTGTTTCTAGGGAACATATATTGTTTATATTGCAGTTGTCAGTTGTACGAAATATTTAATTACATGTTATAAAATGGTAACGTATTTAAAAACAATTAATACTTCTAAACAACACTACCTTTTTTTGAAATTTCTATTTACCAATTCAGTCTTATAACACATTTAGCGGCACAGATTTTGACTATTTGAACGCAAAATCAGCGAATAAGAAAATCGCCAGACGTTTATAGTAAATTTACAATATTCTTCTACGTCTTTAGATGCAAAATAATCTTTACGATAAACAATATATTTTTCATATCAAAGAAAATAATTTTTCAGATAATACATATTGATAGAGGATCTTTTTTTTTATTGAATTCGAGTTGAGAACCCTCTGTGGTATTAGAGGGCTGTGACGTCACGCCGTGGGTGCCAACACGTCCGGTCACGCTCCACAAACCGCGAGGCTAGCGCAGCCTTGCCACACTGTGCACCAGATCAGAACAGCTTTTTCAACCAGGCTCAAATTCAGGTCAAGTTATCTTCCTGAAAGTAGCTTTTCGAGACCTTGAACACTGAGATAAACTTTCGGAAAAAGCGTAGACATTAAAAGCCTAAACATGCGGTGCTTAAAACATATTAAATTAATTTGCATGTTATAACATCTATGTTATAACAAAGACGCATTTGAATATGTTGGTTTTTGTTTCGTATTTTTCATTACAGCTTAACACAATTAAGATAATCGAAAATATACAAATTCTAATTACTTAGAATTTAGATACAACAACACTCTCTGTTTACCTTCAAAAAATGTGGTGTTAATAGAAAGAAAATTAAAGCACCCCTAAACGCCTAAGTCGGTAAATGAAACAAAGCCTTCAATAAAGACATAAATAAAAATAAACTGTCGTAAATCGCAGTTGTCTGGACTCTGGGCATGTCCAATGAACTGTTAGAGGACCCGCAGACACAATATATAAGAAAGCTTATTATCAGTCACTGCTGCCTTAATTTTGATCTTATTATATCACTAGACTAGTCGTGTCATGTTTTTTGCTATAAACATTAGTTTATAAAAATGTTTTCGCGTATTAATATTTAGGGTTTATTTACTAGTATGAAACGCATGTGTCTTTTATAACTTGTAACGTGACTTCAATTTAAACATTTTGGTAATGATAAAAAATCTGTTGTATTGTTACAAAAAAGGATATGTGACTTAAAATATCGTGTCTCCGGTGTCCAGAGTATAGACAATACCCAGCGTGATCCTCGTAAAAGGACCCGTGACGACAGCCAGTCCAAAATATTTACGCGTGACAAATGCTTTTGTCTCAGGAGGCCTGTCGCGCTAATTAGATATGGTCTTAGAACTCCGGACAGTCATGTATATTCTATGGTATATATTTCATCTTGGGTTGCTTGGTAACGCTCATTTCTTATTAATAGGAGAGCATTTGGTTATTGTATCTTTTAAAGGCTGAAGAAAAATCATCGGACGAATTATTGCCTGTCAAACAAAATGTCTTCTTTATATAATAAAGTTGTATGGTTTTACATCTTTTTTATAAAAGATAAATGAGCATGAGTCTCCACATCATAGAGATGAAGTCGCCGTTCATAGACACTCAAGTGGCTGGGAGTAGTGAGTGCGTTGCCGGCTATTAAAGATACTACGCTCTTTTCAACATGTGTACAGAGCCCAGACTTCTGAACGCAGACATCTGGAGACCCCCAGAAGAACCTTCTTTTGTTTATTCTATTTTATGAAGACTTAAACCTCCGAATGATTCGAACTAATTAACCTGTTTTCAAAGAGACCAGAACTACCCACAAAACCGCCGTCTAAACTGATAAGATATATTAATAGTGTTTTTAATTAAAATCTATTGGCACGTGCCTTATGAATTATCATGTCAATATTCAATAAAACGTTCGTCGTTTTACTTAGAATTGTTATAAAAATCTATCCGATCACCAATTGCTGTGAAAGTTCACACAATAATTTAACTTTTTAACACAACGATGCAGATGGCTCTCATTAACTAGTCAATATGTTGAAGATATTTAAACACCTTCGTTTACGTTAGTCCTTCAACAAATTTGTTAATTTATCTTAAGTCTTATATTAGTTATATATCGGATGACCACAAACATATTTCGTAAGCGACAATTTTACGTTCCTTAAAAAACGACCTCCATCACGAATGTCATTTGCACGGCGTGCCGTTGAAAAAGCAATTATTTCAATAGCTGGCCCGCGCCGGCACCCACCAGCAAAAAGCGGACACGCGCGCCGTGACTGACTCGCTAAGAAAGTCGGCAGATGACCGTATCAGTACTATATACCTAACTAGACTTTGTTCGTGTCCAAATCTATCTTTCTATACACTTCAATAATCTAATATATTTTGACTGATTACTCTGACATATACATTTTTACACCAATTACCACTTGCCCGTAACGCCTTGATTTATTTGCACACCGTCCTTTTTTGGTCTGATTAATAAAAATCCCGATCCTCTTATATATTATGATAAGAATCACTCAATAATGATTATTCTCTAACTCATTAGACACGTTTAAGCATATAAAAAAATTTGCTTATTTATTCAAAAAATAGTCATTGATAATTATCAAACCTCTAGTGTTTTAATTGTAATGTATGGTTTATCACTGACATTTAAATCTTGTAAAGTGCCTCACCCTTAACTAACACAAGTATGTACCTTTTTAATTTAGTTTCGCACCATTTGCGTGTAATTGTTTAATGTATGTTAAGAACATATTAGTATTTGACTGTTTGTGACAGAATAATCTATACTAATAATAAGACAGTAAATAAAAAATATATATTCAAAGGGTCTATACTTTAACCGTGCATCGTGAAATGTGTCCTACCGTCTACCAGTGAAACGCCATTTTAAAACCATCAAGTATCTAAAGAGAAGAAGAAGAGAAGCTTATTAAAAACTTTGGAACGGAAATATTGTTTTTTTTGTTTTTATGTTAAATTCCTAATGATCGTGTTACAAGTATACAAAATTCAATCCGTACATTAAATTCTTAAAATGTAACAATGAGACTCGTTCAATTATTTATTGTTGCAAAACAAAACATAGCATACTAATCACAATGGTCTAAAATTTAAAAATCAGGACTATTTAATAGAACCGCTAACCAAATTGTTATCGCAAAAAATACACATTACCTTATTTTTTAGATTCTTGACAGCAAAAACTAATTGGCTTTCCACTCTGCTTGGTTTTGATAAACAAATTCTATCGATCCGCTGTTTCCGATCTTCAATTATTTTCATAAACAAGGTTTACCGTTGTTAAGGACTTTAAATAATGCCAGGTGTACAATTACTTATGTCAAAAAAGCTAATTTTTTTATTATGTATGCGTTGAGCAACCTTGTATCGTCATTAGATACTTAGTGGTTTTGTACATACATAAGCTGGTGATCCTCAGTCAGAATTTTTCTTTAAAAAATATGTGTCTTTAAGCCTTTAAGGAGGTGGAGGGTGTGAATAATTAATGTTATATTAGAAGAGTTCCTGCATACAGACCGGTTTATCTTTTACTTATAGCATGTACCGGGAATAAGACCCATTATTTTGCTTAATTGAGTAAAACAATCGCAACAAAACATGCTGATAAACCACAAACACCCTTGGCACAAATTGTGACTAGCAATAAATTGTGGTGAGAAACTAAGTGTGGCAAAAAAACTTTAACACTGTTATTTAATAAACTTTCATACGTACTTTAGAATCTATAAAATTTCTTTTTATTTATATTAACTACTGAAAGTAAGCCCCCATTATTTTTATAGCCAAGTGATTTATGTTAATGATAAGTTTATGTTCTTAATAATAATAATTAAGGTACTTATTTTAAATTAATTTAAGAAGTAACGATCTGAGTAAGCGGATATGATGAATTTAAGACGAAACTATCACGATGATTTCGTACTAATATGGGCACAATTAACACGTCAGATGAAGGAACCAACGCACACTTGAGATGCACAGAAAGTTGATTACCAAATTTCCCATATTAAATTATTATACATCTGGCCCATAAACACATACAGGGTAAACACATATATCTTAGTGTCATAATTGAGACGATAATATTATAAAATATTTCAATAATCAAAACTTTCATGTAAGGGTTAATATTACATGAAGTTGAGATGCTTGTCACCCACGGAAGAGAAAACCACAGACTTCGAACTCGTATAAAATATGATAAATGTTACGATGTTCATACATTGATAAAGTGTACTAGAACTGGCCATTTTGTTTGTACGGGATATAACTGTCAAGAATTCCTTTGCCACAGTGAAACTTTCAAAAATGATAAATTGATTTTACACAGTATTTTTATTGACAGTTTTATGCATTCATCAACTAAAAATACTGTACCATAGCGTAACTTAAATATTATATATCAATTGAAATACTAGGAGAGAATAAATACGTTTAAGCATCCTTTCTACATTATACAAACATAAAATAAAACAATCTGTTATATTAAAACAATCAAAGGAATAACAAAAAAACTTATAACGTTCAATAAAACATACCTATCTACATATTTCCTCAGATTTTTTGATCTCCCTGAAACTTTAAGCCATATCCAGTACATATTAATCTTGACTATGCCAATCAGCAGTATGGCTGGTCGACGCAGGTTTGACAGCGAGGTTATAGCTTGCTGATTCCTTAATTGGCGTGACGTTTTGGTGTCAAATTCCACACTTGTACTCGCTACTTAGAGACTACCTCACCTATTGCTAAAGCTTACCCAATACGAATTGAGAAATTGTCATTAGCAAGATATTAAGATTTGTATACATGAACATTATATATTACTTTTTAATTCACTCGCATTATTATTTCGAATATGCGTTTATAAGATATTTCAATCAGGTCTTTCTTTAGTTAATTAACCATTTTGACACCCTCGTAGCACATATAAAAAGCAATCTATTGACGTACAAAAGAGATAGATGAAATTATTTTATATAAAATTATATAAATAAATAAACATTAGACTATTTTTTTTATTATAGACATGAATTCGTTGTTTTAGCAACGACTTGATTCACTATTTTAAACAGTGAGTGGGCGCTTTCGCTTAGCGTATACGCAGCGAGGTAATGCCGCTAGCATTATGGTTACTAGCCACAAGCACCACAGTTTTCAAATATATTTTAGTTATTTTGTTAGTTTATTTAAGCTATTATTAATATATATTATAGAACTTATCAATCATAATATAGTTTTATTTTCTTATTGATATAACTTGTGTCCAAACACTAAAAACCTATGTTAAGTAGGGTATTAATATTTTAACAAAAAGTTATTCAAAATAAAATTATTTAGAATCATTCACACATTAGTGCCGCTCACGCACGATAATTATTAAAAGGATACTGATTCACTTCTTTTTTTTTAAATTTTGGGTAACGTTAAGTAGTATTTATGTGACATCCAACAGCGCAGGCGGTTTGCATTTCAAATTTCTTAATTGGATTGATCTATGGCAAAAGGGATGCAGACCTGCATATTATTTTTAACTTAAAACATCACCTGAATTGTCTGTTTTTTTGTATTGAATTCTATTGTTAAAACTCATGCGATAAGTTTATAATATTTTTTTAAGAAATTATAATGCACATAGGTATATAACGCTGATCGTTATTTTATTTAACTTATTGTTTTTATTGTATTCCTTTTTCGTGTTAAACTTTGGTTTTCATAAAGGGATCTTGTCAGTTTTTGAATATGTGTATATAATAAATAATATGTGGGGTGAGGTTTACTGTCAAAAATAATCTAGCTTTAAAAACAATACTGACTCACCACGATAAAGTGGGTAGGTAGAGAACCTACCTAGAAATGTTCTTGCGACGAATATTCTAAATAAAACCTCAAAAGTGTCGCCTCGGATGTGTTTTTTTTTTGTAATGCATAAAATTATATATATTTGTATTTTTTAATATTATTTCTTTACTTGTTCTGTTCTTTCTTGAATCCTTTTTATTAAAATATATTATATGCTATCACAACACACATATAATTCCATAAGTATCATGTTTATCTTAATCTATTTACATATCACAAAAGAGAATTATATCTATAAAAATATAAACCATATTAAACCATCGATAAATCAAATATAACGAGTGAAATAGACGCTATGGCTACATTATTTTACCTGATACATTTAATATTTAACTTACCTCGCGGCCAGGCATAAATTTTGTCTGGACACTTCGGAGCGGATCGCCAAAGCTAATAATGTTTTGATTAATGTTTCTTGCACATTGCCACTACTTTCATACTATATCAATTCTTTCAAATGCAAAAATAAACCTTAGCATAAGTTAACAGATGTTAAATTTACCAAGCTCCAATGATTAGCTGCAAAGTAAAATGTGTATGGAATACGCAGGTCTTAAAAGTAGCAGGCTACTGTTCGTTTGCGTTTCTCACGCAAGACTGAACAATTAAATAAGCCAGCATGTTATATGATTAAAATATTGAGTCAAGATTTGTAGGTATGTCATGTCAATTCTTAATAAGTGTTATTTTCATTAGCTTTGCCCGATCTGCCGCTTGGATCTTAATGAAAAAATATAAACCGTTTGGAGTGGTACCTACAGCTGCAGCAAACATTGGATGAGCTGCCTTTTTACAACTTTGCGCTGCCGCGCAGTACCCTCATGTAGAAACTGTTACCAGCAAATGTTTTTCTGATAAGGTATACGAGCACGTGCTTCAAAGGTTCCCTGCGTTAAAGGAGTCCATTGACAGCGATAATAATAATAAAAATAGATAATAATAAAAATGATGCTATAAATAATAAAAAATTATTATCGTTATAATAACGAGTGTGCCGTGTAAAATATCAAAATAAAATATTAATACATTGTCATTTATATGATACACAAACCATTGATTTGTTCTACGGCCAGATTACGAAATCATAAATTACACTGTAAACGTAGCAAGTACACGCTTTCCTAAAAGAGATGTGAGCAGTATTAAAAATATATAAAACAAATATACTTATAACAGATAGCATTAACGCTAATAAGCAGTCATGTATTAAAAGAAAGCGTTGCATCAGTGACTTACTGTAAGGTTTGCATGGTCATTATAACACAAGAAACATTACAATCAATCACTCTATCAAAGTATTTATCTCACAAATCACATTTGTCAAATGGCGACATCCCTTACGGTTTTGGTCATAATTTCATATAAATTACTTAAAATCAAAAGGGGAAATTAGGCGAGGACTAATCTACGTTTCGCATGTTAACTGTTAAGCTTTACGTAACTTATTATTACTAATTTAACCCCGCGCTGTGGGCGGGGAACATTTAACTGGTTTTCAAATCGTTTAATTTTTGTTTATCGGTAATGTCTTTTTCCACTTGCGAACTGTGATAGTTCTCACGGTCATTGTTGTGTAAAAGTGAAAACACGTGTGTCGCAATGGTCTGTGTGTATTCAATGTAAGCAATAAAATAATTTAAGAAAACTACCAATAGACAGTTGCAATAAAATAATTAACAAACAACAGAACTTAAGTAATGTCTAAAAAACTGTGATTTATGACGTAATTGACATTCCGTAGCGGTAAAAGTCTACTACGATTGCCTATGGCCTTTTGTATTAATATTTTAAAAATAGAATATCTTTGCTACAAGTAAGCACGTTATGATCGTGACTAATATGTTCTTATAAATGTTAATTCGAAATTCAAACTTTAAATTAAGAAACATTTCAAAAATGGAATGTAAGCGACAATATAATCATTAAACTTTAATAATTAATGTTCGAGTATTCAGAAATCGAAAAACAATTTCCCATCAATTCCAAATTTAAACATCTGCATACAAAAATAAACAAAGTTCAATATTTCAAAAATCTCATTAGCGAATGTCAATAAATATCGCTATTAAATCATGATGTCTAAAGGTGGCGATTTCTTAAATATCAAATAACATTTTCACATCAATAAGTATCGTTTACTAGCAATTAATACCAATTCATATACAGGGTACTGGTGAAATAACTCGGTATGTGATTGACAGCTGGTTTTAGGCAGCTAATGTAATTACATATCTTTGAGGAATTTTAATAGAGCCGCTTACAAGGCGTTTTCATTATTTATTGTATTTCTTTTTTAATACACCTAAATTTCGAATATAGAGTTTACATAAAACATGTTTATTTTACAAATTACGTTGAATTTTCTATTAATTTTTCCCATTTCGTTTCATTGCTTAAATAGCTAATTAGCATGAAGAACAACTTATGTCTTTATTCTTCATATTATCAAAAATTGGATTTTAATTTAGAAGTATCGTATTTTTGTCTATATTGGCCATGACATAGAGAGTCGATTAAGTAAAGTGACAATTGCTAAAAACACCTTATATAATACTAGCTTTCCGCCCGCGGCTTCGCCCACGTGTAATTTGGTTAAGTATATAGCGTTTTTTAATGATCTCGACAGGGCTTTCTTTCACGGGCTAAAATCTTGTTACAATTGGAATTATATATAGCCTGTGTTACTCAGGGATGATGTAGCTGTACAGGATCGGATGATTCAGAGAAATCGAGGGCAACTTTCAAATTAACGTACAGGCAATTACTATTCTGACAATTTTATATTCTGATAGTCATCTTCTTATGTGGATGAGCTGATGACGGAAGGTAAAACTCCTCAGCGGTTAAGAGTTGAAAGAAAATTCTTACGAAGTTAAGAGTATGAAATACGTACTTGTGAGGTTATTACTTATTAGCTTGACCAAATAATAAAAGGTAAACCTCATTAACGTTAAGGATGTAGATGGAAAAATGGGAGCGGACAAACGATAAACGTCTTTACACTCGTTTCCTTTTACTTGTTGGTATAGGTAGTGTTCACTCAAAATAATCATAGGGTAAAACGTTAATGAAAGTTTGAACTGCATGGTAGTCATTACACAATGGAGCATCTTAATACCGCGATGGATATATTTGGACTAAGTAGAAGTTCTTTAAAAAAAAAGTAAGACTCAACCTCGCACACTCACTCACACAGCAACACCATTGCACACATTGATACACACACACACACTAAAATGCTCGTACTTCACATAGTTCCACTTGTTCATGTGTATATATATATATTTTTTTCTGTTCGTGTTTTTTTTTGTTATTCATTTTCCTGATCTTAGATTCTATTTCCGATACTATATTTTAACCTTATTTTGGCTTTATTTTTAATCTATTTTTATTGTGTAAACTGTTTTTGATAAGCTGTATAGGTTTAAGAAATAAAAAAATAAAATAAATCTACGAATTTTATCAACGCCATCTATCGAGCACATTGTTCAACACTTCAACCGCGCCCGCGCGCACTACGTTATTTGTTATTTTTGTTACCTCTCATAAGTTTTAATATTAAGATTAACTTATATTAGAACATATTTAACAATATATAATTATCAATCAATATAAGTGTTTAAAAATTTTGAAGCAGTGGTTGAAGTAAATATTCAATTGACCATAACTTCTTTTTCTCTTAACCGATTTTGACAAAATAAACTTTTGACAACGCTCCTAATTATATATAATCCAACTGTGAAAACCGCGTTCAAATCCGTTCAGTAGTTTTCAAGTTATAAAGTACCAGACAGACAGACAGACAGACAGACAGACAGACAGACAGACAGACAGACAAGAATTCCAAAAATTGGTTTTTTGGTTTCTATGACTCTTCTTTAATTGCCTCCTTTCAGTTTTTTGGAAAAATATTTAATGTACAGTTTTTCGATTTTTACTGTCTTATTATTAGTATAGATAATTCGTTAAGAATGTATCATATTTAATTAAATATTTCCATAACCTCAACCGAAATCATAACGCTAATATTGTTTTCAATTACAAATAAAAAATATTATTGTAAAGTACGTTTTTCTTTCATCTATTGCAATTTGTCTTAACAAAGGTTTTTCAATCGTCTACCTGATATACCTTCCTAGAAGTAATAAGCAATGGCGGTAATCCTCTTCGAATTTTGCGATCTCCAAAGATAAATTGATAATTTCAAACTATTTCTAGGGTTGGTACATCTTTGATTTATTTATATTTCTTCCTTTATTCCTCAATTGGTTTATTTAGAACAAACTAAAACAAATATAATTAAGGTGTTTCTTTTAATTAAACAATAATGTAGATATTGTATTTTAAGAACATCGATAGATTATAGATTTTGAAATCTATAAAGACCTTCTTTTATAATTTATTACAAAACTGGAAAATCCCATATATCCTCATTTTATTCACAGGCTGTTATTAAAGAATTGAGTCCCTCTTATTCAGTACTACCGACCCACGATATGGTACTTTCCTAGCTCGACGTAGAAATATCGCGAATCAACCTGGAAATGCCACTAGGACCAAACTTTTTTATTTTAGTGTTTTAGTTTAATTGATTATGAATACATCGCTGAAATTGATTCTAATGTATAGACAATTTGCAAGTAATAATTTTTCAGTTTAAATATGATGAACGTACCACTAGTCGCAACCCTGGACACCCGGTTTAGTTATGTGAAACGATTAGCAATTTCACCACGGCGGCGTCACAAAGTCTGCCGAAAACTGAACGCCGGAAAGGATTAATTCCACTTTTTGCAGATTAAACAAGAGTTTACCTGTATATGTTTATTATGTTTTATTACGATATACACATGTAAAGGTGATACATACAACCGGTAAGTTTAAGAGATGAACGAACGATTTTTCTTACTATTTAACACAAGGTGAGATTATATTCTAGATACAGAGACATCTGAATGTCTAAGTTAATTCAGATGAATATTTTTCGCATTAATTTCGAGTGTCATATTAATAATTTACCAGAACTCCAATAATTTCAACCCCCTGTCAATTTGACAAGTCGTAACATATGACAAGATACCAACCAATTACTGGCATGCAGTTGTTTATCAGAGAAGCTTACTCATCCCTCACAATTCACACCATCATCTTGCAAGTGTCAAAGGTACAATTCATAAGTGATTGTATTCAAAACAAAATTAGTATATAACTTATAATTAAGGAATCAACAGTTGTTCAACATAACGTAATAAAGGTTCTATAATAGAAAATAGAATTGACAAAACATATTTTACACCAAAACGTGACAAATTAAGTTTTCAAGTATTAAACTTATACATTTCTTTATTCTTATATGTGAATCATTTTTATCTAATACCTCTCTCTTATATTAAGTTCTGTGATTTGTCTGTTTTGTTACCTTCAAATAATTTTTGTCAAAAATTTATAACGAAGATTCGTTATATTAACATTTTATTATAACACCTCTTTTCAAACACCTACAAAATACACTAAGTTAATGAAATTATGTAGGTGAATGTAAAACCAAAAATTAATACACTGATATATAATTAAGAAGTTATGCGTTATACGCTGCGAAGATATATGTTTTTAATATCAATATATATTCAAAAACATAAATGAAATTAAAAATCCATATGTGATTGAACCAAATACAGATTAGCAATTTTATTTACACAATAATCCTAGTCATATCAATCATTGCAAAGATCCAACATGTTAGTCCAAGGTTATGTTTTAGTATTTCTGGATAATACGATAGATACCACAATAAATACTTCTAACAAGATAGGAATAATTATTGAGTAATTAAACGCTGCTACCTAATAATTGTACCATATTTAGTGTTCATGGTTTTGTTGGCGATTGGAATACGTCGATCGTCGGCCGCTTCAAAGGTTTTGTGCGCCTGCGTCAGTGACTTGGCGTATTCCTCGAAAGTAAATTTCCCTATAGGTATTTCACATTTAAATACCAGGTTAAATAAGAATAAAAAAATATTAAATACAGATCAAATACACATTATTTGTGTTTTGAATGTTAAAATCCGATTTGTTAAGCAAACCTTGCATTTCGCCAATTTGATTGGTCTGTTAAATTTAACTTAACGACGGTTATATATTTTATAATGAAATTGGCATTTTTGTTATTATTTAGCATATATTTTTTAATTCAAATAATGTAAGGTCCATCAACCTCAATAATTATTTTTCATATCATACACGTGTATACCTTTATTTGCTTGTAGTAGCAATAACATAATTTCATTTTCGCATTCTAATAATGTCAATGTCTTTAATAAAAGTTTGATGCAGATATTGTTTATTAATATCCTATCAATTCAATAAGATAGAAAAAATAAGTCACATATCAATTAGAACCCACAGAATATCCTATCACAGATATTTGACAGAATCGATTCGCCATTGCACAGTCACTGCGAACGTCTTTTGTTTCACTAAACTACCACTTTCATATAAAAAATCGTCTACACTTCCGTTCTTCGTTCTACCTGATTTCAATTACTTCGGATGTCCTAAATAATCGAGGACTTCCTACGGGTACACCCAAACATACTTCAAAATGTATAACCACTCATTATAATCTTGCAATGGGTTAAATTTGAACGGGTGTTTCCGGTTCATTCTCATTGCCAGATTAGGCTTATCCTGATCAATCTGGGGTTGTTAAAGACATTGTTGCGTAGTCTTTCAAATTAAACAAACAATTACTAGGAAATAAATATGCCACATTAAAAGTAAATAAGATTTTTTTTAACACATTGGGACAATCAAATCTTGAATTGAATAATATATATACTGCAGTTACAAAATAGGTGTAATGCTTGAAGTTCAAAAATCAATTTTAATACTTTGAATGTTGCAATAAGTTGCATAATATTAATTCCTGGACGTTGTTTTGGATCTTGGATCTGGAAATATCAATGTTTCACTGATCGCAATAACAATTAATTATGTTTTTTCAGTATACAATATTAAACTTTCTAGTTATACTAAATAGCAGCTATTTTGGAAAATGGTTTCTTAGGTTAAGCAATTCAAAAAAACGAAAATATATAAAACTATTAACGGTAATGTAGTACCTATAGTATAATAATAATAAATTTCACATGTAATAATATTACATTCCATACAAAGATGCAGTGTAAGTTTTAATTATTATGAAGTTTGCGTTATATTTTCTTTTTCGCGGCCGCCATCTTGTTTCAAACTTCAAACACGTGCAGATGGTGTAGTCTTTCAGGCGGTAACCTAACCCCGCCATTCCGTTTCAACTCTCACGGCTAAAGCAAAAAACCGGTAACTAAACTCTGACGGGGGTGTGTGATATATGTCAAGTTTGGGAGGGGAACTCCTGTATGTAATATTTGTTTAAAATAATACATTGAAAATCAAGGTGTTTGATTTATGTAACTGTTAAGTCCCACAACATATCTTCAACTGTTTTATCGACATTTGTTTTTATGAATCCACACCTCGATCTTGTTATACGCGTTACTAAATAGCTGATTATGTATTAAGTAGCGGTAAATAAAGCAATTATAAAATATAAAAGTGAAATTAGTTTTGGCCCAACCTTGTAAAACCGTCATACAAAAACAGTCTATTCGGTAGCTACACAATCACGTGCCAGATTGTTATGAATGTTTACCACATAATTACGTTAATCGTCTCACAAAAGATACGGCAGACAAAATGTTTGCGACTATTGATATTACCACGCTTTTAAAACCTATCCACTCTAACTTGACCTCCGCGGTTATACTCCTGCCAAACACAAATACCCCAACGAAGGGTAAATGAACTGAACATCAAAGGTCTTAATAAAAAGGTTGAATTATAAAGAGCCGCGTGAATTGTACACTTGTAACTTTGCTTTGTTACACGGCGCTTGTTATTGTGAACTGACAATACAACTTGTAAGGAATGTTTTTTAGAAATTCATTCATGAATCTGTTAGATGCGTCCGTTTTGTGGCAATTTTGATGTTACCTGTTGCTCATTCAATCGAAGGAATTGAAAGTGAATTCATACAATTGAATTACAATGACAGTGGACATTTTCAGGTTGTACTGTAAGGCACGGAGTGTTAACAACAAAATAAACATATTTTTAGTAACAATAATCAATAGAGAAATATATTCTTGTGTTAGAATTAAAATTGTGGTTACAAATATGAAGGCTTCTGCTATATAAGAACTACGAAAGAAGGAATTAATACGCTTATATGTTTGGAGTACGTCAATGCTACATTAACAGACAAAGACATATAACATATGAAATATTATATATAACATGGATTGTGCTATATACTTGAAATCTACGTTTGTTATATTTTCTAATAAAACGCAAAGAAAATGCTTTAGCAGTAACAATTCTAAAGTCAAATTAAAATATTGTAAAATTAAAATAACCGTTTTAACTGTAATGTTATACTTTAAATACTAAGGTGTCTTGTTTATAATTTGCGAAAGAAACTCTACTCGAGGTGGAGTGACAAAAGAATTTCTAAAACTCAAAACAAATTTTATAAATACCTACGTAATGGACAGCTAAGTATATAAAGGTGTTATGTAGTATATATTTGCGCATGTGTGCGTTCACGCATGCGCAGTGAGGAAGCTGCGCGTGAGATCGGCGGCGCGCAGCTGCGTCGGCCAGGTGTTCTTTTCCCCCTCTCGGATCAGTACTGTCGAGTACACAACAACACTGATTTATAGAAAACAAATTTGATTTTTATTTATTTATATAGCCTGGCATGTATCATACTTAGAGCTCATCTAATATTTCTATTGCGCAAAAATCATTAAATTACACTAGTGTCATTTAACTCTAAGATATTTCAGTTAGCTATATTTAAGGTATATGGCTTAATTATTAAATAGAAAAATACTCTTCGACGATTTTTTGATTACCAACTTTGCGTACATGTCTTATTCATAGCGATAACAGTAGAGACTAGACTTTGTTTAATTTTGGTATATATTGTAATATGAAAAATAATATTTTATTTTTTCTCCACGACAGTACCATACAACCCCAACTAAATCTGTGAATGCTTGCGCAAACCCGCTTCCATGACATAAACAGCCAGACAAGTATAACATTAATGTCGACCGCGCTAGGTCAAAATAAACTTTGAAAATTGAATACTTCATACGCAGCCCTTACCCAGAGTAATTATCCTACACATTAGGTTTGTTGTATTCATGGCTTTTCCGTTTATACGCCAAAATTAATATCGATAGAAATTTTGACAGTTCTTGATGGCCGCCTCTCGAGATATACCCGTCCAGCTGATGAATAGCCATTTTGGCAACATTATTTAATGAATCCTCATGAATAAAATGAAAAGATAAAAAATCCTTTTAAAAAATCTACATTATTCAAATGTAGGTTTTTTTTTCTAAACAAATAATGTGAAGCTTTGACCAAAAGAGCGTTTGAAAAAAAATTAAATTAAAGTTTGTATAACGGTTTAGAAATACCAATTAGCAGGCGCCGACAAACGTTTGTTTTGAATTTGATTCACTAGCTTTCTAACTGCAGAGACGAATCTTAACTTTGCTTTTATAGGCATAATGTAACAAAAAACCCTTTAAATAAACGTCAAAGCATTAAAGATTACATTAATTTTTGTTGAAACTATTGAATAACTCAAAGGAGTCCCACAGCTTGTGCTCTTTTTCATTTCAATACATTTCAGTGTATTAAATGCTTTATACACAATGTTTTACATCTACGTCCTGCAGATTTATGCATGTAAAATAGGCCCGATTTTTAATGTAAACAGTGAATAATTTTGGTGAATATAAAATAAATACTAACTACTTCTTTTAAAAATTCCTCTACTGGGTTACTATTAGACAAATGCGTGTGTGGGTACCTATATTGATAGGTATTGTGATATGTTTACCATAATAGAGAAAAATAAATATTTCATATACGCTAAGCGATGTATAAGCTTGTCTTATAGATGCTAATAAAACTGACGAACTACATATATTTTAAAGACACATATTTATCATATACGTCGTGACTGTACCGGGAATTGAACCCGGCACCCTCTGGTAAGTAGTCCGAATCCCATGATCATAATCCATCCCATTTGCCAACTGTAGTATCAACAAGTATTAAGTACGTTAGCAAATTAACGAAAACAAATTACATCTCAGTCTCTACATGATTTTAGAGCTTTTATTAATAATTCATAAAACGATGATCATCTTTATAACCACCCGACAACCATTGCCGTGTTTTATTAAACTTAAATCAAAAATTATGCCAAATATACTAAAATATGCGCCCTTTGGTAATAGAGTACCTACTTCAAAGTCAATTCAAAAAAATACATACGTTATATATCAATGATTTCTAAATGCCTTTTTATTGTTTTGGGCCATTAACATCAGATTACACAACGTGAAAGTATGAACTTTCCATATACTTTTAATCTCTCAAATTGACTTTAAATGTACATTATAGTCACAATATTGTAATTGCAAAAGTGTGGCGACGTTATATCTAATTCCCTTAGCGATTAAGAGCGTGCGAGCTTCGGCCACACATCATCTTTCATCTACATTTATAACATACGATGCCATTGCTAAAATCGTATCGTCGGTACGATATATCTGTTATTGTCTAAGTACTGTGTAATAAATCATGCATAGCATAAGATATAGCCTAGTTTCGATGCTACAAAGAATTATATGAATCCATTTACACCTAAGATGTTTGTGTTCCATACCTTTTTGCAATATATATTTTTTATTTTATTTACTTTACTTACTTACCTACCTACTACTTGTTACTAGAGAAGAGTTATAAGATTGAAAAGTCACCGCTTTGTATTATTTAGCGAATTGGTCATTGTATGTGAAATGCTTTAGCATATTGTATGTATTATTAAAAAGGTAACCCAAAACAAATACTAATTGTATAAAGGCATTTGTTACATTAAAAAAAAAATTATATAAATAAATGACAGACTTATAATTCAAAATAGATATAAATATTGTATAATTATGTTAAATTATATTAAGTAGATGCCAGTTGTAAGCCATATTCTAAAATTAAACAAAAGTTCGTTTCTATATGGACATAATAAATATTGAAAAAGATGCTACAATTCAAAGGTGATTTTAATTTAATTATATATCAGTAAAGCTAAAATAAAATTTCGCTAACATGATCAATGAATACAATATAATCGTATCATTTAAAACAATGTTATAAATATCGGTACTTGTAATTGTGAAGGTATCGCACAAGACTGAATCTTAGTGGTGCGCGGGCTCACGGCGATTTGTCGCATTTCACGGAGGTCACGACGGGTCACGCCCGGTCTCTAATGTCACGCAAACGCTTTCCAAACTCACGACTCCTTCCCATCTGACCGCTTCCCATATCAATGAAGACCGGGAAGAAGACATTTAAAGGAGAAGCCTTAACTTTCCCTTAGCCAAATATTAATAAATTAAGATATAACTTATTTAATAAAAAACCATATTGACATTTAACATAAACATTCATAATATTCAGCTAAAGTAGATATAACTTAAAATAAAACAAAACACAAAACTGACACAAATTTACAAAGAAAAGAAAAAAGTTTGGACCCTGTGGCAGAGTACCCATGATGCTGGCGGCATTTCCTCGCTGTATGCTTATACGCTGAGCGTGGAAATCACCAGCTCTTGGATCACCGGTACTGACTACCAGGCGCCTACTTAATTCCCTTATAAGCGCCTGTGCACTTGTACCCCAGGGTCCAAAAGTCTCTACTTCAAAGGGAGCAAAATCAAAGTTTTTTTTTCAGACCTTACCGTAACTGATATAAAGAGATATAACGGTTCTAAACTAATGTAAAATATGTCATGTCGTAATGCATAAAACTAGTGATTTGGTCATTTCCAGGTGAGCGGTAGCGCACCCGTGCTTCCGTTTCCGGCGACGCGCCCGCGCAGCATCCGCGACCACTAGACCGGGACTATCTGTGTATGTATATTATTATAGTATAATTTAAATTTAAATGTGTGAAAAATCCCTGCCATTAATAATTATTGGAACTAATTTTTTTTTAACACAAACCCTCTTGTTCTATAGAAATAACTATGGCATTCTGAGTTTATCTGTCAATCCTGCAAGCTACCAAAAAAGACAACACGCCCAAGCAGTATTATCTGCGAATATCAGTTACGAATGATATCAGCATCTAACCTAATACATATATAAATCTGTACAAACGAATATAAATTGATGGTAATAATTCTATTTAAATCACTTCATAGCTGATGTGTAATATTTACTTAATAAGAACAAAACAGCTATTATTCTATATTATTTTAGCGCGCATCAGACGTCGGATGCTTGTCCATTAGGCCGTCTGTCCGTCACTTCCGACTTGCGCGACGTTCTGAACAATGTGCTGACGTCACACCCTCTCTGATTTGTTTATGTTAACTTGACATACATATTTAAGTACCACACACATAATTCCTTATTTCTAAATATACCGTACCTATTGAATAAGTTTTAATCCTGTAATACTTAAGTTTAGAATATTATACTATTATAGCAAAAATATATATATATATACTAATTGTCCACAACGGGGTTTCGATTTTCGAATCAATAATAATGCAAAGTGAGCCGTGCCGGTTCAAAACATACGAAGGTTTTTAAATTAGATCCTAGGATTGGCTAGAACAGGTTGAGGTCAGTCGTCGGTAAGCGGATAGCGCAGATAGCACAGCACGCGCCCGCATCCTGCGCGAGATGAGACGCGCCTTCCGCTCAACAGCGGTTGCACGCGCCGCGGAGCGCAACGGTGATCACGGGGATAGTGGGAAATTTCATATATTAACAAATGTATTATAATAATTATTTATATATGACAACGTCATACTTGATACATATCAACAACAACGTGTAACATTACAACAAGTTTTGATAAAATTCTGAGTAAGTTACCAGTTCAATCAATCACAAGTTGTGAATGATATTCTTAAAAAAATAAAACTTATTGATACACTTATCATTGTAGACAAACGGCATAGTGCTAAATGTTGGGTTAAAACACTAACTAATATATAAATGTGTAATTATAACTGAAGATTAAAAGTTCGTCAAAGCCCTATCTCCCCTTAAGTGTCGCATTACTAGAGACTGGACATTGCGCTCAGTGCGCAATTGTTACATATATCTAATTAAACATCCAACGAGGCATACCTACCTACCAACTTTTTACTTTTCTTGCCTATATCTTAAACTAGGCGTAGGATATAGTAATATAATATATTGTGTTTGTATCTTTTTTATGATTTTTTCATATTCAATCTAAACTTAATATGGATGGATTTTTGCAACATTTTAAACATTATATACATTCTAAAGAAAGAGAGCCTATATTTTACAAACCATACACTTAGTTTGTAAAATATACGCTGCTTAACTTCCATTGTCATGTTTCTGAATCAATTTCTTAAAAAAAGGATGTCACAGTTCACCTGTGAATACCTTTTATTATGATCAGATCATAAACTCCTAAATCAAGCACACGCGTTGAACTCTTTAACAAGAAAAAGGAAATAGAATTAGCATTATAATATTACTATAAATTGGTTATACCTTTATTGAAAGATTAACTTTATAAGAATGGTTTCGATAAACATGAACAAATTTGAATATGAACAAAATTGATACTTATTAAAGATTTCATTATGTAAATTATAGCACGTGCGTAGTTTTTGGGGTACAGGTTTCATTACAAAGAGATATGCAAAAATCTAACAATATTGATTTTGTAATGGATGTCTATTGACAATTAATGTCAAAATATGATTCATGTTTATTTAATAATCGATCAATATATCGCGTTTATTATGTTGGTTCGTTGCCTGATTTATATTTGAAGTTACTTAACAAAAGCATTGTTAGATTTTTTTACAATTCAAGAATCAAAGTGAATCTTGAATTTAAATTGGATTATTTATTTCATATTAACATAATAAATAATTTAAACCCTATAAAGGTATTGGTCGTGGATTTTTGGAGCATTTTTTTTACAAATAAAGACGTGTCTATGTGTATGATCCATTTAAGACATAATTAACTATACCAATGAAACAAATTAAGAGTCATTATAAATATTAGCAGTTTTGTTATGTTGACAACAAAAAAACCAAAAATATATGTTTCATACATAAAGACCCACGTAAAAATGGCGAATAATTGCATATTAATTATCAAAACATTAACAAAGAACAGGTGGGGCAACTCTGAGTTCATTGACATTGTATTGAAAACTATACAATACGTCGCTGTATTAAGATGTATTAAGCTATTGTTGGATAATTAAGATAAAATCATCAGGTCACCCGGCAAGCTATAGTTCAAGTTTGCAATAATTTGTTAAGTAGTATTAATTGGCTTTTTGTTTATTTTGTTACTATTTATGGTAGTATTAATTGGGAGTAGTGTAATTTCATATGTATACTTATATTTGAATTATCAAAATAACATTTAGTAGAACAAGTATTTAATATTTAAATATTTTTTTGGTATGTAATTTTTCTTTTATGTTACATATTTTCAATATTATATTGAGTTTTCGTTACGAACTTGTCTAATGACTTAGTTTGACATGGTGTATATGCCATATCTACTAGTAATGCTTCTATCGTCCACTTAGCAAAATTAATTCTAACGCCCAAAAACACGTGCGTCGCAAAACTCGTTCAAATAAAGCACAACAAATTATTTCTGCCCTGAATATATTTTATACGCATTTTAAAATATCCTTTGAGAACGAACGTGAGATTTATAGCAACGAAACCCGTTAGGGTGGCTAAGACGAAGGGTGACCCCCCTATCCCCATACAATTTTCTTGATTTTTTTTTCGCCTTGACAAACCCCAGCTGCTTATAATACATGTTATAAATAAAAATCGCGATTTTGACCCGTCACGCGTATAAATATGATCCATGATTTATCTACGACCTTTCGTCCTTATCCAATGGTAACAGAGTACAATTTCGTTTAATTTTTATAATTCACGGTAGATATTCGACACAGGACGTCCTTTCTGCTTTACAGCAATTATTATTTATACCGGAACCATTTTAATAATATTTATTAGATAAGACGTTTAAGTACTCAGGGGTTTATAATTATGGGTACATTTTGCGTAATATAATTTGTATGTAATGGACTATAATTAAAACCTTAGGTATTATATATTTAACATAACTATACAAATATTTTTATATCATTAATAAGGCAATTAAAATCCGAAGATCCGAAAGAAATATTGTTTCATGATGAATGGAACAGATCCATATATATACACTATGTTTTGTGTCAATTGATAGTTTTATAGCAAATCGATTATGATCAGAATAGGCAATAGTATACTGTAGGTAACACACATTTTCTCAAATTGCTTCTCAAACGAGAACTTGAACAAATACCGAGCAATGAAGGCGGTTAAAAATTGCAATGAAGCACCGCAATCTTCCTGCGACTCGTGGGAATGTTCACCCCCCTGTAGTGTACTATCCCCTTTCAACTCAAGATCCTTTGTAGCTAATTATTATATCTTCGGTTAAATTAAAAAAAAAATATTTTCTTAATGAGATTTAATCGAAGTTACAGGATAAAAATTTGTTACATCGATTTATTAAATGTTATCAAGTAAAGATGTGAAAAGTCAGAAACCTTAGTTAAAAATCCAATTGGGTGCAATAATCTATTTTAACTATAATAAATTATGGGCTAATGAACATTATATAACACTTCGTAATGATAGCTGCGACATAATTCGCGATCGTACAGTCGATCGAGTGTGAAATCACATCCACCAAACTAAATTAAACATAAAATGATGTAACTCCCTGAGTAGTAGACATTTACCCACTGTGCTTATAATAATACAAAAAGCTTTGTTTGAGATGAACAGTATTATATTAATGTTAATTTAAAAAGAATGTTGCCATTTGAAAATCAATTGAAATTAATTTTAGGGTTAACATTTTTACTTTAAAATACCGTATGTTTTATAGAATTTTCTTTTCAAATTAAATGTACATTCATCACATTATTAAGAGAATCTAAAACTACGAATGACAGTTTTCATTAAGAAGTTTGTATTTTTATTTTTAAACATCAAAAAAATATGATTGGTAACGCGCACACATTTAGTTGCGTAAAAAATACGACGCGCAGTGAGTAAATTCGAGGTGAACTTTTAAATATCATTGTTGCAAGTAACGGTCAATCATAACGAATGAACCAAAAAATAAGCTCTGGTTCGTGACAAAATTCACACTGACTTAGTTTAATATAACGGGTTACGTTCAATATATACTAAATAGATCAATGAAATCAATAAATTATAGACTAGATGATTGTAGATTTCAAAAGTAGACACAGCCTATGTCTACTTATATTTTAAAATTGGACGTCTATTCCTAAAACGTTTTTCAAACATCATAATAGGCAGCAAGTTAAAATCCCTTGTGGTGGATGTTGTCTGTATCCAGGAATACAGACATTCCTTTTTTTTAATAATGAAACTAACCACTGCAAGCAGCGCCAAACACCTCCTAATTTCCACTTTATATATGAATTAATTTAAATAATATTAATAGCTATATACTTGATTCAATAGATTATGTAGCATTTTTTTTGATACTACTAATATATTTCTGGTATCGAATATTTCGTATATTTCGGTAACTATAACACTATAAATATTAATTTAAACTATAACATTGAAAAATTATCTTACACAACAATTAAAACAAAACATTCTTATTATTAACCTAACTAAAATAATTAACTTAAAATAAACAAGCATTTTTAGATATCTTCAATTACCAATCCGTCCGATGAGTGTATTATTATTATTAACACTATTCTGAATTTAAATTATATTTGCAATACTAACGGTCAAACACCCCTTTCGAATTTACCTAGGATTATTGTTATTTAATAACGTCGCACAATAGGTTCTCTATTCACTTGTAAAAATCATACAATTGATCACTTGCCAACTGACACCTATTGTGGACTATGCAAATGCTGTTTTTGGTCGTAAATTCGCAGAGAATTGCTCTATGTAGATTCGTATCATAACACGTGATAAAAGATTTGAAGATAATGACTGTTTAACATGCTAATCGCTTGTTAAAGTTGTAGATTTTATCGCCCCTTTACGGCCTTAAGAAGGGATGGTTTTACGTAATCGTAAATTCAGGATATCGAAAAGTGGGGCTATCAATAAGAGCTGTTTAAGTGGTAAAGTGTGACTCTGAACCTTGCGTATGTTACGTGCTTTCTGGGTTATACATCGTTTGGAAAACGAATTGAAAAACAACAGCTTCTAGAAAACCAAAAGTTTACTTTAATAAAACGATAATGTGAATAATAGTAAGATGCAAAATCAATTATTCACAAAGTGTATCGTGTACTAAAAACTCACAATTAAATGTTACGGAGGCTATACAATGTGAAAATACAAAAGGTATGAAGATCAAGGCCGATAGTATAAAAGGGTGACCTTGACAGCTTATGATAATAAAAAAGTTCATTTACACTGGTGCAACTGTTTGAGCCAGTATCACATCGCCCACGCTGATAGGTGCATTGTTATATGCAAATTTAACTTTCCCTCTCTTATTGGAATTGTATTGGAATGTAAAATATGCTATTATTTATATGTACTCCAAGTTAGCAATTCGAATATTTAGGTATTCCAAAGTCTATTTAGTTAAGAAAGTATTAAATTTTATGAATTAATTCTCGGTAATAGCTATATGTGTGTCTGATTTCAATAATATGAATAGAAAAGTAAAATATATAATTGAAATGTGTATGTCCTGTTTGAGTATTTTGTATAGATTTACAAAAGATTTAATTTTACATGTTTCGAACTAATAATGATTTATTAGGGAATACAGTACCCTAGCACGTGGTCATTACCGTTGATCCAAAATCTGGTTGTTAAGGCTACTAGGTTCTAATGTCTAGTCTGAGAAGATACCCACAACAATTTTTTTCATAAATATCACAATTTAGGACCATTTATTTTATCCTTGAAATTGTACTTCACGATATAATTATACTGTACTTTTGAATTCATAAAGTCACTGGTAATAACTTATTAAAACTGTCAACAGAGCAAGTTTCTATTTAATCATAGCTCGCTAATTTTGAATAAAACTAGTTGATGTATGGACACGTAATATCCATTGAAATGTATCGAGTTAAACCGTTTACATGTCATTTAATTCGCATAAGATGCCAACATTTCAAATAGACAAACCAGTCACAGCGTGGGAATGATTGAAGGGGTAAAGAATTAGGGAGTACTTTTGCGAATTATACAACTTGTTTTCAGTAACGTCATTTAATATAAGCCGGATTTCTATTACGCGTTTTAAAGTATTTTTAATTGGGTATGGGATTTACAGAAGAGCTCTGATTTGAAGAAAAGGCTTCCAGGTGCAGGTGTCAAACCCGCCTGTTATGTGCCTCCTGTTACCTTCTTTTCTATTTCATTAAAAATACTTGGACATTGCCCTGACGTTAAATCGTAACATGGCGGCGGCCCAAAATAATTGTAAGCAATGTCAATCACTGAAACTCAATAAATTGGTCTATCAGACAATTCAATATTTTCCAATGTTCTCTCAAAATTACAACTACCTACGTACTTAAATGACGATGGCTAACAGTTGACACAGGTGCGTTCCACATTTGTTCCTCTGTTTGTTGAACCATGTAACCGCTTAAGTATGTCTCCTTTCATTTACTTATAATCTTCAATGTTATTGCTAATCTTAATAATCGGTTGTCTCCAATGCTTCTACTTTCAAATCGACCAAGTTGAATGTAAAAAATACCCACTTACACTTATGAATGTTTTTTTAAGGTTAAATTTACATTTTTAGTCTGCCAAGGAAATAGAAAGGACGAGACAAACCAGCGTGGATTAATACGATATCAATTATGTTGTTCATCAATTTCTAAAGTCATATATAGTTTTCATTACGTTGGTATATTTTGTTCTATTTAGAACTAATTAATTCTACCCACGCAAGACACGCCCCACGGAGAGACGGTTAGATAACTTTTAATTAGTGAAAGGTATCTTAAAAGTTTATGTTATGGAATATAATGACAAATATATACTTTATATATAATATAAAGTATTAAACGTATGAGTTCGTTTGTCTTTAATAAGTAAAACCGACTTAATCTTCTTCGCAATTTATTTATAAAAAAATAATACATTGGTCCTATTTCCTTAAAATGATAAGAATATCATTTATACTTAAAAGTTTTTTTTGCCGTTTTTCTTGTATCAACTTTAAAATTAAATAAGGCAGGTTGAGTGGATACAGCTTTGAGCTTGAGGTACCCAAATAGGTTTCTTTTCTTATTCGTTACTTGTGTATCTGATAAATTATACGTATAATAATAACATCAGAAAAAATAAGGCAAAGATTTTGTTATAAATTCACAACAGAATTATTTTTTTGTGAAATCGTTAAATAGTTAAGTAAACGTATATTGATGACTCTTGAACACCGCCTTCCTGATTATTTTAATAATACTTAAAGTTATTCGTGGCCATATAAGCGTCGTACAAACATTAGCGGACTCAATGAGGCTAACATCGTTAGTTTTACTGTAGCATGAAGTTTCACAACTCGATTGCTAATTTCGCATACTCGATGACTTTAATGAAACTTTCCAGAGAAATCCATAGAGCAATAGGAAATGCAATTTAAAGTGCGTGCGAGTAACGAGCACTCGTCAACACCTACCGATAGCATCGCTATGACTGGCTGGAAATTATTCCGAATCGTAATTACGGCGATTATTCACGGCCGGCCGGGGGCGGCAGCCATTTTTCAACAGTCACCATTCTTAATTATGAGCGCTGGACGCCTGTCGAAGCTTTGAGCCGCGCCGTCACTTCGACTTTTGCTATGAAGGATGGGGTTATTCTTAGACATTCGATATTTCCGACGTCACGATATAATGTGAAGACGCTCGGTGTCTTAACCAAACTGTACGTTTCAGTTAAGACGATGCTAAAACTTTAGACATACATCAAAATAATATTGAAATATTGTATTTATTGATTTGTATGTCACACAACTGTTCTCCTTACATTTTAATACATAATTAACATATGTGCACCTCGCACAGAAGCTAAACATAGGCTCTTAATCTTCTATCATATAGAGGAATAAGAAGTAACAAACTTTTCATGTATTTCTTATTTTCTTATGGCGTTTATTGATTTTTTTGATTTAATTTTTATGGAACTCATGGTGACATGTTAGTGTACAATATAATCGAGTGTCAAAATAAACCCCTAACTTGAATCTCCACACAAGAGCTTGAGTAGTGTTTATTTATCGTTTTTGAAGGCTTAGGAAAGACAGATGGAATGTGTTTTTTACATGGACGTGAGGTGTTATATAAGATTTTAAAATACTACGTAAACAAACGATTGGCGGTGTCTGTTGTTTTAATCTTCCAAAAAGACGTGTACCTTTTAAATATTAAACGAAACAAATATTAACATAGCCATGTCCTAATTGCAAAAGCATATCGCTGGTCGTGTGTTTGATTCCTGTCAAAAAATTATTCGTCTTGTTAGACATTTTTAATTTCTACAAAACCTTTCAACTAGTGATTAAATATTCCCCAGTCCCTGCTGAGTCATGAGAAAATTTCAAGTTTAAAGTCCAAATGCGAACAGGAAGTGTGTATATATAATACGTCTTTAAGCGCCCAAAAAGTGAAATCAAGACACTAAAAATACTTACTTACTCACTTACTTGTTGACTAAACAGCATTTTTCTCTTTAATAATCAACCAAATCATTACCTTAACAGTTTTTAGTCTGGTAAAGGAAACCCATCTCTCAATAATCGAAAACATTTGTCAGGTCATAGTTTACAGAGTAATAAAGAGATCCGTTGAAACAGTAAAAAAAAATGGTAAAATTGGTCTTTTTTCTTTCTTAGAATAATGACCCATTTACTTTCTATAATAGCTCATTTAAACTTTGAACTTTTAATTAACATCGCTAAGACAACTTTCGCATCTTTAAAGAACATGTAGGTAATTAATATAAATCGAGATTTTAGATCTGATTATATATTTTAACATTTAACACCATAAAAAGCTATATAAAATATCAACTAAGTAGTACATTTTTTATTGACTGTTTTAGCAATTGGCAACGATCAATTGCATCGAACAAATTGTCTTGCAAAAGTTTTTACATTAATTTCGGTAAAGTAGGATAGCAGTGATAACAGTATGATTAAAATTTCAACCTTACTAAAACGACTTCCAGATAATTGAAATCGCCGTTTGGTCACGACTATACCAAGTATAATCAACGACACAAGTGCTTTTGCTAATTGCAAGAGTGAGATAAACAATATAGAAACAAAGTTTTTTTTTAAATTCTGTATTATTTACAAGAAAATATTTAATTATTGAGACTTTGTCACAAAAACATTATTTAACGAAAACTAAATGTAAAATTTGTTTTAATATACATTGTGTAATATTTGATCTATGACAAAACAGAATTTTTAAGATCAAATTTAAACTTAAATTATGTAATAATAATTGTAACCGCAGAAATTGCCATCTTCAGCTACAGCTCGCCATCACCTCTTCTCAAGTACAATTAACCACCTTCCCACCGCTTGAAAAGTAAAACTAAATGAAAAAAATTGAAATTAACTTCTCGACACAAGCGTACTTGTCGGTTCTCTGCTGACGCCGGCGAGTCTAATCGGCGTTTATTGGAGAAAACCGATTACTGCCGACCGCGGCCGAAACCGTTTCAACATGTCACCGTCGCTAGTGACAAGTACCAAACTACAAAATATAAATTAATTCTCTCTACACTCGATTTTTGTTATCTTTAATCGAGTTTTTAGGTGAAAATTAGAAAGCACCACGTTTCACGCCAATTCCAATCGGTACAATGTTCTCGTTGTTATAGTGATTTTGTAAATTTACGAGTCCACCAAATTAGTAATGAATCGAAAGTGCACATCTAAAATCTAGTTGAAGATTAACTATATGAAAAGTACTAGGTACTAATTATTTAGAAAAACTCACAGGATTCAGCTCACATAATAAAGTTACATTCAGATGCATACAAAAAAATTAAAAGTACAGCTGTTCCCTCAACGTCTCACAGTGTACACGTCAGAGAAATACACAATGTAAAGTTTTTACAAGTTAAAGCATTTTAATAATTTAATTCCTAATAATATACTAGTTACCATAGTAACCGCTATCAGTCGTTTCATTGTCGGATACCAAAAAGAAACGTTAAGTAATAAGTTTAGCAATAAAACCTGTAAACAAACGCAATCCGATAATTGTGAAATATAAATTGATATTACAGTGGTAATTGATATTGGTTCGAATATTAAATTGATTGAAAACACTGTACCTGGCGCAAACACCTAACGTGCGAGTCACGGCTTCGTTTCTGTTAAAGACTACAAAAACCAAATTATATTGATGGAATCGACTTCACTTGATTGATGATGAGTGAGCATTTTTTAATTTATTTCCAGGATTTCAAACTTTAGGACGAGGTTTAAGGTTCTGTATGTAACGTGTATTAAGTATATTGTGGTTTAAGGTTACAACACTGCAACACCTAGTTTCGTCACGTGATAATAAAACTTTTTTTTTAAAACCCATGTATTAAATTATGTTTTACACAAAATACTAATACGAAAAAAAATACATTCGACGGTTTGTATTAAGTAAAGGCATTTAATATACTCATTAAAACATTGCAATTCTTTCAATAGTACGCATAGTTATGAATCTTATACAGTTCGTACAAGTTCCAACCGTTGATAAGGGATCTCTAATAAAAAGTAAAAACAACAGCTTGAGTCCGAAACAGTTTTTTCTAATCGAAATTTTTGGCTCAGGTGTCTATTAATATTAATTGATGTTGGTGAAATTTAGCTTCTAATATACTAAGAACAATGACGTTGCATACACTGTTGATTGATAAACGTGAGCTCAATTTCTTTTTTGAAACTTAATTATGTGTTATTTGCTCCCAGCGTTGATCGTTATGCTGTTACGTTAGTTTAAGTATGAATTGTTGCATAAATATGCTTAGTACTTAGGTACGTCTTACTAAAACAATTTAGATATTTATTTATTATATTTGAATATGTTATTTAATAGCTTAAAATAAAACCCTAAAATAAATTTTAAATGTTTGGCTGACATTACCTCTTTGTATCGCGAAACTTACTCGTTCAAGAGCACCAGCTCTTGGGTCACCGGTACTGACTACCAGGTACCAACTTTTTGGTTTTGAAATTCATATTATTAAGAAAACTTTTAACCGCAAATTTACCTGATGTAAATGAGGGTGCGAGCGAGATACCACGTTTTCTTCCAAGGTGCCTAAATCGATGGAGTTTTAGAACGTAGATAAGAAAAATAGTTTTCTCTAACCATTGGTTAGAATTCTATACGAGCCTGTATATAAAGTTCAATAAAAATTTACACAGTCTCAGAGTATTTAAAAATATTATTAAGGAACAAAACAATCGGCTATTACACATATCGTGTACTTACATATTTTGCAATAATTTGATTGTTTTACTTTAAGTGCCATTTTCTTTGCATCACAATTTGTTAGAAAACAACGCTTCATTTTACTGCGGTTATAAATAAATAAATAAGATACTTCATATAACATACAATTGACATCTGTTCAATTAGCCTTGTGACCTTCTAACAAGTTTATTAAGCATCAACTTGCTGTGGTGGTTGGTGTTTTTTTTAGGCATTCATAGATTATAGTAAATAAATCACCTTTAGATATGGATTATTTTAAAAATTTGCTCTATATTGTAACAAGCACTAATGCAGATGGATTAAGATAATGTTATTTGATAAACGTTGTCAATATTTTTTTTTAATTTTCACTGTTTTTTTATATTCATTAATTTATGTATGTAAGTCCTTCCGACCTATATATGTTCAAGTTACAAACGCTTAGAAGCTTTATAAATGCGATTATATTATTCCGTTCCAGTGAATTAAATAATTATACAAACCTTATTAAAATATTATAAAAATATCAGGCATGACCCCAAGTTATAAGCTTAAGTTATATAATTATAAATCGAAGCTTTACACAAAACACTAATACTAAAAAACATTAATAGTAGATTTTTTTATAATGAGTAAAAAATGCCATAATGAGCACACTAGTACTGAGGTCTTCATGTCTGATTGACATTACATGCAATTAACTTAATATGAAGACAAATTATTTTCTATAATCCTTATATTACGCAACCTTTGACCTTTTCCAAAATTTTAAGTGGTTACAAATGGCATAAATTGACAGGGGTTCGATTATAATTAATGTCGAATTATAACGATGCAAAATAATTATCCGTAGTACGGCTAGAGCCGTCGCCATTAGCCATAGTTTCAGGTACCTAAAATATAAATCCAATGCCAAAAGCAACCGAAATACTCTTAAATTCAATGTCACTAGAAAAAATAGCTAATAGCCACAACAAAGTATGAAACGAGATTCGTTAATGTAACACATTTTAAATCGGTAAATTTAAAAATAACATTCATGACAATAAAATAGTGTTAAAACCAATAAAAAGATAATAAACGTTTAGTATCCGGTATATTTAAAATACAATTTTGCCGATAATGCCTTGTAATATTTTACTATACATTCCTGATTGTGATGGATTGCGCGAGTCTCAGTTAATTGGTGAACTCCTCACGTCGGTTACGGAAGAGATAATTTACCATTTTAATTATTTACCCATCCACTCTTTTCTTATAACACCTACACGACAATGATATTTTAGTACTGGAAGTGTTAATGCTGCTGTATCGTAGATATACAGAATAATCAACGGATTAATTGTTCCTGTTACTGCCCGATGGGGCATTAAGCTGTTATCAGCGTCAGGTTTGCAAATTGTAATTGTTAATATCAAACCACCGGAGATTAATTGTTGTTATATAAAATGTTTACCACAGATAAAAAAATAACAAAACAATCAATATACAACTAGAACATCGTACAGTAAATTTTGATTGACATTTGTTCAAAAACTGACTTAAATAAAAAAACGAAAAGTCTCTTCCAGATATTCACCGTGAAGTGAACTAGAGGTAGCGCGTTATAATCACTGTATAATTTAAATAGGCCTTGTTTTAATTGAGTTATGGTCAGTTTCACGCTTGTAAACGTTGCTCTATATTATCTATAGCTATAACATGGTTTTTTTTCAAAACTTAATATTGCCCGCACGATGACGAACACAACTAATATGTCACAGGTATTTTAAATCCTCTTAGATGTAATCAAATAGCGTAAGCCAATTAAAATTGAGTATTTTTTCTATTTGTCTGGAAAAGCAAAAATAAAATCGCTGACATAAATCCTAGAGCAATGTTAACCTCTGAATAACACGATACACCCAGTGGCGAAAACAATAGGATGACAAGCCGGCTGAAATTGCGGGCTCCGTGTTTCAGGGGCCCGGACCTCAGTTGTCGTTAGGTAAGGCCCCCAAATGATAAAGCTTCGTACATATGGGCCCATATCACACTCACCCGGGCCCCAACTAGACACATGACGCCACTGCCAAGTTAATAGTGGTTAATCAGGCTGATTACATATCACAAAACAATGCGTTCTCACGGGCAACACGTGTAGTTGAACGTAGAACGTAATTACGTAATGATATTTTATTATGTGAAAGTGTCCTGTATTTGCGTTGTGGCCATCGTATTACGCGTATTTCGTATTTTATTAAAATTACATTTACTGTCAAACTCGTCATACAATCAGTAGTAGCCGACGTTGGTAAGTACCGACCAGTTTATTTATTTATTTTATTATATCTGTCCCCAGACATCCTCTGTGGTAAATACATTTTAAACAATAAACTTATAAAAATAAAACTAGGTTTACACATAACAGTTAAATGGGAACTTGAGACCAATTGTTTCTGGTGTCTCAGAATTTTTTTTTTGTAACCTCTTTATTAATACTTAGTCTGGCCATAAATACTGTTACTATTCAAAAAAAGAAAATATTACGTTTGAATTTGGAATCTGTCATTTTTATATGATTGCTTGATGTGTTTTCTTATTTTCGCGCCATTATATTGTTAAATATTTTGTTATATTAAAATGGCGTGGGGTGATAAAGAGAACCGAATCGCTGTGATTGCCTTACATAAAGTAGGTATGGAGAAAAGTGCAATTTTTAAAACCCTCCACCCGCTTGGTATTAGTCAAATGTTTGTTTACCGGGCTATTGATAGGTACAATGATACCTCCTCTGTTTGTGACAGAAAAAGATCTGGCCGTCCACGTACCGTTCGTGTGAAAAAGGTGATTAAAGCAGTTAGGGAAAGAATTCGAAGAAATCCTGTCCGTAAGCAAAAGATTTTATCTCGGGAGATGAAGATAGCTCCTAGAACCATGTCGCGTATATTAAAAGATGACTTAGGACTTGCAGCCTATAAGAGACGTACTGGTCACTTCTTAACTGATAATTTAAAGAAGAATAGGGTGGTAAAATCCAAACAACTACTTAAGCGGTACGCAAAGGGAGGTCACAAAAAAATTTTGTTTACGGATGAGAAAATTTTTACAATTGAGCAGTATTTTAATAAACAAAATGACCGTATTTATGCTGGAAGCTCTAAAGAAGCTTCGCAATTAGTAAACAGAGTACAACGTGGGCATTATCCCACTTCAGTGATGGTTTGGTGGGGTGTTAGCTATGAAGGGGTGACTGAGCCATATTTTTGTGAAAAAGGTATTAAAACGTCGGCCCAAGTTTATCAAAATACCATTCTTGAGACGGTAGTTAAGCCTTTAACTAACACCATGTTCAATAACAAAGAATGGTGCTTTCAACAAGACTCGGCACCGGGTCATAGAGCTCGATCCACCCAATCTTGGTTGAAAACTAACGTTCCGGACTTTATCAGCACTGAAAACTGGCCGTCGTCAAGTCCTGACCTAAATCCATTGGATTATGATTTATGGTCAGTTTTAGAGAGTAAGGCTTGCTCTAAACGCCATGATAATTTGGAGTCCCTAAAACGATCCATTCGGTTGGCAGTGAAGAATTTTCCTCTAGAAAGAGTTCGTGCTGCTATTGATAACTGGCCTCAACGTTTAAAAGACTGTATTGCAGCCAATGGAGACCACTTCGAATAAACATTGTATATTTTTAATAGTTATATATTGATGTATTAAACTAACTCACTATGAAAGGAATAAATGTTACGTATAAAAAAAAATCGTGCTTTTCTTTATAACAATATTTATGGCAAGACTAAGTATATCGTTCAATATGGGAAAATACCGTAAAGCTAAGATTATACATTTTATATCATTATACAGTTTATGTATCTGTATAAACAAACGCATAAATGTCTCCTTTACAAAAACCATAACCGAAATATTCACTAGAAAAATCACAAATTACACTCGAAACCTGCATACAAAATGAAATATTGGCGAATGGGAGCGACCTCACTTCCGAAAACCATCAACCTGAAACAAAAAGACACCCGTCGCCGTGCACTTCCGATTGCACTGACAACTGAAAAATTACTCGCCAAATGCAGTTAATATATTCGATTTTGGTATTCAACTTTATTACAACCTTTATGTCTGCTATAGGTATGACATAGTTATACAACCATTTTTAAAATCGATTTCAATAAGATATTTATATTCTTATATTTAAATAGTTAAAATAATAACTTTATATGAGTGCAGCTATTGCATAATTTAGGTAAGAACACATAAGTATATCGGTGAACAAATACAACTGAAGTAAATTAATTAAATAAAATTCGCGCCAAATTTGGAATATGACATAGAGTATGTCAATCTTTCTTGACCATAGATTATAAACGTAAATGTTTTCGTCTAGTTCATCATAATCGAAACGTTTTGACGTTCGTAATTCGAATTGAGACGAGGTTAGATACAATTAGCAAATAATGGTTACAAAGAATTTGGTTGTAAACATAGATAAAAAATTCAAAATACAATTGTAAAGCTACTATGCTATGTTGACATAAATATCATCTGTTAAGAATGAAATATGTACAAATTTAAGGACTACCCTTTGCAATAGCACATATATTATTGATTAAATAGAATATTATTTATACTCTTTTATTTTACTCTTAACTCAATTAATAATTTAAATATTATTTGTCGATTTCTTACAATGTATGCATTCCTTTAACTATTTCCTTGTAATGTTATGATGTTATGTTTAGATTTTAATTGGCTTATATATTAACATCTGTGTTGTTAATTATTTAACGACCATTGACTTTTTATCGTTGCATAAAAACGATCCACAATCCATCACTTCAACAAATAAATCACATAACCGCAAATGTTGGACTAATTTTGTCCAAATTACGGCACACGTCCTTCAAAACCTTCTCGGAATAATTATGACGCACGAAAATACAATTACAAAGTTGGCGCTCGATCATTCGTGGAAAATGTTTTGTCTTTAAGCGTAACGAAATGCGCCGGCGACACATTTCTCTGTTGGTACATTATAAATCTTTGCAAACATGTTGTTTGTTATTGATGGCTTTAGGGAAGCTGGAGACAATGACGACAAACAATTTGGAGCCAATAAAAAATGTTTAGAAACAACTTATCAAAAATAAATATTATGATAATAGCGATAAGTGATGTGAGATTCCATAATAGATGGATTCAGATGAAACTTGGTATTTAAAATGAATTGCCAAACCTTACAGACGTAACGCAGTGTTAGACAAGTGGCTTATAAGTGCTATTCTCAACGCTTTGGTACTGCCCTCGAATCTGCGTACAACAATTGATATTTGTTGTACGGAGTATATAGTAGTACGTTCAATTTTTATATTGATAAATCATATTCGAATGATTATCCATAAAATATGAAAGTTTTAAATGAAGGAGAGATGACATTTTGAGGACAAAACCAACACATTCGCTCGTACCGTTACTGGTTCATTATTGTTTGCAATAAAGAAAAATTACGGAAATTCACGGAATTTAAAATGAAAAAATTTAAATACTTAAGGAATATTAACGAACAAATTTAAATGCTTACAGAATTCAAAAAAAATTTTTCAAAGAATAATTGAATTGAAAAGAACGATAACGCATAACGAAAAAAAATGATGTCCCCAGAAGTTCTACATTGTAAGAGATAAACACACTAATACCCACTAAAGTACTTAACCATCAGGTATAACAATCCAGCTTGTATTTAATGCCTTCCAATTATAGTGTTAAACCGTTTTAACGATTTCGCTCAGCGTTAACTATTCCAATTTTATGTTTGTACCAAAACATGAAATCTTCGTGTATGTTAAGGTTATCCTTAACAAATATTCAATATGTAATTATATAAATGCTAGTTTCTTTTAAGTACCCAATAAAAAACAATTTTAACCTGTGAACGTGCTAACTTTGTCCTACGATTTACAATGTTTCCATGTTATATATACAAGTACGTATATTATATAAAACATTTGAATTTATTGTACAATTCGGTAATAAAAATGGTGACATTTAATTTCATTGTTTAGCTTAACAATAAAAAGCCGATTAACGAAACGAGAATTTCTTCATTTCAACTTATTATTTGTAGAAAAAATTTTTTTACTATGTGTTTATTTTGTGTTAAGTTTGTGTTGTGTGTATATGTGTAACATTATTTCATTAAATTTTTATTTTGACTACTCGTGACTACAAATTTACTTGGGATCTCAGCCATGCTATGAATTGTATAGTGCAGAGTATTTATTATTCGGAGAACATTTCTAGGAATATAGAAAATATTTGCTTAAACAAAAACTCATTTAATAAAAACAAATCAAAACTAAACGCTGTCATCCATTAAACTTGCGAGCTGAACGTATTTAGCAAAGTTCAGTACAATTCTCGAGAAGTTGCATTTAATTCAGATTTGTCAGATCTAGACTGCTTTTGCACTTTTGTCTTGCTCACGGTGACTTACGAATTTTATATCTATGGCTTAAAATGATATATGGCCGCTCTTAACTGGGGAATCATAAAATATTTTCTGTTTGTGAAATATTTCTGAGGCAATAAAGCAATAATTCACTACGGGACTACGGGGAAGACGGCGAGCTTTATTTGCTGTCATAAACGGTGTTTATGGTGTACTTTTTTGCTGGACGTGCGTGCGGTGCGTATGCGCACATAAAACCTGGTTTATCTGCGCTGAGATTGAGGATACTACGTTAAAGCCTAGTATAACGATTCACACTAACATCAAATTATTTATTTATATGGAAATTAGTTAGACAAATTAACTTTGCACCTACGTAGCTTCGTGCCCCCCATTTTATTAAGAAATTCCAAAAATGTATCCGATCAAAAATAACTGTTGGTTATCCTATTCACTAACACATGAGTTACCAATTTTACACGAACAAAGAAGTATTTATATGAAAGAAATATTAATCTTTTTTTATTCAATTTAATCAAATCATTTCTGTATTTTTACGTTGTTACGTTACGTACCGTAAGTTTAAAATGCCGTAATCGATAATTAGCAAAAATTATCGCTTAAACGGGAAATATGTTTGGATTTTGCAACACCAAGAAATAGGGACATCATTTTAATAAATTTTATATATTCACATACTTCAATATATTTAAACAGAAATTATCTTAACGTAAGACGGTGTCCTGAACCTTCAGTGAATAAGACATAACAAATATAAATTGAAATTAATTAGAAACAGTTTTTGTACATTATTGCAACAAAATTATAATTAGTTTTTGACTTTTGCAAAAACAAAAGAACATTGTAATCGAATCAACGGTTTCTCATTGGAAACTTTGAAGGTGTCGACGGGGGGCATCATTAGTTAGCGTGATTAGTTCCCAAGTTAATGTTTCAATGAGATGAATAATCGCCGGCAACAGTGACAAATGCGTTCGTGCCTGCGCCCGCGCACCTGTGTGAAACCCTTCCTTCAAACGCACCGCGCTATCACTCACCAGTCATGTGTGAAGATGAAGAAATTTATATTTATTAGGCGGATTGTGTTCGCGCTGGGATTTCAATACAGCTACGCACTATGTAGAACTGTTTATTAACTAAGTATAGAGATAGCGATCCCGTTGTAACTTTGTTCTATAATATTTGTATTGAAATCAACTTGGAGTATATAAACATAGTGTAAAAGTCGACTTCGCATGAGACCAATCCGCTGTGTAGCTTTTAAGCTGCACCAAGCTTTCACTTATATCACAATCGATTAGAGGAAAGTGGAAAATAAGTTATATACCTATGTATAAACAAGTGACAATAAATCATGTTTACGTCACAAAAATCTATAATTATTTATGAATAGATATAACTCTTATAATGGTCGGATTTTTTTATAAAACGTCTTAGAATTTGTGTCGAATCAAGCAAATTCGTTGTTCGTTGATTCACTTAAAAGGCTTGCGAAACTCAAAACGATTTCAGCGTATAAGTGTCTATTATATATTTGAATGCACTTATTGCGATCTTCCGATAGCGAATAATTAAAAAAATGTTATTTTTCATAACAAGGCAAAAAACTCCGTATTGGAATTAATTATTTCAAGAACTTTCAAAGGAATCATTAATAAAACCGAAATATAACTTTCAGATAAATTATAATTGGTAATTTTGAGGGCACTTGTTTAAATTGGCAATATTGCAATTTCTGAAAACATTCAATGGCTCAATAATGTTTTCAATTCAATTGAAGTCTCAAATATTAAATGGGATTAAAGATCATCGGAAAAGGGGGAAAAAAATCATAATCGGTCTGAATACTAAATAGTCGTTTCATATGAAGGGTACATTTAGGTACAGGTACACACGTTGACTCATCGATGCCATTAATCACTTCTCGTGTTATTAATCAGTGTCCAGTAACACTATCACAACCTTAAACTTGATCTGCGTCCATAATCTCACAGATAAACTTAAATACGTTTATTTACTTGATATTTCGTTTGGCACTGTTTGGCGCAATGGTTGCAATGCTGGTCTGCTGATCAGAGGGTCTCAGGTTCGATCCCCAGTTCGTTTGTTGTTGTATTTTGTGTTATTTATTTAGGCTGTGTTTGGTCAACATTTATCACTATGTGTATTTGTTTTATTTATTCACACTTTATTGCACTTAATCAGTACAAGTATGATGATTGGCTTGATGTTTTCAAGTATAATGTTCTAAGTGTGTGCATGACAAATCTGAAGGATTTTTTTAAACTTCTTCTAGCTCTCTTGTAGCCTCATCTTCCAGTCGCTAAATAATGTAAAGCCGCGTTTATAAAGAACATATGTTATGTTTAATTTAATTACCATCAACCAGAGACAAAAACCATGAAATACAAAAGGCATAAATTCTAAATCCATCTCACAGACTAAGTGTCGACCACACGGTCCTCCCGTCATGACGTTGCATATTGAACGTCGGTCTCATTTGTAAACTCGCTTGGTTTTTTTTTACCTTTTTTATATCTATAAATATTTTATGATACATTCCATACTGCCATTCCGATCGATTGTGATCAGATTAATGTTGTGCGATCAAAATACTTGCCACTTTAGATTGGGTTTCAATAAATATAACTTATACGTAATTGTTTAATACACGACACATTCTTCTCCATCTCCAATCTTCGCAAGTCTATTAACCTTACGAGAGATATAAAGGAGATGACATCTTTCATTCTTTTCGGAAATGTCCTGGTACTGGTACATGTTACTTTTGTATATAACGATATATTTTATTTACCTATATCTGAACATATCCATCTTTTTGTTTTGTTGACGGGTTTGTTAAGATATCCCGTATAATTCCTTTTCCTAATCATTTTATTCTTTGTCTACAACGATTAATAATACAAAATACAAGGAAGTATAATACAGAGATACAATTAATTGTTACGAAGACTGTTTAATAATAGGGTAAGTGTATCAATTTGTTAAACAATTGAAAAACGCCGAATTTTATTAAATTAACATGTTTGTATGGATTCATTTGGTTTGTGGTCTTATCAGTGAGTTTTTTTTTGCGTTTTAATTTTGTATATGGCAATTTTAACCTTATTTCAATGTAAATAGAAGTCATTACACATTTGATTGATGTTAAAATTAATGTTGAGTCCGTCCACGAATGTCAAAGTTATGACGTGTTAGATTGATTATCGGATGGATGTTAAAATGCGTTTTATGACTATACGACGGGATTTCTGTGAACATGTGATTTTATATCACATATTGGTATTGGTAAATAAACATAAAAGTATAAAGAAATTATATTACTATTTATAACAATAGCATATTAACTGAAAACTTAAAATATAACCCAAAGATGTTGCCCACGTTTCTTCAGTGGCAAGACGATTTTGATAAGTTCAACGTCAAAGTCAAAATCTCTTTATTCAGTATGGTAGGTCCATTTTGACTTGTCTTAAATATAAATCAGGTTACGCCAATTCATTAGGTCGTAGAGCTCGTGCTTAGGTCTCAAAAAACCCGACGTTTTATGAATATATATTGAATTGGTTGATAAGTTACTACGAAAAACTACCAGTAAAACATTGATGTGTTTATACTTGAGTTACGGGACTACATATAATATTAAAAACGGATGCTGCTCCTATACCGTAGTTCCATGCAGACCATAGCAATATAATGGTGATTGGCCACTTATAGCAATGCTATAAGAGTCGCAATAAAAAATATCATCCTGTCATAGTTGTTCTTATTTTTATATATTCTATATGACAACTAAACTTTATCATTGACAGATTTTTAGTCTATAAAAAGTTATAAAATTGATATCTATTTTTATCAAATATTAGGCTTAGGCGTATATAAGCTGATTGATTACAAACCTTTTTGCAATTCAAGTGTAGTTTTCTTTTAAGTGTTTCAAAAAAGGCTTATATTTTGAGATATTTATATCTTAATGTGGATGGAAACCCTATAACAATTAACTGTGTCACTTCCGGTTCTACCCATAACGACCTAACAGTACACATATGTTATTAAATACAACAACTAGTGATATGTTATCCCGAGAATAATTAATATTCTTATTCTTACAATTCGAGTTGATGTCCCCAGAGCATAGGGTACCACTTTACTGCAATATAACGATTGTATTTATTTTATCATGTCGTTAACCTGGAAATGTTATTATGTGATTATAATTGAGAATACCGAGCTTCCGCTGCATAACGGATGACGCTGACCATGTTATGTTTTGGTAATACGTCTTTAACTTTGCAAGGCCATCTTTTTAACAGAATTTAAAAAAAAGGTCATTTAACCATTGTATTTTATATTGCTGATATTTGTTCACAAGGCTATTTAGAAAATCTTACTTCAAGATACTTTTCTATCTACTGTTGTATTAATTAGGATACAAAAATAAAATTTCGATCTTCTCTTATTATAAGTTTTATTACTTCAATCCTTAAGACAACTAAAAACTAACCAGTTCCGATTTAAACAAAAGGCTCTTTAAAACAAGCAATAAATCTAATGACACCTAATACGACGCGCATCCCGCAATTTCCTTACAAATTAGACCGCACATAACCGAACGAGCCATTAACCGATAGCGTGCATCTCAATATTCCTTTCACGAGCATCATACACCATTTGGCTAAAAAGGGCGGTTAGAAAACATTGCGGATAATTGCAGTTTAAAGCGGTCATAACACGGTTTTTAAACTAATTACGTAACTTCGTGCATATTGTTCATAATTTTGGTTATTATTGGCCTAATATGTGAGAGTTTTCGTTACTTATGAGATAACGAGACACGCTACTTTGTTACGAAGGTTTAATTTAGATTTGGTTGCGTGTAAATAGCACCCCTCCGTTTGTATCTTTTAACACTAGCTGTTGCTCCAGTAGAATTATAATTTTGCTTAACAGTTAGTTGCTTTAAAGTCAAGTGAAAGGTTGTTGTGGTTCCAAACTGATTAATTTTACTTTGATCCAAACTACGGCGATTTTATTCAACAGCAAATATTATTATTGCTCTTCCGTTTATTATTAATTACTTCTTTGTTAAGCTTCAAATTTCAACATATTATATGGATAGCAAATAACATAAGCTCATCGCATCGAACATACCAAACGCAAAACCGTGGTTAATTAGCCATCTAGTATTATTGTTTTATCAATATGTAGGAGGCCAAAAGCAGACAGTATGTCTAGATTGCGCTCGCGCAGGTAGTCATGAATGGTCGCGGCGTCCCGTGGCTTATGAGTTATGTGCGCCCCCGCGGCGCGCCCTGCCTTCACACCTCGGGCCGCGTGTGGTCTGTTGCTTTACGAGATAGCCTGGGCTGCTGAGCACGCAGCCCGGTTTATGCTAAAGAGAAATACTTCAAAGTCAAAAAAACGGCACACATTTATTTCATAATTAATTTAAATAGTCATATATTAAACAACAGTTAAACAAAAATTTAAACTAAGATTATTTTTGTACAAAATTAATATTTTGTTTTTACCCCGCTTTTAGAGATTTAAACATGTTTTGTAATTAAAATTAATTAACTAAAATGTTTACGAAAAAATAATTTATAGATTAGATTTAATATTTTTTGTATTGTATGGCATAACACCAACCATACCGGACCTAAATCTTCGTACTGCCCGTCCTGCTATTACAATATTAGTCCCATTACAGTATATTGAAATTATTTTATTTCTCAGACTTATTACGACCTGCCCGATACTCGGCCACCGTTTTTATTGGACAGGAAGGAAATTCTAACGTACAATATACTACTTTTATTTATTCGAATGTCTAAGTGTATCGATCCGGTTTCTGTTCCAACGTTTTATAGTTGCTGTATTATGTTACAGGATTTTATGTCATACAATATAAAATATGATAAGTACGCAATTATTGGGATTTATTCAATGTATTAGAATCGAAACATTAATAACCAAGTTAGCGTCAGCACTTTTTAGTGCTTTTTTTTAGCACCTGATATAAACATACCATGACGTCAGCACCAAATGTCATCACGCGTATTTAAACATAGTGGCTTCAAGGCATATATTGACATCGATAGATTTCATTTCCATGAATATGGTTAATATTGAATGGATCTATCATATTGCAATATGATTAAGAGTCTTTAACTTGTAATATAATACTGAAATATGAGTAAACAAATTAGGTTAGCAAAATATACCCTTTATGTTTGTTTTAACATTAAGTTCCTCTCGTTTATACATTTTTAATGTATGCATCTTACCGAGTTGCGGTGAGGCAACGTAAAGCCGACTTATTTATCACCATCCCACTGTCCACTAGCGATTTATGCCCGCAGGAAATCACTGCTTTTATTTTACACGGGTTTTTATTTGGCTCCGCTTTATTTGGGGACGGAAAACATTATAAATAACTGTAATAACAGTTACTTACCTTATAGATTATTTCAACTGTTTATTTGTATATGATTAAGTTATGGCGGCTGTGGAAAACTTTTTAACAGTACCCATACGAATAATAGGTAATGTAAAGGTTACTACTACCTACTCATTATATTCAGAAAAGTGATGCAAATATCATAGCAATAGTATATTGAATACCTTAAAAGACTAGATTATTTAATTAATATAAAGTAAATAATTCGATTAAGATTTGCATATATTTTGTTTTATTATTTCCTCATTATTACGTACATGTAACCTAATCCTTACCTAAGCTTTCTAAATTGTTATCATATTAAATATATTAAGTCCTACTTTACCAAACCAATAAATGTTTTTATAACGGAGGAACAACCATCCAAATAAGATAAATGCTTAAAATGATATATACACAGAAATATCGCTCATTGCCCAGTATGGAACCTCACACAAGTAAGTCAATAAACAAGTGGAGTTCATTCTAGGGTTGTATCAATACTCGATCAAAAATACTAATAGTAACAACTGGCAAACTATATATTTTAAGGCTTAGGCTTTACAACTTTATATATCAAAACTCGTCACAATCGAGACGTAACAGTGCCTTTTGCATTATTCGCAGATTGTTTAAAAGTTGATAGATAGAAGATATGCTATTTGTACAAAGTTAATAGAATTTATCGAAGTGGTAACCCTGATCATACTATGGTTGTATGTACTGAATTGTGATGTATGCGCTCGCGCCGTCAAAATGTGGGGGCGTCGAGTGCGTGCAATTTATTGAATGGCTACTTGTGTTAAATTATTTAGCACGTTGCTACTGACCAAGTTTTAAATATCGAAATATATTAAGTATAACTAAAATTATTTGTATAGATGTGTACGCTCATATGGTCCGCCGTGGAACACGATTTATAAATTATATAGGTGTCAGTCTTTTCTTACGTTTCTTTACAAATGAACTCAAGAGCCCGTTATTGCAAAGAGAAGTGGGAAATATTACAAGCATATAAAATCGGTGACAGGCGACAGCAAGTGAAATGACAGGGAAAAACGCGAACAACCCGAGCCAAGCAAGATTAAACCCCGTTCGTAGATTTCATTTGCAGATTTCATTCTCTTAGATTAAGTTGCGACTCGGGCACAATGTAAGCTTTTCATGAGAAATAACCAGAATACGGCCAGGTTGCATTAAGCGGGTCCTCGTAGATCTCCACCCGATATTTAAAACATCATGTGTGGTGTTGTTTGTATTCAGCTATACACGCTTCCTTCCTGAATGTCTCATAGAAAAATATTATAAGTTCATATTTATATAATCACGAAATATATAACAATAAAAACCTTTTAAATGTATAAACATACTATAACTATCATTGCAAACATAATTAATTAACTAATACGAAACATTCATAAAAAAACGTGAACAATTCTAGGATAAATTTGTTATATATAATAATAAATAACATTTAAGTTAAATAAAATCATAGTTTTACACTTGTAAATACTTGTATAACCCTTTAAGAGCGAGACAAATTGGGGTGGTATCCTATAATATCTTGCTAATAACCACCAATAAGTTACAGTGCCTGATAACACGTTCCACGTAAGCGCGGTAGACTTAAGGTATCGTGTTAAGAGGCTTCTGTACTACAGATCCAATCTTGTTAAACAAATCGCGGTTTGCCCAGTAGGTGCGATTGAGTTATTACATCTTCCTGTTGGGCTATTTGTAGGCGGTTGTTTTTATTAATTATACATAATAAATAATATTTTATGTAACGCGATATGTGTGCGATCGCCTCACGATAGTACGAGACGGCATTGTGTTCTTATTCATTAGTCAACTGTATATCGATGGCTTTTGTCTTTGTCGCATTTGATAGATTTGTGCGGTGGTTCATATCAAGCTTGTGTTTATTTAAAAGAAATTTAAGCTTTACATTTGTTTCTTTAAGTGAAAAATAAGTGTGGTCTTATTATCGAGCCCAGGACATGCCACATTACCATTTGAGCGTCAGCCTCGAGCGTCCCACGTGTACCGCAAATAAGTCTGTAATATGTCATTACGGCCATTACCGATGCTAATACTGCACACGGTGGTGCACGACGAACATTTCGAAAAATTGGTCGCGTATAATAAGTGCGTATTCAAGGACTGTTTACCGTTTGTTAATATGCCTTTAAGCATTAAATTATCTGTTGTTTATATTGGTTTTTGCATAGAGTAACTGGTGAGTGATTTTTTTTTTGAAGAGGGGGCGAACGAGCAGGAGGCCCACCATAAAGGTGAAGTAGACACTCATGTGGCAGGGAGCTCGTTAGTGCGTTGCCAGCCTTTTAGGGATAACTTTAATATTTATATGTTATACAGTGTAAAGTGGTAAATATGAAATGTAATAAGTTTGTGTTGCCTTAAAGTGATCGTTCATTAGCGATAACATTGCAGAGTGAATAAATCTACAAAAATCAAACTTGAAGTATTTAATACACAAATTGACAAATCAAAAATTATTGTATGTAGCCTTAGCCTTAATTCACATTTACGTACATTTTATCTATTGATTTAATTCACAACGTTACTCAAACTAGAACTATGCGACTCAGCATTTGAGTCTAATTTGTTATACGATAATCAGTAAACATACAACAATACAACTTCTTGATTTCATACCTTAAGATGTGTAATTAGTTACCCCAAATAACCCTAACCGCACTCCCACCCCATAGAGAAGACACCCTCCATAGTGATGGATAGTATTGATTAGGCACATCACATTAAAATGGTTTTGGGTCGGAAAACGCGACGTCCGAACACATGTCGATTTCAATCAGTCGATTAATGTTCTATGCCGCGAGTCGACTTTGACGTTATTCCTTACGTCATTAATTTAAATAATATACGTAAGATATATATTATTGATTTATATTTTCATTTCATATGTACAAAATGTATTTTTGTGTTTGACGAGTATATTGGCAATACTTTTTTTGGGTTTTTATTTAACATACTAATTTGAATTGTAATTGCGGGAATCCATGTGACGTCGACGAATTTCCAATATAGATAAAACTTGTTAATATGATGACTATTATAAATATCATTTATAATTCAATTAAAGGCGAAAGACTCCTCGCATTAACCACTAGGCTACATAGGTGACATTGATTCTTCATTTTGCACGGTTAGCGCGTTTGAAAAACATTAAAGATATACTTTTCACTCATATCTTAACACATTGTGAAGATACTGCTCATAAATTATAAAGCGCATAGCATTTGGAAATCTTCTAAGAGTGTTGTCGCATACTTTTCCAAAAATATTATCTTATGTAAAAAAATAAAAGTTATAATTAATTCTAAGAAATTTACGACGGTGTACATATTTAAATATTAAACTATATCCATACATTAATATATAATTTCTCTTTCAGATTTTAATTCGAGTCCTTCCGTGAACTAAAGATGAAGAAGTGAACGCGGCACGATGTTGAGTCACAAAATAATGTACTATGTACTAATGATTGTCCCTTTATTGATATGTATTATATAGCATTTAGTATGCGGTAGTTTATATATATATATATATATATATACCGTGAAATTGATTTAGCATTTATTAATGTATTGTATGTAAAATTCAGTCCATAAACACATTAGTTTCAACAATAAATAAAAAAATAATTTAAATCTTATTATATTATTATTAAATATATTTTCGAGTGGCGAATCCAGATTATTATATCGTATTTAATGTAACAAATTGTAAGCATCTAGATTGATTATTTAAAATTTTATTCCAGACAATTATACATTTGAAATGTTCCTAATTAATTAATTATTTAATAAATATTTAATATTAAAAACTGTTATATATGGACGTTATTGTATTGTTACATAGATTTTGCGTAGTAATATAAATAAAACGTTTCTTTAGATGCTTATAATTCGATTCGCCTTGAGGTGTCAGTGATTCTAAATGTTTTCCTCTTGGCTTTGTCCTGTTGAGAAATGGTTGTATAACAAAAATTTAGTCTTTAGTGTGTTATTAGCAAAAAAATAATAATAAATATTTGTTCAAACAACAAAATACACGTTTTAAATAAGCGAAGCGCTGGACCCCACACCATGATAACCCTGTGGTATCCATATCACCTGAGGTGCATGATAGAATTCAAAAAAAACCGGAAGCCGATGGAATCCTGGTATTGCCCTCTTATTGCCCATTACCAGTGTTTTTGTTTAACATCCTTACACCAGATCATTCTTTCTATGAGGTTCTATCTTTTTGCGATGTATAAAATTAGTTATGAAAATATAACAGCAAATCAATTTCACAGCGCAATAGTGTCAACGAAATAATAAACTTTATTTTTATCTAAAACGTGTTTAATTTGATTCCAAATGTCATGTAGGAATTAGAAGAGAAAAACAGGAGAACACATTTTACACTAAATAATATTTATGGCTTATGTTATGGGTATTAATAATATTAGCAAAATATACATACATAACACTGAGACGACAAATATCTTAATAATACAACGGTTGACCGTACCGAGTATTGAATCCGGTACCTTCTGTCTGGCATGATTACCATTGGGCCAGACTCCAGAGAGCTGGAGAATTGTCTCGGTAAGAATAGCAGATAAACCTGAAAGAATTGAAGCCACATACAATTTGAATTAAAAAAACACAAATTATAGCTATTAGTACAAATTAATATACCCAAATACCTACAATATGTTAAGGAATCTTATATTTCTGTACGATTCTCAATGCGAGAATATTTATATACTTTTATCATACGTGTTACAAGTTACAATTCGATTTACTTTTTAGTATCGCTTTGTCTCAGTTAAATGATGCGTCGTCACACTTCATGAGTTCTCGTCACGGCATTAATCAAATTTTATGTATTACATGAAATTTTAACTTATGTGTATATATAGAGATATTTATTATTATATAGTATAAGAATATACACACAGTCCAGAAATCTGCAATGAAGCATATTATTGCTGTTTTCGATATTGGTTTAGTTTTATGATATTTAAAAAAAAACAAAATACATTTTAAAAGTTCATGTGGACTCAGTAATTGAAAGTGTCTCTTAAAAAATAATTACCATTGGTCTGACTTGGGGCGAACCGAAGCAAAAGGCAACAGACAGACTGGAATGGAGAGTGTTCTCACTGTCCCGACATGGGGCCTTAGGTTACTAGTAAGTAAGTAATCAATATGATTATATGTATACGACATACCATATAGAGTATTACGATGAATTAACTCCACTTAGATATTTAATATGCCTTTTAAGAAATATTTTAAAAAAAGGGTAATTACAATTATTTATGAAAAAAATATAAATACATAGACTAGCATATGTCGCACTTTTCAAAAGATCGCTTTATTACGGGACTAATTAAATATACTTATGTAGATATAAAAAAAAATTGAACAAATGTGTAACGCTCTCTACATTACGGGCCCACTATTCATGTAAATACACGTAACTTGTTAAAAGAGAAATGAAAACGAAACGAGGATAAAACATCGGTTCATTTAGTAATTCTGTTGCGTGAAACGTAGCGTCGAATTGGTAGTCGACATATGCTCATGACCGCTGTCAGGTGGCTTCGAGGGCATCTGTCAATATTTTCAAATAAATGAAGAACTGACGTCTTGACACCCGACGGATCCCTGGGGTCAAATCAACTTGAACTGGGCAATCTACTATCTTAGCCCTTAACAACCTTCTTACTTACATTTTATTAAATTTTACTAGCTTTCCGCCCGCGGCTTCGCCCACGTGTGATTTGGTTAAGTATATAGCGTTTCTTAATGATCTCGACTTTCTTTCACGGGCTAAAACTTGTTACAATTGGAATTATATAAAATTATGTGTTACTGAGGGATGATGTAGCTTTACAGGATCCGATGATTCAGGGAAATCGAGATAAATTTCAAATTAACTTACAGGCAATTACTTTTTTGCAAATTTTATATTCTGATAGTGATCTTCTTATGTGGATGAGCTGACGATAGAAGGTAAAACTCCTCAGCGTTAAAAGAAAATTCTTACGAAGTTATGAGTACGACATACGTACTTGTAAGGTTATTAGTTTGACCGAATAATAAAAGGTAAACCTCATTAGATTAAGGATGTAGGTAGAAAAATGGATGCGGACAAATGACAAACGTCTTTTCACTCGTTTCCTTTTACTTGTTTGTATGGGTAGTGTTAACTCAAAATAATCATAGGGTAAAACGTTAATGAAAGTTTGAACTGCATGGTAGACATTACACAATGGAGCATCGAAATACCGCGATCTATTGACTATATTTGGCCTAAGTAGAAATTCTTTTAAAAAAAAACTAAGACTCAACCTCGCACACTCACTTACACAGCAACACCATTGCACACACAAATACACACACTCACACTTAAATGCTCGTACTTCACATAATATACTCCACTTGTTCATGTGTATATATATATATTTTTTTTTTTTTTCTGTTCGTGTTTTTTTTTTGTTATTGTTTATTCTGATCTTAGATTATATTTCCGGTTCTATGTTTAACCATATTTTGGCTTTATTTTTATTGTGTAAACTTTTTTAAGTTTAAGAAATAAAAAAATAAAATAAATCTAGGTTGATGACGAATTTTAGCAACGCCATCTATGGAGCACATTGTACAACACCGCGCCCGTGCGCACTACGTTATTTGTTATTTTTGTTACCTCTCATAAGTTTTAATATTAAGATTAACTTATATTAGAACATATTTAACAATATGTTCCTCATTTGTATCCTGTCATTTGCCTCCTGTCACCTGTCACCTGTCACCTGTCACCTGTCACCTGTCACCTGTCACCTGTCACCTGTCACCTGTCACCTGTCACCTGTCACCTGTCACCTGTCACCTGTCACCTGTCACCTGTCACCTGTCACCTGTCACCTGTCACCTGTCACCTGTCACCTGTCACCTGTCACCTGTCACCTGTCACCTGTCACCTGTCACCTGTCACCTGTCACCTGTCACCTGTCACCTGTCACCTGTCACCTGTCACCTGTCACCTGTCACCTGTCACCCTGTCACCTGTCACCTGTCACCTGTCACCTGTCAGCTGTCACCTGTCACCTGTCACCTGTCACCTGTCACCTGTCACCTGTCACCTGTCACCTGTCACCTGTCACCTGTCACCTGTCACCTGTCACCTGTCACCTGTCATCTGTCATCTGTCATCTGTCATCTGTCATCTGTCATCTGTCACCTGTCATCTGTCATCTGTCATCTGTCACCTGTCACCTGTCATCTGTCATCTGTCATCTGTCATCTGTCATCGGTTTTTTTTTTTTTTTTTATAGAAGAGGGGGCAAACGAGCAGGAGGCCCACCATAAAGGTGAAGTCGCCGCCCATGGACACTCAAGTGGTTGGGAGCTCATGAGTGCGTTGCCGGCCTTTTAGGGATTTATACGCTTTTTTCTTGAAGGACCCTAAGTCGTAGTGGTTCGGAAATACCGTGGCGGGCAGCTTGTTCCATAACGTGGTGGTGCGTGGTAAGAAGTGTCTTACGAAACGCGCAGTGGTGGAACGACAGACATCAAGGTGATACGGGTGGAATTTCGCATTCTGCCTTGATGTCCGAAGATGAAATTTAGCTGCAGGTATTAATCCGAACAACTCCTCCGAACACACCCCATGGTAAATGCGATAGAAGATGCTGAGAGATCCAACATCTCTACGCAGCGCCAAAGGATCAAGCCGGTCGGAGAGTCATCTGTCATCTGTCATCTGTCATCTGTCATCTGTCATCTGTCATCTGTCATCTGTCATCTGTCATCTGTCATCTGTCATCTGTCATCTGTCATCTGTCATCTGTCATCTGTCATCTGTCATCTGTCATCTGTCATCTGTCATCTGTCATCTGTCATCTGTCATCTGTCATCTGTCATCTGTCATCTGTCATCTGTCATCTGTCATCTGTCATCTGTCATCTGTCATCTGTCATCTGTCATCTGTCATCTGTCATCTGTCATCTGTCATCTGTCATCTGTCATCTGTCATCTGTCATCTGTCATCTGTCATCTGTCATCTGTCATCTGTCATCTGTCATCTGTCATCTGTCATCTGTCATCTGTCATCTGTCATCTGTCATCTGTCATCTGTCATCTGTCATCTGTCATCTGTCATCTGTCATCTGTCATCTGTCATCTGTCATCTGTCATCTGTCATCTGTCATCTGTCATCTGTCATCTGTCATCTGTCATCTGTCATCTGTCATCTGTCATCTGTCATCTGTCATCTGTCATCTGTCATCTGTCATCTGTCTCTTGTAATAAGTTAAAGCGTTTCTAAGTCGGCTTAAGTTCAGGAGGGATAATGACTATTTTTTTAGTCCCGTAGTCAGGATCCGATGATTCAGGGAAATCGAAGGCAACTTTAAAATTAACTTACAGGCAATTATTTTCCTGACAATTTTATATTCTGATGTGGATGAGCTGATGATAGAAGGTAAAACTCCTCAGCGTTAAAAGAAAATTCTTACGAAGTTATGAGTACGACATACGTACTTGTAAGGTTATTAGTTTGAAATAATCATAGGGTAAAACGTTAATGAAAGTTTGAACTGCATGGTAGTCATTACACAATGAAGCATCTTAATACCGCGATGGATATATTTGGCCTAAGTAGAAGTTCTTTAAAAAAAAACTAAAACTCAACCTCGCACACTCACTCACACAGCAACACCATTGCACAAACTGATACACACTCACACACTAAAATGTTCGTACTACACATAGTTCCACTTGTTCATGTGGTATATATATTTTTATTTATTTTTTTCTGTTCGTGTTTTTTTTTGTTATTGTTTATTCTGACCTTAGATTCTATTTCCGGTTCTATATTTTAACCTTATTTTGGCTTTAATTTTAATCTATTTTTATTGTGTAAACTTTTTTTGATAAGCTGTATAGGTTTGAGAAATAAAATAATTAAATAAATCTAGGTTGATGACGAACTTTATCAACGCCATCTATCGAGCACATTGTTCAACACTTCAACCGCGCCCGCGCGCACTGCGTTATTTGTTATTTTACCTCTCATAAGTTTTAATATTAAGATTAACTTATATTAGAACATATTTAACAATATATAACTAATCAATCAATATAAGTGTTTAAAAATTTTGAAGCAGTGGTTGAAGTAAATTTTCAATTGACCATAACTTCTTTTTCTCTTAACCGATTTTGACAAAATAAACTTTTGACAACGCTCCCAATTATATGTAATCCAACTGTGAAAACCGCGTTCAAATCCGTTCAGTAGTTTTCAAGTTATAACGTACCAGACAGACAGACAGACAGGCAGACAAGAATTCCAATAATTGTTTTTTTGGTTTCTATGACTCTTCTTTAATTGCCTCCTTTCAGTTTTTTGGAAAAATATTTAATGTACAGATTTTCGATTTTTACTGTCTTATTATTAGTATAGATAGATAATTTACTCAAGTAACACAACTCAATTTGAGTGAATTTTTAGTGAATATAACCTTGGTTACTTATTCTGCTTTTAAGAGGCTGTAAATCGTTTTTATCATTATAAATATAAAATCTAAATATTGCAGCTGCAACTATCTCTAGCGATTTAAAGTGTCAAAGTGCTTAAAACTGTTTATGTGTGCGTGTGATTTAAACGTATTGTTGTGTTTAAAAACTAAATTTTAATTAGAATGATATTTAGTTTTACGCTACTTTCATGTAAAGTGTCAGTTTTTAGTTAGTCTGACGTGATTTAAGTGGAATAAGATTTATATCTATAAATAAAGCAATGGATTTTAAACATACTTTGCAAAATATGAAAAATCACAATGTTTATTATTTCGTAAATTATAAAATATGCGCTATTATTTCAAATATTAATTTCTCTTATGTCATAGCCAGCTATTTCCAGTAAGATATTTTCAAATACCAACGGATGTGTCCAAGATAACTATGTTGTATTCAATTGTCGCGAACGAATTCATTTCACAAACTCATCTTCACGTTGTAGCGGCGCGACACATCACAGATTACATTTTAAGTGTCTATGGAAGCGACTAATTTTAACGATACAGATAATATTTCAATTCTTATACAATTCGTATAATGCTTTATTCGTAATAGTTCATTAGAGTTCTTTTCCACAATATGTGCACGCATGTATTAGTAAAACAATAATTTATTCGTACACACGTGGTATATACTATCATCGCAAATCTTATGCTATTCATAAATTATGTTACAACTAATATAAGCGGACAATAATGTTGTTGTTAACAAACGATTTATGAATTGCAGAAAATTAATAATAATTTATTTATAGTAAAACCTCTTTGATGCTCCGCAACATTTATCACCCAATTGCCAGCTAAAGCGTATCCATTCTAGATTCATCTGTTCAGTGTGCGGCGGCGACGTGCGCCCGGAAGCGTCACGGCCGCGTGAAGACCGGAAATGGCCAGGATGACCGGATCCTATCTCCGCTTGCCTACCTGCCGCCATGTTGTGACGTCAGTCACGCTCCTACTCACAGATCGCTGATAGATTTCGGCATTATACAGAACAATAACGATATTAGAGACAGAATTTGAGGACTTTGACGTGTGTAGTATGTATGAAAGTGTTGTTATTGAGTGGAAGTTAGCATAATACTAATTGGTTAAAATAAGTTTTAGGTATAATGATTATGTGTTCGTTATGTCCAGTGTGTTAAGAGAATTCAATCAGTCAAATGTAATAAATGATAATAATTCATCAAGCATTTGGGTTTATTGTGAAAAGTATGATAGCGTTGCAATCAAACCTACTTTCTATAAACCTTTAAGAATATAATTGTACTTCATGATGCGCTTTAAGAAATCACTCAGTTCTTTCTATTGAATGAATGCGGGCGTAAGAAGCTTATATTTTCCAGGTAAAATTTCAAGATTTTTAAAATTCCCTAAGCTAGGCTCCATTCCGAGACGGTTTGGAGGCATCTACCAGTTATCATTGCGAGAGTATATAATTGTTGGCAATTTTATGTCTCCATTCAACCCATGAATAGCAACCATTAGGCGGAGCACTCACCGCGCCCTCCTCAGCTAATAAGTGCATTTCGCTTTACAGGACTCCTTAGTGGCATTTACCCACGTAGTTTTTAAAAATGCCCGGCGAAACCATTGCGCGAAAGCTAAATTGTTATACGGATTGTTTAATTGACGCCATTAAGCTATTTTGTCGCTTGAGTAATTAATAAAGTGACGTTTTGCACTGTAATTGCATATAGTTAGGCATTTTTTCAATTACGATCTTAGTAGGTTGCGTAATGTGAGCTTTCGGTCGTAGCTGTGCAGTGTTAACTTTTCACTAAAACCAAGAAACATTACTTTTATTATAGAAGCAAGTACCCATTGTCAGGTATCTAAGTTTTAAGTTTAGTTTATCTATGTACCAAATTTTGTTATTTGCGCACGGTATTTAAGCATTAAAGCCCTAACTTTATAGTATCTGGCACGAATGGTGCCAGTATATAAACTCGAACAGTTTCCCTTCTCAGTTTTCCTTGCTTATATTAACTAAGTAGAAATTTTCATTCCCGACTTCATAACTAAAAGTTTTAATATATAAGAACCTAGGTATGAAACATATCTTAAAACTATGTAGTTACTTGAATATAGCACATAGACACGTAAAACTATTATCATGGTTATTTTAATTATACAATAAATATTGATTTCCATTGAATTTATATAGAAAGAAACAAACGAAGTTTTAATGCGTTAAATGCATGGTCGACATAGCTAAGACGTTGTGATTAAAATAATATCTTGTGCCCCCGCCCATCGGTTGTGGCTTTCTGTCTTTTCTCACTCATACGCCAGCTGCCGCGGCATTACAACCTTAATATTTACCGTATCACTAATTACAGTAATTCTACCATTTTGTAACGATGATCCCCTCCGCAGGAACTTTAGGTAGTTCTTATAATAAATATATAAACTGGAAAAGTACACATCTTTACTTACTGGATTCATCAAATTTGCCGATTTATTTAAACTTAATATAATTTAAATAAATGAAATTATTTATTTCTCTATTCTATATAGAATCGTCGAGTTATCAATGATTTTTTTCACTAATCGTATTATAAGTACGTATATTAAATGTAACATTTAATCAAACAGATAAACTTTTATTGCACATAAACCATTTTATTTTATTATTTATCTAATATAATTGCTTTAATTAAAAAAATATGAATTGTATGATTTGCCATCGAACAATGAAAATTGTGTCCATTTGTATTGTCTATTTCAATCTAGGTTTATATTCCGGTAATTGAGACTAAAGTACTTTAAACTTACAATAATTAAAAATAATAAGGCCCACCTTTTTTTTATATTGCGTTCTTTAATTGGCCGTTTACACAAAACGGAGAGTTTTAATGATATTTTTCATGAATTCAATAGGCGTTATATAACAATAGCACCAGTAAAGTAAGTCACGATTCCCGCGGGCGCCCACCTGTGCCCCCGAAAAATTTCATATTTTCCTTTAATTTTAACTCATTACAGGAACACGACACGATCGTGCAACAAGCGGCAACTTTGAAGATATCGGAATTTTGTGATTCCAGTAAGGTTTTTGAATGGAACAACATTAATATCTGTTCACTGATATTACGTAATGGCAATTTGGTGAATGAGTCCTTTTTTAATATTTAAGCTCGAATTTGTAGACAAAGCAACGAGTTGCTTTTAGCGTGCGCTACACATGGTACGGGCTACCAGGTCTATTCTCACAGAACAAATTTTGCAATTAGTACTATAGTCTATGACAGTAAGAGTAAGCATCTTCAATTATAATTAAGTGACAAAATACATATATCTAATAAATACAGATCTCCTTCAGGCGACTGGCAAACGAATAATAACAAATAAATATATAAGTATTTCATAATAGCGTAACGCAGTCACCAACATTAATCGCCTCGTGCAAGTTCTCGTGATCATCTGCGTTCTGTCTCAGTTCTACTTCCTCAAGTTTCACAACTTCGCTACGCACCAACATTACAACATAACATTGGAGACCTGGAAATATATAATTATATAAATAAATAGTTATGGCTTAATGCAATGTGGTCAATGAGGGGATATCAATTGGAGTCACAGAATTTAATTGAAATATAAATCAAATTAAAAACTAATAAAATAAAATATTTGTCATAAAATATCGTTTAATTGTAAGAAGGGTAGGTATACGAGACTGCAAGTATCCTCATTTTCTTCAATGTGATATTTAACTTGCTCTAGCGTATATTAATTGAATAAATTAATTATTGGTATTTATTGTTAAGATACCTATCGCCAAGAACGATATTGTAGAGTCGACAAACATCCGACGTGAAAGCAGGAAGAACGTAGGTACCAGTGCCGCCAGCGATGTTCCCACAGCGTAGTAGTTGTAAAGACGTAACATTGATATGTCTTTCTATAATAAATACAGTAATCAACAACAATTTACCTTAAAAATCACTAAAATTACGTTTAGAAAACTCATGTTATATCTAATCCTCCTAATTTTGATTCTAAACATACTACTGAAGGTGCGATGTTGGAACACAGAACATAACAATATACATTTTCGCTTATTTTACGTATAATATAGAACACAACAATACATATAGAACAATTTGGTAGGTATGGTTCTTGGTACTTCTTTAGTCTCAAGAAAGGATTATTGCGAAAGAGGTGTGCATAGGAAACGTTGAAGGAGACTTTGAATCAGTTAACCTAAAATGGTTTACGTGGTGAAAACATTACTAGAATTAGTTCAAATATATTTTAGTAATGTTCATGTATTGTTTGTAGGAAAAGTCAGAAATATTCCAGACATATTTGTATGAAACAGTATTACACCTAAAACCTATTTATAATTTATTTCATTGTCTTGTATATATGTAATAATCAACACTGTGATGTTGTGTCAACTCAATCGTCACAAATGAAAAAAAATCAGAAATGCATCAGTAAACTGATTATCTTGTACCTGATAAGCAGCAACAAAAAGGAGAATATTAAGTATGAGTCCCATTCCAAGAATACTGTATAATATAGTAGAGGTCAGGACCTCGACAGCAGAGTCACGTGTTATCGAAGTCTTCTGCAACTCGGTGCTGATAACGAGAAACGTCACGGTAGCAGCTAAAAATATCTAAGGAAATACGGTTTACCTTGTATATAAAATGAAAAGATACTAATATTAAGTTGAACAGTGTATATATTTCTTATATTTGAAGTATGCTTGATATTTTTTTTAATGATAACAAACCTCGGGTAGGTAAAGGGCATGCTTGTTGTGAAAATCAAGTAATTATTTCATTTAACTAGGGTTCAGAAATGTTATCACTTATAATTAATTCGTTGTGGTAATAAAATTAAGCATTATTTTTTGGTTTATGACGTAAGCCATGTATATACAGATATACTTAGTCTTGCCATAAATATTGTTATAAAGAAAAGCACGATTTTTTTTTTATACGTAACATTTATTCCTTTCATAGTGAGTTAGTTTAATACATCAATATATAACTATTAAAAATATACAATGTTTATTCGAAGTGGTCTCCATTGGCTGCAATACAGTCTTTTAAACGTTGAGGCCAGTTATCAATAGCAGCACGAACTCTTTCTAGAGGAAAATTCTTCACTGCCAACCGAATGGATCGTTTTAGGGACTCCAAATTATCATGGCGTTTAGAGCAAGCCTTACTCTCTAAAACTGACCATAAATCATAATCCAATGGATTTAGGTCAGGACTTGACGACGGCCAGTTTTCAGTGCTGATAAAGTCCGGAACGTTAGTTTTCAACCAAGATTGGGTGGATCGAGCTCTATGACCCGGTGCCGAGTCTTGTTGAAAGCACCATTCTTTGTTATTGAACATGGTGTTAGTTAAAGGCTTAACTACCGTCTCAAGAATGGTATTTTGATAAACTTGTGCCGACGTTTTAATACCTTTTTCACAAAAATATGGCTCAGTCACCCCTTCATAGCTAACACCCCACCAAACCATCACTGAAGTGGGATAATGCCCACGTTGTACTCTGTTTACTAATTGCGAAGCTTCTTTAGAGCTTCCAGCATAAATACGGTCATTTTGTTTATTAAAATACTGCTCAATTGTAAAAATTTTCTCATCCGTAAACAAATTTTTTTTGTGACCTCCCTTTGCGTACCGCTTAAGTAGTTGTTTGGATTTTACCACCCTATTCTTCTTTAAATTATCAGTTAAGAAGTGACCAGTACGTCTCTTACAGGCTGTAAGTCCTAAGTCATTTTTTTATATACGCGACATGGTTCTAGGAGCTATCTTCATCTCCCGAGATAAAATCTTTTGCTTACGGACAGGATTTCTTCGAATTCTTTCCCTAACTGCTTTAATCACCTTTTTCACACGAACGGTACGTGGACGGCCAGATCTTTTTCTGTCACAAACAGAGGAGGTATCATTGTACCTATCAATAGCCCGGTAAACAAACATTTGACTAATACCAAGCGGGTGGAGGGTTTTAAAAATTGCACTTTTCTCCATACCTACTTTATGTAAGGCAATCACAGCGATTCGGTTCTCTTTATCACCCCACTCCATTTTAATATAACAAAATATTTAACAATATAATGGCGCGAAAATAAGAAAACACATCAAGCAATCATATAAAAATGACAGATTCCAAATTCAAACGTAATATTTTCTTTTTTTGAATAGTAACAGTATTTATGGCCAGACTAAGTATATACATGTGTGTTCTTTTTTAGATATTAGATTCAACCTATATATATATTTATGAGTACCCTACATTGCACAAATAGGTATTTATTAAGCAACACTTCTCTTCTATATCATGCGTCCAAAATCTTATTTACAGTAAAGAAAATCATATAAAATAAACACTTACAACATTTATGTATGCGAAAATTATAATCCCCGGACGCAATGGAATGCAAAAACAACACCTGTTAACATCTGGAACTTTCATTTTAAACAATAATCGAAATACACTAGTGATCAAATAGTATACAGTATTAATAGTGATTACGATTTACGCAAATAAATAAATTAAAACCCATTATTAAATAAAGAGCTAGCTGATTATTAACCACATGGCTTGGTAATAAGCGCTATATTTGTAATTACAATTTAAGATGACTTTTGTATCATAAATATGCACCCCACTCAACAATAAATAGAAATATAATAAACATTCAGTTCATTGGCATATTAAATGCATTGATTTTTTTTTACCAAAACTTACATACGTACCTACATGCCCTAATCTTTTGTCATTGCTTTTGCCTATTCTTATACACAATCTTTAATTATTAATTATTATTATATTATTATAATTATAATTAATTTTTTTAAATCTATATTCTTATACATTTAACAGAAACAGGTCTATAATTTTAGCACTGACATCTAAGAACCCTTTATTTGACGTAGTTTTCATATACTTAGTAATAAATTATTTGATTAATTAGTTAATTATGACTTTGAAGCTAAGACAACAACCTCCATTTAAACTGTCAGTACCTATTCTTAAGTAATTTTAGCAATTATAATATCGGACAAAAACAATATGCATAAATTAAAACACATGCCCCTTTTTATTTAAACTTCCGACATTAAATAAAACAATAATTTTAGTAATCAAGTATAATTTTGTCACCTAATTCGATAATCAGATTATCACAATTTCTTTATTAATGTTATTGCTTAATTGAGCCACCCATAGCCGACCCTCAACAGACTTGCAATTATCCCTTCATTTGTTTATTTTTCGTTCAATTACCAACCGTTCCCGCCAAAGTTAACTCGATTAGCCGTCCGCGGTATGTTTACAAAATCATATTATATAGTTGAAGGAGCAACTTTTTCTGTGTCAATTAACGACCTTAACGTCAAAAACAATTGACGACTGTGGAACAAATAGAATGCACAAAACTGAAATAGCAAACTGCAAAGCATCGGATTAATAAAGCGCCTATTAAAAATTCATAGCAAATGCAAAGTTTAGAACAGCAACACATTTTTTTTTCCAATTGGCGAAAGTCTATTTGAACATAACCAGCTATAAAAACAACTAGATACAAAAAAAGTATGCTAAACTATAAATACTAGGTAGGTACTTATTTGGGTAAATGATTTAATAAGACATTATAATAATGTACTGAGACTGATGGTCAAATGAATATCACCTACTTCATCTATGCCGTTTCAATAGACTTTTGCTTTTTACCCCACGTTCCTAGAATGCGGTGGCAATCGATACATTAATACATATTATTTAAGTATATTACCTAATTTCGATCGTTAATTTTAATACTGATTCTACTGCTGCGATTGCTTTAATAAGTCTAATTTACATAAACTTTATCTGCAATCAACTAGCTGAGCTCATTCTTTTATACTCTGTAAAAAGTCAATTCTTTATCTGTGGCAATTTGTGGTTTAATTCCATAATTCTTATTTCATAGTACAAGTTCTTACGTGATTCTTTTTACGGCTTGTGAAATAAAATTATAACATTTATTTAACGTTCTTAATAACATTAAGAAAGATACCGTATAGCTGCTAAGGTAATTATTGCAGACTCAAATATATACTTTACTATCAGTAATGAAGATTCATGTATTTTTGAGGTTATATTGCGATAACTATTATTATATATTTAAATTCAATAACTCATCTCCAAAGTACGATTATTATTAATTTTTTTAACTAGTAAACAAAATAGCTTGTTGACTTTCATTAGTTCTCAAACTAGTACATAAAGATATACCGTTTTGATGCATTTTGTACTCCATTAGATAAAGCGGTACAAAAAAGCATAAAAATGTATGTGTTATAAATGTGTTTAGGTGGTTCTACAGATGGCTGCGCAAATTTTCAATCGCATTGGCCAACTTGGCTTGGGAGTTGCTCTAGTTGGAGGAGTAGTGAACTCGGCTTTGTACAATGGTATGTATAACATATACTATATATCTAACCAATATCAAAAAAAAAATTTTTTTTTTTAAATTCCAGTGGATGGTGGCCATCGTGCAGTAATATTTGACAGATTTGCTGGTGTTAAAAATTTAGTAGTTGGTGAAGGAACTCATTTCTTCATCCCCTGGGTTCAAAGACCAATTGTCTTTGATATAAGGTCGAGACCTCGTAATGTCCCAACAGTGACAGGAAGTAAAGGTAAGATTAAAATGTAAACTTGTGATAATGTAAAGTAACATTTGTTTGTAAAAGGAAAAGTGCTGATATTTTTTTAATCAAAGACATCTTTATCTAATTGCTACTCTTGATATTCTAACTGCATTTTAGAAGCACTCATCGTCATCAGTTTGTCATTACACAGCTTGTGACCCAATTTGATAGAAAATAATACATGTTATACATCTTAATTTTTTATTATAAAATAAGGAAATTATATTTCCTTCTCTTATATTTAGGGTATAACAAAATTTCATAAATGCTTTTAAACATGGTAACATGACTTTAATACAATAAATGTGGATTTAGGGTAATTAAATAATTTCAATAAATTGTATCATTTCAGATCTTCAAAATGTCAACATTACCCTTCGTATTTTATTTAGGCCAATACCAGATGAGCTTCCAAAGATTTACACAATCCTTGGTATTGATTATGATGAACGAGTGCTACCATCTATTACATCTGAAGTTTTAAAGGCTGTGGTGGCCCAATTTGATGCTGGAGAGCTAATTACGCAAAGAGAGGTCAGTGTTACTGTTAATATTGTTTCTGTATTGATTTGTGGTCATAATTGTATATAATGGTTGTAATGTATCTAATGTCATTGTTATTTTGGTATAAGCAATTATGTGTTCATTGCATTATAATTTTATTACAGATTGTGTCACAAAAAGTTAACGACAGTTTAACAGAACGAGCAGCACAGTTTGGATTGATACTTGATGATATTTCTATTACTCACTTGACATTTGGCAAAGAGTTTACACAGGCTGTGGAGTTGAAACAAGTTGCACAACAAGAAGCTGAAAAGGCTAGATTCTTGGTAGAAAAGGCTGAACAACAAAAGAAAGCAGCCATTATTTCAGCAGAGGGTGACGCTCAAGCTGCTGTTTTACTCGCTAAATCATTTGGATCTGCTGGAGAAGGTCTTGTGGAACTCAGACGTATTGAAGCAGCAGAAGATATAGCTTATCAATTAGCAAAATCACGTAACATTACTTACCTACCTCAAGGACAAAATGTACTCCTAAATCTGCCGACACAAAATTGAAAAATGGGTTTTGTTAAATTTTTACTAAAGTGTAGTTGGCAAAAAACAATTGCATTTGTATTTATGTTAAGAAAACTGCATTTTGGAGGTGTAATGGTTCCATCAATAGACTGTAGTTTACATAGCTTTATAAAAATTATAATTACGCAATAAAATGTTGTTGAATTATTTGAAAAGCTTACTACTTTTGGCCATCCCAAATACCTAATTCCAAGTAACATTTCTATATCTTCCCTAATACTCCCTGAACTCTAGTTTGATCATTAATTGTTTAGAGTCAATCAAGCATATAAGAATTAACAATGTCAAAATAACCAACACAAATAATGTTGAAGAATTACTTTACTTATATGAAAGGCATCATTTAGACAATACATAGTATATATTTCAAGATTAAGAAAATATATACAATAATTATAATATGAGTTGAAATTTAATAAGACTCACATAAAGTCAATAAAATCTTTTACTCTATTAACTCTTGTGTCTCTTCTTTATCTAAAGAATAGATGTCTTGAACTTGACCAAAAAATAAATTCTCTCTTAAACAAACTTCTTTAACATAATCCATTTCACAGGAAGTCATGCCTGATGGCAATGTTAATTTACACATATTTGGATTTTGTTTAAATTTTAACACCACATCATTGACTTCCGTTTTAAAATTATCATCTAATATATTCCTACCATTATTAAAACACACATCTATACAACATTCTTTACTTATTTTATGTAACAATTCAATTTCAGTTTTAATACCATTGTTATTTGGACTTAACTTTAAAGCCCTGTTTAACTTTTTTTTCGCTTCTGCAAAATTTCCTATCATTCTCAATGCTTTAGCGTTTTGAAATAAAGCTTTGCTATCATTCCATAAACTGTCCAATCTATGTAACTCATTACACGACGTACACGCCTTAAGTGGCTGTTTTGTAATGTTATAACATATTGCTAAATTAATATATAGTTTTATGAGTAACTTTTTTTGCTGCATTTCATCCTGTTCGTCAGCTAGACGGCACTTGTAAAGCATGTTTACCCCTTTCTTGAATAACTGGATTGCAGCACATAGATTTTTTGATTTATACAATGTAATACCCGACTCCAGGAACATTTTAACTTCAATGAGGGCTCTCTTGAAGGTATTTGGTTCATATAAATTAAGTGGCCTGGAAGTGTAAGATTAATTTTAATATGTAGTTGATTTAAAGGAAAGGAGTTTCAATTTTACTTTGTGTAAATATTTACCCTTCTTTAGGAGTCAGGATACTTTTGATAAGTTTTATATAGAAAACACATTTAGCCCTTGGTTTTATTCTTGGTGGTATACCAAGCTCTCCATATGCCATTTCATGAGATAAAAGGAAAATAGATTTTTCACCTACTAACATTGACTGCACTGCTATTAATATTCCTGGTAACAAACCATTATCCTTTAAATCAACTACCTGAAATGTTAAATAAATATAACCCCAATTTTGAACAGAATGTGCTGCATTAATAACAAATAACTGGACTTACTAGAGGTTTATTGGGCTTATAAATATCAAAGGGTTCCAAACTTTTTTCCCAGTATCCAGTATATGCAATTGACACGGTGCATTCTTCATTTAAAGGCATACCACCACCCTCCTCTAATGTTTTCTTTCTTACATACCCATTAATATCAATAGGAACAAGGCACTTTTCCAGTCTTTCAAATGATTCAACAGGCTCACCAATGGGATCATCAAAATTGTCTCTATAATCATCTTCTGCAGCATTATGAAAATCATCATAATCTACATTTATATTCAGTATAGAACTCGAAGTTATTAATTCCCTGGAAGGTGAAATGATAATTAGTAGTGTAACATACAATGTTAACATAAACTTATATAAAAATAACTACACTGACTGTAGATCTAAACCATCTTCTAATATTATTGGGGGATCTTCCATGCCTACAGGATTTTATAACATAGTACACAAATAATAGAATACTTATAAAATAATGTTAATACAAAATATTATTTAATTTCACTGATTTAACCACAGAGGGCTGAGACAAGTCGCAATAACTGCATAACCTGTGTCAAAGTAAAACCGTAAATTAGTATGGAAATAGCATTAGCTCACGCTTAACCACGTGACTTTATAAATGCGTTGGTCGCTTCGAACTAACGCCTGTACAAATAATTTTGTGTCTCCTGATTTTTGGACTTCCAATTATCGTATCAGGATACAATAATATTTATAAAGATTTTTTTTACAACAGATAGGCCTATCGGCTATAAGTGGATTAAGTAAAAGAAACGCATTTACGGGCATAGTTAAAATTAAAGATTTTCATTTATTTATAATATTTTAATATGAGTAGGTTGTAGGATGAGTACACACCATTTTATTGGATATTTCATATTACATTGTTTATAAAACCCATTTTTATAATTTAAAAGTACTAATATATATAAAACTTAATAGTATATTATAAAATTAATTATGGGTAAAAATGCCTTCCATTACTTACGTAGTTGGATTTCATCTATAAAATGTTAGCGTTTATATGATTACCTACATTAGTAATATGACCTCTATGCTGTAATGTATTATTCTAAATAACCTGTGTAACACTTTCGTCAATCGAACACAAGAAGGGGTTTATTTATTTATTAATTTTGCGGTCTTTGCTTGATTGATTGACGTAACACAGCTATGTAGGATGATATTAAATCATCCATTTTATACCCCAGAGATGTCTCGCAAAGGATTTTCGTTCCTCTCATGAAACTTCCCATTGTCATGTGAAAGAATGTGTTTCCTGACGACCAATTGGATAATTGGGAAAACGGATATGTCACCATGACATCCTGCAAGAAGCAAATTCAGTTATAGGTATTTTAAGCTTTATATTTTTAGCGGGTATACAAGAAATAAAACTCTCAACTACCCTCCTTCATTTATAGACTCAATTAAACTTTGTATTAATATTTTTCTATGGTTTTACTTACGTACCAGTATAACTCGATTTTTAGGAAAACTATTACCATAAGGATACACAAGAATTGTAGGTAGATCAATGTAAATAATGTTCTTACCCGTGTTTGTGGATGAATGACGCTCACACCTTGCTTATTAATTCCTATAACAACCATTTCTGGATACGTCGGATCAGACGTTTGCTTAACTTCAAAAAAAGCAGTTCCAAATGTTGGATATTGGAAGATTTTTTTCAAAAATTGTTCCTTAGCTTCATTTTCAGTCATGACGCCGTGTTTAAGATATGCTGCACTTATAGTAGATTTCCATTGTACATTTGACATTACCTTTAACATATCCGGTGGTATGAACTCGTCTAACATTTGTGGTATTTGCGGTAATAGTGCCTGATCATCACCAAATCTGGCTCTATAGATAAGGGCCGCTAGATCCACTAGATCTTGCTTGCACGTCTTGTGATAGCCACGCAAATATTTGGGAAGCTCTTGTGGGAAATAGAATATTTCATCAGCGTTCTTGTCCTTACCGGGCATTGTATTGATCCATAGTTTTTTCATGAAAAATATCTGGTAGTTCATTTGTAATTGACCTAAAAAAAGTAACGCATTTATTTTAGTGGTAAGTATATCAATTATCAAAATTGTGTTTTTCGAAGAGTGGGTAGGTGGAAAACTATCAGCAATTTTTTTTCTGTTGAAACTTTTATACAAAACCCATCCCCTATTTTAACCCTTATTTTCGTGATAGCCTATGTCTAAAGTTTAGTCTATTACTATACCAAATTTTATCGAAATCGATTCAGTAGTTTAAGCGTGAAAGCGTTACATACAGACAGAGTTATTTCTGCATTTTGATAGAATATTAGTACCTATGGGTTTGTCGGTGATGATAAAAAATCAAATCTAAATCTTACCAGCAGCACGCGCCGGCCGCGTTTGTTTCATCCATTCAACAAGCTCATGTATAAAGTCGAAGAAATAATAACTTTCCGGTACGGAGAACACCTTATCAACAATTTTAACAAACAGGCTAAACCCATCACTGTTCCTCAAATTCAATCGGCCAGTAATTTGTTCGCACAGGTCTTTAGCTTTGGTTGACGAATCAACTTCAAACGCTTCGTCCGTGTCATCGGGGAAATACACTTTGTGGTATATTTGCATACTTCTGTGTTGTATCGCCTCAACTTCAACCACATATGGGGCATACATTCTGGCTCCACCCCGTTGAATCTTGAAAACACGTTTCAAACAGTCCTTGGCGATCGGGTGTGGTCTCGTTTTAAGGAACTCTACCAATTCCTTCATTAGAGTTTGTCCGCAAGCAAAGACCCCCGTCGCTAGCCACATCAATTCCCAACCTCGTTCCTCACTCAGCTGTATTCTATTGTTAGTCATTTGTTTCATTATTTGGCAATATATCTCGTCGCGTAATATGGAGTCTTTTAACGCGGGCCGGAATATTTCGTCCGTAATTTCGGTAGTGGATCGCGGTTTCGGACTGGGCATATCGCCCATATATTTCAAAATCGCAAAGAATGCCGCAACCGCAACTTTACAGATCTTTTCATCCCCAAGTAGTTTGTTTAGCAAAGGGAGGCGGAGTGGTTCTCGCGTATGTACCCATAAATCGGGTAAAACTGATTTCTTAGCTGATGTTATGGTGGACTGTTTGGATATTGTCGCTTGTATATCGACATTTTCTCTGAAATGCTCTTTCGCGAACTTTTCTAGGGTGTACATCCTCTTTCTCTGCAACGTATTATATTGAGAGGTGACTTTTTTGTCATTATTAATGTTACCCTTTTTAAATACCTCCAATACGGACGTCGGCGGTAAAGTGAGGGTAGGTAATATATAAACTTGTTCGGTGGGGAACAATCCTTCGTTTCCATTACATAACCCATGGCCCCAAGTGGCATTCATGAGAGTTTCACCGTTAAACTCTTGTAAAAGGGTAATCAGATCACCCTTTTTGTATTGTAAGAACGAGGCCGCGTCGCTGTAACCTTGGGAATCACTTTGAGCCATAACATACACGGACCGTCTTTTCAGCCCATCTATAAGGTATATTATTAATGAGCTCATTTCACTCGCTTCAACACTCTGGAATACCAGTTCCTCTTGTTGTATAGTTTTAATTGTCACTCTACCAATGCTTTCGTAATCTTTATCGTCACTGTATGCCACATAAGTGATTTCTGGATATGACATTTCTAATAGAATATGCTCAGATTGATCGACAATGTATATACCGGTCCAATTAACTGCTATTATAACTATGTCTTTGTTGATTGATTCCCCTTTTAATTTAATAGCTTCGAAAAATCTTGAGAACATCATAGGCCACTTTACTTTTGCAAATATAACGATGTCTTCTTTGCATCGTATTGGATCTATCTTAGATTGAATACTCTCAGACGTTTCAAATGCTTTTGTTACTAAATGCTCCCATTTTGTTAACGCTGCATCGTTGCTCTGAATGAACTGGTTAGGGATGTAGTTCGCGATAACTTTCCTTAAAACGTTTGGTTCAATAATTGCGCCATACTCTATATAGTGTTGTTGTGCTGCGATAATTGCCAAATCCGTTTCAGAACTGCATCTGTATTCACCAAACTTGACACCCTTAACCACTTGGTGATATATGAGGTTGGTCGCAACCGGATCAACTACTGGGTTGTGCCAAGGCGTGAATACTTCTTTACGATAGAACAACCTCCAGGGTGCACTCTTTTCCTGTGTCCCCTGCTCTTTGGCGTATTGTTCGCATTGTGATATCGCATCCATAATATGTTCTCCTTCACTTCCAAGGGAGAGTACTTTATCATACAAGGTTATATATAGTGAAAAACCAAATGTGTCAGTAAGTCCTATATTGTCAGCGATTTGTTGACATATCTCTTCAGATGATGTAGCTGAATCTGTTTGTATAGTTTTCATGGTTTCATCCATGAGAGTAACTGTTAGTAGAATGGGTTTTTTCGTTTTCGTCGCTTGCAGCTCTAGCCAACTGGGAGGCTGTGTGCGGGAGCCATTTTTGAAGGTTCTTAGTAAGCGTCCCTCACAATAAGGGGCGTAGCCAGCTGGACCCTCCCTGATAAAGGAGCGGAGGTATTTCACAAATCTCTCAGACGGAGGGAAGCATCCAAGACAAAGAGATAGTAAGATCCAACCGCGTGCGAATGAGGCTTTTGATGGGTTGTTTGAAAGCTGTTTGCATAGTTGGCACAATATTTCGTCACTAAAAAAAATAATAATGCGGATCATTACATTTTTAAAAAGTATATCGCAGAATTAATAAATGATTTGGAATGGTTATATTGATAGAGATAATATAAAATGAAACTTCTTCAATAAGTTTGAATTTGGATATTTTAAGAAGTAAATTACCGTAATTCCTTTCGAATAATACCATGACCAATGATAAAATGCAATTTTTCCAAATTTGTACTACGTCTAGAGTTCAACCACGCGCTATACATTTCCGTTGTTTGCTCGTCGTTCATCAAATTTTTAACGAACTCATCATTTAACTTCGATTGTTTTTTTAGAGTTCTTTGGATCATCTTTTTACCATCGTTGCTTTCTTTTATCATTTCCTGTGAAGTTACAGCTATATTAAATTTAAATTAATTTTTTTATTTAACTAAATTATTATTATTAAATTAATTATCTAAAGGTCTTACTTTCATATCTTTTGCATTTATACAATAGTGAATATTATCTCTAATAGGAAAGGACCTGTTATAAAAATAAAGAAGAATCTTTTACCAAGATGTATAGTACTATTGTATTAATATTTACATAGATAGGATTTATAACATATTAATAAATTAAGATGAATGAGAGAATAAAATGAGATATTCCTTTTTAAAATCATCCATAAACCAATCCCACTACAGTTAATGTCTTTTAAGTCAACCGTAAAAGTTGACATGTATTAAAAGTCATATTTTAAGACTAGCTTTTCGCCCGCGGCTTCGCCCACGTGTAATTTGGTTAAGTATATAGCGTTTATTAATGATCTCGACAGGGCTTTCTTTCACGGGCCAAAGTCTTGTTACAATTGGAATTATATATAGCTTGTGTTACTCAGGGATGATTAGCTTTACAGGATCGGATGATTCAGGGAAATCGAGGGTAACTTTCAAATTAACGTACAGGCAATTACTATTCTGACAATTTTATATTCTGATAGTCATCTTCTTATGTGGATGAGCTGATGATGGAAGGCAAAACTCCTCAGCGGTTAAAAGTTGAAAGTTGAGGTTATTACTTATTAGCTTGACCAAATAATAAAAGGTAAACCTCATTAACGTTAAGGATGTAGGTGGAAAAATGGATGCGGACAAACGATAAACGTCTCTTTACTCGTTTCCTTTTACTTGTTTGTATAGGTGGTGTTCACTTAAAATAATCATAGGGTAAAACGTTAACGAAAGTTTGAACTGTATGATAGTCATTACACAATGGAGCATCTTAATACCGCGATCTATTGGATATATTTGGCCTAAGAGGAAGTTCTTTAAAAAAAACTAAGACTCAACCTTGCACACTCACTCACACAGCAACACCATTGCACACACTGATACACAAACACACACTAAAATGCTCGTACTTCACATAGTTCCACTTGTTCATGTGTATATATATTTTTACTAATTTTTTTCTGTTCGTGTTTTTTTTTGTTATTCTTTTTCCTGATCTTAGATTCTATTTCCGGTTCTATATTTTAACCTTATTTTGGCTTTGTTTTTAATATATTTTTATTGTGTAAACTGTTTTTGATAAGCTGTATAGGTTTAAGAAATAAAAAAATAAAATAAATCTAGGTTGATGACGAATTTTATCAACGCTATCTATCGAGCACATTGTTCAACAGTTCAACCGCGCCCGCGCGCACAGCGTTATTTGTTATTTTTGTTACCTCTCATAAGTTTTAATATTAAGATTAACTTATATTAGAACATATTTAACAATATATAACTAATCAATTTTGAAGCAGTGGTTGAAGTAAATTTTCAATTGACCATAACTTCTTTTTCTCTTAACCGATTTTGACAAAATAACTTTTGACAACGCTCCCAATTATATGTAATCCAACTGTGAAAACCGCGTTCAAATCCGTTCAGTAGTTTTCAAGTTATAACGTACCAGACAGACAGACAGACAGACAGACAGACAGACAAGAATTCCAAAAATTGTTTTTTTGGATTCTATGACTCTTCTTTGCTTGCCTCCTTTCAGTTTTTTGGAAAAATATTTAATGTACAGATTTTCGATTTTTACTGTCTTATTATTAGTATAGATATAGATTCAAGTCAAATAATAAAATTGGTCCTCAATTAATTTAGGGGTTTTCAAAAACATATTAATTTATTTATTATTACAGCTAGGGATTTTTTTTGTTGCAGTTTTCAATATCATATAATATATAAAACAGCTCACCTCGAATTCTTTACTCTTTTGGAACGCTCGACCAACAGTATCTGTTAATTTGGTCATAATGGGTGTGTTATCCTTTTTATCATCGACATACTTTGGTTCCGAGATGTCACCCATAAACCTCAAGATTGTGATCCATAAAGCCTGTGATGCTGCCTTATCAACGGGGGAAGGAAGGTCAAGAAGGGACTGCTTCAGAGGTTTCCGAGAGTATTGGTGGCTCACATTGCCTAAGAAATAGGTCGCTGCGAACTTCTTGAAGTTAAACTCGTCAAATACTTCATCCTCATACTCCTTCTGGAGTGGTATGTTGATCACGTCAACTGCTGTGGGTTTTTCGACTGCGCTCTGAAAAATCCAACTTTTTTTTTAACTTTTGACAATGGATGAACAAGTCGATGGGATCCTTTGAATTTAAAAAAAAAACTATTTGCCTACTTCTTTTAAATTTTTTCGTCTCCACCAAAATGTATGAAATCGTTAAAGCTAGAGATTGTCAAAAACTTAAGTTCTATTATATATATGTTTCTAATTATTGTAAATAAAATTTAATGCATAAAAAAATATAATTTTTAAAAAAATACGTACTACCCCGAATCCGGTACCCCTAACAGTGCCCGCCGGAGTCGCAGTATCCTTTAAAAAACCAAACACGTCATCAACATATCTATCGTCAATAAACTCTGTATTCTGTGCGGCCTCTAAACCAATATCTTTGCCAATCCACACAGCCCTCATAAACTCTGTGTATTTCCTCTCATAATCATCCTCCGCGGACCTTTCATCTAATTTACTCTTCTCTTTCTCTTTCCTGAATAGTGCCAATTGCGCTGTTATAACAGAACGCTTGTCTAGTATTAATTTCCGAATCAAATATCCTCTGATTACAGCTTGAAGTTTTGTGAAGAATCTTCTCAAATTCAAAAAGGTTCTTCTTAGCTCCCGCGATTTTAACGCGGCCTGCAATCGCAAGTACCCTCTACGCATAATCAAGAATTTATTCCTATAGCCGCGTGATCGGAAATGTTTTTGTACTGTTATGGCCGCAGCTCGTAATTTCAAGAATCTTCGCCTGTAGATGAACCGCCTTCCATTCGTCTGAACTCTGATAACAGCATTAATAACAACCCTGTGTCTCAACTCTTCAAGAATGGCATCGTGGTGATTTTTCAGAAAGACCTTGGTGTTTCCGAGTCTGAAGTCTTGGTCTTTTAAAATTTGAACGCATATTTTTTTTGCGGATTCCTTGCAATCCGCTTTTTCAACAGGTGGTATGCCTGGTATAATAAGACGGTATCGATTGATAAACTCAGCATATGAATGCCTTATGGGATAGCCAGCTTGTCTTATTTTTGCTGTTTCCATCAATCCGGCATACCTAAGCTGGCGAACACATAGTGCACGGTCCAGAATCTGAAATTAGTAAACAATAATTATTTAGTTTTTGGACAGTCTCGGCCTTATAAAACGGTCACTTAAAAATTGGCGTCTAGAGATAGGAATTCAGTTATTTAAGCAGTGATATTGCCGGACCCTCTTACCTTCCCTTTGGGGCCGGCAACACACCTGACGACCTGAGGTCCAGTGTCCATGAGTGGCGGTCTATAGTATTTTATATGACCCACCTTCTGGTTTGCTGCAAATAAAATGATATAGTATTTCCGAACAAAGTTATATATAACAAAGTTACCCGAGGCTTCTTTAGTTCATTCGGTTTGATACAGCGTACAAAGAACGGATGACAAGCATACAATGTCTTCATGAGGGAATCAAGGGACGTCTTAAACTGATTACTCAGCGATACAGGTTTACGAGAACCGCTATGTGATGAAACGTCGATTGGGAATATCTTCCTCAAAAAATTGTTGGTTGAATCCATTAAAAGTTCCTTCAAATCAGTTGTTAGCATGTCCCTATTTTTATCGAGAAATCCTGAAAAAATATTGAGTCAATAGACACGATAATGTCATATAAAATAAGTTATGCATATAAAAATTTATAAAACTAAAATTTTCTTACTTTGCAATAAATATTAGCAGTAAGGAAATTTAACCGACTTATAACATTTAAATGTGATAATTTGATAAAAGCTTAGAGGTTCTCTAGGCATTCGTATCTCAGAAAATTGAAATCCGTAGAACTAGTCATCGTCATAGCCTAGAAAGCTAAAAAGCTGACGAGTCAATGGCTAGGGACTATTTATTTATTTACTAGGGAAACATATACAGAAACATCACAATAACAAAATACCAGTTAAAAGAATAGATATGTTAAGAGGTAACATGTAGGTATCCTAAACTAAATTTCAATGAAAAGGTAAGGGAATAGAACCGGCAAAGCGTGGGGCGTCCCCTTAGGTGACTACTACTAGGACAGACGATACGGCTTGAGAATAGAAGATGTATGCTTAAAGGGAGAGGCCTATATCCAGGTCCATATAATGGACATAAAATGGCTGAGAATAAGATACTAAGACAATATTGGTTAACATACCACTGACGTTGTAATAAACGTCTCCCGCGAAGTGCTTGATTCCAAATGTATGGTCCCTCGTCGATTTTGGAGTCACAAAACACTTTCTACTCCCATGATTCGTATTCAGTTTATCCAATAACGACAAATCTGTTCCTTTAGGGAATCTCGATTCCTCATCAATCAGTGACAATATATTCATAGGTTTCAAACCAATTATATCCAGATTCTCTTGATTGTCAACATAAATTATATTTGTCCATGTGATACCCTCTTTTTGATATTGCTCCTGTTCAAGTTTAAATATGTGTCTAATGAAAAATTGTTGTAGGTTCTCATTCGCATAATTAATACACAGTTGTTCAAAACTATTGTTATCGAAATTTTCAAAGCCAAATATATCCAATATACCAATTGATCCACTGCAAAGTATTTCGTCTTTATGTAATGTTTTGTTTATATTCTCAACTATATATACAAAAATTGATCCATATATAGCTTTTACGAGAGCGTCTTTCGCTTCTTTTGCTGAATTAACGGATACATTTGAAACGATCTTTTCACCTTGAGCGACAAATGTCTTTCTCGTGAGTGCTTCACAAAAATGCACTTTATTAACACCCAATAAAGTTGAAATTCTGCTCGCGTTAGTTGAATCCGCAACTTCCGACGACTCAATATTATTTGAATTGTACGATTTGAATTTGAGATTTCCCATATGCAAAATTGCAGCGAGCAAGTTAAAAACACCCCAAACATCTTCATCCAAAAAGTTGAGTACTTTGAACGCGGATCGTATATCGGAAAATTCCAGTGCATCATTTCTCCCATCACACGTTAACATATTGCCAGAGTTAAGGTACTCATAGTCTTGAGGTCTTGTGAGCTCGAGTTTCTTCTTCTCATCAGCGGACAATCCTGTCACGAGCGAGTAGAAGATGTGGTAATTCCTCTCCCCTTTACTTTGGCGGCATATACGCGACTTCTCCAATAGATACTGTTCAATATTGCCACCTTCAATTATCCCCTGATTATTAAAATAAATATTGATATATTTCCCAAATCTGGATGAATTATCGTTTTTCACTGTTTTAGCATTTCCAAACGCTTCAAGTATTGGATTAGTCTCTTGTATCTGCTGCTCGATCCAGGAATGTTTACCACTCGCTGCTGCTAGATATTGGAGAAGTAACTTCGTACTCTCCGTTTTGCCAGCACCACTTTCACCACTGTAATTAATACGTCATTTGATTTCATACAAACAATATAACTGATAAAGGCATGTTTTATGGTACTTCATTTATATTAGATTTCAATTTTATTGAATTTGTTAAATAATAAATAATAATAATGAAGGTTAAATAATATTTTATTGTAAGTGTAAGCGCGATAATTATTGTTACATAAAGTCCTGTATCATTTGAAGGAACTAACATCTAAGATTGGCTCGGCCTAGTTTAGATAGAACCTATACAAATATTTGTATGAATCTAATAACTAAATAAATGTTGTATTATTTCTGATGTTTTTTGAAAAAAAAAATCCACTTAGAATGGTTATAGCGATCACCTGTGTATGTCACCAATTTTCTTAGTATATCTAAGGCTACGACGGTTCTAGAATTAACCGATCTGAGAAGATACAACTGGGTTACTCTAATTTTAAGTGTTTGTGCTATAAATAGCAAATTTGATGTTAACATAATTATAAATTACAGTATCCATTGATTTCTTAAAATATTTATAGTACCTGATAACGACGCATTGATTAGAAGATGTATTCAATAACTCTTTGTATGAATCACTTCCAATTGCGAATATATGTGGAGGCATATCACCAACATTTCTATCTTGATAAAAGTGTATTTGATCCATTGTATAAATCGGTAGTATTTCGTATGGATTAATCGCTATTAACATAGAACCGGTATAGGTCTGAAACGTGAGTAAACCAACTTATCACTATTATTGTTATTGTATATGGTAAAAGGAACCTTGTTATTAATAATGTAATTTTTTTTATACATATAAGTAAAAATTACCACGACTTACCTTCTTGTAAATAGGAGGTAGGGGTATGGGGTAAAGTAGTGTTAGAGTAGCGGTTGGTGTGGTGGAATTCCGAATGTACACTTGTGAAATTGTATTACATCGCAAAGATCACTACATTGTAAGGTCTAGGAGCATCATAAAAAAGAGACATTTAGCAAAACAATTACAGGACACAGACGGTTAATCATCTCCTCCTGTATATAAAGTATGAAGCGGAAACCTGTGCAAGCCAAGGACAAAGATGTGGCGCTACATTATTCTTATGATAGAGTGAGAAAGCACGAAAACGTTTAATCAGAACTGCTTTGACTGTTATTAATTTGATCCACACCACACCATGTTTATTAGAAATAAGACCTAATCGACGCAACTTGATAAAACTGTGCCTATTATGAAACAAACACATTCTCTGATCACCTTTAAAGGTATTTAAATTCCTAAAATTTCACAATAAAACTATTATCATACTAAAATCTTACATATATTAACTGCTGATTGTATCGAATATGAAGATTGCGTAAAATAGTAAACTCCTGAAGATCTCCCAACGTTATCATATCCTCAACACTTGCAATGGAAGAAGCATGAAGGGGTTTGATAGCATTGGCAGAATTAGTTATAAATTTTCTACCATCATCATCCTGAACTTCCAATTTCCCCACCGAGCTATTCAATACCTTTACTGCTATGGGGATATCATATTCAGACTTCCCCTCTGGTCTCAACCAGATCAAATCCTGTAAAATTAAGTAGTTATTGTCGAGTTCATTGTGGAAATGTTATCAAGTTTACTTACCGATATCTGAACTCTCTCAGCCATTTTTAGTTTTTTCTATTATCCATTTAAAACACAACACATAACATTTCTATATGACATCATGATAGAAACTGACACCATTATCGATAAACTAGATTGCTTATCATTATTGTATTGATAAGTTAAAAGTAATCGAAAAGAGTTTCACGATAAAGTATGGCTACCTATTAGAAATATTTCTGATAATACAACATACCTATGCCAAGTTTGCTAACTGATAATAACAAGTTTACAATCTAACAAGATCAAATTATTTTGATTTGATCTTGAAACAAATAGATATATAATTTAGAAAATTAATTTATTAGTACAATTTAATTGAATTACAAACTTAAGTTATCGTCTTATTGTAATTACTTCTTCTTTTCATCTTTTTCTTTCTTGTCTCCTTTTACCTTATCTTCAGATTTTTTCTCATCTTTATCATCTTTCTTTTCCTTCTTGTCTTTTACATCATCTTTTTTGCCTTCTTCCGCATCTCTGTTTGTAATCTTATTGTTGATAAGATTATGTAAAGCTATTATAGATCTTACAAGAGCTGCAAGGTAAACGACCAGAGATTGATCATTTGTTTTAATGTAGAGATTATCAGCAAAGTTGTCGCTCAATATATCTGGTAGCAAATTGAAAATATCCTGAAGTTGGTATATAATTTGATGATTCATAGGCAATGATCCTTGACCAACTTGAACAAGGTAGTCCCTTATTTCACTCAACTGGGAATGGAGTCCTCGGAGACCAAGAAGCTGATTAGTAATACGCTGAGAAAGGCTTCCCACAGTTGTATCTTTAATATCTCTCAATAGATGCTCAACACCTACTTCTTCTGCTTCTTCAGCTCCAATTTCACTTGGAACATGCTCAAAGGTCCGTGTTGTGGGGCTTCCATCGTCATGAACTTCTTCAACTGCTCTGTAAGCCTCTGTTGGTAACCCTAAGTCCTTAGGCTTGGCATCAATAATGACAAGAACTGAATTGGGGCAATAACGCCTGATTAATTCATTGATAGCAACATCATTTTGATGCAATTTAGGGCCCGTGTGGTACCATCCTACCACTTTCTCTCTAGCATTAACTTTTTTGAACATGCCATACATGTTTTCCAAATAATCATGGTCCAAAAACCATACAGACTTATCTTTGTCATCTTCATCAAAGGGAACTGTAACATTAAAATAAAAATAAATAGATAACCTTAACTATTTGTTTAGCTAGTATCTTAATAAATTTGTTACTGTTTCTTCCTATATAATGTGTTTCTAAGTAGATGTAGAAAGTTTAAATCAAAGCTGCATTAAATTATATAAAACATTGTTATAATATACATTAAATATACGTTCCCATATTAAAAGCTCAAGCTAATAAGAGTATTTAGATAATTAATTCTTGATTATACCGGCGTTCGAACATGCCTATGAACTGACCTGCAAAACTGTTTGATACATCAAGAACTCCTTTTGCTCTCCAGCATCCCAGCAACACGCCAACTACTCTTTTTTGATTACCAATCTTGCCCATGCGATTAAAGTGATCGACGACGCTGAGCAACACAAGTGGATGAACCACTACCTTTGTAGTTACAACTTCTTGACTAGGCATTTTCTTTTCAGATAATAAACTAGATTTAAAAAGTTACGAATCAAGCTTCTTATTTATAAAATTTAGAATTACCGACTTTAATGTTTTAAGCACAATATTATTCTAGTTTATTTTTAAAATGAAACATTGCACAGAAGAATTGAGACACAATCGAAATTACAAATTTTGAGTGTCATCCTGTAATTTTTTTTTACTTTGCTTGGAATAAATTGAATTCCATAGACAAAATATCATTGTCTTTAGTATTCCATAGAATGCAAAATATTACACAAACGTACCAGAAAGAGTTAAATGTTGCCTTCATGCGGTTTTCACGAATAACTCACTTTTAAATCTCTCTTTCACTCGATGTCATCGAGCTGATACACGTAGATGCTCATATCCGTTTATCATAATAATAAGCAATTAGCACATGATAATAAATCTCATTGATCAGACTATTCATTTCTTACCCATAAGGTTAACAAGAGAATATCTATATGTACTTAGGTACACCTTATAAATTAACTTTAAGTTTTCTAATGCTTTCTACATTTTAGAAAAGTAGCTTTATTGTGTAATTCTTATTAATCTAACAATTTGCTGATTTGAATTGTGAAAACAAAAAGTACATTTCCGTAAATTCAGAATAAAATAAAATGTAATAAATAATAAACGCTACAAGAATATGTTTTAAAAATAAGAGTTTATTTATTAAACTCTTGCTTAGTAAAGTAGTACCTAGTCTATAAATTATAAATCTGAGTACTTAACTGTATTCTGTGGTCATATATATCAGCACTTCTCATTCTCTGTTGTTTACAATTTACAAATTAGATTACAAATTAAACATATGACTACAGGTCATAAAATGTTATTACTAGGTTGTAATTCATAGTTACTACATTAAATTACTCTCTCTGTCTTGTATGACATAATTATAGCTTTAAAATGTCCACAAGAAAGTTAACTTTTGTAACAGGAAATTTAAAAAAATTAGAAGAGGTTAGAGCTCTACTGGGAAACAGTTTTCCTTTAGAAGTTACGAGTCATAATTTAGATCTTCCTGAAGAACAGGGTGAAATAGAAGAAATCTCTATAAAAAAATGCCAAGAAGCTGCTCGCCGTATACAAAGTCCTGTTCTTATTGAAGATACTTCATTGTGTTTCAATGCATTAAAAGGCCTGCCTGGACCCTATATTAAGTGGTTTTTAGATAAACTAGAGCCTGAAGGGTTACATAGAATGCTAGCTGGATGGGAAGATAAATCTGCTGAAGCTGTATGTACATTTGCTTATTCCCCTGGAAAACCTGAAGATGAAGTGTTGGTATTTCAAGGAAGGACTTCTGGGAAAATTGTCTCCCCAAGGGGAACAAGAGACTTTGGTTGGGATTGTGTATTTCAACCTGATGGCTATGATAAAACATATGCTGAATTACCAAAGGAAGAAAAAAATAAAATATCCCATAGATACAAGGCATTAGACAAGTTAAGAGCATATTTTGTTCTTCAAGATACAAATACTAATGTTTAAACTTGATGATTTACACCGTGATTGTGTATCTGTACTTACAGGTATAGAGTAAGTAAATTATTAAAGATTAAATTCCCTTTTATTTATTTGACCATTCAATAATCATAGTTTAATCAATGATTTGTATCATTGAACCAATTCAAAATTAATATTGAATAGACTTTTTCAAATAAAATCATAATCTTTTTGTTAACATAAAATCAATGTTGTTTATCCAATTAGGTAAACATTCCCTTTAAATATGTTCTTTCTTTAATGTGTGTCCTTGTTCTAGAAGCTTAGCAAACTCATAATATCTAGGTCAATTAAAGTAAAGTAGATCAGTGGTACTATAGTACAAGTCTAAATCCATTTAACTTGTTTTGAATTATTAGTTATTAAATGGTATTTTGAGGCTTATAGCATTTTTAAATTGTTACTGAATTGTATAGTCTTGTAAGAGTCTTAGATGGTATATACATCATTTTTATAAATGCCTTTGAGAAATAAATATATATCATAATAAAATCAAAAAAATACATCTTTTTATTTCTAATACAATTTTAAAAGTAATATTTTATATAAGGTTCAAAACAAAAACACTTATGGCTAGAAAACATGTTTTGTGTCCTAAATTAGATGCAGATGATGCTTTATGTACCCCCGGTGCAATAAACGGTTCTAAATGAGACTTATTGTAATTCTTATAATACCAGTCTTTACCATCTGTACTCTTATTATTACTTAGTAGTTGTAGGTCACTAAATCTTGTCTTTGCTTCTCTGTTTATAACTGGAGCATAATTGTTACGTAAGTCATAGTGTTCTGCATGGGGCATATTTACTTTAGTAATTGTTGCAGCTCGGTTATTATTCCATATATCGTCATTCTTTGTGGCAAGAACAGCTGATAATGACGTTGGTTGACTATTTATTTTATCTTTTTCTACAGGTCTTGTTGTTTTTGGAAAGTGTGTGGGTGTAGGGTTGCTAGTTGTTTCTAACCATGTTTGTAACATATCATTACTATCGGTAGTTATAATTCCCTCCTTTTCAGTAACATGTGTAATTGTGTAGTTTGATTCTATGATTTTATATTTACTCAAATTTGTTGGATCACTCTTTTGTTCTTCCAGATTTTTTGTCTTATTGTAAGCAATGTGCGTATTATTATCTTTACCCAAGTATGATTTTACCTCGTGTACTGAACTTATAGTATTTCTATGAGTAGTTATATTCTTAACAATACTCTTTGGTGATACATTATCATATGGTAAAAAAGTTTCGTTTATGGTCGAAATTTTTCCACCGTCACTTATTACGGTATGCGATATATTTACGGTTGGAGTTGGTATTGGCCTTACTATTGGAAAGAAACCACTCGATGAAGAGGGAAGCATAGGGGTAAACCCACCAGTTTCAAATTTAGGAAAGTCCGTTACAGGATACTTTTTCAAATTTGTTTGATGATTATTTTCAGACGAATCTATTTTACGCCCTGTAGTTAGCAACTTACTCATATCTAATGAAGGCAGTGGAAGCCCAAAGAATGTAAATCCAGTCTTGGGCGATGCGGTTGTAGAAGATCCATTCATAGACGCTCTTTTGGTGGTAGAAACATTTTTTATGGCAGCATAAAGGGTTGGCGTATTACCCGTCTTTTTGGTTGTATAGTTGGATAAAATCGGATCATTATTATTAGCTATTAACGTTTCGTTATACGGATAGTCTATATAGTCATCATAAAAGTAATCTGATTCCTCCGGGGAAGGTCTGTTTATCTTATTACCTTGATAGTTATTTTTTAGATTAGTTGAATAATCTGTTAATTTATTTACTGAAGAGAATACTGAAGTGCCTGTGCTTGGCAACAGAGCTTGATTTTCATGAGTAACACATCTATCTTCAGGTCGTATTGGTTGATTTTTACAATCATCTCTGCTAAAAGTTATATCTTTTACATGTGTTGTATCTGCACATTTAGGTCCCAGCGACGTTGATTCCGCTAGCCAAGACTTAAGCCAAATAACACCGCAGTCGCATATTAATGGATTCCCTGAAAATAAATTAAAAAAAATAATTTGTCTTCCCTTTATAAATACAATGCAAAAGTCATAATTTTCTTACCATCTATATCAAATATAGCTATATTATGTCTCAATTTCATAAAGCTGTTCTCAGTTATTGAAGTCAATCTGTTATGGCGTAAAGATAATACTTTCAATCTAGGCATAAAATCGAATGGATTGCCGTTTATGGAGCATACATGATTATTATCAAGATTGAGTTCAACAAGCCATTCCATATATCGGAAAGATTCTTTTGTGATCGTGGTCAGTTTATTAAAACTTAAGTCTAAGACTTCAAGCGAGGTTAACTGTCTGATTCCAGAACTTTCCAAATTAGTTAACTGATTATTGCTCATATTAAGGTATTGTACTATTGGTATGTTATTAAAAGCGCGCGTGGATATGAATTGGAGCCGATTTCCTTGCAGTTCAATTATGCGCAATCTTGGTAGATTTGAGAATGCTCGATCCGGTAAATCAGTAAGGTGATTTCTACTTAAGAAAACTGAGGTAAGGTTTGCCAAATTTGCAATAGCTAACGAGTGGATAGTCTTAATTTGGTTATTGGCAAAATCGATAGTTTCCAAGTCCTGTAGATTTTCTATGGTGGCCGGTCGTAAGACTGTTATTTTATTATTTGGTACTTTTATTTCTTTCAGTGTCTGAATATTATTTACAGTGTTACCATCGAAATTCTTTAAATGATTGTTACTGATATCTAAGACTTTCAAAGAGGATAGCATGTTTAGACTATTTGGTAATTCGTATAAGTTATTAAAAGATATGTTAAGTAATTCTACACTCGTGGGTTGTTTTATGCCATGTGTTGAAATACTCTTAAGTCTGTTCTTGCTTAAGTCGATAGCTGCTAATGCAATGTTATCTTGAATCACAAAGAGATCTATATTTTCTATACGATTACCATGCATATTCACACGTTGTAGATGTGTTAGTTTGTCAAAACTTTTTGGATTTATTGAAATGATCTGATTTTCACTAACGTCTAATATTTCCAAGTGTCGTAAATCAGTAAACGTCATATCATCAATTAGTTTCAGGCCGTTTCGTTTCATATAAAATCTTCGCAAATTGTGTAATGTAATTAACCCTCCATATGGTATTTTCTGTATTCCATTATTAGATAAATCTAATGTTCTTAGAGAAGGAAGTTCTAAATCGGGAGAGGGGGGAGTTGGTAATGATGCTATCTGATTCTTTTGCAAATACAACTGCTCTAATCCTCGTGGAAGCCCAGGCAGAAACTCCACAAGCCTGTTGTAACTTGCGTCGATTTCATACAAATTTGCCAGGTTTCTAAACGTTGCTGGGTGTATCGATATCAAAGCATTTTTCGAAATATTAATGTATTCTAAAAATGGTGAATTTATAAATGTAAGTGGATCAATGATTGATATCTGATTGCCATGTATGTTTATTCTTCGTAAGGCTGGTAGATTGTACAATAGTTTCGGTTGTAACCTTTGAAAGAAGTTCTCAGAAATATCTAAGCCTTTTAATGCGGGTAGATTCCAATACGGCCCTTCATTTATGTCACTCAATGAGTTGTTACTCAACTGAAGTTCTCTTAATGCTGGCATAGCCACAATTGCATCGGGCTCTATAAATTTTATTTTATTTTTGTTTAAATGAAGCCGTTCTAAACTAGGATGCCCTCTGAGTGCCCCTCTGGGAATATTTTGCAGGAAATTTTCGCTCATGTCTAAAAACTTTAAGCGCGGCAAGGCGTCGAGCAGAGATCGAAATTCCGAAATATGCAATATTTTATTACCAATAAGTGACAATTCTTCAACACCGCTGCCGGATGGTTGTAAAAATGATTCGGGATGAATTCTGACAATCTCATTGTAATTTAAATCAACAACTCGTAGTTTTGGAACGAGATGAAAAGCTCCATGATGTATAATGTTAATATTATTGTGTGATAGTAATAGCACTTCTAACATCGGTTGATCAACAAATGCGCCTTCATTCAATTTTGATATATAGTTATGATTGAGATTCAAATTTGAGAGCATCGGCAAATCTCTTATTGCTCTTCCTATCATTGTAGCGTCCGAAATAAAATTATTGCTCAATGATAATTCATTTATCATTGGTAGTAAAGATAACGCTCTCATATGTATATTTGTAATACCACAGTTGTTAATGTCCAACTTTGCAAGTTTAGGTAAATCGTAAAATGCATTTTCTTCAAGGATTTGAAGCTTAGGACTTCCTTGTATAAATAGCTTTTCTAAACTTGGCAAATTCTCAAACGTATGCTCAGTGATTCTGGTTAAACTTTCAGATAGAATGCTCACGTACCGTAGTCTCGCTAGATTAATTAATGAAGGTATACGCTTTAAGCTCTGAGACTGTATGGTTAAAGCTTGTAGATTGCGCAATATTGAAAAACTTTCTGCTGGTAAACTTTTTAGATCGTTTTCAACTATAAATATTTCGACCAAATTTGATTCCTGCGTTTCGAGCCACGCTGCAGAAACACTCTCCAACCCGTTATGCCTGAGCATTAATCTTGTGATATTTACCCCTTGAAAGAGTTTTCCTGGTAGGGATGGTAAATAATTATTTTCTATAATAAGTTCATCTATAGGTTTTCGAATGAATTGTCCCATTTTCTGTATGCCTTTTGTCACTTGCATTAAGTCGCTGTGTGTACACCTGAAATGAGAAATATAAAACATGAAGAAGGCTGACATTTATGAAGCGTTCTTATATTGAAGTTGTAACTTCAGTGAGATATAACTGGAACTTTTATTTTATTTATATGTTTCCCACATACAATCTTATCACCGATCACTTGTGTACGTCTATTTTTTTTTTTCTTATATATAAGGCTACGAGGGTTTTAAAATAATTATGTAACAAAATACCTGATGTCTGATTTACTTAGCATGATCTTAGTGCTAACTTACCATATTTGTGGATCTTCGTTCCTGGTTGAGCATATACATGGAAGTATGCTCTCGGGAATCGGACATACCCCTTGGTTTGATTTTATTGGTGGTATTAGGAAGGTGAGACACAATATAACTGTATACGTTCTGGAATCCATTCCTTAACTGCCTGGATTGTCATGGTATCATTATTATATTACTTGAAATGAACTTGCCTGCGTACCTACTGAAAATTGAATAAAATTAGATTTGGAGCTGTTTCGTTACAGTTTCTGGTGACCAGTACACAAACAAAGAGTTTTCATATCCGGTTGCATCAAGGACGGTGACGATTAAAACAATAAAATCGAAAAACAATAGTTGCGTGGTTCAGCGTGATTGTTAAGTTCTGTGGTTCTACTTTCACTTGTGCTCTATTGTTCTCTACTAATAGCCGGGTCAGTATTTGGATCTTATGTCATAATTATCGCAATGATGCAACTAAGAAATAATTTTATCACGGTTTTTGTTTTCTTAGTATATAATTGAATTATACATTTTATCTATCGTTATTGCTGGGCTCTTAATAAATATATGCATAGGCATATCGAATAGGCCACGGATTAAGAACATATATTTTATATTTGACAAAATAAATGGTCCTTTGAGCTTAAAATTACTGGACGCATTAAAATATATATTATTACTATTTACAAATGTATGGAATTGCTGTTAGCAAGACGTAATTAGCGCGCTTCGTTCATAGGGGAGTCCTCTACTCTGAACAGCCTCTACTTTTTAACGCAGATTGTATTATTATTGAGTGTATGTTATCAATTGTAAGACCATGATTCTTTTAGTCACTCGCTGACCACGATTAAGCAATTCAAATAATCAGTAAATCAGCTAGTCAATCTGATTGTAAATATAACATTTTTTGTTTTGTTTTGTTATGGCAGTGTAAAAATTGACGATTCAAAAGTGTCTTTATAAAGACCTACTTGAACAAAGATATTTTGAGTTTGAGTTTATGAAGTAGGTAATTTCTCAACCACAAAACGACTTTTTAGAAATGTCATGTGCAATGAAACCAGATAATGTAACCTATATCCAACCAACGAGACGAATCATTCTGGTACAGTTACGCAGTTATCTCGAGTATAACTGTCGTACCGGGGACATCGTTTACCAACCGTGAATACCTACGATAAACATGATTATGCCACCTTGTTTCCATACAGTATTCAGTAACGTAAGTACATCCATTTAATGACTACTAAGTATTTGTGTATGCATTAGTGAAATACATTCTTATTCCAGTTCTATATAATACTAGTCCATTGGGAATCATTAAAGTTGTAAGCGATATATAAAAAGCTGTTTCCTATAGCTGGCATACAGCTGATTTATCTTTCATAAAAATTCTGCATCTTATTTTTGGCTGTTAAGATTAACTGATGCAAGTGAAAATAATGAATCTCTTTTTTTCCAGGATATGGTCTTATGCGACTATAAATTCTAAGTAATCGATATTATCTCGATTAGTATGTTTATTGGATAATATATTCCGCAGAACCCAGAGCCTATTGTATTTATGTGCTAAACAATTTTTATTTCACCGACAATTAAACACAGTACCTTTAGGTGGAATTGTATGATAATTTCGTAAAACTTTTAATCGTTAAACTGTAAGCAAAAAGATTTAAAGATTAAACTACTACAATGGACTACGTAATTTATGTTCAAACTTACGTAAAAACTTAAATATTGATAGACCTGGAAATTTTCAATACACAGTATCCACTTCACAAAGATTAACCAGGCGAAGATATAGCGACTATAAATTTACTATGATGTAATGCGCTCTTAGAGACGCTTCTTAGAGCTATGATAGACAAATAGAGACTGGGATGCGAGGTGGATTTCGCATGCAAACACCAGACTTTCGGTTCATGGCTCGATGCGCACCAAGTAACTTATCTTTCACCATTGTGGCGCATGCTACCACTACGTAACATTAAGTACAGATATGGCAGTTATTTTAAACCAGGGTATGACGAATTCTAAATTTTCCGTTCATTCGTACTATACATCTTATATATTACATACTCTATAGTTCCCGCTGACCTGAATCAATTGATTTAACAATTGTCGAACGTTAATTACTGCGTTATGATGATAATAAATATAAACATCGACTTTACTGACTGACAGTTGACAGTTGACAGTTGACAGTCGCGGTTGTAGCAGAAAGCGTATCCAGTGTATCTGCGCATTAACTGATCTTTGAAAGAAATTACAAAACATATTGCACATTCGTTTATCAAGATTTAATCCTTTGATGTCGTAATAAGGAAACACAATGAAATTGACATGTGTTTAATTATTTCATGCACACGATAAATGGTGATTGTGATCATTCTACATAATTAAAATGTTGATAACAGTAAATACAACTGAGTGGGCAGTACTAATTTCACAATTTGAAAACCATAAATATATATAAACAAACGAAGAAATAACATAATATAACCAAAAAAATATATTCTTTTGGCTTTTCTGGCAGAGTACCTACCCATAATGCTTTTACAATAATTTATATTAGCTACTTTCCTTACTTAATATACGACGATAAAATCAACTAACAACTTGAACAAGTAATAAAACAATCAACAATTTTCATTATGAAAATATTAAGATGCGGATAATAACATAATAACAAGAGCCTATTAACACACAGACGACACGCATATATTAAATTGACATAAATTTTTATATACGTATTTAGCACTTTACCATTGAACGGCCTTGACTGTGCAATTATTTTTGCGTTTTGTTTTTGCTAAAACTCGATGTGGATTTTTTGCGAATATCCGCATTAGAAACTTGTTTGCCTCTAACATGATTAAATAATATTTTATTACGACACCGAGATATGTTTTTCGGTTCGGTTGTTTCATTTAAATTTTTAAGTCCTAATTATAGTGTAAAAGACTATTAAATAAATATTATCGATAATATAATTATTCATAATAATACTATTAAATAATAAAAGTAGGAAAATCGGGAAAGAACATAAATGTTGCGATAGAGCCATTTATAAAGCAGTAACAAACGAAACGAAAACTAATAGGTTAATAGCTGAGTCTGTAGTGAGTATCTTCCAGGAGTGGTTTATTTTGGAACCCTCCCTTACCCTACCCTAAACAACATAAAAATGAAGAAAATGGATATTAAATTATTATAACGTATTTGTTTTATTATTATCTATATACAAAAGTGACTTCATAATGTTTCTGGAAACCTAACTCACTCCTAAATCAAAGTTTCATTTAAATAAGTTATTAAAAACAAAATGAAAACAGAACAATTCAAAATTAATAGTTGTTTCTGATTTATTATCAAAATCGAAAACGAGAATTCAAGGTCAGACAAAGGTAAAATCATTCCTAAAGTAGGAATGTATATACTCTTAAAACACACCTACTTTGCCGTCAAATAGCATTAGTTATACACAACGCTTTCATTTGTTTACGCATAGAGTTCATTTTCCTATTACCGAAAACTCGCCAAGCGTCAACATGACGTCTAGTTTAACAGGTTTTGAGGTTCTAATTCACATAAATCTTTATTGGCCTCAGTTAGTTGTTATCGTTACACTATAGCGTTGCTTTTGCGGAACAAATCAAAACCGATATTCTTATAATATATAATAATATTATGGCATTATTGCGAAAATTATTTCACAATACATTATCAACAAATCTGCGCTCGTACAGTGTGAAAAGTCCTTTACAAAAACCGCCAAAAATATTGATCACTGGTGAGTCCTTAACTTATCGTTCGGATAACATTCTCTATGCCTAAGTGGCAACTAATTTCTAACTGAACTTACATATTACACTATTTAAAGCTAGAAGTAATGAATGAATAGTATTTGCCATACTGTTGCTCGTTTGAACGTTAGTAGCCAGTTGTAGGTCAAATTATTATTGTAACTATGTTATTATAATTTATTTATTTTACTTGTAATTACAATAGGTTTTCGTTTTTCAAATAAAGACTTTTTCGATCCTACGATCTCCCTCTATTCCTGACCAGGTTTTGCCTGACTCGTGTTTTCTTTCCATACGGGCTCTTACATTTTATACTGACCTACATTGTTATCCTGTTGCCAAAGCCAGAGGTATTCATTCCTTAATATTAAGGCTTATATATATACTAAAGCTAAGGTTGTTGGCAGAAAAATTACGTTTGTTAATTAAATCCAAACACGAAAGGGTACATGTAATATGAATAAAACAATTATTTATTTGTTTTTGAATATATTGGGGCAATAACCGGTTTTATAATAAAATCAGATATATGTACATTCCATAAACTTTTCGCATTGCCATATTGTGAGGCATCGACGACCTTGAGTTCGTAAATTTGCCGGTTTTGAATCTTTTTGTTTGTATTGTCATATTATTCGTGTATGAATAAATGATCTTCACAGAACTTGTACGGTGCCTGCAGTCAATTATTAGATTTATAGGTGAATGATTCACACGTCTGTGGCGAATGTGATTTAGTTATCTATGCAAACCACATAAAAGTAAAAGGAGGTTAATATATAAAAATAATTATCTATAAATAATTAGACAAATATTGTTACAACTATTTCAATATTAACATAATAAAACCTTCATAACATGTTTATGATATTTACAATTATTATTGTCATAGAAATTACTTCGTGTACAATAAGTTTTTAATATGGGTTTTGTCCTCGGAACTCATCTGTTTCTCTAATAGTGTTTTTTTTTTTACATTTATACACTTACCAGCATTATTTTTTAACAATTTATTTAAAAAAAAGTAATATTATACGTTAACGAACACACAATGAATTGTAATTGTAAGTTTTGCCGGGAGCGCAATAAATATAAACATACATAAATATATACACACACAGTCCAAGCTACAATACACATACACACTTTACAGCCAACATTAAACGTAAAAGATTAAAAATGAATTAAAACTGAACACCAAAAACTTATAGTCAACAAACAGACTTTATCACCACAAAGAAAACAAATCACTGTCGGGTGATAAATCGAGGAAGTCGTTTAACTGAGGCAATCGGGGAATTGGGGCTTGCTGTGTAGGTACTATACGTGCGCTATGTAAAACAAGTAGTTTGTTTCTTGCAGCGGTAATAGTTGTCCGGAACGAACTGTCTTAACATCAAATATTGGCTGCTTTGTCTCACCATACAAAATTTCAACCCAAGTTTAAATGAAGGTCACTGGAGCCCTACGAGGTTATAGTCGATATATCATTTGGATACCATATGAGAGAGCTGTTTTCGAAAGTTGATCTAACTGTAGGAATGTATTCCATGAAAGCGACACCAGAACACATAGTAGTATTAAAAATTAACTATATTTAATAAAATGACTTGCTAATGTCGTTCTTAATTTTTGATGTAAGAAACTAAAATATTAAATACGCACTACTTTCATTCAAAAAAATCCACTAACTATTAATTTGTAGCGATGATTTAAATTTGGCAATAATTGTATTACTAAAATATACCCCGGATAAACACTTTGCGTAGGCTACGGGTTTTCCTATTAAAACAGTATTTGCTCCACTCAGAAGACTTTGGTTTCTTCACGACATTCAAGTTGTAATCCAGTTTTCATTGTGAACGTACTCTGTGACTGGGCGGGGTTTTTGTGTTCGATCTTAAATTGATTAAGGTGTAATTAGGTCAAATTAGGAGAAAATTTATAAATCATGTTATTATGTATTCCAGGTGGTCTTGGTCAACTCGGCGTTGAATGTGCTAAATATTTACGACAAAAATACGGCCAAGAGAACGTTATACTATCGGACATAATAAAACCAACCTTGGAGGTGGCAAATGATGGTCCATATATCTTCGCTGATATTCTAGATTTTAAAGGGCTCCAAAAAATTGTCGTTGATCACCGAGTGGATTGGTTGATACATTTTTCCGCGCTATTAAGCGCGATAGGCGAACAAAACGTCCCACTTGCTGTTAGAGTAAACATTGAAGGTGTTCATAACGTTATAGAGCTTGCAAAACAGTATAAACTGAGGATTTTCGTTCCAAGTACAATAGGTGCTTTTGGCCCAGACTCACCGCGAAACCCAACACCTAATATCACTGTTCAAAGACCAAGGACAATTTACGGTGTATCTAAAGTACACGCAGAGTTGTTGGGGGAATACTATTACCACAAGTTCGGGCTGGATTTCCGTTGTTTACGTTTTCCAGGCGTTATTTCGAGCGACCCACCAGGTGGTGGCACAACCGGTATTTTGTACATTATTGCATTTATATGATATATTTAATTTTATTTACTACCGTTCTCATAAAGACCAATCCATCTGAATTCGTTATAAGATATGTCACTGCAGTACTAAACTACTGTGGTGTGTTATATTAACAAAAAAAAAGTTTTCATAAATGTCGCGATGTCTGTCGGTGCGACTCTACTAATACCATTCCATTTTTTAGTTCAACATTAATAACGTTGTGTCTTTTGTATTTTTTCATTAATGAAGGCTCTATAACATAACGCTTCGACCTAGACGATGGAAACTTATACGCAATAAGCCAAAATTCGATAGCTTTAAGTAAATGCTATATTCTGCATTGTTTCTGTATTTAGTTTTATAACAAATAATTTGTTTTTCAGATTATGCCATAGCAATCTTCCATGAAGTATTGCGAAAGGGTCATTATCAATGCTATTTAAAGCCTGATACGAGACTACCAATGATGCATGTGAGAGACGCATTGAAAGCCCTATCGGAGTTCCTGGAGGCACCAAATGAAATGCTCAATAGACGCTGTTACAATGTAACCTCAATGAGTTTTACGCCCGAGGAACTCGCTGACAAAATCTTTAAATATGTACCCGATTTCAAAATCACGTATACGCCGGATGCAAGACAGGAAATTGGTAAGATGAATTTTTTTTTGTAATGCTGCAATATTTAATTTTTTTTTATTTACGGACGAAGCCAATAAACACATACAAATAAATTGAACTTAAATTATACTTAAATCTAATAACCTCTTAAATTCGTCCACTATAATTTCTAACCTTGTCATTAAAATGTCTCATTCTGGTGCATTTCTAAGGAAACGATTCGTTAGGGCGTTCATACGCGGAATTAGACTTTGCCGGCGGAGGCTTGTTCGAAACCGTACCTCAGCCAGCAGTGGATGCTTCCTGAGTCGGTAAAAATTATCAGGGGCGTGTAATCTTAGCAATGATTGCAGAATGTTACTGCATTGTCAGTGCCCTGATTATGTTCCAGGCAAACTTCAATAGAGCAATTTCCCTACGCCGGATTAGGTGATTATACCCCAAAATGGCTCATAAAAAAGCAGTGGTTTTCGGTAAAAATACCTTAGAAACTTCTTTTGTATCCTCTCAGCTGCTCATCTCTAGCATCTACATCATACATCCGTTCATACGGACACCAAACCAAAGTTGGATTCCAGTATACTTCGAACCAACGCTACGTTGAGGGTTTGTGTAGCCTTATCCGATAGCTCATGGCTGTTACGTATTACAAAACCTAATCGCTTATACGCTGAATTCGAAATTTCACGGATAAGCTGATAAATAATGTATTTTATACATTCGGAATCCCTGTGACACAAAGCATACGTCAAAATCGGGGTGCTAAATGTTAGTTTTAACTGCATTTAACGCCTACATTAAAATAAAAGCAAATTTTAATTTAAGGGTATTTTTTAACCTGTGTTGGTTTGTTTGAATACAAATAATAAATAAAAATGAATCAATTCTACATTCATCCTGGCCTCTGTTTCTTAATATATTAAATTAAAAACGTTAAGTTATCGAACCAACTAAATAACTTTAAATTATACATTTACCGGCAGCGTTACATCCAGTTAGTAGCAATTTTAACTTAGTTTTGAGTGATCTTTAAGTTTTTGTTGTATTAAAATAAAAAAGGTTTTATAATATATTTTTTAAATACTTAAGTAGTTTACACATTTAGAACAATTTTTCTATATTTATGTACACGTGCAATTAGAAAAGGCTTGCGTTAATTAAAATTATCGTCTTTCATTACTATCAATTATTATTATTATCTGTATTAATTGTGCTTCCATTTACTGTTACTCCAATTAAAAAATCATGTTTTTTTGTATAAATATTATGTCGTCACATTTCAGCCGACTCCTGGCCCCAAGTGTTTGATGATAGCGAGGCAAGGAGAGACTGGAAGTGGAACCCAACAGTGGATTTGGACAATTTAGTTGCGCTTATGATACGCGAAGTGAAAGAGAAAATAACCAGCAATGGATTTTGATCGTTATTATTAATGTTAGCTTTAATAAATCTTATTATGTATTTTACGATAACAATGTTTTTTTTGATCTGACATTGAACTCCTGGGACTACGTGTATTTTTCCTGTACTCTGTAGACAAACGACATAAGGTTAGCGTAGAATAGAAAAAATGTCAAACCTACAATGTTTTCTGTTATCTATTCTAAGGCCAATAACGTTTGTCTATGGGTTATCGCGCAAGTTACATCAGCGCTACGGATATTGAGAAAACCATACCCAAATAGGCATACCACCATCGGGTTCGTGACAGAATAGCGACACCTCTCATATTATAATTCTGTGTATCTGCTCTATATCTATTGTAAATATATTATCTAGACTAATTAAATGCAATTTAAATTTTGTTTGATCTATATAGGATGTAAGTTTAAAGCTATTTCTTCTCATCTCATAATTTAAATTACGGCTTACGACGCACTCTTTTAGGTACTCACCACCAAATCATTCCCCTACACAAATATTATACAGGCCAATATTCAAGCAGTTTTAACCATTATATTCATCTATATTGTTATACAGATGAAATAAATTTCAGCGGGAACAATATTAAAAACACTTCTAAAACAAAAATGCTTTATTTTTCCAATAACCAATAAATTCTTAGCTTACAATATTAGTAAGCATATACCTAAAGTGTAAACATAATAATCCTATTCAATAAAAACATATACGCAAAAAAAACTACAGAACGCGTGTCGTAATGTATACAAAAGTTCGCAATTTCCAAGTTCACATTAACCGTGGTTCAAACGACCAAAAGCATATTGCACAGAATCCATGGACGGATACTCAATCCAATAATTCAAAACATATTTTTCAAAAAAGGCCCAAAACTGATTGAATATACGACCATGCCTTAATGAATTATAACTAGCTGACTAAAATGAAATCACACATTCAGTCTTCCATTTATTACTAACAGGTGCTAGACAAAATGGACTATACTTAATTTAGTAACGGTGTGATGTACCAACGACGTGGCTTCCTATTCAACTCATGGACCAACAACCAATTATAATTGTCAATATTCCAGTACGTCCCACCTTTAAAGGGGAAATTAGTAAAAAGTACGAGCCGCTACGTCCAAAACGGCTTTGGCTAAACTGTTTGACAGCTCTGCCATATCTAAGGCTGAATAACCACTGGTTAACTGAGGCATGGCGCCTGCAATACCTTTCAATCGACTAGCAGTTCCAAAAGAGAAATGTCTAAATTGACATTAGACCTTAACAAAACGATGAGTTCATTCGTTTAATATCACACAACTACACTGACCTATTTTCCCCTCCCCCATAACCCCTTAAACAATCTTAATCTACGCTACTGGGAATCCGATATAATTTTTTATAGAAGAGGGGGCAAACGAGCAGGAGGCCCACCATAAAGGTGAAGTCGCCGCCCATGGACACTCAAGTGGCTGGGAGCTCATGAGTGCGTTGCCGGCCTTAATTCACAATCGATGCAGTTAAATTGTTTTAACATTTATAAATGCTTGTTGGTCTTGACATACTGTGGAAGCTTTCGTTTCATTTCACCAGAAAATTTACATTATTTCAGTACGTCACTGGTTTAATCATTTACTTATTGTCTTCAAAATTTTAGAATACAATTTACTGCTGGCAGCATTGGCGATAAATATTATACGTTACACGAGGCACACAATTAGAAATACAAAATTAAAAACATTCATTACAACGGTAACGATAATTATGCTAAATGAAACATTTAGTGATGGTAATTAACTGAGTATACGAGAATTTAAATTTGAAAATAATAAAAAAAAACCCGCTGGTGCACGTTAAACCCCTTTTCACTCGTGTGAAGCTCGTTATAAATGCTTAAATCTATAATAAACTCAATTATGGCATCTACACACGTCAATGCCCGAATACCTAACCACTCAAAATCAAACAGCTATCTATACAAACTCCTTTCCCTAACCAGAAACAACGAATTTTGAGCGGCTACCAAATGTATATACATGTATTTGGGCATACAACAACTACTAATTAACAATTGTTCAAACTAAATGTAAGATTAAGTACACATAAGCGAATGACGGCCCGATTTTCACAGCTCCCATCAACGTAATCACAATGTGCCCGTTACAAAAACTACTGAACAAGTTAGAAGACAGAACTATAGTACGGTAACTATAGTAAATACCCAAATTTAGTTTATATAACAGTATAAATACAAGCGGTCGATCTTGGTCGTGGCCATTAAGTTCGTCTAAGTGTTGCAATATCAAAAAGATTACTATTGCTTTGATGGAAATTAATTCTATATATAGTATTATAAATGCGAAAGTGCTATTAAAACGCAAAACCGTTTTTTTTTTAAATTTATAAATTAACCACGTTAACGTCGCGGGTTTCTAAACGTATAAATTAATCGAACGGGTACAGACTATAAATAGTCGATGTCAGCACGTTTCAATAATACAATTAAATATATTTTTTAACGTAAACGGTTAATACCAATGTTTCACCTATTCCATTATGTATCAAATATTTAATACAATCGTTTGACATTCTCAAGGATAACGCGTTCGTGAACTCTCACATTCAAATTAGTCTTAAATAATCACACTATCACCGATTATAAGATTAATAAGCCCATACTTAAAACTGTAACTACTCATAACCTTGAATAGATTTGCCTAGTAAACTCAACTTCAACCATAGACAATAATTGTTACGTAATAATAACAAATTATCGATTGCATTATTACTGTCGCATGTCGCACGTCATTAATGACAGTAGTACCTAGGTTTAAGAAAAAGCGCGAACGCTTCTATAAATACGATAAAATCAAATGATCGAACATTACGATGATTCTCTATATTGTCTATGATACTCCATTATTGGAAGTGACCTAACTGCTCCTATTTTACATATATGTTCGAACCAATATTCAAGGTTATAGTCCCCCATAAACTTCAGGCTTTTTTCTTTTATGTTAGGCCAAATATAATTAAAGAGTCAACAATATATGCCGTCCTTGATAACACGAATTCCGTATAAAATATATTTTTAAGTATTTAATTACATAGGATAATTCGTTGATAATTGAAACAAAACAGATTGCAGTTTCATGATAATAATTATATATTAGTACACTTACGTAACAAATGATTTGTTTGACCTTGAATAAAAATGTATTTTAGATGTTCATTTGTAATGATATAATAATAATCTGTATGTAATATGTAATAATTTGTACAGAACAATCTTTTTGTATAATAGGTCGTATCGTTGACCTTAGGATTTTTACTTTTAGACCTTAGGGCATATAAAAGTCGCAACGACGACCATGTCTAAAATAAGGGTTGTACTTCTTTGTACATCGGACTCGGATTAAGAGTACCCATGTTTTAGATTTCAGCCAAATTGGCCCATTCTTAAGGAACCATGTTTTCAAAGGACATTTAATTACCAATCATTGTTTTGTATTTTTCACTACATATATTGTACACATATTAAACAGATAAACGCAAGTGTTACGCGTACGTTGTTACGTATCAAGTTAATCCGTACGTAAGTGAAAACACGATTATTTAATACGTTTTCCCTAATACAGCAATCGACTAGCCATGACATACGTAACATATTAAAAAAAAAAACATTCACGAGTTCGCGGGTAAATAAAATGTTCATTAACTGAAAAAATATTATAATGCCAATACACTTTCGCGTCTATAATCCACAATAAGATCGAAACAACCTGTCTGAATCAAATTATACGTATATCTGAAAATAGGAACTGTATTTAAAAAAAAAAGTGTAGTGTGGATAAATATCGTACTTATTATTAGAAGCTAAAATCGAATACGTTTAAAAAAAAATCTTCGTCAAGCCAAAGTGCATATCGCGGTTGGATCTAACTAAATCACGTCAATTAGTGTTAACATAACGTTAATAACAAAATAATTTTCGTTACCACCTTACTGGACAAATGGCACCATCATATTAAGGCCTTAATCAGACTTCATTTGCTTTCCTTTGTTCATGTTCAACTCTTTAAGCCGCTGACGGAGCTGCGCTTTCTTAAGATTCGTCATAATTTGTGTAGACTGGTAGAGCCACGAACCCTGTAATTTTTTTTTTTTACAATTACCTCAAGTATTAAACAGCTCAAGAACGTAATTGTGTTTACAATTAAAATAAGTTATCTCATTCATGCCAAGTATAATTAAACCACCAAAAGCATTGTTTAAATATTATTTCTATCATTCTTCACACGAAGATTAGACTCTACGATATCCCTGTGTCGTGGGTGTTCAATTACTATGTTATATATTTTATATTCGCGAGTATCACACATAAAAATAATATGTAATACATTTTATATGAAGATGTAATATATATCTGATTGAAGACAAAAACTAAACGACTGAATATTTTTGTTGTTTCATTGCTCTATGACATCAAACGTCAACAGCCTTGTACCAATCGATTATTGGTCGTCCTACTGATCCAAGTTAACAGTAAGTCCCTACTGTATTAACATTACTAGATTGTAAAATGATTCTATATTGGTTGAAAGGGAAAATAGTTTTATTTCAGACACTTCAAATTCATCTTTATGGTGGTAATGAGGTTCCATGGATTGTTAATACAATACAAAGTGACAGTAATATAACAAATAAATAAATATTGGACACAGTCAGTGAACCCAAAGATGAACGATTTGTACCTTGTGTGCTAACAAGTAACAACTATTATTATGTATACCACAAAAAAAACTACCACTAAATCGTCACTTTATTTTCACGGACCCGGAGCGTAAGCTGCCGGGGTGAAGGCTCATTTTCCTAATGAGCCTTCACAATTTAAAAAAAAAACAGCTCATCAGATAAATGTTGACCGAGATTAAATCCGGGACAATCTGTTCGTCGATGCGATAATGTTAAATATGTGTAAAAATTACAAACGCATACATTCAAGAAAGATATTTATATCACACCAAAGAAGCGATATAAATCCACTGTATCACCACATTTGGTGAACCAGTTAGCAAGGTTAAACAGCCGATCGATTACAATTCTATAGTGGATAATTAGTATTGATCACAACTTCCAAGGTCTAGAACATGTGTACTGTAGGTGTTATAGCATATTTATTTTATTGAAATTTTAATACTGAAAGTGGTGTGGAAGAAATAGCTGCTAGCTGTATCTTAAACTTAATTCAATAAACGATTTTCATTCAATTGTAAAGGTTACCGCCTACTCACTATTGAAGTTTAAAGCAATGTCAAAATGTCCTTGACCTATACAAATATGCAATGTACGTTTAATCAAATGATTGTTATTTTCTTGCCGGCGATTTTAAAACATAATTACTTGATTTAATTAAAGTCTTAACCTTGTTTTGTAACGAAGAGTGCACACGTCCTGATTAAAATGTTGATTCATAAAACAAACAGGTGTCCCATATTTTAATACGAAATATCATTAATTAATATACATATTATTGAAATGCGAATAAAATTGTGCCATTGTGTGCACTGGTAATCACAGGTACAAACAAACGTGTTTGTAACGCAGGTACAAATTGAAAAAAATCAGTTTTAGATGTTATAGCCAAGAATATTATTGTTAGTAGGTATAAATAATATCCAGCTTCTGACTTAAGTAAGTGAAGTAAGGTCAACGTATTTGCAGGCAACAATTTTCTACAAATCATGACGTTACAATAGTTTGTAAGACGCATAGTTTCTGAGATATTGCGTAAAAAATGTTTTCACCCCTTTTTCCAAGATGGCGGCTAGGGGACAAGGGTTGAGACCCCACAAATAAAATTGCGTCCTCTCATACCTTATTCGTTCCTTAAAATGTAACATTTCAATGCATTTGGAAAGCGCAAATGTTTATAAATTTTATTGTATTTTTGACAAGATATAACCAAAGCACATTTATTTGCTGCATATTTGTGAAAACTGGTTAACAAAAGATTTTATATAGTGTTAACATAATCATAGCATAGTAACCACAGAACCAGGCCTTTTATGTTTAAAATTCAAAGAGATATCTTCAGTATGCACATTTTACTGATAACAATGGAATTTGTAAGTGATAACCCAAATGTCTATTTATAACAACTATTTTATACAAACATATGCTATCCTGTTTAACAATTAGCTATAAAATAGTCAAATATGGCTAACACTGAATTTAATAGCAGAGAAAACAGTCCAAAGAGAGAGACTCCATTAGGGAAAGTAAGTAGAATTCCTTCTAAGATAACATGTTGCATCAAGAGCACACCAGAAACAACAGAAGTTGCAATAAAATCAGGTAATTTCTTGTAATCAGACACTAGTATGCATGCCAATAAATTATTTATAATTGACATAGAACACATATGAAGTAATCATTCAATGATTTATATTAAGACTGGCACAAATAATGCAACAGGTGCTTTCGAAGTCGAGTTATCATTTATTGATAAATAAAGGTTGCAATATTATCTACATAATAGATATATACTTACCACCATAATCATGCAGTTTAATAATATAGGAATGCAGAATACAACAGATATAAAGAGACCCTTGCTGTCAAAATACTGTTGTCTTGAAAATAACGTCCAATTTCTGGCAGCTACTTCATTAATACCCTCCGAAAAGTATACAAGTAATACTGTAAAATAAATCGGTAAATGCTGATATGCTAATAAGAAATAATAAGCTACATACAACTCTACCCTCATATTTGAATTTAAAAATACATTAAGTATTTTTCCAAAGATAAGTTATCTTTTTCAAATATCCATAACATGTATTTTTATATACTTACAGAGTGTGATAAACAGAATAATTTGAAAATTTCCATAGTTTCTTGTTGAGAAGCAAGTGAATGTGACTAGCACATGAAATGATAATAGTGCAATTAGCCAAGGATCATGCCATTCAATCTGTAAAATAAATTGTCAAGAAGAATTTTCAATTAATTTATATTAAAAAATACTAAAAGTCAAAACAGAGAAGAGCACTTCTTTATTTATTGATTTCCTATTTATTTATTAAGAATGTATTTATAGTTATTTTATATTGTACATGACAAGATATTGATTTTGAGGTCCATGTACAAAAAATTAAAATTTGTTAAATATGTTATAATCTAGTGGCTAGCTATGTAAACTCAAATATTCAAGTAGTAACATTGTGTAACTGAAACAATGTTACAACTTGAATATTTAACAAAATTTACATTCGTTCTTTAAAACACACAACAAATTAGACAAATTAGGAAGCACACTTACACTTTTTATGTAGGAAACAAAATCCGAAATCTCATTGACCTCAACAACTCCGTCCATTTCTAGGTGTTTCTGTAATGTTTACAGGTTATTGGGTATGGAGAAACACCTCTGGTCTAAGTTGTACTAAATACTATATTTAATAGTCACACAATAGTATTTATAAATGTATATTGTTTCGTCTATAAAAACGTTAGCCGCAAGGCCTTGACATTAACTTGAAGATTTTAATATAAGTTTTCACCGGTTTCCAGATTTCTGTATTTAAAATTTTCAAGATTTTGTTGTTAGCTCATCGTTTATTACAACTCACGCAATACGAATAATTATTCGCTTAAATTTAAATATTCACTACACACTACCAGATGCATTAATCATAGCCAGTCAACAAATAGCCATCTGTTATCTGTCATTGTATTGTTTAAAACTTCAAAATATTACGATTTATTTTTAATCTTATGTGGATTCTGAGCCGCATTCGAAACGATTAAAACTACAAACGTTTTAAGAGATAGTAGATCTATATTCTGTAATGTTTTGAGTCTTCACTTCTGTAGTTTGCTAATAGCAGTCTGTTAATATTCGTCTGTCAATTAAATTTTGCAAAATATGAATATGTTTGACGTCTGAGTGTGTTAGTGTTTGTATTTTGTAAAAAAAATATTGGTTTAATTAAAAATGTTTTAAAGATAACGTGTATTTAGATGCAAGATCGTTTTTTGAACATAAGATACTTAAATAAAACAGAATATATTGAGCCCGAGTGATGATCTCTAATTTTCAGACATAAAAATAGTCTCGCCGGCTTAATATGATGCAGAACTATTTCAATAGCTGGTCTTTCCTGTTTTTTTTCGACATAATTTTATGTGCCCTGAGTGCTCAGCATGGAACCTTGAAATGGTCTGTCGAAAGATTTAAGGAAAATTTAAGGGGTTGTGGACCCTTTGATAAACAGTGTTCACGTTTAGATGAAGATTTTGCTGTTTTGTCGTGTACAATAAATATTACCCATAGTAATAATACTCAGTTGCCATTTATATGCCAGCACAAGATATGGCTCCAACAATTAGAATTACTAGACAATAGCTTTGTTGAATCTAAATTAAAAATAGCCTGTCTAGAGGAACCAATTATTTTAGATTGTTTCAATTCAGTTGAAAATGTAATTGATTGTGTGTTGAAAAGAAAACCAAGTATAAAAAATAAAATATGTTTTAAAACAATAAGTAAAATTGAAAACTTGATGTTTAATGATTGGCAGCTAACAAATACTTTTATTAAAAACTGTTATGATGATATACAAGCACTATCATGTGGTCGAATACCTCCAGACCCAAGAACACTCTCCCAAATGCATACATTGAGATGTATACAAAATCATGAACAAAATTTAAGACCTGAATGTCAGTCTGAAATTACAGCACTTGAAGAAATTAAGTACAATTCACTTCAATTAGATAAATTAGTATTTGCTGTGTGTAACATTGATCAACGAAACTTCTGTGCGGATGAAGTGCCTGGGTCTCTTTCAATGTATAAATGTCTTATAAGACATAAATATGAAAATGGTACGTTTTTTAAAGGTCACAATGTATTATTATGGTGAATTTAGTGTTTATTTTATTGCTTAATTTGTTACAGGCATGTCAAAAAGATGTCAAGATCAATTATTTTATGCACAAAGAAATATTGTAATGAACTATAAAATGAGCAAAGGTTTGGTAAAATCTTGTAAAGAAGATATAAGAAAATATCACTGTCGGAAAGGTGTCGTTGATGATAAAGATGTCCGACTTGCACAAATTTTACTATGCTTAGAAAATATTGCAAGAAATGACACTGTTAATTTAGCAACAGAATGTGTGGCTGAGATGACAGACCACAGGAAGATGCTTATGGATGACTATAGACTGTCTCCAGAGTTGATGCAAAGTTGTGCCAATGATATAACAATGCTATGCAAAGGCGTAGAAGGTGGTGGTAAGACAATACATTGTTTAATGGAACATGCTAGACCCAGAAAGCGTAAAGAGAGAAGAATAAGTGCTACATGTCAAAAGTCACTAGAGAAACTTGTACAAGAGGCTGACCCAGGGGAAGATTGGAGAGTAGATCCAATTTTACGCAAGGCTTGCAAACCAATTGTTGATAAAGCGTGTGGGGAAGTTAATGGGGGAAATGGCAGAGTAATGTCATGCCTTATGGAAAAACTTGGCACAGTTTTAATGAGTACCGAGTGTGAAACAGCATTGCTACAAATACAATATTTCATATCAAGGGATTTTAAGTTGGATCCGCAGTTATACAAGGCTTGTAGATATGATGCAGTCACTCAGTGTAAAAGTAAACTCCAATGGGCTGATGCCAGTGAACATCAATCTCTAAAAGACCCTCTTATTCTCCCATGCTTGTATAACTATGCGTATGAATTAAAAGGAATATTACAACCAGCCTGTGAGCAACAAATAAGAAGAGTTATGAGACAAAGAGCTGTTAGTGTTGATCTTCTACCAGAAATAGCAGACACCTGTATGGATGATTTAGCAAATCTATGCTATGAAAATACAGGTAAAGGAGAAGAAATACAATGTTTGCAAAGCAAAATTAAAGAACTGTCATCTAAATGTAAAGAAGTTGTGACAAATTTTACTGAAACTCAAAGTGGACATATTGAACTAAATGCTATAGTTGGTTCCAACTGTAGAGTTCCCATAGAAAAGCTATGCTCATCTGAACTTCAAAGTAAATTAGATGATGATGGAGTACTGGATTGTCTCATTAGACATAAAAATGATCCCGAAATAAAATCAAATTTAAAGTGCAGAGTAGCAATTGAGCATGAACAGTTGATTTCTTTAAAAAATTACAGATTCACCAGAAAGTTTAAAAACGCATGTAAATCTTATGTAGTAAGGTTTTGTCCAAAAGCACAAACCAAAAATCAGGTTGTGACTTGTTTAAGTGAAATAGTTAGAAATGACACAATCAGTAAGAGAAAGCATACAATTTACAAAGATTGTCGTCAACAATTAAGAAGTCAGCTGTTTCAACAAAAAGAAAATGTAGATTTGGACCCAGAACTTAAGGAAGCATGTAAAAAAGACTTAAATGCATATTGTACTAACATTCCACATGGAGAATCCGCTGCATTGGAATGTCTTCAGACAGCTAAGTCTGGATTGAGTGCTTCTTGTAAAAAAGCAATATTTGTTGTAAGAAAACAAGAATTTACAGATAATGCAATTGACTATCACTTGATAACTACCTGTAGTGATATGATAGATCTTTATTGTCATAATACAGAGCCAACAGTACTTTTAGATTGCTTAAAGGTATATAACTAAAACAATTCAAATCCTTAATTCACCTTTTTTGTTCTTCATTAAAATTTACTTGCTTGGAATGCAAGAAATTAATTAGTTTTATTAAGGTTTAATTTTGAAATATGTTTTTTTCTATTTGAAAGGCTCGTCGAGATGAAGCAGACTTTAATAAGAACTGTAAATATGTTGTGACAAACAGAATGATTGAACAAAACATGGATTATCGGTTTAACAACAACTTACAAAATGCTTGTAAAGGAGATATACATAAATATTGTGCTCGAATTATCTGTGAGTAATGGATTTTTTTAGTAAATTAACATGTTTATTATGATCTTTTTAAAATTGTTGTCCTCTTACAGTAAATGAGCCACAAGATGTTGAGTTACAAGGAAAAGTACTGTACTGTTTGAAGGAAAAGTTTAGAGAGTTAGAACTAGAGAAAGCATGTGAGAATGAACTTGCAAATGTGCTTAAAGAGCAAGCATTAAATTACCGCCTCGATCCTCTCCTTGGAAAACTGTGCAAAGCAGAGATTCAGACTATTTGTGCCATTCCAAATGATTCAATAACAAATTCTGATGGACAGGTAGTATAATTGTTTAGTATATATATATATATATCTATCTATACTAGGGTAATGACAAGAATTATTTATTATTTTTCTGTTGCTATTTAATAGGTAGAGGAATGTTTAAAAAATGCTCTATTACAACACAAAATAGTCTCAGCAGAATGTGCAAGAGAAGTAGTACAAATAATAGAAGAAACAGAGGTTGACATTGAAGCTGATCCTCTGTTGGAAAGAGCTTGTGCTTTAGACTTACTCAAATATTGTAAAGATTTAGAGCATGGGGCTGGAAGACGTAAGCAATTTTCAAATTAATTATAACAAAGAGGTTTGTTTTTACATTAACAAATTGTCAGTAATATTAAAATATTTATTGATACTTTCAGGTTTAAAATGCTTAAAGATTATTCTTAACGATAGTAGTAGAAAACTTGAAACAGAATGTCAAAAAGAATTATCGAGTAGACTAGAAATGTACAGATATGTGGCAGCTGTAAGTATTAATAATTGAAATTATATTATTGATGCTTTTTATTACACAAGTTGAAATAAATACCTTTTTGTTTTCAGGCTAGCGTAGTAGAAAATTTGGGAGATGTTTATAATGAAATCTCATCTTCACCTTCTAAAAAATATTTCTTAGTAGTAGGATTTTCAATTATAGGTTTAATTTTTATATTTGGATTGTATTGTGGTAGAATGACAAAGAGAGCTATGTATGTAAAAAGAAAATAGACAAATTAACTTCATATACATGTAGTCATTAATGAGAACAAATGAATAACCTTCATTAAAGAGGAAAATACTTTTAATTAAAAGTTTTCATCAATATCCATGTCTCCTATGTCATTTATCTCATCCTTTACAGTTACTTGATTTTCCTTTTGAGTTTCTACTTTAACATCCCCTTTAAGGATTTTCTGACTCTCTTCAAAATATTGGTTCGGATGATTAATGCCTAGGCCAAAGTTAGAACTATGTACCACATCGAAATACTTGCTACAGGCTATCTGATAATGGCCTCGTTTTGCTAAATCAACAACATCATGAACAGCTGTAACAATTAAAATACAATTAGATACATATTTTATAAGTAAAAAAATGTTTATACTTATCTATACTAATAATAAGACAGTAAAAATCGAAAATCTGTACATTAAATATTTTTCCAAAAAACTGAAAGGAGGCAATTAAAGAAGAGTCATAGAAACCAAAAAAACAATTTTTGGAATTCTTGTCTGTCTGTCTGGTACGTTATAACTTGAAAACTACTGAACGGATTTGAACGCGGTTTTCACAGTTGGATTACATATAATTGGGAGCGTTGTCAAAAGTTTATTTTGTCAAAATCGGTTTAGAGAAAAAGAAGTTATAGTCAATTGAAAATTTACTTCAACCACTGCTTCAAAATTTTTAAACACTTATATTGATTGATTAGTTATATATTGTTAAATATGTTCTAATATAAGTTAATCTTAATATTAAAACTCATGAGAGGTAACAAAAATAACAAATAACGCAGTGCGCGCGGGCGCGGTTGAAGTGTTGAACAATGTGCTCGATAGATGGCGTTGATAAAATTCGTCATCAACCTAGATTTATTTTATTTTTTTATTTCTTAAACCTATACAGCTTATCAAAAACAGTTTACACAATAAAAATTGTTTAAAAATAAAGCCAAAATAAGGTTAAAATTTAGAACCGGAAATAGAATCTAAGATCAGAAAAAAGAATAACAAAAAAAAACACGAACAGAAAATAATAAATAAATAAATATATATATATATACACATGAACAAGTGGAGTATATTATGTGAAGTACGAGCATTTAAGTGTGAGTGTGTGTATTTGTGTGTGCAATGGTGTTGCTGTGTGAGTGAGTGTGCGAGGTTGGGTCTTAGTTTTTTTTTAAAGAACTTCTACTTAGGCCAAATATATACATCGCGGTATTAAGATGCTCCATTGTGTAATGACTACCATGCAGTTCAAACTTTCATTAACGTTTTACCTTATGATTATTTTGAGTGAACACTACCTATACAAACAAGTAAAAGGAAACGAGTGAAGAGAAGAGACGTTTATCGTTTGTCCGCATCCATTTTTCCACCTACATCCTTAACGTTAATGAGGTTTACCTTTTATTATTTGGTCAAGCTAATAAGTAATGACCTCACAAGTACGTATTTCGTACTCATAACTTCGTAAGAATTTTCTTTCAACTCTTAACCGCTGAGGAGTTTCACCTTCCATCATCAGCTCATCCACATAAGAAGATGACTATCAAAATATAAAATTGTCAGAATAGTAATTGCCTGTACGTTAATTTGAAAGTTGCCCTCGATTTCCCTGAATCATCCGATCCTGTAAAGCTACATCATCCCTGAGTAACACAGGCTATATATAATTCCAATTGTAACAAGGTTTTAGCCCGTGAAAGAAAGCCCTGTCGAGATCATTAAAAAACGCTATATACTTAACTAAATTACACATGGGCGAAGCCGCGGGCGGAAAGCTAGTTTATAACATAAGAAAGAAGTTACTCTATAAATACCTTGTTGTTCAAATCCATAACCTTTTAATTTGTTTTTTAGCACATTGACATCACTATGTTTAAATGGGCATCCATGGCATTCTCCAGGGCCCACATTATTGCTTATTATTTTTAAACAGTTAAATGGTGAATAATTCTTCTTACTTCCTTCTTTACCATAATTATATCTTACATTATATGAATATTGTTTTTCAAACTTATCTAAATCCATAAGTTTTGTAAATTCTTCTCTCCAGAATCTAAGAGAGTCTTCCAGAGTTACACCAATTCCTTTTAAGAATAGCCCATATTGTAATCTTCCTCCATGTTTAAGATGATGTGTCGATCTTAAGAACTCGTGTAGTTGACGCATACAAAGTGGAAAAGATTTTACAGACATTGAATCAAGACTCTCTATAGGAATAGCAACCTTAGAGTCACTGTAGTCATTGCCAGAATAAGACTGGTGTAATCCTTTCAATAATGATACTAACCGCTCATCTTGTTCTATTTCACCAAGATGGTGACATGCAATGGCAAGACTTTGTCTTAAATGTACTCTGTATTGTGCAGTTAAAACAGATATAAAATCTTTATGTGGAATATAAGCATAACCATCCTTTAAGTATACCTTCCTTGTTTTAACCAAATCAAGTACTTCAAAAAACTTTACCTTGTAAAATTTCATTTTATCAATATTTGCGTGGTGTGTTGACTCGCGCAAATTTACAATGAGTTCATCTTTTTCTTCCTCACATATGTTGGTATAGCATAAATTATTAATGTTAAAAAAAGTATCTATAGCATCACCTTTCATAATCATAAAACGCATTCGAAATAACTCTATTTCTCTAGAGATGAACCATCTACGTAATTCTTCAGTTCTGCAATAAGCTAATCTGAGAATAAAGTGAGCGATATGATCCTTTCGTCTTGCATGTAGATCTACATCTTGAGTGCTGTAACCTGACTTTTCGCAAAGTTTAACATAATATTTTAAACCTTGACTTCTTAAATCGCCTAAGATAAAATCGCACCATTCTTCCGAGTATAATCTCAAACCCTTTAATGTAGTAGCAGTTGCTAAACATCTTAACAACGATAGTCTTTCTAAAGCTAAAGTTTCAAATTCCTGTAAGTTAATATCTCCGACTGGTGGGAGTTTATACATTTGTAGATCGTGCGGATATGTTTCTAAAAGCCCCCTTGTCATATGAGATTTTGTAGATTTCCTTTTTATTTTAAAATCCATTGTTGTGTGATCTTTTTGATTTCACTATCTTGCTATTTTAAAATAGTAAGCCTTACAAGTTCTTGATACTGTAATTGAAACAAATTCGCGCTCTTTCTTTGACAAACGACAAATCTAGTCGTGCTGACCTGACTGACACTCACAAAACTATTAACTAACTATGCATTATGAATAATGAATGCTATTGTCGTCTCTTGTCTATTGTTACAACATTTGTAGCAACAACATTTATCACAGTGGAACGTTCTATAAATTTTTGAATGTATGGGAATGGAAGGAGGTGGATTTCAAAGGGATAGGAAACAAGTAGGCAGGAAAAAGGTGGGCTAAGAGAATCTTACCAAAAAACGCGCGTTCTATTGTATAAACCTATCAGATCATATCACACCAGTTTTATTTGAGAACGAAGAGTTTTACCAGTCGTAATTTGCTTATTTGGCTGAAGCGCGAAGACGACTTCTCAAACTTTTTTGTAGGAAGTAATGCTATCATTTGAATTTTTGTATCTGTACTATAATGTTACAAAACACGAGGATCTTTACTCTTGTTATCTGTGCTCCATGGTTGGTCTTAGATGTTACGGTGTCACACATTAGATATTTTTTGGAAACGTTTCAATTTTATATTATATTTCTCCATCACCTAAAGTGTCGCTGAATTAAAGTAGTTGTGTAAAGTGCTGAACCATGTTAATGCGAATATCGACTTTAAAATAAACATTTATTTGCTTATCAATAAATTTGTTCACAAAGTTTTGAAAATGGTATCAAATAAGCAATCATCGCTAGATGATTTAGTGCAATATACACAGTTATTTAAACCGGTAGCTACAGTATTGCAAGGAACAATACTACCGTTTCTCATTATCTATCCTATAATCTTCTATTGTTGGATATTTGTGTACAATTTTGACGAAAACTTTGAAGCTGGCTTTGTGACTGTTGCCGTTGTGGCAAGCATACAAATTTTAATATGCCTATGTTGTTACTGGAGTGTTCACATACAATGTTTTCTTTCGTGTTCACCGGTAAGTTGACTATCTTTGATTAATTTTATACCATGTAAATATGTACTTATAAAAAAATTACGGTTTAAGGAAACTGATCCCGTTCGTGCTGAGATTGTAAAGGTGGTACCAACGTCTAACAATGGGTTTCCAGAAATCGTTAGACTCCATCACACAAAGGTATTCAATTATTTTGGCTAGTTAAGTAAGAGCGATTTATAAAAATATGTTTGCAAATTATACTAAAAAAAATACATTAAAAGAGTACTTATAACCTTAAATAGATTACCTCATTAATATATGCATATTTACATAAAAATAAGTAAAATACAACAAATGTGTTACAATTTCATATTTTACTTGTACCAAAACAATTTAAGGAAACTATGATTAATATTTTCAGTCTACAAAAAGAGGTGAGACAAACCCAGATGTGTGGTTTGTATTTCAAAAAAGCAAGTATCTTTATGATTGGAACAAGAAAACATTTCATACTGTGGCTTTTCCTGTAAACAAACCTTATGATGAGTATTTAGATTCTAAAGGATATTCAGACGACGAATCTTTAGATTTAGCTGAAAAGGAGTTTGGAAGAAACGAAATGATAATGGTAATTTAATAATAATTAATGATCTTAAACAGTTACTGCAAATTATAAATTGAACTGCTAACTATTTTGCAGGTAGTACCAGAATTCATGGAATTATTCAAAGAAAGAGCAACAGCCCCCTTTTTTGTATTTCAAGTATTTTGTGTAGGTCTCTGGTGTCTTGATAAATATTGGTATTATTCTATATTTACCCTTGTCATGCTGGTGATGTTTGAATGCACATTAGTACAGCAACAGTTAAGAAATATGGCTGAGATAAGAAAAATGGGTAATAAACCGTATAATATAAATGTTTATAGAAATAGACGATGGCGTCAAATTATGAGTGATCAGTTGCTTCCTGGTGATATTGTTTCTCTCACACGTTCTTTAAATGATAACTTAGTACCTTGTGATATTGTATTGCTAAGAGGCTCCTGTATAGTTGATGAATCTATGCTCACTGGTGAGAGTGTGCCTCAAATGAAAGAACCTCTTGAAAACAACAAGAATACAAAACAAAGCCTGGACCCAGAAGGTGATGGAAAATTGCATGTACTCTATGGGGGCACAAAAATTGTACAACACTCCTCGCCTGGTAAAAATATTGCTGCTGGTCTGAAGGCACCTGACAATGGATGTGTAGGTTATGTTATACGCAATGGTTTCAATACGTCGCAGGGAAAACTTTTGAGGACAATTTTGTTTGGAGTAAAAAGAGTAACTGCTAACAATTTAGAAACATTTGGTTTTATATTATTCTTGTTAATATTTGCGATTGCTGCCGCAGCCTATGTTTGGATTAAAGGATGTGAAGATCCAGAAAGGAATAGGTATAAATTATTTTTGGAATGTGCTTTGATTTTGACATCAGTTGTTCCCCCTGAATTACCCATAGAACTATCATTAGCTGTTAATACATCTCTACTGTCTTTGTCAAAGTTAGCAGTGTTTTGTACTGAGCCGTTTAGAATTCCTTTTGCTGGAAAAGTAGAAATTTGTTGTTTTGACAAAACTGGCACTTTAACTAGTGATAATTTGGTGGTGGAAGGTATAGCGGGAGTTGCGGACCACACGGATGCAACTGTAATCCCTCTGTCGGAGGCACCTCTTGAGACAATTCAAGTTTTGGCAACATGTCATTCCCTAGTTCAACTAGATGATGGAATTGTTGGAGATCCCCTAGAGAAGGCAACTTTAAAAGCGGCAGAATGGAATCTAACAAAAGGTGATGCTGTTGTGCCAAAGAAGGGAAAATCACCAGGTTTGAAGATTATTCATAGAAATCATTTTGCCAGTGCTTTGAAAAGAATGTCAGTGGTAGCAGGCTATCAGATAAATGAGAGAGGTTTTGTAGAAACACACTTTATAAGCAGCGTTAAGGGAGCACCTGAAACTATTAAGACAATGTTGAGAGAAGTACCTGAACATTATGACGATGTTTATTTAACTTTATCAAGGAGAGGTGCTAGAGTTTTAGCCTTAGGTTATAGAAATTTGGGCAAAATGACTTCCCAAGAAGTAAGGGATTTGTCAAGGGAGGATGTTGAGTCGGATCTAACATTTGTCGGTTTTGTAATAATATCCTGTCCTCTGAAAACCGACTCTAAGAAAGCAATTGCTGAGATTGTGAATGCATCACATTCCGTGGTGATGATCACCGGTGATAACCCACTTACTGCGTGTCATGTTGCTAAAGAGCTCAAGTTTACTCAGAAAAAAGATGTCCTCATTTTGATTAAGACAAATAATGAGTGGAGTTGGAAATCTATTGATGATAGTATAGACATACCGATGCAGCATTTCAAAACACCCAAAGAGTTGACAACCAAATATGATTTATGTATTACAGGGGAGGGTTTGATATTTCTCAATGAGCAATATCATAAGTTTCTGATCGCCATCATTCCGTATATTAAAGTTTTTGCTAGATTTGCACCAAAACAAAAAGAATTTGTCATTGTAACACTGAATTCACTCGGTTATGGAACGCTTATGTGTGGGGATGGTACAAATGATGTTGGTGCATTGAAACATGCTGATGTGAGTATTTTTTAAATTTATAGAAAAATAAATATTGCCATAATAAAATAAATAAAACCTTGCATCTATTAATTTAATTGTAAAGAATTAGTAATCCGCCGACCATTGAATACTTTTTGTAAAAAAAATACAAAAATTAATGAATATGCTGCAAATGAACTATACTTAACTTGGTAATTTGATTACTTTCTTTTTTTCTGTAGGTGGGTGTAGCAATTTTGCCAAACGCACCTGAACGGGCAAAGGAGAAACCTCGTGAAGAGAAACCAGAGCCTGAACTACCCCGTCGGTTGACAGGGCCCAGAGATCCACGCGCTGAAGCCAGGGCAGAAGCAGCGATGAGGTTGCGCAGGGCCATGAAGAAGCTGGAAGAAGAGGATCAACCACAATTTGTGAGATTGGGAGACGCGAGTGTCGCGGCGCCATTCACGAGCAGATTGTCCAGTATATTTTGTAGTGAGTTTGTTTTAGATTCTCTATTCTCTTTGTCTCTATCTTTTGTTTATGCTATGATATGTAGTAAGATGGCCTGTCTGCTTTTACTTAAAAAATTATATGTACCTCCGTTTTTAAAATTGAACACATATTGTTTGTACTTTATTTACTGATAGTGTTGTAATAAAACAATACCCTTCGAATGTCAATTGCACCAACTCAAAGGAGTTTGAACTATACTTCTTTTGTCTATACCTAGCTGCAATCGCTTATCTGTGTTCACGTTGGAATAGCCACAATATACATCGGCTTAATTCAAATTAGCACTCTCATGTAACAGTCTCTATAATCAACCAATATATCCTATAACCAATAATTATTTAATGTATATACTTTTTAAGCAATGTATTTTCTTTTTCAGTATGCCATATAATCAAGCAGGGACGTTGTACTCTTGTAACTACCCTCCAAATGTTTAAAATCCTCGCTCTCAATGCACTAATACTCGCGTACAGTCAGTCGGTGTTGTACCTCGACGGTATAAAGTTCAGCGACACACAGGCGACTCTTCAGAGTGTGTTGCTCGCTTCGTGTTTCCTCTTTATATCACGGTCAAAAGTGAGTTATCATAGTATAAAGTACCCACCGATTACAATTAAAGTTATTTTTTTTATTGTTTTATATAATATGCTTGGCGATTTAAATGTGTGGCAGAGAGTGTGTAGCCAGTTCTTCTCGTCCGATCTACGCCCTTGATTTGGGAACTGGCAGTAATGTATATGAATAAAGATATTTTTGATTTGAATAATTTATTTTTTGTATTTTTCAGCCGTTGAAAGAACTATCGAAACAGCGCCCATTGCCGAATATTTTCAATATGTATACAATTATGACTGTGTTGTCTCAGTTTGCGGTGCATTTTCTATGTCTCATATATCTGGTACAAGAGGCCAGTGTTCGCTCACCGGATAGGTATGTTTCACTTTGTAACTTTCAATTGAGCATAGTAAAGGTTATTTTAGACGAAATTCTGCCGCATGTAATATTTTTAATTATCAATACTTTTTGAAAATTATTTTATGTTTTCGGACCAAATTAAGATTAATACAGACTAAGCTAACCAACATTATTGCTATGTCTTAACGAATGTATTGTTGTCGGTTCAAATGGTCCAAATAACCAATTTTAAAAATAACTTCAGCTGTAGTGAGAATAAGATATATAGGGAATATAGAAATGGACGATCGATTTCGCGACCACTGACTGATACTTCTGCTGCTTCTGCTTCTTCGGTAGGGTGGTACTGGGTCGATGACGTCATTGCATTGATTGTGGCTGCGGATCATAGATGGCGCTAAACACATTTTTTAAATTTATATTATGTCACAACTTTCAGAGACTACACACCAAAATTGGATATGGATCTAAAGGAAGATGAAGAGCGCCCATTCAAGCCCGACCTTCTTAATAGTACTGTCTACATTATTTCTATGGCGCTGCAAATATCAACGTTTGCCATTAATTATAGGGTAAATATACATTCTAAATTATGTTTTTCTTCCCGCTGTGTGCTGGAACACTGGCAACACATACATAAAAAAATTGAAGTCGAATACAGACAGTGATAACCTAAAGAATGCTAGAAATAATTTATCTCATCATATATTTGTCTATATTTCTATGCCGACTTCAATGTGTGTTTATACATATAGTAAGACAAATCCATTGATGGGCAGCAAACATAACACGTCTTTAATTATTTAAAAATTGGAACGTTAATAATTATTTTTTTTAGGGTGAGCCGTACATGGAAGGTCTGCGTGACAACAAGCCATTGATGTACAGCATCGTGGGTTCAGGCGGGGCTGTCCTCGCTCTAGCCGCTGGTATCTTCCCGGATCTCAGTAACTTATTTGAAATTGTCTACTTCCCGCCAGATGTGAGTATATATCAAAATCCCTTTGTATAAACAATTAGTTATTTATTATGCAATATGTTCTTCATATTATGTCTTTATTATATATAAGTAATTGTTTTCAGTATCGACTAATCGTAGTACAAGTGTTGGTAGCGGATATGCTGTTCGCCTATCTCGCTGACCGGGTTTGTCTCTGGCTCTTCGGCGAAGGTCGCACCGGCGCACCAACGTAGCGTACGCAATGTTAATTTCGTATGTGTTCAATATGTTATCAATGTAATTTATGCTAATTATAGAATTTTCGATTTTAATTTTTCAAGTATATACAGAATAAAGTAGCGTGATTGTTGTAATGATTTTTTCCACAGACCCCAGTTATTTTATAACTGAAGTATAAAATTAATAAGGGACAGCTGTAGAGGTGAACGAATATTTGAAAAAAGAATTTTAGTTCAAATTTCAATAATGGAACGTCGAGAGTCGTCTTGAACGAAATTTTTAAATTGTTAGTATTGTATCGTTCGATTTTTGATTTTGGCGCTTAAGACGTTGTCGGCCTTATTACACAATGCAAAGTAAAATATGAGAAAGGGATATGTATAGTTTAACACCTGGTACTTCAGTTGCTGTTTTGTTTTACTCCGTCAATGATTGGTTGCGCCATTTGACACTACATCATAGTATTTATATAAAAATTTAATTTCGTATTTATTGCATAAAAGTTATCTATGCTGATCCTATAAAAGATAAACAAAAAACAAATTAGATTCATGTGTGTATACTAATTTTGACATTAATATATGGTTAATTGAAATATGAACACTGCGTGTATGTATAAAATGTATGTAGGTAAATTATTTTTTAAACCATCGCTTAAAGCTAGAACTCCCGCTCAAATAAGTCGTGCATTTACATTGTGGGTGTGTCTATGGTATATTATAAAAAATAAATGTGTAGTTAATTGGTATCGAGTTTTAATATATCCCTTTAAACACGCGGTTTGAAAGAAAACTTTAAATATTTGATTTCTAACAGTTGACTCTATAATTATGTAAACACATGCCTGTTACATTGGACTGTATGTTTGTTGCGCGTGACGATATGTGATGTCATATAAGTAAAACAATTATACGCAGTATGTTGGCATTTAATTTAGGGTCATTAATAACTATTGGTTATTCACAAATAGCCTTAGGCTTACGCGAAAAAACAATAGTTTATCACTAAGTTGTACGGGGTTCTTAGCGTCTGTAGTATCCGTGGCCTATAGAGCTTCCGTGGCCTAATAAGCTTCCGTGGCCTAATGAGCTTCCGTGGCCCAGGTTCCACGAGCCGTGGCTACTGTAACCCAAGTCATATCCAGAGTATCCATTGTAGCCTTGATTGCTTCCCAAATAGTTGTCATAGCCAAGGTTGTTGTAACCAATGTTTTCGTATCCGATATGGCTGGTTGCAATTGGTGCGTGCGCGATGTGTGATACAACAGGTGCGGCGACTTGTGCAACGACCGGTGTTGCGACCTGTGTGACGACCGGTCGTATGACTTGTGGGTGAGACGCGTGGCCGATTCTCCTGACCACAGCGTTGAAGCCCGATACTGGATCGGCCGTGTAGTCCACTACTCTGATTGTGCCGTCTGGTTCGGCGAGAGAGTAGGAGCCCTTCACGTAACCCCCTTCGCGGGTCTCCGATTGCTGCTTGTTGTCGCCGGTTACGGGATCATTTACAGCGTAGTTGAAATTGTAACGGGGCACAGACTGAAAGAAATAAGCAGATTCAAAAATGACAACACTACACAAGTTCTACAGATTAGCAACGAAAGTTCGCGAATATAGAACATATTTTAAAAATCACACATCTGTAGGTACCATAAACAATAACGTCACATAATAAATATTTTATAAAAAAATTCTTACGACACTATCTATGGTTGAGATGGCGTTAATCGCATTTCCATATGGTGCTGCTGTTGCTGCCACGATAAGGCAAGATATCTGAAACGGTAATACGTCTTTACACATACAATAACACTATTATAATTAATAGACCGCTATCAAAATTGCACTGCTTAAAATATGACAGTTGCTCTTACATACAAAATATAATTTAAACCGATATATCCTCTGGTCAAGTCTTGCTAAAGCCCTGCTGCATGAATCTGATCAATTATATCTAGAAGCATTTATTTTACATTATTGACTGACATCGACAATGAATAGCTATTGTTTGTAAAGGACTTCGAAAAATGTAACATCCCTCAAATTAACGATTATTATTACACTCACAAAATATGTTTAAATATAGCTATCTATCTATTATCACTTTGATCCAAAAATATAAATTTCCTTACCGCAATAAATGAAAACATTTTTCACAATTTTCACACAAGTAACGTAATAAAATGTACAATTGTAGTGTGCTGTGTAATAACGTTGGTGCGGTTATATACATGCTTCGGCTCCTCGTTGGTAAATCTATCCTTTGTTACGCTTATTGACTATTCGAATTATTTTCGTAATGTCATAGAATTTAATTTATTATTCCTTAACGATAAGTTATCTATGAAATTTCGAGTGACTATCCGGTGGCGGTTCTTATTAGGTACCTATACGTCTTTTGCATATTGCAAATATACGAAATTGTCTAATTAGTAGCTCGACCTTAATACCATTTCAAAATATCAGTTGTTATGATTATGCCTGATATTAAAATTCCTGTGTCAAAACAAAAGGCGAATGAAATACCTCGTAATTAATGAGAAATAAGCTGACATGCAATATTTAATTGGAGAATTCAATATTAAAGTTCTAATTTATCGTATACGTAATCTCCGTTCGGTTGGTTTTTGGCAGGTTTGAACTAATCATTGTGTGCGCAATGAATTTGGCGTGTCAAGTTAATAAACCAATTAATGAATTAGGTTTCTGTGTTACGAAAGTGTTGCACAAATATCACTCAATGAATTTATTCATTTATTCCAAGTTTCAGCTCCTCGCTACAAATTATGCATGTAATAATGGTTTTGTAACTGTTTCTTAGCATATTTTTTTGCGCTTACAAAGTTTACTTGAAACCCTTAATTCTTATTAAGAACGATTTTAAAGTTCAATTAAGTAATTGTTATAACTATGATCCTAAGATAACACCTAACTACAGAAAACTCGTACTAACTACCTAGGCATAATTAAACTATCAATGTAAAAATAGCACTTATTACAAGCGAGCGAAAGCCTATTTCTGTGTTTGTAATATCGCTTGCTTCACCAACATTGCGTTCGGTGACCATTTTACCTTAGAGTAAACACGTTTACGATCTTTTAGTATTCATAGATTTTTCTTATGTCGTTTAATTATAAAACTACATATTAAAATAAATATTAAATATGTCGAATCTCCCATATATACAAGGTACTGATGTCGCGTTTATGAATAACATTTTAAAACCTCTCTAAAATGACATCTCACACGAAATAAGCGTATAATTAAGAAATTTTAGCGGGGAATTGTAATTAATACGATGCAATTGCAACTAATTCGGCTTCTCTCGACCGCCTCATTACCTCTTTTCACTAGAAACACTCTTTCCACTCAGACTTACACAAATTCACATTTGCAATCAGAGCTTGGAGAAAAGTTGGCGCCACCCCGCGCACCGCGCCCAAGCCCACCCCACGCTGCCTTTAATTAACAGAAAGTGGTTCATTAGAGCTTATTCATTAAAGCAAGGAGTAATTAGCGAACTCTAATGAATGCTGTAATAATGTAAGAGCGGCCGCCACGGACTGCGCCCGACTTCTAGATTAATCTAGCCAAGTATAATTTAGTAATAGCATTAATTTATTAGCGACTTGATTGCGGGATAAACGAGCCATTAAAACTTTGCCTATATTTGGTTCGTTCGCTTGTTATGTAAATGCAATACGTAATTGAAAACTATTTGTTAACAGTTTCTACTATTAGATAACTGGAATCGTAACTGATATGTTAATTAAAAATTTAAGTAATTTATTGGAATTCGGAAGTACCGGCGCACGTAGTAAATATATGAACCATTAGTCAAGCGTATTTCGCGTTTATTTTTTGCATAGATAACATATTGTTTTTGTGATGACAGAGTTAGCTATATATAAAAGTAATAAACATAACGATTTCATAATATTCAGCAAGGGAATCGTGATTTTTTGTATCTCGGTTCCTAGAATAATAGCACTGTATTATTTTCCCTGTTATAAATTTGAATTAAAACTTCTTAAAATAATTGTGAAAAGACAGTTAGTTATTTCAATGGCCCTATTTTTGACTCGATACTGAAACAATAATTGTTGTTGGTAGAAAGAAACAAAACATACTTAAAAATAATATAATTAAGAGCTCCCAATATTTGCCCATTCGTGTCAGTTATTAATAAATTATCGCACGTGATCAGTCCATTTCATAGTTCTATTCATAACCATAGTACTGATTGTTTGTAGTAGGTCTGTTTGCTAATAGGCTTCAGTTAATAAACGCCTGCTAGCAAATTATATTTTTATTAACTTGTACGTAATTTTTAGGATACATTTATTTGAATAATTTGCGTACATTCTTCACGTTTAAAAATATGATCTATAATTCGTATTCACAATTCTTTCTTGTTTGAAATGTAACTAAACATACTGACCATTATATTGTTACGATACACCGTCAGCATACATCATTATTCGCTGTCCGGCCATCCTTAAACATTACGTTGGTCCCTAACAACGTAACAAGCCTTCGGGGCCAGTGGAAATCTGTTATGTCGAATCTATTTTTCCTTATGCTAATTGAGTAATGTAAAACTGCAAAACGGATATTGAAAATAGCGAAACGAATAATATTTTATTATTATAGTAAAAATGTGATTTCTCGTAAGTTATTTTGTGTTATTGTTTAATTATTATCTTTATACCTTGACTGGACGAGTATCTTCCATAAATTTGAGGCACAAATATATTTGCGGGTTTAGTTGGTTGGTATTTATCAATAAATTAATAAATCGTTGTAGATGACTAAAGAGGATTGATTTTAAGCGGTTCAGACATTTTTTTTAGGATTATTATATTTATATGGTAATAATAATATTGTGGTCTGAGGTATTTATTAAAGATACACGTTTGCAAAATCCAGCGCGTGCATAACGGGTTGCCCTGAGGCATCTATTGATTAGCGCCCAGGCACCCATCATTCATTCATCGCGTCCACACGTCTGCTACCATTTTTCAACTATTTTCACTGTAGCAAGTGCCACTGCATATTTGATATCTGACGTTGAGGAAGGAAGTGACATTGTATTTGCGCCTGGGTGTGTCCAATTAAACTTGTTCAAGATCAATATTGTTATTGTATACCTCTACGTAGATACTATAACTCTACGTATACTCTATGTATAGCGTGTTTTGTCTTTATAGTATCCATAGGTGCTTAGCTGGCCTAGCTTTTTTATAGAAGAAGGGCAGGAGACATACCATAAAGGTAGTCGCGGCCTATAAACACGCACGTGGCCGAGAGCTTGTGAGTGCGTTGCCGGCTTTTTAAGAAATTGTACGCTCTTTTCTTGAAGGTTTTGTATGTAATCACGATTTCATTATTCACCTGACCGAATTAAGGACGATGAAGAATAAACTGGATATTTAACAATATATTTCTAAACTCATTTTGCAAAGTGTGTGACCATAGATAGGTATATATTATGACTTTACAGCATACTATACAGTTAAAGACTATTTAGAGGGCAAAGATCCTTTTAATGTGTCGGGCAGTATCGGGACAGTTAAAATTATTGTTTAGCCTAACAATGCTTTTGTTATTTGAAAAGAGCAGCTATCGAGTTTCTTGCCGGTTTTTCTCGGTAGATAATTATCTTCCGAACCGGTGGTAATGTAAAAAATGAAGATTCAAAATTTTCTTTATAAAGGCCTACACTTAAATAGACATTTTTTTGAACAAAATACTTGGTTTAAGTTTAGGCTTTTTTTAATAATCTGACTCTAACCTTAGTGCAATGGAGGTAATGCTATTAGGTTGTTCAATAAATAATTAAATAAATACACAAATCGACTTTGGACAGGAAATTTAAAACCAGTAGGTACATCTTAATGGCCACGCCTTTGCGTGTCAAATTTAAATAGTATTAAAATCCTGGTGTCGTATTTATTTTCTCTGAAAGTGTTTATTCAGTGAAGCGATCACACAACACGATAATCCAATTGTCGCAATGTCCAAAACTCGTGTTCAATGCGCGAGGAGTGCTTTCGAATGGAAAAATCTGTTCGTATTCTATCGTTATTTAAGTATTGGCCAATGGATTTCATATTCCTTGTCGTAATCAAATGGAACAAGATATGTTCGTTTTGAATACAGCTGTAAGTTTTTTTATTTATCTATGCAAATAACATTTACATAAGAAACATTTCAAGTTTAAATTTGAAATATTAACCGCCAAATTGTGTACCTGTGTAGTGGTATCCCTTCATTGCACAAACTGGCAGGTAATTACACGTCCCGACCTTTTTAACGGATGTAAATGCGATTGTATTATTTTTTATAACTTGCTTTGAGTTTTCATTAAAAGCGGGATAAACTGAGACATATCCATTAGAGAAGTTTTTAAATTTAAAAACGTAAACAATAGCCAAATTGTTAGAAACAAACTAATCTTTAGTTGATTGATTATTTAATAGGCCAAAAACTTTCTTTTTTCTTTGTTCTGACCTATTTCTGATGTCTTCTACTTCACGTCGCTGGGAGTTCATAAGTACGTTGCTGACCTATTAGATACGCTCTTTTCTGGGCCGTAGTTGTGTTCCCAAATACCGGGGAGGTTCCATAAAATGGTGCGTGGTAAGAAATGTCTAACGATACGCTCAGCTTTTAATATTATTGGTAAAGAAAAATCTTTAACTACTTACATTAATTAAATACAAACATTAAATCAAAATGTCCACCAATTTCACCATGACACCAGTTAAAAAGGCTTTGGGGGCTTGTTTACATAATCATTCAATTTGCAATGTTAATGCTGGCCATCTGGTTTCTTACATTTAATTTAATACAGTGTTTTTTTTCTCAACTCACTGCTGTCGCATTACATTTCAATAAAATATTTCTTCAAATTTTTTAAAAGACATTCAACCTCATTTGCCGAAACGTCCTTGCGACGTTTCTGTATTGTAACACGCTAAATGCTAAAATTATATCCATTCTGCCTTTTACGTTTTATTTATGGCTTTATTAAGTTCTTTAGCGGACAATAAACATAAATAAGAAGGTAATAAATGTTAAGGCTGTAATGTCTGTTGGTAATTCTGCTAATAATAATTGAATAGGCGTTTTTTTTTACTGTGGATGGAAAGTATGAATAAGATTTATTGTACGTATTAAGTTTTATAGACTTGTTTGTCCTTTAGCGTTATTGTGATATTTATGTAAATATATTTTTTTGGCTATGATTGTGAGTAAAATTTTACAAGGATGTGTTCTTAAGAATAAACACCATTATCCAAAGCATAGTTTAACCTTTTTAGAATTATGTCAATTTATTGATAAACGAATTAGCGAAGGAACGAAACGTTCGCACGTCTTTACCATAATTCTTTTCAAGATTTACTTTTTAAATGTATTGGAACCCTTGAAAGTATTTATCTCGTAAGTCATAAGTGCCACTCATAAGTGTTGCCACAATTAATTAAAAATATTGAACTCATGACGTATTTAATTGTGTGGACACTTAAGCCTAGTCCCACCTCCCTCAGACAAGCACCAAAAATGGCGCGGCCGCAGAGCGGGCAAAAAAAGGTACATGATCCACATCCACTTTGCCATAAGGACTTAACTTCATAAATGTATTATAGTTTTAAGTTAATGTAATATAAATGTTATAATTTTCAAAACTGTTTGTTATAACTGACGCAAAAAAACCTACGAAAATACCTCCATAAAACTATATCCAGGAAGATCAGAAAAATTTAATTATTCACTTTTATATTAGCGAAATATTAAAGTGAATAATATAATTTTTCTGGATCACCAGGCACTTTGAAGACTAAAAATAGCAGAGCGTCTGGAATGTCACTGTCAATAAAAGATTTTTAAATAACCAAGTATTGTGCGGTAGTTAAAGTATAAAAGGTGGTAATAATTTTGTCTTCTCATAGGGTTCAATGTTTGTGTTGAATGATCATCAGGCATATAATTAAAACAACATATTAATTTACAAAATTTAATTTCTCCTGTCGCCATACTTAGGCTAGATTCAAGTTTCTGTTAAACTGGTAACACCGCAATTATCTACATGTATTTGCTTAATGTTATAAGATACTCGAGAGACAATCAAGTTGAATTTCAAATAAATGGCAAGAATAAACGCTAACATGTAAAATGACACCTATTAGCTACAATTTGACAGATTAAAAATATTTAGTAATTTTTAATCTGTATTTGCGAAATTATAATTTTAAAATTCTATATTTGAATTCCAGAAAAATATTGACATTTAAGGAAAAAACGTTTTATTAATCTGTTCTTATATGCGATTAATAGACTTTGAATGAACCTGAGGAATGTTAGCGTTTAATATTACTTACATATGGTAAATATTTTAAAATTTGATTTAATCAACACGTTAATATTGTAATATATACATAGTAACTCGTCAATGATGTTGGCATCGTAATTATTGCTACTTTGCTTCTTAAAAGGTACAAGATGTGTCTACTTATAACTAAAAAAGTATACTATTATGTACAAATTGTTACAGGCTCGAAATTAAAGTAACAGCTCGTTAATTAAAAACGAAATAACAATATTCGAGAAATATTTACAAAGATTGGAAATCACAGAATTGCGTTGAGAATTTCAAATGGTACGTACCACTGGCAAGATTTCTTTCTATACGGGCATTCGAAATATGTGTAAAACAATATTTTTTTCCAAATTGTGACGAAATACTATATGAAACACGGCATGATTGCAGAATTTTTAATACACAAAACTTTTGGACTGTGAATTTTTTTACAATATCTAAACTGTATTGAGTTACTGATAACAGTGTACTCGTTGCGTAACTTAAAACAAGTTAACATTAATGTAACACGTCCGCAAATGTTCTTAAAATAATACTTTGTAATACTTAATTAACTTTGTTCGAAAATGGAATATAAAATTGACAAATAAGTACAAGCGTCTTAATTACTTATTAGGTATATTAATTTCCATGACATGAGATATTATTACGATATGCCGACCGATAATCACATTAAAAACACGCTCGTGTTAAACACATCTTACAAGTTATGATAATCGAATGATAGCAGATTAAATTTTACATAAATTGCAATTTCACAACCAAAATTAAATACCAGTACAACCGCCATTCAAAACGTGAACGCTGCTCATCATCGTAGCGTTCACACGTTGAATTATGATAAAGTTAAGTCGACACAAATAGGCTTCTTGTCGACTGAAGTTCAATTGTCTTTGCACAACACTGTCACTCTGAGTCGTCATCGCTGCGTGCTTTGGTCTTGAACGATGTTGTTAGATCGAGGGCTGGCTCCGTGCTATCCATTTCCGGTTCAAGTTTGATTGCAATCTGTCCTGGCTCTCCACGTGGTGGTGTCCAACAATTAGCAGAAGACTCAGGTTTAAAATTCGTTGCACTTAAATATGAGCAGGCCATCATCTGAAACAAATTGAATTGTATATATAATATCGTGCGTTATATAGCCTTTTACAAAAAAAAATAACACAATCTAACAAAGTGTACCATAATAATTTAGAAGCGCAATTTGGTACGTCAAAGATCATATTTATGTATATTGTGAACGCAATCTCCGGGAGAGTAGATTGAAGTAAAACAGAGGATACATAAATAATGAAATATGTAGGTGGGTATTATGAGATGAGGAGGCCTAAAGAATTCGCGAGTGGCTTCGGGTCCTCTAATCACGCTAATGGCCAATGCACAGTTTCCTCTCCCGTTCTTAAGGCTTTCAGGCTAATGTGGTACGCGCACGAGCAGTTTACTGACACATCTGTATCGCCATCACTGTCGTACTCATATAAAAGAATCCTCTTACGAACATTTGACGTAATTTATAATTGTTATGCTTTTAAGATGGTTTTTAAAAATGATTAGACCGTGTAAACTAAAAGGTTTTTGTGGAAGCCAAAGGATTCCTAACAATTTATGGGCTCAATAGGCTATTATAACATTTTCATAGTTGATGTTGCGAACAAAGGTCCCCACACAATTGGCAATAGTTCGCGGAAACAGCTGCGCGTATAGCGAGTGTTCTAACAATGATATTGTAACTTTAATATTTATTGCACTTGATGAACTCTGAGCAAGTTAGTGCAAGTAATATTACCTACGTAAAATACGAGTTACGAGAATAATCTCTGAAAATATGACATGCTCGTTATTAAAAAGTGCAAGCGTCCATAACTTTCTCTTCAAACCGACTCAGACAATATGCACAACTTAATTACACCCATGTTATTGTGTCTGCGTTTCGTATAGAGCATAATTAACTGTTTACGTAAACGTGGTTAATGTGTTTAAGTGTCGCTATTGCTTTGGGAGACCTAAACTCTCCTATGAGAATAAACAATTGCTACGGGCGGCTCGTCCCGAGTTTCGCCGCACAAATGAATTAGTGGTGCAGTCCCCCCCCCCCCAGACCGCCGCGGCCGTCCGTCTACGTAGGGCGGGGGTCATGTTGCGATTAAAATATAATTAGGCGCTCGGCAATTGTTTCGCCATCGAGCCAGGTGGCGCGGCCCGCTAGGTAAATTAAATAGCCGTATAGAGTTTCCAATTACGTCCGCGCGGCCGCGGTGAACGCTTATTGTCTAATAATACCGGCGAACAATATGAGGATCTCGTAGCTGATTAATTATAACAGCTCAAGTCCGCAGGAAGTAGTTGGCATTTGATTGATACTGTGGGCGACGTGGGTCGATAACGCACGTGTAACGCGATATTAATTACGCTGAGACACAGTAATAAATCACGCTCACCTAGTACTTTCGGCAATAATGAATTCAAACGGGTCGTAATTGCGTACCTAATTACGGGTGGACGGGCTTTAATTTATCACTGTCGGATTATGAATTAGAAATGGCGTTAATTAAACATGCATAATATTCGTAGGCGAGCGTTTGGTGCGCCCGCGCGGCCCCGGTCGCCGCGGGCTCGCGTAACAATTAGGTTTCAAACTAATACGGACGCCATTGAAACTTAGCCGGGCGTATGTGCTATTCTCTGTGGGAACAGTCAGTACTTGCTTCCCGTGAAAATTATCTGTTTGTGTTTGGAATTTGAGTATTTTACATGATTTATCAATTAGACAAGCATTGTGCGGTGTTTGAATTTGAATTCTAGTTGCGCTCAACTCTAAAACAATCCGAGCTTGTGGCATTATAATACAATATGGTGCTATACTTTTTTTTTATAGCTCCGTCTAATCTCATAACCCTAATCAGTAAATATGACCTCGATTTGACAAGTAATATATATTGACTCTACATCACATCCGCGTCGCTTAGCTTGAAAATTAAAAAAAAATCAAATTAAATAGTCAACTTCTTTGATCAAAAATATGTTTCTAGCCATAATTAACAAAGAGTAGAATTTAATCTATTAAAGTCACGATTGTTCATTTCATATATTCTTGAGCCTGTTTATTAATTATCTATGGTCTAGACGCGGCCCCTACATCAATACAGCTTACCCAGAGGTAAACCATTTCATTACACGCTTAATTTAATTAGTTAAGAAGACCCTCGGGCGTCTTGTACTCAGGTATAATTGGGTAAGACATTCTTTTTAGTTCAGTTAGGATTGTTCTGAATAGACAATTTGATCCACTGTTCGTATTGAATGAGTTTATGAATATATAGTCAAAATGTTTAACTATTCAGTTCTTAATTTAAAATATTCATTGTTTGTTTTCAATATTGTATTTCAGAATTACATTAAAAAACATTATAAATATGCCGTTAAAACTAATCGTTTACCAGAAATATTATTCAGTTAGCCCACAAACATATGTCCATAAAAATTATAAAGATATTTGATAGTGTTATAATGTCAATATCTAAAATATGTAAAACAAGTGCTGCCATCTATATGCAACAATGTATAACTTTAGTCTGCAATAAATCATTCGTTCTACTACTTTCATAAAGAAACGTTGTTTTTTATTATAGGTTATGGGCCTTACGCTCATAATTTCGCGTTAAAATAGTGGTTTTGCAATATTATCCAGAAAAGTGGACGTGATAGAACTGTATAGTGACAAACTGTTGTTATTTTTTGCCATATTATCGCAGGGTACAAGATTAAGTGCATCGAAAAAATGACTGCTAACTATCTTGTCAATGTGCCGAAGCTTACGGGGCGCGATAACTATAGTGAATGGTGTTTCGCGGCGGAGAATTTTTTAATTCTTGAAGGCATGAAACATTGTGTGAAGCCAGAATTAAATAAAGAAATAAAAACCGCAGATGACGAAAAAACCAGAGCAAAATTGATTATGACGATCGACCCGTCATTATACGTTCACGTGAAAAATGTTTCATCATCCAAAGAACTGTGGGAGAAGCTGAAACAATTATTTGATGACAGTGGATTTTCACGAAGGATACATCTACTAAGGAATTTGATTTCGATTCGCCGAGAGAATTGCAATTCAATGACGTCTTATGTGACGCAGATTATTGATACAGCACAGAAACTCAGCGGAACAGGTTTTGAAATCAACGATTTATGGACAGGGTCATTGCTATTAGCAGGATTGCCTGATCGTTTTTCTCCTATGATCATGGCAATAAAGCATTCCGGCATTCCCATAACGGCAGATTCCATCAAAACAAAACTATTGGATATGGATTTGGCAAGTCATGAAGAGAGTGAAGTTAGCGGTGCATTTGCTATTCAATCTAAAAAGAAAAACGACACAAATTTGTCTATAGCCAGAAAAAGTAATGTTGGTAAAACTGATATGTCAAATGTCAAACAGATAAAATGCTATCGCTGTAAACAAATTGGCCACTACAAAAGTCAGTGTAAAAATGAAAATAACTCGTCAAATCAGAAAAATAAGGAGAGATTGCAATCAAATATTTTTAGCGCAGTGTTTTTGAGTGGAAACTTCAACAAAGACGAATGGTATATAGACTCGGGCGCAAGTGTACACCTCACAGCCAATGAAAGTTGGGTTATGAATGCACAATATGAACAAAACAGAGAAATAATTGTTGCTAACAGTGAAAAGGTGTCAATATTGTGTTCTGGAGATGTGAAAATTACGACTACAACAGAAAATCATGATTACGACATTGAAGTACGCAACGTATTATGTGTACCAAGTCTGACAACAAACTTGTTATCAGTAAGCCAATTGATAATGAATGGTAACAATATCTCTTTTAACGAAAGTGGTTGCTCAGTTTATAACAAAAATAATGACTTGGTCGCCACAGCAGCGTTAGTAAATGGTGTGTATAAAGTTAATCTGCTAAAACAAGTTAGTTTAGCAGCATCAGTTGTGTCAGGAGTAACATGGCATCGCAGATTAGGACACGTAAATAAAGATTATTTGAATCAGATGAAGAATGCCGTCCAAGGTATGTTACTTGATGAGAAAGTTGACATTAGCAAATCTTCCTGTTCGACATGCTGTGAAGGTAAACAATCACGGTTACCGTTCAAGAGCAATGGTCAGAGAAGCAGTAATTTACTAGATATCGTCCATACGGATATATGTAGACCTATGGAGAATGTGTCTATAGGTGGCTCAAGATACTTCTTGTTGTTTGTTGATGATCATAGTCGGATGACATTTGTTTATTTTATGAAACACAAGAATGAGACTTTGAAGTATTTCAAGATTTTTAAAGCTCAAGTGGAAAATGAAACAAAAAGAACAATCAAAGTATTAAGAAGTGATAATGGCCTGGAGTTCTGCAGTAAAGAATTTGAAGATTACCTGAATAGTTTTGGTGTGAAACATCAGAAGACCAATTCATATACTCCTCAACAAAATGGATTGTGTGAACGATTCAATCGTACAATAGTAGAAAAAGCCAGATGTCTACTATTTGATGCAGGTTTAGGCAAAGAGTTTTGGGGTGAAGCCACTAATACTGCAGTGTATTTGCAGAATCGAATTGTGGCAGCTGCATTAAACAATAGAACCCCATATGAGCTGTGGACCGGCTCTAAACCAGATATAAGTAATATAAGAATCTTTGGAAGCACTGTTATGGTCCATGTTGCAAAAGAAAAGAGGAAGAAATGGGACAAGAAGTCGTCCAAATGTATTTTCATTGGATACCCAGATAATATAAAGGGATACAGAGTATACAATCCAGAAACAAAGACTGTAACAACCAGTAGAGACGTGATCATCATCGAGAAGGAATCAAATCCTGAGCATCTCATCAAAGTGCAAGTTCAGAATGTTGATTCAGTGGGGGATATAGAGAAGTCTGATGATCCTGAATCTAAGTCTAGCCAAAGTTCGCCTGAGCAACATAAGAGTATGTCGACATCCAGTCAAAATGACTCTGAAAGTTTTTTAAATAGTTTGCAATCTGATGATGAGACATATGTTCCAAGCGACTATGAGGATGCCGACAGCACACTCAAAGAGGTTCAAGTGAATAGCTCACAATCGAGGCCAACAAGGACGAGGAAGGCACCAGAGAGATTTGGGTTCTCTAACCTTTGTGTTGACAGTGAAACATATGATGATGCGGCTGGCTTGTCAGTACATGATGCCTTGAATGGACTGGAGAGGGAGCAGTGGCAGTCGGCAATGCAAGAAGAGTTAAAGTGTTTTAAAGACAATGATGCGTGGGAGTTAAGTGATGGTCCAAAAGATGGTAGAGTTGTACAGTGCAAGTGGGTGCTTCGTAAAAAATACGATAGTGAGAATAAAGTTCGTTTTCGTGCGCGATTAGTAGCTAAAGGTTTTTCGCAAATCGAAGGTGTGGACTTTACAGAAACTTTTTCTCCAGTAGTGAGACATAGCACTTTGAGGTTACTTTTTGCATTGTCAGTAAAACTAGGTTTAAGTACTACACATCTAGATGTAACAACTGCTTTCTTGAATGGTACCCTTGAGGAAAGTATTTATATGCAAATACCAAAAGGTTTTTATGAAAAAACTAAGAATGGTCAGGTACTTAAATTAAAAAAGGCCATTTATGGATTAAAACAGTCCTCAAGAGCATGGAACAAGAGAGTAGATGAGTGTTTATTAAATATGAATTATATTCAATCAAAGATAGAACCATGTATGTATACAAAAATGCAAGATCAATTGAAAACTATTGTAACATTATTTGTTGACGATTTCTTTATTTTTTCAAATGATATTTCTGAAAAAGAAAAGTTGAAGCAAATGTTAGCTAGTCAGTTTAAAATTAAAGACTTAGGAGAAATAAAGAAGTGTCTTGGAGTAAATGTAAATGTTAATAAATCTGAGCAAACAGTCACCTTAAGTCAAAGAGATTATATTGATCAGCTGTTGCATAAGTTTAATATGAGTCAATGCAAACCTGTTAGAACACCAATGGAGCTAAAATTAAATTTATCTAATAATGAGCATTGTATAGATAAGTTTCCATATCAGCAAATTATAGGAAGTTTAATGTATCTGGCTGTATTGACGAGACCTGATATTGTATATGCAGTAGCTTTTTTAAGTCAATTTAATAACTGCTATTCCAAAGAGCATTGTGCCTATGTAAAGCGATTATTGAGATATTTAAAATATACTAGAAATTATGGTCTGAAGTATTCAGCTGCAGGAAGCCCAATATTGAAAGGTTTTGTAGATTCTGATTGGGGAGGGAACGAAATTGATAGGAGATCTTACACTGGAATTTGTTTTACTTTATCAGGCTGTGTAATATCATGGGAAACAAAAAAACAGAAAACTGTTGCGCTGTCTAGTAGTGAAGCAGAATATATGGCAATTACAGAAGCTTGCAAAGAAGCAGTTTACTTAAGAAATTTGTTATATGAAATTACACAAAAATATTATACTATAGATATTTTTAATGATAACCAAAGTGCACAAAAGTTGACTGTTAATCCAGTTTTCCACAAAAGAACCAAGCACATAGACATTAGATATCATTTTTGTAGAGAATGTGTAGCAAATAATATTGTGAATGTTAAGTATTTACCAACGGCCGAAATGCCTGCAGATTTGTTCACCAAAAGTTTATGTTCTTTTAAACATTATAAATTTTTAGATATGTTAGGTGTACAAATTGTTTAATGTTTTAGTTTAGGCATATTATTAGATATAGTGGGGGTGTTATAATGTCAATATCTAAAATATGTAAAACAAGTGCTGCCATCTATATGCAACAATGTATAACTTTAGTCTGCAATAAATCATTCGTTCTACTACTTTCATAAAGAAACGTTGTTTTTTATTATAGATAGGAAACGTATTTAATGGTTATTTTAAGGTTTCAATGTTTCATGTGTTTAATTTGAAAGTCACCAGACTGATCACTCCACTGGCAAGCAACGTAAATAAAAAATACTAGCACAATTTGTTTTATAAAATTACTATTAAGTAAGATTCTAGAAGTAGGGTTCTATTTGGAAAGGTAGTGTACATGTAGGCACGGACAAAACGCTACATCTTGGCCAGTGAAGGAGTCAAATTTCAATCATTATGCAAGACTGAAGACCGTAGAGGCCGAACCTGACCACTGCAAACTTTGTTAATTGCTTCTACTAATTACGGAATTTGGAATTTAAATAAAATAACTTCTGTTATTAATTTTCCAGCATTTTTGCGTTTAATATATAAAATATAAAGTTAACTTAATGTTTGTAATCCGCTTTATCGTAGCGTGGTCTTTAAATAATGGAATAAGAACAAGCCGAAATAGTCTTAGAAAGTATAATAGACTTAAACATGATGAATAGTAGTAGTAGAATAGTTACTGTAAATTCAAATATGTTTCTTAACTAAGTAACAAAAAATATGCTGATCACATTCTTTAGATGTAGCTTTCAGTGCGGTTCTCGAATTAAAAAATCCAACGAACTTTAACAAGAGGAATTTTTTATTTATGGTTTATCTTGAAGTCCTAATAAGAAAGTGCTCTATGCAGTAACACCTACATATGAGTTCTGTAATCAGATGTTAAAAGAGTATTTTGAAAGATATTTTACCCAAAATATTATTCAATTATTGTTTGTTTGCAGATTAATTGAAGCCTTAAGGTTTTGGTATAAGGCAATCAATGCGTTTAGCTTAATGTAGATATTGAATAGAAAATGGTTGGACGCGTACAATGGTCTACAGCCCATCGGCATTCCATTAACTAGTTCGACAAACATGCCCGACGCATCCCCGAAATAAGGGGGACTATACACAAACAATAATGTAAACATTGGAGAACATAAATGATTGTCGTACGAGTGTTTTTAAAGTATGAGTATTCACTCAAATAAAAATAATTTGTTGCGAATTTATCAAATCATTTTCTTAACTTTGGAATTATTAACAGAAATAGTGACCGGCGAGATATATCCTTATCAAAAGCCACGTGCAATGAAAGTCCCACGCTAAACACGATTGATAAAGCATGAATAAATTTCTCGCTGACACTTTTGGGTAGACCCATTTTCCGAAGAATCGTTAGAACAAAAAAAAAACAATCCAAAAGCGCTAACTAAAAACCTCATATATTTCATGCTGTGTGAACACCTCTTAACATGATAGAGATAAACGTAAGGGACTAACAAAACTGTTTATATTGCAGGCTCCGAGTGCGGGACGTCGCGAGACAATGACCACATTTAGATACATTCAGTATAGCCAAATAATTTAATAGTCCTAAGCTCATAGATGTTAGCAAACAATCGCCTGTTATGGAACGTTTAAATATTTGAATAATTAATTGGTTGTGATTGTTGTATGTATTGTTTATCTACTGTGCTGATATTAATGTTTTTGGTGTATCGTACTTCTAACCTTTTAAATGATTTTCTCTCAAGAAATTTGTATAATATGTTAATTGACTTTCTGTAAGTATTAAAATAAATAAACATTGTTCCCATTAATTAAACATTGTGTAAATAAATGCGTGCGACATAAGCTTCGGAAAGCTAAGCAAACGCGTATATACCAAACTACCGGCAATAAAATAATTACTCCTTTCACTTTACCTGTAATTACGAATTAAAGAAAATCCGTACATTTGCAGATATGGTATGAAGAGATAGGCGAGTGATAATACAGGGTGGAGTAATAAATTAGGGCGGCATAGGGCGGGCGGCGTTAGCGTGCAATTTGGCCGTTTGTCGCGTCGCGTGCGCCCGCGTTCATTCCTTATTCATGCTGGGCCAGCACGCGATGCGATACAACTCCACGCATTAATCATCGCTCGTCTTCAGTGCATGTTAATCGTTACCCTGATACGTCTGCTTGTCCTATAGCTTGGCAAGAATTTTTCGTTCTATAGAAAACCTCTGCTACGAAGAAATTTTCAGCCATATTGAGGTCACAGAATGTTGTATATTGTAGAAAAGCAGCTAGCAAAGAAGGCTAAGTCCTGTTTTATCGACAGGCCTGATTAAAGAGGACTTAGTACTGTTGCAAGGTTCAGTGTACATAATAGGTGAATAAGAATTTTTTGAAAGTTATCTCATAAAGCCTTTATAAATATAGTTAAATTAATTCGTAGACAGTGTAGTTAAGACTAGTTTGATTTAACATGAAAGACCAGTAATAGTTTATTATTAATAAAATCGGGATCCGTTTTGTGTGGTTCCAGCGGTGAGCAGGCAGGGCGAGACGCGGTAACGACCGCGACGCTCGCTCGTTATCGGGCGGGCGGTCAGCGCCGCGGAAAATTCGGCCGAAACTGACGCGCGTGAAAATTTAATGAACGGCCGGACGCTAGTTAACTAAAAGGTAAAGTGCACCCTCTTGACGTGTTCGGTAAATATTAATAGTGAGTGTGCTAGCGTGAGCCATTAAAAATGCACGACTCCGCGGACACGATCCGACGTGTTCATTAGCCTCTTTACATACTCTCCAAAGTTAATCGCAAAAGTATACGTCTCGATGACACAACTTTTCTATAACCGGCAATCCAATGCACATTTCTCTTCCGCCGCGGACCGTGATTATCGAATTTACCCAATAAAATGCGACATTCAATATCGAACTTCCGCAAACCGTTCCTTCTGCCCTGGAAACACATCCTGAGCGGAACAAGTTTCGTATCCAAACCATTTTAAAACTCTTACGACCACTATTAAGGATAATAGAAACTGTCTAGCTAGAATGAGTCAAGAAATTATGTGCTCTACTGGAATGATCTAAGTTGGACGTTTATGTCCTTTTCGTTTGAAGCCGAGAGGGGTTTCGTGAAGAGTTGAGCAGAAGAATATTTGTTACGCAGTAAAGAGGATCGTTAATTATGTATCGCAAGGTGCGTTTCAATTCGAAACGGTTCAGTATCGCTCTCGTGAACGAGGTCAAGGGTTCACAACTCTCAACTTTGAAGGGCTGCCAAATTAATGAGGCACTCCTTTGTAATAAAGATATAACAAGAACTGCGCACGCGAAACCTACTGCCTTCGATGTCATTAAAAGCGTTGTGAAGTCCCTACGCGAGTCTTTATCGTCTGTCTAAACAAACTGCGCGATTATTTACCAAATAAACTATTCTTGAGACGTTTTATTTTAATATATATATATTTATAGACATGTAAGACGCCATAAAGTGTAAATTCAGAGTAATGTAACATACATATGCGGATGCCTAATTGATTCAGACCACGTTATCAAACAGCAAGCACTGCTAGCGTCATAAGCACGTGAATGAAACATTCCATCAGTTCATATCGGTGGGGTGGCCTGGGTAGATTACAGGGAGGCTTGCGGCCTGGGGTTTCTAAGTCGCGGCTAATTGGATGAGCTAGCGGCCAGGCAGGCCCAATTAGCACCGTTGTGATTCATTTTAATCGAGCGCCCTCTGCGCCGCGGATTAAGCCTTATAGTTTCACTTTCGCTACGATGACTTTCTGACATAATTTTGACACGGGATGCAGACCTGTTGCAAGATGAATCCGAAGATTTCTTACGGGATTATTGCGAGTACAGTTAATAAGCAATTTTTATTAGAACCGGTCAAATTAGGTAATTTGTGTAAATGTTTTAAATGTACTATTGAGAAAATTACGTTTCTTATACACATATAGTCAAAACTACTTATCAATTTTAGGTTTTAACTAAATAATTATTAAGTAAACGTGCCTCGATTTCTTACTCAGTGTGTTCATTAAAAATCAGAAGTCCAGTGACGCTGCATAATGCTCAGAAGATTGAATTCGACGCGGCCCGTTTCCATTCCGAAATGCATTCAATCGGGACGCATCGTATACGTCCATTAACGTGTGAGTTTACAAAACAGAGGCATGTGAGAGTGAGACGACAAGAGAAACCACTTCCGCGATGAGATGGCGCACTTCCTGTGATTGAGCCCGCCGCGCGATATCTTTTTCCTCGCAATAAGCTATTAGTGAATACTTAAGTGCTTGCTTAATATGCGTTAAGAAGTGATACGCGTACTTGGCATTTTTGAATTCGCTTTTTACTTGTGACAATTTTGAGGGACTTATTCGTATTCAACTTTAACGAAGTTAATGTTGTTATTTTAGCTTTAATTGCTCTTGTAGACAATAGATTTTTAAAAAAGTGTATCAAAGTAATCGTAAGCCTCGAACATACAAGATCTTAAATTTATCTTTTCACATATTAAGGAATGAACGTTGCATATACTTGAAATATTATTTTTTATTATTCGTTTCGAACAATAATTTAAAAATACGTAATATGGGCAGGTAATTTTAATGACAATTTGAATAGTTTTTATGTATGGTGTGTGAAAAATTGTTGAAATGCTGAGCCTTGTAAGCTGGTTGTTTCATGAAATTTAAAATCAACAACAGCACGCAAGCCGTAATTAGAAAATAGATTTATTTATCTCGTAAATGTCTGAATTGTTCTAAACTTCGCAAGCTAATGTTATAGCGATAGTGAAACACAATCATATATGCAGTTGTCTGCACCAGAAATGAATGTTGTCCCACCCTATGCAATTTCCACTGCACCCCAACCCATTCCTCTCGCTCAGCTAAGTAATGACTTAGATTCATTCTAGGATAATAGAGCAAACTATATGAATTACTTTGCCTATATCTTTTTTTCAAAGGTCTAATTAAGTTCAAACATACAGTTTACTAATTCTAACTTAGCGTTATGCGTACTATAAGTTTATATATAAAATCTCTAAGGTATACAAGAAATCCAGATCTAGCTTTCAAGTTTTTCAATTTTTGAAGAAAACGCTTAATATATAAGTTCATCTAATTAACATTAACGTGTATTAATTATTCCTGAGTGTTTACGAATTGTGACTTTTAATTTGAAGCTAAGCAAGCTTGTTTTGAAATACAAAAACCGGTAAATGCCGGTGCAACGTGTATCGTTAAGACTATATTTTAAAACTAATTTCAGGGTAATAGCTGGTTGTTGCCGATAACCGGCGAACGTTTACAATGTTTTGGCTGCTCGTATTTTTTGGTTGGTTTTACGGTCGGGGAATATGAAAAGTTTTGAGAGGCTCTCGTTGCGGGGCGTAAAGTTTACGATGCGTCTTCAAGTTGAATGCGCTACATGTTCGCGTGTTGAATTTCCACGGAAAACGGCATTATACATGCTATGATCTGACCATGAAAATTTTAAACGCAATTCAAACTAAAAGGATTTCGAGTGCGCGAAAACGTTGCAACTCTTTTAAAGGACTTAAATAGGTATCAGCTGCAATTTTCTCTAAACGAGACCGCATCTTATAAATTTCCGATTAAATTTTGGATACGGGCACCAATGAACACAAATTCCTAGAGTCGGTCCAATAAAGGACGACGCGCAGCCGCGTTAGGAGGCCATAAACGAACGTATTATCCATGTAAGGCGGAATAGCCGTTGCACAATTAATTGTTTCATTTTGGGAAACAATTCCCGCTCCTCATTCAATTAAGAGCGGCGAGTGCGGGCGAGGGAGGGAGGGGGGGGGTTGATTCTCCCCCCTCAGCTCATGAGACGGACGTATTAATAGCGCCTGCAATATTGATATACTCGTATCGTATCCTACCTCGCCTCGAATACGATATTGTTTGTTAGCGAATTCGATTTGTGTCGATCATAAATCTTGCGCCTTATGTTCTCAAATCTGGTTGATTAAATTCGGAAAAGAGTTTCCTTACGATCTCGAATCCATATTCAATGTGGGCATGTGGGGATACGTGACACAATTAGCGAAAAACACACAGAATTAAGCTAGACAAACAGTGGAAGCGGAATGCCCACAGATCCCCCGATCTCCGAATTTTATATAACTACACGCATTCGTTATTCATTGTTTGTCAAGAAAATTACTGTAGACCTTTTAATATAACTTCTCGTCGCTCAAACGCTGCAAATTGGAGTTCTTGAACAAGTTCGCAAGTCACGCTTTAACCTTAGCGATTATTAGTAGCCGCGTGTCAACTGGCGAACAAATTTAATTTGCCGCTGTATTATGCGGATCATTAAGCGTATTGAGCTACATTAATTAAGCAAGTTTTAATTTAATATCACTGCCGGAGCAACTTCATGTCTGAGTTGATTATAATCAATATTTGCGCACATGCTTTATTACATTTTTCAATGAGCACTTGCTGTTTTCGTAATTTAAAATATGAAACAAAATTAAGTATTGGAAATAGAACATACTACGTAATTTTATTGTAGACCTTAAAGCCTTATCGATATTAAGTCATATTATAATAAGAAATTGTTGGTTTAATATCTTAGCCATTGGGATAGTTTTAAACATATCAAATTTTGGCTGTGTTTGGGATCCAATTTTTTTTGTTAGGTAGAGCTTTCACTTGATTTCTGTTTATTAAGACTGGCAGTCAACATAAAGAGTAATCAGGTTTTAGATAATCTAATTAAGTTAATGTAAATGTGTAATTAAATTAAGAAAAAGATACGTGACGCGTCAGAGCTTTCAAATCAACATTCTAAGTAGGAGATTCGAGGGCAATCTGTTAGATTGGTTCATTAAGGCCTCCATTAGTGGAGTAATGAGTCGCGATGCATGTCGGGACTGTATTAATAGACGAGCGTTTTAATAACGTCAAGGAAACGCCGGATTATTTTCAATGAGCTAATATCAAATTAACAAATAGTGAAACACGTAGTATTCATTCAAATTTCGTATACTTAACAAATCATAATAGATACAATGTTTGACAAGTTAGATTCAATAAGGCGTGTTATATGTGTGAATGGATGTTAAATTAGGTATTAATAACCATAAAACAAATTTTATATAGAACTTGTAGAAATCCAAAGACAATAAAGAAATTGGCATAAATCGCATATACACAGTGTTGTATGTTATGAGGTACCCCCCCCTCCCCCCAAGTTAAACAATTACAAAATATATGAGAGTGTATGCACTAAAACCCAATTCACGTAAATAATCTTAAAAACCGACAGTTTTAACGTTTGAACGGTCCGTTTATAAAGATCGAGACGTTTAAGATGAAAATTAGCTGCAGCTTGGAAGATTTCGAGTATGAATGCAGGTCGGGTGGTGTCCATTAGCCTAATTGACGTTCGTTGCGGTACTACGTTCTTTGTTAACGTCACGCTATTCGACTGGATAGAAAAGGAATTATGGAGTTTGTCTTGTTTAATTATATGATGCATTTGGTTGACTAATTTTATTAAGTACCTATATTTATCTTCACATATCTTATACGATATTTGGATATAATTTCGCTTAGCCAATCCCGTTTATCAACCATAGCGTCAACCACGTAATGGAAAATAGTTATTTTATTAATATAAAATAGTTACATTGTAAACGAGTCAATAAAGTTTTATACACCTCACCCAATTTATTGATAGTTAAAACTAATCAAATTCATTAACTTTGAAAATTTTTGTTATTGTATTAAAACTAACTTATGTAATATAATAATTATATGCCAAGTACCAAGATATACGTGATCGAGTTGTCTATTCTCACAATCACAAAAGGTGAGTGTGACGGGGTCTACTAATTAACTGGAGAAGTTTGATGAGTCCTCAACACTAATTAATGCTCGCGGGATACTTGGCCTTAACAGACAACCCTTTATGAGTTCTTATTACTTCTGGATATCGTGTTAATTATTTTAAAATTTTCATTGAATTTATTAGATTGTTTTAAAAATATTTAGTACACTTGTACTTAAAGATTACTTAATCTTGTCACGTGTTTCATTATTATTAAATTGATTATCTTATCACTTATAAGTTTAATAAAATCAAGAGGATGTTAAAATATTTTTAAATAATGTCTAAGAATGTTAAATTAGTATAAGGTTTGTTTATATAGATATGTATACACTACTGTATTTATATATTGAATAAAACCTAAAGACTAGGGCACCTAAAACCCACCCAAACAACAAAATAATCTTGAATATGAAATGTATAACATTTAAAAACGAGGCAATCGCTTTTATTTACCGCAGAATTGAAATAGGTCGCACAGCGCGATCAGGAACAGTGGCTACATATTTTATATTGCAAAGTGGTAGCGGGTTGGAAGCCTCAATCCCTTGGTCGTAGTGAAACTTCTCAACGCTGTTTTTTATTGCGCAGAATTTAAATGCATTTTTGATGTTAGGAGATGACACGCGGCCGTCGCCCGCCGGCGTCCTATAATTTCCCAACTTGAACTTCACTACATTAAGAGCTGATTGCTTGAAGAAACTTGAGACATTTTGGCGTATTCTTTGGATTCCCAGGATGCCGCGTTACCGGTCTTTGTTTGCCACTACAATTGAACTTCGAATTTTGTCTTTTTTTATACATTTTTGTTTTGATCTTGGTAATTCGGATTGATGTATTTTTTCAACAGAATGTTTACAATTCTATAAAACAATACATTGTTTCGAAGTTTGAACTATTGCTGGAAAGGGTAGAGTGCTCCGGGCATTTTCAATTAAACAGCTGATGAGGTCAGGTGACAAGACAATACGTTTAGGGCCAGGTTACAACTTTACCAAGGATTGACTTCCTCCAATAGTTTTTAGCTAAAAGGATTGCCGTGTTCGACGCTCTTCGTACTTCTTTCGACACTTATTTATGGCTCCATAATGCCATTTCAGTTTTATCAAATGAAACTTTGTTCATATTGAAAAATCCATAAATATTCTTCCCAGACGGTTTCTTTTTTGTTAAAATAATACAAACAATTCTAGTTCTTAAACATCATGTTACATTTTGTGCTGTTTTAGAAAGTATATTCACAATTCGAAATAAATTTTTATTATATACATTTAAAAACAAAAATGAATATATGTCCGCAGTGATAAATTAACTCCCTGACAAGGTACGGAAACATCTCGTCTCCATTACAATCGGAAGTCGATATTTTTATTGGGGTAGGTCAGAGAATTTAGCGTCCCGAGCGACCTTGGTCAGTCAAATATATTTACTTAAAATATATTTTCTTATATAGGATTTTCTTTGTTTACAGTAAAAATCTGTCAATTTTCATCAGCGGTACAATATTATTTGTAAAGGTGTTTCCTTATTACAGTAATATACGTAAATAAAATGTCGAATATTTCGAGTAATAATGGGCCGTAATCGAGTCTGTAATAATTAGTTCAACCTCCACCAAGTGATTGTACGAGGTGATAGCATTGTTTTCGAACCAAAATTTTTGCATATTTTCACCGCACCTCGGATAGTGGGCTGTGTCCAATTCATGCATATTTTTGTGGAAATTAACTCTTATTTAACATGAAAATATCGTGAATTTTCTTAATATATAATTGTCACGAATATTTCTATACATATTATGGAATGTAGGGTTTATAAAAAAAACAAAATAGACAGTTTATATTTAGCATGTATATATGAAATACATGGTGTTAATTAAATAATTGCGTAAAAACACTGAACCTTACTGTATTAAATCACCGCAACATACAATCATAACACGTCGGTATCAATTACCAAGTGGCTATGAAATCAACCATAAGCGTATTATTCGACAATTTAACAGAAAATTAAAGTAGAGCCGCAAACCGCGGACGTCATTTCACTATAGTTTGTCCAATTTATCTGTGCCCAGAGTCGTTGGGAAATAATCGTAATCGAAGCGAACATTGCGCCGAACAATATGGGCCGATGGCGGCCTCTAATTGGCCCTTACCTGGAGCGCACTCGAGAATGATAAAGCCCCCATTAGCCGCCCTATTATTTACCTACTCGTCATTAGCGTAGACTTCATTAGGATAACGAGATAACGGAGACGAGCTCGAGTAGGGTGAATTTTTGGTGTTTTTCATATGAAGATTTCTAAGACTTGGCTAATTTCACCGATTCATTTTATAAAGGACGCTCCTTTACTCCGGTTACTGATAATCTTTGGATAGCCTCTTGCTGTCCTTGACATAGACAAAGTTGGGGTTATAGTAACGTTGGTACATTTACTTAATAACGCTACCAAACTTAATTTATGCCGCGAAAGGATTGACCATTAAGATTTTGATCGTAATTCAGAGCTATGGTTGCCATAGCCTTTGAGCGTTTCGACTAAAACTGTAAAATTTATCGTTAATTACACTGGCGTCCAACATTAAATAAGAGATAAGATCATAATAGAGCTGATTTATTTATTACAAACATGTGTTCACTACTTTATATTTACAAAAATACAACATATGAAGTCTCATATCAGTGTCTGACATTGGAATTCGTTTCGATAATTGAGGCTTTTGAGGTCTTTTTTGTAGAAGAGGGGGCAAACAAGCAGGAGCCACACCATAAAGGTAAAGTCGCCGCCCATAGACACTTAAAAAAGAGGGTAAATCCTTTCTGGACTGCTACAACATAGAAGTACTTTGAACACTTCAAGTTAAATGTGGCCGGGATGTTATTTTAAGTGGATATTTCTTATTTAAAATACCGACGAGCCTTTATAAACTGATACGGTCACGACTCCATATTGTTTCGTTATAATGACCTCCGTTAAAAGTTAAAGTGTTAATTTGATTTAAAATTATGTCCGCGATTACAATCTTTACGTGCAAGTTTCGCCCTAAGCTTCAATTATAGAACCCTGCTTTATTTTACCTTGAACTCGTTTACGTCATAGATATGTATTAATTGCTTCAATATTTTAATATGTCTTATCTAGGTGTATCACATAGTACTTGTTAAAATCAAGAAAATCGTTACAACTTTAATTATTATTAAATATGAATATTTTAATAAGTATAATAAGAAAAGTTATTATATTTTTTTAAAGTTAAATTGCTTAGAAAATGGAATAAATAGCAAGTGAGCTGGAAACTGGAAAACGTAAAAGATTGTGAGGAAAAGCGCTAACTTACGGAAGTTTAGTAACCAGTAGTAGGGAACTTTTCTTACGCTTTAATTAATTATTCTTTTGTTTTCCATTTTTTACACTAAATAGTTTAGGAGGATTAAACGAACAGATAAAATTATTTTCAGTGGCTTAACTACTGCGTTGAGAACTGAATAGGCTTTTTGTAATTAATAAATATTTGTGGTACGTATTACGTCGCTGTATCGCGATGCTTATAAGCCAGGAAATAACATACTATATACATATATGAACTGTATTAATGGTAATTAGCACATAAATACCATATTAGTCAATAATTAATTGCCTTATAGCAATCGTTATTTCAGATTTTAAATAAAGCTGCAAGAATATTTTCTAATTACGCAGCTAAGTTATAAATTATTAAACACATCAAAAAGATTATATCCAATGTTTGTACGATTAAAACTGTACTAATTTGCAAAAGGAATTTTGTTTGTCTTCAATGTCGAGTAAAACCTGATAACTACTGTAGAATGTCCTAGATTAAGTGTCACAGTTTCCGCGGAAACTATACGAATCAATATTGTTCTAAATAATATATTTATTATAAAGGAATATTTGTCTCCGAAGGCCTTTATACGGGTTAGACTGTAAACAAATTAATTATTTAACTTATTAACATATAAACCCGAAGAAATCCATAACATTTGCATAAATACTAACTAGACCTATAAAATAAGTCTAGATAATAAATAGTATTAACGTCAACGCTACAGCCAACAGGTTTAAAAAGTAATAAAATATAATTGTAGTATTTTTCATTTGCAACACAGCGTTTTATTACTGAATGTAGCGAACAATATTAGCACTTATCGATCGCAGAGAAGCATTAAAATATATTATAAATTTTAATAATAAGTCCAATTAAAACTAGAATCTAGAATCATAACATCGATCACCTTTGTACGACAATAGCCTTGTTACATTTTATCTAGTGCTACGAGACATCCAAAATAAACCTGTCCTTTATATAAACCTAGTTTTTGAAGCATAGAGGTAGTTAAAGTAAAATATATATAACCGATACATAAACACAATAGATATGTAAAAATTGTTTTGAACAATTTTTTTTTTGTTACAGGCCTCCGTTGTATGCAATTTTCTCTTTTTAATCTGTTTATATATGTTCAATGAATAATTGAGGAAAGAGGCTGCGAGATAAAAAAAAATGTTAATTAAGAGAGATGACGTAAAAAAATAGGTAAGGCTCGAGAGCGAGTGTAACGAGTTGTCGTAAACGTCGCATTAATTAGCATCCCGCTAATGAGGAGTTATGGCGCTCTAATGAGATCACTCCAATCCGTATTTATTGCCCCCGACAATTATTGACGGCCGTTTATTGTTGAATTTCATTTGTAATTGCTGTATTTAACTGATAAGAATATAAGATTGAGATCTTATATTCTGATATTTTTAAGTAATTTATCGTATTCATTGTATTTTGTGTTTGGTTTTATTTTTGTCATAATTTCTCGCTGGTTATACGTTGAGCGAGAAAAGCACCAGCTTATGGATCACCGGTGCTATTTAATTATTAAAAGAATAAATAAGTTGTTTATTACTATTCAAATAGTTTAGTTCTTGTAAATAATGATTAACATACGTATTTATTGTGTGATTTTGTTTGTTTTGTATATGTATAGAAATCTGTAAATATCTAAAATTTCCTATACAAACATGTCATATGACAACTCTGTTGATTTCTCATAAATAAATAAGCAATAGCGGGAGTGCGAAAATATAAGGCAATAATAATATTACATTAAAATCAAAATTCGTACCTAATCCTTATACGGATAAGTGCAAGCAAAACAAAGGCGTCTCCAATGGAGGGGCCGTAAAAAGACATTAATAATATTCGTCAAAGCACTCTGGTAACATTAAATCAATTTGCCCTTTCCGCGCGGTAAGTAGCGAACGGTGTAATTGATAAGTTGAAACCCTTGTAGCCTCCACTTGCCACTGCTACGGTGCCGCTCCCACATCTCATCTTCTACCTACAACTCATATTTTTAACGATATACCGTATTTTCATATAACTTGTCTATTGTAGTCTCGAATTTTCAATCAGATGATTTATCACCTACACACCTACTTCGTTTGAAATTTTTCTCTGATTAACCGTTTCACCTTTTAAAGCTATTGTGAAATAATATCATACATAATTGCTTGCTTGCATTGCTTTGATTGTCAATTTAAGCCAAGCACAAAACATTTTCCTATAGCATTGCAGAGAATATTTTATACATAATTATGTAACATTTGACCAAAGTATTTAAATAAAATATAGCCTATAAAAATGATGGATTGTCGAAAGTATGATAGTTTATTAGAACGTGACTTTCACTTGTAAGTGAAACCTTACTAGTTGCATTTAGTGAATGTCTGTACTGTAAATATTATTAATATTTTCGGAAATAAGAATAGGATCAAATGTGTAAATTATGTCAGGGAAGGGATTTAATTAATAAGACAAACTAACTAACAAATTAATAAGATCAGCAAGGCTCCACGGTACTGTAATTTTTTGACGATCGATTGGCTTAAGTGTAAAGGAAATATATCTCTACTTTAATGAAATGAATTGAGAAATTAAGTCAAAACAATTATTAATTGAATATATGTATATTAAAACGTAAATTACGTAGAAATTGTAGTAATCTTAACGCTGCCAATGTATATAATATATTATATTGACTAATTAAGGTTTAAAAATGACAGTTGATAGAACTTTTGAGTATCGAAGTGGTAAGTTACAATGGGAATATACTGTTGATTAAGTTACTCTAAAAGGATACAAAACACTAAATTGATTTACGAATTACAACGCCACAGAATATTACAGAGATACTTCTATTATTATATTTGGAGTTAGCTCATGCGCTGCAATATATATATCGATTGCATTTTGGTAAGTTGCAATCTTTAATCCTACTGAGTAAAATCTAATTTAGTCCTGTAAATATTTAATGTATCAGCGGCCTAGAACATATGAAGGGTCTGTAAAGGAGTGCATTGGAACAGATCGTACGACAATATCCTAATTCACTCGCTCGAATGTAATCCATTAGTGTTGCCCTACCGTCCTCAGGGCGCCCCCCGCAACCTCCGCCCCGCGCCCCCACCGTCCCGTCATTCATAAACCTCCATATCATTTGTATTGGCACATGTTTCATAAAACTAATGGACGGGGACACATTAAATACAGACATCTGCTTATTGCAATCACACAATATCAATATAAAAATCGGTTATTTGATTGATTGGGAGTTAAGTGCAGCAGGACAATTCTCAAAATCAAATTTAACGCGTTCGTAATGTTTGTTAAATTTTTATTTTATTCACAATTTAAATTGTATTAAGTAAAAATAATTACATCGTATCTATTATATAACTTTCAATTAAAACTTTACACATAAAGCTTACGAAAGAATGTTCTAGAGGCGTAGTTAATGGTCTATTATAATTAGGGTGACCTCGGCAATTGTGAGATTATCTTGCCAATTATTGTGAGCGGAACACGATCTTTAAATTATCTTAATTGATCTCGGTATGGCGACGAACTTATTAAATGTGTAGGCATTATTTTACTAAGACGATGTTGGAACACGCGATGTTTGAAGCAATTAATTAATTCAATATATTAATTCGTTTCGTAATTAGCAATCAAATGTAGCCTTTAAAGTCAAATGGTTCTATTTTTTTATATGTGTATATATGTATTTTGTAGAATCTGTACTTAGTTAAAATTTAATATGTTCTAACAGTAAAAATATCTATGTTTTATTATTAAATTCCATCTCGTAAATTACAATTTTAGTCGGCAATGAAAGTCTAATTATTATATAATTTTAATGGGTTTAATATGAGTGTTAACGAGATGAAATTAATGTAAACACGACCGTTGGGGCCAGAGACCGCATAGAGCGGCTGTTACGTTAATTAATTAATAAATAAGCCTGGTGAATAATGGCTCCTGTGACAACACAAACTTCCTACTAATTATTCACTTTTTTAATATTGTTAAAATTTGCTTTTGGTCTTACTATACAAACTTTAAAAATATCTTTTATAATTCATACGATTGCTACCTTTCTATTTATAATTAGACGACCCAATAGTCACCATGCATTTCTTCTGGGCATGGTCAAGAATTGTGTGATATTTTCTATGGTAGTGTTAGCGTGCCGTAGTACATATGTCAAAATATGTCCCATACTATTAACAATTAATATATTAGTATTGAGATACCAAAAACTAAAGAAAGGCATTTACCATGTAAATCTTAAATCTACACCAATAAACGAAATAAAGTAAAAAAGCAACTCGATCGTATTTACAATTAAGTTAATGAACACAAAATGTATTACTTAACGTTTCATTCGGCTGTTTGCTCTACCCGGCTTTAATACACTCATCTATCTACACAGAAGCCAGTAGATAACGTTTTCAGAAAAATTAAAGAAAGTAATCAGCGGAATTACGTCGGCTACTAAAATATGTATTCGTCATAAAAGTATGCGCCGACTTCTGAATAAATATTCATTATAACGGTTCGCGTAGCGTTTTAGCGGGATTAAATGCTATTATCTGTGATGTGATGCTCTCAACTGAATCAATCAAATGCTGTCTGTACCAAGATGACATGGATATGTATTTAATATTGATAGCAATATTACATAACAATTAAATGAAATGAAATTAATATATTACGAATACTTTTTTTGCAGTTTCATTTAAAATGAATAAAAAAGTAAAATAATGAAAACTCTTTGTGTTCGATTATTTACGACACGTCTGTATATTTACGGAATAAACAACATAAATTATTGTTCCGTAAGATCAATAAAATAAAGGGCCATTCAATTTAATACTCATTCTTTGTATCGCATAAGTAAACCATTTAGCAAAAACCGGTGTAATTTGTCGAAGACATCGCTACTTGCTCAATATGTATGAGTTGTAAACAGTAGTAGGGGCCTTCATCTGACTGAAAGCTTTCATTCGACACTAATTAATTACTCAACTCGGTTTCAATTAAATTAACTCGAGAACGGGCATCGACACGCAATGAATCGATTGCCAGCCACGATTAAGATCGTTAATGTCGATCAATTTTCCTCGTTAGCGATCAATAAAGTTATTAGACATGAGTCGAGGTATGCTTATATATAGAAATAGCAATTCACTCCTTAACTAAATAAACCCACTGGAGTACCAATATGACTGAACAAAGCCGCTAAGTAGATACAATTAATACGTGGAACACTAAAGCTAGATTGGCCACTCAAACTTTAACAGAGTTTTGGACTGCACCCTTAGTGAAGAGGGGACGTTTTAATTACGGCGTTTAAGTAAAAGCGCTGCATCTAGCTAGGTGCATTACACAGATTCAACCACCAAAAGCCTCCCACTTAGCTAATGAAACATGTTCGTGCATAGTGTTCCGAGCGTCGTTGCAGTTAGGCCTTCCCGGCATTGTGAAGGGATTCGGGAACTCGAGTCCGCAAATCCTCATTTACTTGCATTATTTTAATGGAGCTATTGTGGCCGGATGTCCTTTGTCGCGTGCAGCGAATCCGGCGCAGGCTGTGGGAAATGTGCCGGTGCATAAGTGCATCACTGGCCCCATTCGGACGCTCGATTGCGGCAAAGCGCGCACTTAATTTAGGAGATTCGAATTGCTTCCTCGATCTCGATATCAAAGAAGAGAATGTGGGTTTATTGTAGTCGTAATTATGGAATGGCGACCGGTACGTCGTATCCATTTAACTAATTAACTGGAGCGAAGTCGTTTGAAAACCCGCCCGCCCGCAGAGGAATATCTGACGTCTATTAGCTGGCTTCCCTAATAAGCTAAGAGGTTGTCTTGCTTGTATAAAAATGCAATCGGGCCTCTGCCCCGCTGGCGACATTGTACAAACTTTTCAAATTTTCCAGCAGCGCGCAGCGGTATTAATTTTAAATTAGAGGCTGAGACGTAAATTGTGCCCACATGTGAACGATTGGCGATAATTAAAGTTTCCGAGTTTAGATTAATTCTTAAGTCTTTTATTACTTTAATAATTGCTTTTTGTTTGCCAATTAGGAACAGTCTGGTTTTCGATTCAAAATCATTCTAGCCTTATTGGTGTTATGATCTAAAAAAAGACATTGATTTTCGAAATTACATCAGTCTATCTAATAGTATGTTGTAGAATTTTGAAAGTGTTTGTTTTTAGTTATGATTTTTGTATCGAAAATTTCTCGTAAATAAATCAAAGGATGTAAAAAATAAATTTTAGAAATCAAGAGACTTGCAAAAAGCATTTTGTATTTTCAATCACGTTGGCCTTGAGTGTCTAATTTATTATTATCAGTGATGTTGCGATACGAAAATAAAATAATGAGTATAATATGACCTTACTGTCAGGAGTTGATTAATTTCTAAACCTCGTTTTAACTAGCATCGTAATAACTAAACCAGACACGAACCGGAGTCCAATGAATAAATTAAATACTAATTTCTTGACATACTTTGTTTGAAGCGGATTACCTTGCCCATAATGCAATTTATAAAGTTTTAATTTTGATACTTTTTGTCTTTATATAGCAGGAAAATTGTATATGTGTTTTAAGCGTGAACCCGCTAATGTTACTTTACTCAATTTGTATGTAGTTATCTAAACGATAAATTAATTACCATTACGGTAGTTTTATTTAATTAATTAAAATCGTGTAAAGAGCTCAGCAAATAGAGACAAAAAGTTTATTCCTAGAACGTAACTGAGTTCCTTTATTAAATTAAACTAATTATATTTACTAAATAAAGCTCTTAACATCAAGAGTAAACTGAACAAATATCTCGGTACTCGATCAGTCACACTAAACATTGTATCTATTTACAACTGTTTTTAGAAACGAGTAATTAGTACGAAAATGATTAAGGTGAGAGTAGGCCATTAGTAACACGCAACGGTAGCGGGTTCGACGCCCGTAAGATCGTCACGAAGGGCGATTAATATAACAAAAACTGTCCTCAATTCCGTTTTGATAATCAAAGTTTTGAAAACATTATTAGAGTGTTTAATAAAGGTAGCTGAGGCTCTAGTAGCTCTGAAACATTAGTATAAACGTTGAAAGGTGAAATCTTTTCAACACTTTGAAGCGTTGCGTTGTTTAGTAACTTGTTACCCGCTCACTTAGTACACGTCAAACGTGAGATCTCACCTGTCCTGGCCAGCCGAGATCATAGACAGTACTAGCCCGGAGCTAGCCCTTTGTGAAAAGATTCCCAAAGCAAGTGAGACCACTTTGATGTCGGGCCCAGGGGGTAATTTGGAAAAACGTTATTTAATTAACTTTCGACAAGTCCGAGTAATCGTGTTACAAAGCGTGGTGAACGGTCAAGTCTTTGAGCCCCCATTTTTACCAAATGCAAAGGTGCTGTCATAGCCATGGTTTCCAATTAACTCGCTTTGACCGGTACAAAGCAGTAGTTCGCGCCTGGCTATTCGCAGCAACCTTTGTAATGTATTAAAATTATATATACAAAAGTGTTTGTTACTGACAGTTTTAATTAAATTACTGAACTGGTTTTGATAAAATTTTGTAATAGTGTAACAACAGGACCTCGCTAGTCAGCCTCATTAGTAGCATATACAAAAAAAAAAAAAGTTTCACTGTTATGAACAACTGTTTACAATGAAATCTATTAAAGAGTTAGACAATAGTTTTATTAGTTTCCAAAATAAGTTTAGAGTACTTAAACTTTGGAATTGGTTAACAGTGCATTTTGTGAAATGCCGTAAGCGAGAGGGTGGCGCCTACGGCGCTCGGACGTTGGTCGCCACTACGAGATAATTAACTCATGAACTATCCCTAGAGAAGTACGCCAATTAGAAATACGCTTCAAAGCCTTAATAAATATCATTATCTTTGGTACAATTTTGTGGATTTTATATGTTTAGGGTCTTAATAAAAAAGAGCATTCTAAAAGCCCAAGTAAAGAAGGTATTTTAGCTACATTTATATTACGATTCAAAATATAAAAATTATACACGAACTTATATAATGAGGATATAGTGTATCTCGGTGTAATCTTTTGTTCATAGACAGAAATTGTTTTCATAAATTCGACTTAAATTATCGTGATACGTAATTATTAATGGACAGTTTTTTTTAAAAATTGTAACCATGAATAATACAATATTGCAAATATTTGTATACTAACATAAACCAGGCCGAGCACGTCATAGATAGTACCTTCGATTAATACAGGACTATTTCTTAATATAACATACATTAAAATATTATTTCCCTTACAAAAATAAACGTTTTAAACTAAATGCAAATGACCTTTCTAGAGGAATATAAATTAAGTAGTAGGGTAGATAAATTGGTAGATTAAAGTTTTGTTTTTATTAAAAAATAATTAAAAAGTTAGTCATACTTTAACACTACCGACTACTACACTATAGGTGATTAAAATTAAGATTAGCGTATGTGTTTGAGCAACTCCAGAAAGAAGTATTAGTATTTTCACAACTCATTTATAATTTAAAGAAATAGGTTCTTGACGATAAAGACAGCCATTGCACGATTTTACAAACTTGTTTACATTTGTGATGCAGTTCGTTTAATAATAATAAAAATTTAAGTAAAATATTAACACTTAGTATTATACAAGTAATTTGTTTAACAATAGAACCTTCCGTTCTATTGTTAAACGAATAGACAATTATAAGGATTCCCTTTCGGTAATTATAATTTTCTTTACACATATTTTGGAAGTCTGATATTCCAAACTCTAAATTTATAAAAAAAATAATTTCAGCTAATTGGCACACGGTATTCAGGATATATCTGAATGTCACACTAATTAATGTGATCTAGCGTAACAGACGATCAATATTAATTATTTCTTAAAGCGAACTTTCAGTCACGACTTAAGCGCTAATTAATTAAAGGTCAGACCGTGTTTCTACATTTCACGCGATCATTAGTTGAGATGTACTCAAAGGTTTTAATTGTCGTGTACATTAATTAAGCTTTATAATTAGATGTATTTTACTAAATAATAAATTATGAAATGTTAAAATGTTGTTTGACTATACCGTGTTTAATTCTTTTTTAAAGACACGCTTTGTAACGTTGTTACAGAACTGACATTAAAGGCATTCGACAATTTGTATAGCCTGATGACATCGATGAGATTTAAGCTCACTTTTTGCAAAATTATATTATTTTAAATTCACCTATTTTGTTATTTATTTATTCACACTTTATTGCACCTAAACAGTAGAAGTAGATGATGGTAATACATGTTAGTACATATAAGCAACGGATGGCCTTATCGCTAATAAACAACCTCTTCCAGGCAACCCACATTATATTATGTGTAAAATATATAGAATACTGAAGTATTGACAGGTTAATTAGATGCGTTATATAATTACTCGCAAATTAATACAGATTATTAATCACAGTTACTGTTACGTGTAATCTACGTAACTGAGCTTTAGTATTGTTATAATTACTAATAACTACCAATTGTGCTATTTCAATATAATGTAGATAATACAGTAGTGAATTGTCTATGCAGTCATCGGTGTAACAGTATTGAGTAGATTAGTTTATAGTATCGTAATTAGTCTATAGAAATTTTACAATTTATGGACGGAATTGGGTATTGTTAAGATTCTATTGACCCCCTATACATGTTCCATAAATAAAATAGCGTCCTCTATAAAAATGCAAAGCGAATGTAACATTTGAATGGACTTAATTACTTATAAATATTTTGTTTGTTAACAGTAAATTTGCATAATTAGTATACAATATTTGTATAATACATGGACACAACAGATTTTGTATCTGATTCACCATTTCAAAATATGAAGCGCACCCACAGATAAATAAAACGGTAATCTGTCACAGACTATAGTAATTACATAATTTAGTTAATTATAGTAATGGAACCTCTTTAAAAGGTTAATGTAATTGAGTAGGTGTACTTTACATACCTTAGACAGTGTTTACTTACAATAAATAGTTTTTTTTTTCAATTTGCTGTGTACGTCATGTCAATCGTTTTGATATTCATATTACCAATGTACCACCGTAATCATATGTTACTCTAATAATAAATCTGACTACATTTCCGCACAGAATTTAGTAGAGAAAATGTGTGTGTGTGTGTGTAGAAATTCCAACTATGATTTGAACTCTTAACAGCGACTTCCTGTTCTCAAATATTTTTTTTAAGGGTATTTATTTATACTATAATAAACATGTTGCAGTCATTTTAAGTTTAAACAGTGCGATTAAAATATTATACACAAACATACAATAGCGCCATCTAGCAATCATTTACAACGAGCCGTCCAGTTTTCATAATATTTAGGTAGGCTTTAAAATACTACATTAAAACGATGTTTGGTTAGGACTATTAACGTATCACGTCGCAATTGGAGACACTCAATAAATAATCCAAAATAGCAGGTTGATAATGATATTGCGTCAACGTACCTGTTCAAAATCTCTGTGCGAGTGTTGCGCAGGGGCAGGCGACGCTCATTCCCGCGACCTTCGCGGGCGTCCTACCTTGCCCTTTCGAACAGGCGCTCCTGGCGCTGCCGCGTTCGCACTTTTCATTAGCTTCTGCCAGTCCTGCTCGCACACGAGTGATCCCGCCAACATGTAGTACCTATTGAGAAACAACATGTTTCAGATTGTTAAAGAAGATAAAAACTTGCACAGCATTTGTCGTCAGTGTTATCGAATATCGAATACAATCTTAAAATAATCGAAGGAGAAAGATAAACTGTAAATATACCTATCGCCCTGCATGAGGTGTGAGCCACATTTGGAACAGGCGAAGCATTTTATGTGGAAGACGTGTAGGGGTTGCTGAGGGGCGCTCGTCCGCATCACGAACTCGCTTGCGGGTATCGCCTGCCCGCACGCTGCGCACGCGCCTCCGGAACCGAACATTCTGAAATAAGCCCACAATTATGTATTGATACTATTAAACAAATATTATAATAAACAAGGTTAATTGAAAGAGATATTTAAATCATGTTGGTAAAATACGTTTTAGTAACCAAAAGGTGAATTACAAGCGAAACTTAGAAGTTTTCCGATTATGCCATTTGCGAGATCTGATGTCCTTATTTAATTGACTACATTACTAGAACACGATCACGATTTAAAGCCATACATACCAATAGGTCACGCATTTGTTTTAATTGACATTTAGGTGAATTATTCACTACGTTATTATATGTTAAGATATTAATTAACACAATAATTACTGTCTTCATATTGCCGGTAGGTGATGTGTGGAATGAACGATGACATTGTATGAAAATGCTTTGTATCACCGCTTAAGCTAACAACATTTTAATCAAAACAGATAACATACAATTTCAATGGGATAAAGCACATAATTTATTAGTATACATTCGGTTTAATTGGTTTTAATAGATTTAACTGATGAGGACATCGACGTATCTTCCTGATTCTACAATAAACGCCGCAATTAAATTATATTAATATTATTTTATCATAAACTATTTATTCTAGCATAATCTACAAAAAGTTATTCTCCGATAGTAATGGCGTAAAAATAATAAAAGAAATTCTCTAATATTAGAAAATTAGAAGGCATTTTGCATGAAGTATTGGAATTTTTGCTAAAGGGTCAGATTAATAGTTCCCAAGGTCTTTTGATTTGTACATTCTAATATATCATAAAAATAAAACTGGATCGGTCAAAGCTTTCGCATTAGAGAAATATGGAAGGAAAGCTTTCAATTTATCGGTTCACTTGATAATGCTAAATTTAATGCTTGATGTTAAGATAGCGGTAACGGATAACAAGCGCACGATTATTGCCCGTTAAACTTTGATAAATTGTTCATAAAATACAATAATGACTAGTACAACAAGTAATAAATCACTTTGGGAAATATATGGGCCGTCAAATAATGTTTTTATTAGTAATCAGCTGGGTTGGACTGACTATTGCCACTAAAGATTGAGTTATCCTTATCAAGTACTTTATTATTATCGATTTACGTATGTATTATTTATTGGAAGAAACCAAGGGAACAATTTTATTACCACAAGGAGAAATGCAAAAAAATAAAAGCACAGAACATATTGCATTGTGGGGGTTGTTTTTTTCTGGTGTAGTGTTTTATTTCCCACTTTCCTAGGAATTCCAAGTTTTAAATCGCATTTCGCCACCTTACCGTAAACTCGGTCAACAAGCATACATATAAAAATTATATCATTCATAATGTAATTATTTCAATGAAATCCATGTAAAATTAATGTTTGAATCAGACAGTCTAATTACGCGCAAAGATTGGATTTTAATTGTATTGTCAAATTAAACTGATTGTGTTGCAGTTATTGTAAATGATTTCAATTTACTTCGTTATTACCATAGTAATTAAAAGACGCACATGTATTGTGGTTTTGTTTTCACATTTGGTATAGTATTCTGTTCGGGCAGAAATCACACGTCAAAATAACACAATTTTTTTATACTTGAGGTATATCTTTTTATTTTTCAATGTTTTTTTATATAGATTTCTTGTTTAATATAACTTTATTAATAACAAGACTCAGAATATTTAAACAAATGAAATAAAAAACTAAAACAATTTATAAAAAAATTGGTCCTTATAGGAAATGCCGCCAGCAATATGGCTAGTCCTATTTTGCTTCATTTCGTCGCTGTATCGCGATGCTTATATGTTCACCAAGAAAAGCACCAGCTTTTGTATCTCCAGTACTGACTACCAGGCTGGTGACTACATTTTTTAAAATTATATTAGGTTTTATTATTAATATTAAGTCGTATTATTGTTAATTTTGACTGTTTTTACTGGTCGTTTTAAGTGTATCGTCTCAATGTAGAACAAGCTTGTTTTATAAACTATTTAGGTTATAAGTTGTCATATTTTATGTACAACAATATGCTTACGATATATCCAATGTATGCAAGCCTGTCGATTCACTCAAACCCACCCCACGGCTGAGAACATCGAGCAGCTGTTCACGTTTAATACTCCTGTTTAATACTTAATGAGTAATTATTGCAATAGCTATTAGCGGACGGCATATTATTTACAGCCGGACGGAATATTAATAAATCGAAACAATCAGCCCGAAAGCAATCAAAATTTAATTACCTGACTCGTGGTGAAAATTATTTGTGGCAAAAGATAAATTTGAAAGTCTTAAAAGATAAATTCGCTTCAATCACTCGCTGCAAATAGGATTTCATTTACTCCAGTAAGAGCGTTTTCAATTAAGGAACGACCGACAAACAGTAGGTATCGGTGTATGAAGGTAAAATTAATTAAACCGAGCCAAGACAAACATTCGGATGTATTTGTGTTGGTCGCGGGAGTCGATACACGTAAATACATGTCGTGAAACTTACCAAGCCTATCGAAGTTTAGTGAGTGTTCACGGTTATGCGAAATTTTCTTAACATAGATATCACGGGTTAAACGATGGGCAAATATAAAATTCATATTAGTTTTAAAATCTACACCTTAAACATTTTTTAAGGTGACTGGTAAGCGACAAATTTGTGTGGTTGTGTTCATTTTGGATTGTTTTTAATAACACATGTTTAATATATATTTTAACTACTAATAATTCACCTAATCAAAATTATGTAAGTAGATAAATTTGTTTACCATCTTGCTCAAAGTCCATCCATTGATATATTTATATCTATATACGTTTTCAATTATACTAATGGCACATATTGAACATCCGAAATTTACACCAAACTATAAAACTTAAGGGCCTAACATAAATTTAAAGGACATGAATTTGTTTTCATCGCACATTCGAACTTTAACTGATAAAAGGACTTAGAATCCTTTCGCATTCGCATATTAAAGATTTCGCAATCGGGTATAACTTTAAGGTCTATTAATTAGAATCGTGAATGTAAAACTTTGCCGAAGTTTATTTCCTTACATCACGTGTAAAATTGAATACGTAAATTCTCATTAATTTAAGATGAAGACTGTATCTTGACACGTTATTTTATTCATTACGGAGACGTTCCCGTACTGAATGTTGTATACGTTGACTTCAGATTGTTATAAGGAACATAATTTAAAACCTCTCAGCGAGATCATTAGTGAGAGGAATAAAGGTGAAAGGATTCTGTATAATAGTGCTCGAATGCTAAGTGTGAATAAATGAATTCTAGTGTAAATAAATAAGATTTGTCGTAATTGGTATTGAGACCTATAAACTTTTGCCTTTGTGTTATTATTATCGTTTTGTACGATAATTGTAATATAATACAAAGTTAGCGGATGAGCTTTGTATGAACATCACACAAATATAACTACGAAATTCAGTGCGAGCGTATTTAACATCTTTAAAAAATAAACATTCTTATACATACAAAAAAAATAAAGTCTAATCAAAAGTACAACGAAACAAAACAAAGGTATGAAAGTAGGTTCTATACATAGGTTGGGTTCTCGGGCGTACTTGTTGCGTCGATTCGAAGACGCCTCAACTGGGAGCAGAGTCATCTGTCAATCCACGGGCACTTATACCATTAAAGGAAAAATGTTCGAAAATGGCATAGACACTTCGTTTACAGAAATAAAACCGTCGTATTTTTAATACTGATAATAATTATTTCGTAAATATATTTATATAATTGTTTTTTGTGAAATGTATTTTCCACTCATTAACAATTTTTAACTTCGTATATACCGCGTGAGCTCCGTTTAATCAAGATTTAATCTGTTTTAGTAGTTGCAAAAATGCCAAGTATATGGTCCCGGGTTCTACCAACGGTACGGCAAAGATTTGTGCGATGAACGTTCTTATATCAATAACAAATATGTTGGTTATCCACACCAAGATATTATATTTTTTTTTTAAATATGTAAGTTAACACAAGCTACAAATCGTCTACCTTGGGGCTAACAAACCATTTTTATAATTAAACTTATTACATAACATTAATACGCTCCATTGACAAACAGGAGTTCTGATATAATGACAGGTACTTTATACTTTAACAATTTGAAACTAAGTTTGCTATTAATAGGGTGTGTCACACAACCTTTGTTAAAGCCAAAATCAGAACAAGAAATGCAAAAATGCAAAACTTTTCCAGCATCCCTAACAAGTCGCGAAATCGCAAAGATTTAACGAGTGTTACGCTAGTTACAGCAACTAGGCATAAAGTAGAGGTGTTATCGGATGTCGTTATAATCACAATGCATGTTAGGTGTATCAAGTTAGCACGTCGTTAGCAAGAAACTCGTTAGTGGGCGCGTGGCGTCGACACGTCAAGAATTTGCTAATGACGCATGCCGCCCGGGCCGTCTTAACTCGCGAGATTGATACGTTCATAGGATCCGCGGCTACGAATGTTTCATCATAAAATTGATATCTCTACTTATTATAAGCTGTTTTGTTTTAATAAATATAGTGAGGTTATATAAAATCGTATTAATATTCCATTATGTTAATCTTTAAATTAGGAATAGGTTATATATATGTTAGCTTTTATTCATTAATTAATAATAATAGTCTGACCAAAAAATAACCATTTGCAAAAACAAAAAATGCAACTGATTTATTCTTTTTTATTCAACTAACATTATGTGCTAAGTATTATAACAACTAGTTATCGCATTGTCGCTGAATTATTTTAAAGGACATAAATATTGAAAAATATTTCCGTACAATTGTACGTCTATATACGTATGTCCCAATTGGGAACAATAATATTAATTGTATAATATTTAGAAATAATGTTAGTTAAACTTTTGCCTAAGTGTGGTTGTTTTTAGAATATGTTTAGAACGCCTCTAAATTTAAAAAACAAAAATAACAAAAATATATCAGCGACAAACCTTAACACGTAGCTGTGAAGCAATCTAGTATTCAAATTGACATAGCTAGTAAAACAACAGAGGCTCCGGACTAAGTTCCATAAACTCGTTTCAACTCCCCTCTACACACTCTATCGGCGATTTTTAATTAAGTCCCTTGCGAGCGTCGAGCAAAGTAACACCATCAATTCATTATCCTAAACTCCGGCCCGATTGTTCCTCGCTCGCTACTTACGCAAACTTTCATTTTAATCAAGCGTTTAATTAAAAATTATCCGAGAAAAACAAAATAAGCCCGTTAGGGCGGTCTGAAACTAATTAAGGCGCATGCGATGAGCCGGCCGACAACGGGCCGTGAGGTGAGCGTTCTTTAATTAAACGCCTTGTTCCACTCCAGTGGTCGCTTAGCGAAACTATTAGTGCGGCGAGGAAAAACCTAACAAGTGTTAGGGGCGGGTCCTGCTGATTGCGGCTCTCCTAGACAATTAGACGCCCTACATACGTGTTCTTACTACTTGTCCTTTAGTCGCATGTTTAGATAGTTTTACCGTTTGATAGCTTTTCTTTTACAGTATACAACATGAGGTAGTTATAGAATGTTAACACTAATATTAATAAAACCTGTTGTTCGAAGAGCTGGGAGAAAGTTTTGTAATTAATGTTAATTTATCCATCAACTTGCTAAAATCAATTATCTAGTTATTACTCGCAATCGCCAACTTTATTAATAATCTTAAAGTTATGTTCAACTATTTGTAGGGAGGGAGAGATTTTTAAATTTGCAGTCTCATTATTATGAGATTGGTAATAACCGTATACTGTGTTATGTTATGTATCATATTGCAGTAGTTGCAGGTAAACATGCCAATAGGATAAAATACTAATTACGATAGACACATATAATAATACTAACAGCATCGGTCAAACGCATCAAAATTAATTGGCCACAAGCTCGTGTATTAATTACACCAATTATCTGTTACACTCATAAATAATAATGAATTATTGCACATAACATTTGTCAAAAGCCGCGCTCATACGATGAGCTAATCGACTATCACCGCTAATTGCCCCCGCGCGCCCATCACCGCCCGCCCTACGATGGGCGGGCGGGTGGTTGGGTGCGCGCTAACTAATTAGATAAGTTTGCAACTTCACTGTACTTCTGGCGCCCCGGTACCGGTAAGCATCAATCTTTTTAATTAAACATTTTTGACGCTGCACCGATTAGCCATCGAACTCATTTGTATGCTAATAAAATAAATTCATCATTTATATGCTTATTATTGCCGCTACGGTAATAATTGAAGCTCCCGCCCGAGTTTCGAGTTTTAATTAAGATCTAAGCGTAAAATAACGTTAACTGAATATTAAATAAATAGAGATGAGATTATTGTAATTAATTAACATTCAAATGTTATATTTTGATTAGGAGTTGATAAATGAATAGCAATAAAATGTTACAGTAAATTATTAGTTGTTATTTGTTGATTTATTAATGTGTTGTAAGGTGATGTTGATAAAAAAATACATGTAACTCGGTCTTCATCTGGCGTATGGAACAAGTGTGGTCTAGGGTACTATTATAGTCCAGCGGTAAACACGATATCAAAAGTTACAATAGCACATTGTCCGTCGCTCAGACTGATTAAATAAATAAAGGGTGCCGATGCGAAACGATCGCGTTGATCTTTATCGTCGTATTTCGCGACATTAACGACACACATTTCTAAAATGATCTTTAATACAAAATAAATAAGAGCGCTAACGTACTGCATCACAAACTGCAGCTATCTAATCGGTAGCGCGAACTCATCCCGCAATTCGATATCAGACCTTATTTCGATTGTTTTTGATTGTGTCTCGCGCGGCCAACACGTCTCGTTAGTTTTACTTCGAGATGGATGGCGGTAGGTAACTGGAACGGCGAAGAATAGCACTTAATTCTTCATCGATACACGCTTGATGGTATGGATTGAATTATGGTCGACCACAGTTAGAAGCTTCGCTTTATTGCGTAATAAAATTTGGTATTTAATTTGTTCATCTATGAGCCGAGAGCTCGGTAAAAGCACTTAGAGGGTATTCATATTTTTGCATCATTAATGAATCTCGGCGTACATTTAAGCGGTGTCCGGCGAGGAGCGTTAGGGTGCTTTATTTAGGGTAAAGGGCCCAGTAATTGGACAGACCGGATGCAGTGCACTCACAGGTGCTCTGTGCGTGCACACTGCGGGACGGGAAATGGGAGTCAATTTAATTTCTTTCCGATTCAGATAATTAATTATTATAAATAATTAATGACATGCTTTTTACGATATAGTAAACATGTTAACGAATAACCTTTACACATACTATTACATTCAACTCAATCTCGATAAAAGCAGAATGCAAACTTTATAGCAACAATCTAAATTTTCATTGTAATAAATTATATCGAACGATATCAGTACCCATTCTACGGATACCTTCTGTAATGAGGTTGTAAACAACGACCTAATTAAACTCCTTAATCGCAAAACTCAAACGGTTACCGCTTTTAAAACAAAACCTCGCAATTTTCAGAGCGACCACCGCGTAAATATTCTTCTATCGGCTCGGCGATCGCGGCTCATTACCTGCACCCCTTCCTAATTAGACACCCATCCTTTCACACCCCTCTGACCTTTTTCACCTTTCAGGATTGTTTTCTAATAAATCCGTTATTTGGACCCGTTAACCTCATAATTGTCGTAATCGATAATGTACACGAAATTTGAAATGTTTGCTTGAACTTCGTAGTTCGAATACTTATTTTCAAAATTTGAAACAAAAAGTATTTTTTTTTTGGCGCGTTTAAGTCATGTCACGTGGTTAATGGAGGAGACTCGGCATCTTGGCCCCACAAAGGAGTTTTTTCTCGTAATAGACATCCCGTCGACATCATTAACGTATCGGCAAAGTTAGCCACGAAAATATTTGCTAATGTGACAACAACAGAGAGAAAGTCCGCCACAAATCAGAGGACATCTTTTTGTTTTAAAGCTGAGATACACTGGCTGGAAAATACATATACACCAATTAATTTTTGTATTTTGGTAATTTAAATAAAGAAATGTGATCTTGGCTGCATTTAATGAGGTACTAGTTTTTGCTATTGTTAAATGTAGAAAACATATATTATATTTTTATGATTAACAAACATAGTTAAGGCACTAATGGTCTTAAAAGTTATTATTTTTTTTAAATATTTAATTTGAGATATGAAAAATAGTGGTTTTTGGTATGTCAAGAACTTAAGGGTGTATTCTAATGCTGCGTTAGTGTAGCCCGTTTTTGCGCTAACGAACAGGTTAAAGCGACGTCATCAAATCGGACGGGGAATTTTGCCTCATTAAAACTTGTAACCAGCGGAGAAGGCAATTTAAAGGACCGTGAATCCGTCTTATTAAAGATCCCGTTTCACACTATCACTCTCGATATTCTGACATTTGTATTGTTTTTGTGGGTGGATAATCAATACGCAGACAGTTAAAATTCCTTTCGTAAGGTTAGAAAAACTACCAAGATTCATACGGGAGCGGTCACCAGACGCGTCTATTTCGAAACTTTCTAGTACGTAGTTCATCAACAAATTCATTATGTCGTAAAAGAGCGTGCGCGAGACCGAAATATCGTGGGGATCGTAAAAGCGCTCGTAAAGACGTTTGTTTACTAATTCGAGTGGGGCAGGTGGGGCGGCACGCGAGGGATGCTGCAAATAATAACAACACTAATGTACTACACATTAAATTGAAAAAAAAAATGGGAGACCACTACAAACGAACGCGGTGACATTCCGCTAGTGCGTTCCCATTCATGTTTATCACGGAACCCTGTCCGCAATTAGTGTTTTTTACCCTAAATAGCAATAATCCTTTAATATAGATAGAACATTGTTTACATTTCTTGAAACCACGTATCATTTTAATAGTATAATATAAACGCGAGCATATAATAGCAAGCTAGTTATCCAAGGTTAACACATGAGGTTAATTAAGATCAGAGCTATCGGAAACGGTTACCACTTGACGCGAGTTACCGAGACATTAATTGACATGATTTGATCCTCGTCACTGACTGAAGGATTCAATCAAATATCTTCGTGATACTTTGGTACTAGACTATGAGTTTTGTTACGTTTGAATTTTTTGTGTGTTTGGAAACAATTACAATATGGTTACTATTGCGCAAAAGTTTGTTATCTATTCTTATGGTTACATATATTTAACAACCTGAACGTATAATGATAAACATCGTATATATAGGTTTTGTCCTATTATTTACAGCGACTAAAAAAGTTGTTATGAAATAAAAATTCTAAGCAATTTAATCCTTTACAAGTATTTATTTAATTCTTACAAAAGAGTAATATTTAATTTCACTGAAACAAAGCCTAATTACGTATCCGACATTTGTTCATTAAAACGGATCCGTTTTGTTTTAATTTTAATTATGTGAAAACGAGTCTAGTGAAAACGAATTTACACAAAAAGGTACAAAAGATTCGCCGAAAGCAATGAACCTACTTGTTTAATTGTAACATGTTCACACATGAAAACTGCGGGAGAAACGTTGTTTTAAAAGGAAAGCACAGTTTTAACACAAACAGAATATGAAAGAATGAATTAAGTCTGTCAACTGTTGAGTCCGATACTTTTCCAATCCGTATATTTTTACTGACAACTTGATACCGGCATTCCACCGAATCTCGGCTAGTTGAATTAAAAATTCTTTTGTCAATGGCTATCGATGATTTGTGTACGAGTACCACTGTCATACTTGCGCCAAATTTTCGCATGGTTGTTTTTAATTTTTTTTGACGGCTGGACGCCGGGCACTGCTTTTATTTATTAACAAATTCGTCTCTACCTATGGAATCTCGGTGCGAACCGAACTGTTCTAATATAGGCTCTACAACAATGCAATAAAGTTTTATCTTGTACGTTTCGTATACTGTATTTCCCCTGTTTTCCGCCGAGCGGGCATCGTTTACGAGGCTGCATAGGCGCGACGCAGCAATGCGCCGTGCTCCACCCATATCAATTTCGAAAAGGTTTCCTATCCTATTCGGTCGGCACGGGGAAATTGCGTTTTGATCGTTTTGTGTGTAAAACTGTTGCCCTAAATTAAACGCTTTAATAATAGAATAGAAAAAAAAATCGATTCTGTTGACAGATGCATTTGCACGTGAAAACGGTGTATCACGAATATTTGATGAATTAGCCGCTCGTAACTTAAATGTAAATATTGGAGCGTAGCGTTGATCGACCGCATCAATGGTGTATCATTAATTACAAACGAGTTCCAATTAGAGATAGTGCAGGCAAATCAAATTTAACTGAGTCCTGTGCGAGCCGCTCACTAATTAGAGTTGCGGGCTAGGTGCCTCCTGCGAACTAATCAGGTGGCTAAATAATGTAGTCGTGACGGCGTCGTTAGCGCTCGTGAGACAGACGTTATTAATTAACATCACTCCACCCCCTCCCCTGCACACATACCCCTCCCACTGCCCCATTCTCTGCGTGCATAGGATCCTCTCATCTACGATATTAATTAATTGGAAAACTTAATAATCTATTATCACGTTTAGTGACGTATTAAAACTCATTGTGTGCAATGCAGCTTTTTAATTAAGCAATATAGGATTAATTAATATGGAATAAAAATGTCTGGTGTTGTGCTGTTGTGGAATGTTTGAAGACAAGATTTCAATTAAGAAGGTGATGTCAATTTATGTAACAAAGGCCTGAGTACAAGCAACATGGGTGCCTCTGCCTCACGAGTACAACTCCACAACGTAATACACTCTCGTGTGATTCTCACGTCGTTATTGAAGACATTGGTCTAAAGATTTCCGCTTTTAAAAACATTCTTTGATGTGCCTATTAATATTTTAAATGGAGGAATTAGGGCTGACATAATTTTATGTCAAATATATTATATTAGAATATTAAAACTGAATGAAGACATGAAACCTACGTATTCTAAGCCTTAATTCCATTATACGTTTAATACAAGTGGAAGTGCATTGTTCGCAATAAAAAGTAATTTTGTTAATACTTTTTATAAATGACTCTATTCGTAGTTAAGTCACATAAATGTATGAATTCAATAAATCACTTTTAGATAAACAAATGTCTTGTTTTATTGGAGTGCAGTGGCAGCCGTTTGATGTCATTACCAGACCGGCTGCTAAATTCTCACTGACAAATGGCCGTCCCTCCGCCTTCAGACATTATTCGATAATGATGCAAAATATCAAAATATATATATTTAAAAATATACAAGATTTTTAAATCTAACTTTAATTTATCTCCCAAATTCTTGCGTATACGCATTAAAAACAACAAACACCTTTCATACACTTTGGTTCGTGTCAATGTAATTGATTTAAGGCTTATGTTGTGCGTGCTAGATATAGATATATCTTTTGTATATTTAACATTCAGACCACACCCAACAAATATGCTTATCACTATTTATAAATGTTGACCGTACCTGGAATACAACCGATTCGAAAGTATTATGGAATTTAATTACATAAAGAAATAACTCAACTATGACTATATATAATAGAATATTAATAGTGCAACACGGAAATGGAATGTGACGCAACATTTCAATGATAATTGAAATAATGATATTTCCTGTGTGGCGGAAGTTATGAATTATGATATTGCGAGGTCAATGTGCTAGCTTAGGTCAAAGGAAAACTTAATTAACCCCAGTACACGATAGGCTTAATTTTTTTTTACATTAGCCCGTATTCAAAGTCTTCGTAAAAAGAATATCTATATATCATTTAATTTAATGTCCAACATATTTAAACTAATTATTATACAATATTAGGCACTGAAAGGCTTAGTAAAATTATTGTGAAACGCTAATGATATTCGGAAGAAGTAAGAAATGAGTACTTCATCTATTTTTATAGTTTTAGTTAAGATCATAGAACAATATATTCAGAAAGTTTTCGGTACATTTCTAGCACAAGTTTGGAAACGTAAAAGCAGAGCTGTTATTATATCATCTTGTATAACTTTGATCGAAGGACGATATAGATAGCCTTTACAAGTGGTCATCGATAATCAAATTACTCACACAGATCGTGGACTAACGTCCATGTTTAGTCTTTGTGACGGTACAAAGAGACAAACGAAATTAATTGGGGTCATGTCGGCGTAATCCAATCTTCGTTAGTCCGGCACACGCCTTTTACTTCAATAAACCCATCACAAGAAACTTTATCAAAACTTGCAGATGCATTTAGTGGATAGTGTATGGTGTGATATAAGATACATCTGCGTAAATTCATTTAAGTTTAAAATGTTATAATAGATCTAACTAATTTTATTAAATTTAATTAAGAATATTACATTTAGAACCATATAAGTGAAGGTGTGTGTGGTACCATAATTGAATTTAAAATAATTAAAAATACTGAAAAATTTAAAAGTTTAATCCTTGTAGCCAATTGCTAATGATGCAGAATTTTGCAGCATTTCCAAGGATCGCCATGCTTATATGCTGAGCGAGAAAAGCACTAGCTCATGATCGGTAATGACTACCAGGCGCCTACTAATTCTTTCCCACAAGTGCTAAACTCTATAAATATATTTTAGTGTTACAATTATAAGTTCCATTATATTAATTATCTTTATCTCAATTATCTTATACATAATACCTATATTGCGTAACTCAAAAACTTAACAGAGTGATATTTTATAGTTAGAAGTATGAAATTATAATTGACATATAATATTTTTTCTGCGAGAAATCCCTCACTGGCAAAACGAAGTTAGCGTTTGGACATAACTTTTTATTAATTATCTCATAAATTTAGAATTAAGCACAAATCGCCGCCCACGTACCCCTGCAACGCCGGGGGGCTTCAAACAAAATATAAATCGTCCGCAAAATATTAGTATAAACCTTTGGCATCTTGATGAGAGTTTGTCGACATCAATTTACGTACAATGTCAATTTGCACAAGAGAAACGTTCTGGGACACAGTGCCTCATTAGAGGCGGGCGGTTGCAATTAAACCGTGCGTCTTTTGCGTTAACGAGCGACCAAAATTGGAAGCTCGGACAAGAGCTTAATAAAATGTAATAACTTTTAGCGCGTTCATATCACCGATGTAAATATTTATTAATGATTGATAGCCCGTTTAATGGTTTGTACGCGGATTATCTGATGATAAGACCTCCCTGATTGGTTCGTGAATGTCATATTTGATGTATTTATGTCCATTATTGAAGCGATAGCACTATTTTGGGCTGTACGTAAATTATTTTTTAAAAATTTAAACAAAACAAAAAAGTCGCATACACGCGAATCAATGAAATATTGATTGCAACTGAATTTGTGAGACTTCAATATTATTTTAATCAGAAATGATATTCAAGAAGTTGGACTATAAGTTGCAAATGTGGCGAGCGCGAGTTAACAATGCGAAAGTGTGAGGGAGTAAGAAGTTGGTTTTAGAGGCGGCTCGTTAGCGGCGGGCCTGATTGCCGATTGAGCAGCAATTGCCTTGATTGACGGAGCTTAACGAACCTGCTTCAAGAGCCTGGACGTGCTTCACCGTCTCGATCTTTTAGATGTAGGTGAATTTTCATGTTTTTCAGTAGTTATCAAATAACCCTTAATAACGCGAACACATCCAAACTAAAATTTTTGCAAATGTATAAATTCAGATATTAAAGTCTAATTCGGACCGAACATGTCGTTGAATATTTAGAGTCCCGGAGCGCAGAGTTTTCTGATTGCTAGAAACTTTAGAATTTGGTTCGATTGACGTAATCATTCCACAGATGTTTATTTTAAGCAGAATCGCATTATTGATAACACTCTGTTAGTACATCGCATAATTGTGTGTACAGTAATCAGCAACACGTCTTTTTGGAGCAATCTATCATATCGGGACAAAAGAGGGGTTGTGGTTGTTTGCGTGAGAGAACGTTAATTTCGTTAAGGAGTCTCAATCAGGGAAGACGTGTACGTAAAGTCGAGCGGTCGCCGCGGGAGCGATTCAAGCGAATCACCGTACCTGGAGGCGCGGGGGTCGACTCGTTAGTTGTTGTTTGCCGAGTGACGCGGGTCAATCAGCAGAGACATGCACGGAACCGCACTTCTTCATCCCCCTTCGCCCCCGCACCCCCACTCGTTAGGCCGCGTCTCTGTCAACTGAGAGACGAGCTTTATCGAATCTACGACGCACGAGCGTCGCGGTTGGCCCACTCTTCTCTCCTAGTTAGGTTCACGACCACCGGTAAACAAGGGAAATCAGTGTAAAATGAATTTGTATTTTCTTCGCAAATAATCCGAATTAAACGCAGAATGTCGACAATCATATTGCGTTGCAAAGTAGCTACTGTGAGGATAATTAGGTAGAGAAAGGTGGACTAGCTAATTAGGATGGATTCCTTGCGTTACACTAATTAACATGGCGGCGCCTGAAGGCAGCTGCGGTCCACGTGCATTAACACCAACGAACACCGCGTTGTAAATCGTACGAAATGCGAATCCGTTTACAGTTACTAAATACACAGTTTAGTTCCAGATTAAAAATACTAAGTTCAGTATATCTTTATAATTCATAATATCTTTAGTCTGACGTTCAGAAAACAACTTCTTTAATTAATGTTTCCCTACAATTTTTGCAAGAGAATAGTAACTTTTAAATGGGATGCTTGTAAAGCATAAAATGACTAAAACATTTATTTACATTGTAAATGGAATGGAGCTTGAATTTAATTTCGTTGGGTTTAATTAATTGACAGAAGACTTACTGTATATCAGTTCTCATCAATCTAAATATGCCTCTTCGCTGTATAAGTCAACGATAAGTGACATAAAACATGACATTTCTTTCTGTTTAAAAATCACTAACGCAACCTGATTTATGAGAGCAAACTCGGGAGGTACAACAGTTAATTAGTGAGAAAATAAACTTAAAACTTCGTTTGCCGATCTAAATTAGCCCTTAGCTTTTTTTTAATTCCGAATTTAGTTTGATATTCCGTCGATCGGTTGCTTACAAAAGTACTTTTTGTGACACATCCAGGTATACGGCATCTCTAAGCATTTTCATAACAATGCGCCCGCGGCTTTCTCGGTATACTTTTTTTTTGGCTTTCAAAACGTTTGACAGACGCTATTGTCATCGTTAGATGATGAACTAAAAACTTAAGTTATTGACAATCGATGGGAATCAGACGTCGAATGCCGGAGTAAAGGACTAATGAACATTGTTCAAACATGGTAAAGGCACGCAATTCCTTAATCACTTGTAGTGGGTTCGGACTGAATTTATTAACTTAATGGCGTAATATGAACAAATTTATGTTCTCATTAGATCATCGGCTTTTTATGAAACGATATAGTATTGTCGTTAGCAGTTTTATACGTAATCATTAAATAATGTACTATGAAATTGTCTTTTATTTTAAAACTATATTTCACCAATAGCATAATTATTTTTAATTTAATTATAATTAATCAATCTTTATTATGATTTCTTAACGAATAATAAATATGTAACAGCATATCCATTTTAATAAAAAATATTTTCAAAGTATGTAATATATCATAAGTTCTATAATTGTATAAATATATATAATCCAACAGCACATTATATACTGTTTAACAAAACTTAGTTATTGTAATTTTAAATCGGTGTCTGCAACAATTTATCCCGTGAAATCAGATAACTAGGTTAACTGAGAAGCCAATTATTTCATTACGTTTTCCTTTTAGTATACTGTATCTACAATTACGCAGCATTAAAATGCTTTTATATAATAAACAAATTTAGATCAGGCGGTAAACAGTAAACGACGAGTCTTGGGAGCCAGGTATACAGAATTCTGGTGCTTTCGTCGCCCAGCAACGCAATGCAGTAAGCAAAAGTTGTTAGCGTGGTGATTTTTTTCATTGCTTTTAAATTTTTTATTACAAAATATTTTATTAAGACCGTACATCATTTATTAAATAAAATATTTAACTCACCTTGTGTAGTCGCTTTTGCATAATATCATTCCTCCTTTGAAGTAGAACGATCTGCCCATATCTGCAAGTGCTTGCCCACAACACGTGCATTTTAGACAACCGTGGTGCCAATATCTATCTAGGGCGTGAAGAAGAAATCTTTCTACGATTTTCCCGCCGCATCCGGCGCATTCTTTGAGGGCTGGGTTATTGTTATTGTGTGGGTAGTCGTGTCCGTTGGCGAAGGCAGCCTCCGGGGAAGGAGGATGGGGCGAGCTGAGCTCCGCGTACCCGTGGTAGTGCGGGTTCATACTCAGGGCGCTCGCCAGCTTGACGGTTGGAGCGGAAACCGCTCGCACTGACCACCACAACTACACGCCCTGTTGACAAAAATGAGCCTAGGTTAGAAATTAACACTGAAGGCGATTTTGCGAAAAATTATAAAATAATAAAAAATAATTATTAAGAAACGTATTAGGAAACTTTACAGTGTATTAATTTAAAACAATATTGTCCAAATCCAAAATGAAATATCAAAAATTGTCTTTCGGTTTATTTTTATTTTGAACGTTTCAGCCAAAAATTAATTTCTGTTTGACCTTACGGGTGGCGTCGTCCATAGGCCGCGGACGGGCGCGTTTATAAAATTTTCCAATTAACAAATTCGTACAATTAGAAGCGTAGCGAGGTTTGGAAAGGACTGCGGGGTACGGGCGGTGTCAACCCTAACCAATTAGCCAGCGGCCGGCGCGAGCGGCGGGACGTCTGAGCCATCCCGTCGCCATAAAACTTAATTAAACGTTTTAAAACAAGTATTCATTAAAGAATAATCAAGCTTATGTAGTCATAAATAACAGGATTGTCCCGCGCAGAACGGGTGCCGTAATTAAGACTGCACAGAGTTGATCAAACGCACTGATTTGAAACTACCCTTCATTAAGAGAACGCGAGGCGGGCGCGGAGCTTCCGCTGCGGTGCAGAAACTAATTAAGAATAACGGACGCTTTAAAAGCGTAATTAATTTAGATTGTAATTCTATTTCTCCGAGAGTAAAGTAGACAATTATTTCAGTAGCCCTTTCTTTTGAAGCGATTTGCTTTGAATCTAATTTGGTTAATTTCTGTCCGTTATAATAAGCTTGTAGGTGGATTATGTTTGACGTGTACGGAATAATAAGGTGGTCGTTCAGAATGGTGTTTCAGAAGCGTAGCGGCGTTCGTGAGCGATCTCGACATGTCTGTTGCGAGGTGCAAGTCATTACTGGTTGTCGGCTATGTCTAATGAAGGTTATAAGGGCCTAGTATTGATGGCGTGTACAGCACGGTCGAGTTGCGTGCGTACTAATGAGCAGGCGTCGCGTGCGCCTATCGTACTTCGTTAAATCGCACCCGGGATACGCACAGGGTTGCCACTTACTAACGCGGCCGTTTATACTTTGTCCAAAGGAATGTTCGGCGTAATGAGTAAAATTTAAATATGTAGAGTTGAAATAAACGCGTTTTTAACTGCTTAAATCTTTTATCTCCATAGATATTTAACGCTAAAACTTATAACAATATATGTATCGATTGTGCACCAATTATTGAGTAAACGTACTGACATAACATATTTTTATATGAACAAGAGAAACGAATAAAGGGCAAACTTTAAATATTTTATAAACGTGTGACAACCCTGACGACGCCAGATTTATGTCTGTTTCGTTAATTTTGTGAACACATGTTCTGTTACAAGTGTCTTGGAGATTGTGATTTGAACATTACTGAAATTGTAAAACAAGGCATGTCGCTTTAACTTTAAATAATTAGTTCTTATAAAAATATATATAATAAATGTAAGTTAATAAATAGGTATCTTTTTATTAATAAAAGTGAAGCTATATCATTTTAAATTGACATGCAATTTGGAGTATAGTACTATCTATTAACTGACTGAACAGTCAGATATTACTGCGGTAAAAATAAATCTATTAAAATTCAAATTTCGAATGGTATAATTGTGTACAAATTACATTCAAACGTGTACAAGGAAAAATCATATTTATCTATTATTACTTAAGTCTTTTATCGTTTGGTAGGATTTCCTATGCGTGTTTAGACCGGGGGTGGCCTGGGAACTTGGGCAGGTGCAATTTTCATTATTCAAGCCTCATTGATTGGATACTTTGTTGGCGTTTAAAAATCTTATTAGCAACCGGACAAAAGCACTCCTCACAACACACCTAAATGATTTTTTTCAATTACTGTTCATTGCAACTAAATGTTTTGAAAAAATCTTATGATTCATGTAAAAGACTCATTTAGAATAATGAAGTAATATAGCAATAAATAAATAAACTACGGAACTTTATTACGGGAAGTATGTTAAGCACTTAAATAGTTTTTATTACAAATAAAACTTAAATTGTCACATTGTTTACATATATGACACATACTTTTCAAGGGTAGTGTAGATTTATTTCTTAAGTAATATATCTACTTATATAGGAATAGATCCTCAGTATCGGTCACAAGTTTTTCCTTCAGTAAAGAAACAACAGCGTACGAATAATATAATTAAGGCGAAACCGCCTGCGAAATTAAACTCGAAAACGGAATGAGAATGTGAGGCTAATTAGAGCCTGGGGCGGAAGACGCGTCTCATCGCGGGCTATGGGGTCGCTTGTGACCCTTAATCCAACAGGTCACGTGGACGTCTAATATTTGTCTACAGAAAAATAGCACACAATTTTCGTTAGCATTATTAATACAAAGAGCAAAAGACCATTTCAACTGTAATCTTACACTACAATTTTTTAAGGTGGTACGTGGTGGTCGTCGTTTGATTTGAACCAAGCGTAGGTCAAATTTAAGACTTTTTATAGTGGCATTTTTGTGGCTGTGGACCAATTTTTCTTACCATTATTTATTTTCTATTATTTAAGTATCATTGCTTATTTTACGTGGCATTCGGCACCAATTTACAATCAAATTGACGTCATTGATAAATACATGCTATAAAAATATTTTCCTAGCTTCCATAATCCTACGATTCAAAAAATACCATTAAGTTACAGGCTATTCAACAATTGAGTACTCGTACTCAAAAACAACCGCTCTACAAGCATAACAATTCGTTTTCTCTCACATACTAATTAAAAACTGCGGACAAATTGGAGCCCACTCTCCGCTGACGAGAATAAAATATCTAGTATTGAGGACCTCGTCCGTTATTCAATAATTCTGTACGATGCGAGTGTAAATCCGTAGGAGGAATATTTTTTTGACGCGAATGTATATTATATAACTTACTAGACGTACAGATTATCACCCCAAGTGTTTTGAACACCGGTAGTGCGGAAATCCATTTCATAGCGATGTGGGGATGTAAAAAATAGTGAGAACTCCCCAAGGTCATACACAAGTTGACAATGGGTCACTTGGTTTTTTAATAAGGAATTTACTGTACAGAATTATAACTTAAAGAACTTCAATAACGTGTATATAACACGCAATTTTATTTCATTTACGTTATGGTTTTTCGGGTGTTTTCAGACTTATACTTACATTTTGAGGCGTAGGTGAGGCTCAGAATAAATACTTGTCTATGACGAATCTCTCTCTCATATACTCTCAAATATTGTGTCAAGATTTTTATGACAGTTTGGCCACAGTACAGTTTGAATGTGTTACAGAACAGGAGGTGGTTAATTATTATTAAATTTTACACCACACAATAAAGTTGTATTGAGAGAACAATAATATACATGTAATAATTTGCATATAATGACCGCTAATGTCCCAAGCATTATTCATCGGACGTGACCTCGAATCAGCTAAGAACCGTTCGAATGTACCGATGAGTTTTTGAATTAATATTTTTGTAATACCGCTGACTTATTTTCAAGACATTAAAACATCTACTCTCATATTCATTTTAAATGAGTATTTCAGTTAAAATTAATGAATTGACGATATTGACCAATCACAGTCAAGGGGCCACGTTATTTTTTTCAAAAATGTATCTTAAGCTAAAGCGTATTTGTCATAGATAATAAATATATAATCTAAGTAGGTTGTAAATATATCGTATAACTACAGAGCGAGGGTTCGATTTCCGGTTAACAATTGTATTGTTGCCTGTGTTTGGGTGTTATAATAATTCTTTGAAGTATTTACATTATTTAGCTATTTTGTGTTAGCACCCATTACACAAACTTTAAATTTCTTACTTCTTATTTATAATATTTACGGGAATATGCTCATAAGGTATTTATCTCATAAGGAATCTTCATTTTTTATTTTGCCAGCTTTGGTCATAATTTAACTGTGACTGAGGCAGACATATTTCTGAGTTTGACAGATGATGTTTAGTAGATCAGTATATTTTATTGCTATATGCCAAGATCACTGACTCTTTTATCACATAACATGACATTGTTACTGTTTTATGTCCTACATTTTTTAAGAGATATTTTTAAAAAAAAATTGATACCTTTAAAAAAATTAAATCTCTTACAAACGGCAAGGCTTATGTTTTAAAGATTCTTTTAAATTAAAAAAAAATGGTTTTACTTGTTTAATAATACGGATCACATAGAATATTTTGCTGACCACTGGTAGCACGTCGTGTGATGTAAATAATGTATTAAATTATTGATATCCATTAAAGTAATTCTAAAATTTGTACTATTACTTATGTATGAATTGCCGAAGTGAAATCGAGCTTTATCATTTAATAATCTTGTTTGTTCGTCATGACTGATAACAGTGCATCTGTTGTTCAGACAGTCAATGCACTTAACACAATCTTATACTTATTATCATTTAACCGTTTTGATTACGGAGACCTTTCTGACAAGTACTAATAACAAGAATAATTGAAAAATCGTTTTTTTGATATGTAAAGTTTATTAATTTAAACAAATATAAGATAATTTAATATATTATTCTAAAACAAAATTACGGTTTTTAAACGGTACATGATCAACCGTTACAGTTGTGCGCGCGATGTCAACCGAGACATTTAATATTATAGCTGGATTGACAATTTTTAACATAATTTAATTTAGGAATTTAGCTCCTTTTTCTAGTGTTGGTCTAAGAAATTTCTATATATAAATCAGTTAGTTTGGTGCGAGACACATACAGAAGAATTATGTTTATGTAAGAATCTAATTGAATTGAATAATCAGCGTTCAAAAAGCATCAAAACTTGTTCAGCACTTTGTGTGATCAAACACATCAGCTAAAAATAAATTTCTTCTCAATTTCTAACAAAAAATCCTTTTCCATTTAAATGCAACTATCCTATTCATAAATAAATAATACCATAATAAAAAACAAATCCCACTTCGATCGTTATTTAATTCACCACACAAGAAATAAATTAAACGCTCGCAATTTTTCTCATATCTTTTATATTGTAATTTATGGGATACAATTTATTAATAACGATTAATTACACGGCTTTGAGATCGAATTGCCCGCGGCTATTGAGAATATAAAAGGTTCAATTATAATAAATGTAGCTAATTTCAATCAAATAATACTACTAATTAGCTGACATCGGCCCTCTTTGAGATTTAACATATGACTCAATTGGTGTTGTTAATGTCTGGTCTTACCGTAGTCATTAACGTTTTCGTGTAGTCACGACGACGAGGTCATTAAATGTAATATAATGAAGTGTCATTTAGAATTTGTATGGACGGTAATTTAATTTGTTATTGGAGATAACTGTTTTTATTGTGGACAAGGGATTTTAAATGTAAGGTCAAATGATACGATTTAAGCATTTTCTATATTCGATTGTACTGTTTGATGAGTCTTTTGAGGGAGACATTTATGTATTACGCGAATTATGATTTTCATATACCAATATGCCAGTTCTTTTAAATGGACTCGCACGTTCTGTTGGAATGTAAGCGATTTATAGCTTGTGCTAACAACTACATATATGCTAATAATAATAGCTAACAAATATGTTCATCATATTATTGTTGAGCGTACCGGGAATCAAACCTTCTTGTCCGTCATGATGATTATTTAGCTAACTGAGGCGTCCATATAAAAACATAGGAACTACTATGTAGACTACTTACGGTCAATTAACGCTATGATAATCTTTTAATCTTTTTAAATTCGATATCTTTTATGAAATGACCAATGTATTGTTTGTATGGCTGACCTTAAATACATGCAATCCAATCATAGATGGCACTACCTGTACTAATTTTGTTACTGAAAAACAGAGCTAACTGTGAGCTATTGTTTTTTTTTTATTAAATCTTTTAAAAATATATGTCTATTAAATGTAACTAAACTACAACAATATCGTTTTTATAAAAAAAAAGAACTTGTAAAAAGTTTGTAATTACAAAGGCTTAAAACTTTTAATTAATGAGGGGATTAAAAATCTTCTGAGCCTCATTATTAAAGGTCACCTTAAGCATTTTTAAACTCTTAACATCTCATTATCCCACGTATCCTTGAGTTTTGTTAATTTGAAGACTTTTTGTAATGATTCATCGTACGTTTACGAATGTTACGAATTTGTTAAACATAGTCGACGAGAACAATATTATACATATGTGGTAATAAAAATGCGGTTGGATTTTAGGTAGAAAACTATATACAAAGGCAATGTACCAAGTATTATATAAAATTATTTAACATAACCTTACATCACTTCGTTGAACAGTCAGGGTCAACTATAGAATTTATTAAGTAAACAATTAAGTCTAAGACATGCCGATTTCTTCGCGATGTTTGCCTACAACGAAGAAGCAAGTGTTACTTATCCAAACATTTACAAGATCGTACGAAATCGAATTTTGTATATATATATTAAAATGAAAAGATGTCCACATAAATATATGTATATATACTTCGAAGGACACGAATAGACGATTCAAATCAAAATTATATTAATCGGGAGCTCATTAACTCGCGCCGAGGGGCAATGCTTCATCGAAATGCTTTGTTCTTAAACTAATTATACATCGGGTTTCGTTTTTACAACACTCATTAAATATTCTATACCATTATAATTGCTACACGTGTATGGAGAGTTGTGATTTCTTTGTGGTCCTTTGAAATACCAACTTTACTTTGATATCTAAGATAATGATGTTGTAAATTGAATATTTTGCAACATTATTATTGCCTTATTAATTTCTATATGTCCAATGGAATTCAAGTCTTTCAAAATTTTTATATAGATTTAAATATATTTTTAAACGTAGCTGGCTGATATAACAGTAAACTGTATTATAAGAAAAATAATTACCTAACAGAGACCACTATAGTGAAAACGCGTGGCAATTCTAATAAAACCAGATGCATTATTAGCGCAACGACGTTTTAATCAAAAACTGCATTAAATAATAGATAATTATATTTTCATCTGAAAGCCATAACGTGTTAGATAATTTACAGTTACAATAAAAATTACATAACCTAAATGATGCATATCATAAAATGACTATAAAAATAAATCATGCTTTACAAATGCAAGAATGATGGACTTTTTTTGTTCTACGTATGAACAGTGACATTGATGGACACCGGCTAACTGGTGGGTGGTCCGGAATATTAACTGTTTCTAATTTACTTTACTTTTTCCTCTCAATCTTAACGGAAAATCTTTTTGAGCTGTCAGATTACCCGCCAGACATTGGCAGGTATCTTCTTGTTTTTTTTATTCTATATTGCTTATAAATTAGTCAATAGACAATTATTTCTACTAGATTTGCTTTAACGTCAATCCGGGCACACCTAAAGCTTATAAAGATCATTTAATTTGTAGAGTAATGAGTTCTTTTGGATGTTCATTCAACACAAACCTATAGTAGGTAGTAATACCTTTAGAAGTACAGTTAGGATTTTTGTTTTTTTCAAATGAATAAGTTATTATGCTTGTATACGTAAGATACAATACTAAGACTTCTTTGTAAACTCATATAACTATTAATAACTTGTTAAATATTATTTATACTGATTTAACGGAAACAGAAAGTAAGAGAGCTTTCCTTAGATCAACGATTAACTTCTTTAGATGTACTAAATGTTTACTCTCGAGTGATATGTGCACAGCTCTCAACTAATTTAACACGATAAATTACACAAAAAATGTACTAGAGGCGTTTGACCGCTAATAACAATAAAATAACACTGTTATAGAAATCTAGTATAGAGCGGGCATTGTCCATTACGCTTCAGCGCTTCTGACGTGTGGATTAAAACGTAGTTACAATACGTGGGGCGATAGGATTGACAGCAGTTGCCAGGTGGCATCGCATTTTTGTAACGACCAGATTTAGCGTTCTAATTAATTTATTAACTATTTACAATGTAATAACGGGAATTTTAATGACACCGTATAGTGGAATGTAGGTTTTTAAAGAATATGCACTTACTTCTGTTTCTAGAGATTGTATAAAATATAAACATGCTAGGTTAGTGCCACAATTTGTGAAAGCCGCTCATAAATGATAAAAATAAATTTTAAATATCTGGTAATAGTAATCTGAGCATGTGGTAGTGTGTATGCATGTGTGCTAGTTTCATTTTATACAAAACTAATTACACATACACAGTATTTGAGTACGTTTCCTTGAGATCGTATTACGTTGCCATACATTTATAATTAAAATAAACTATTAGACCACTTTATAAATTCCTGTTTCACTAAAGGTTAACCTTTAAATCTTTTTTCTTTCAAATTTTCCTTAGTAAATTATAATTATTTATTTACACTTAATTGCTCTTAAACAGTAGAAGTAGAAGATGTTAATACATATAAGAGCAACCACAAGCAAGCGATCTTTTCCAGACAACCCACAAAATAAAAACATACATAAAATTATTAAATAGGTTCAAATATAAATGAAGTACCGCGAGTTATGTACCAAAAAAAATTAGGTAAAATATAATATAACCCCAAGATGGAAACAATACGAAAAATTGATATACACTATTAAAAAATGATTTGTTCATTAAATAAACAAACAAACTTAAAAAATGTAATGAAGCGTTATTGGTATGATAATAAAGCTAAATTGATTAGTGGTGGTCCCATGGCAGGTAGGCCGCATTCCTGAACCCACCCGACACTGTTTGTCATAGCTAACGTATTAAATAAAACCCACCTTGCTTATACTTTATTTTAATCAATTTCTTGACAGAATATTAAACCTTTAACGAATATAAACGCAAATTTTTCGCATTGTTTAACTTGATTGAATTTTGTAATAGTACTAATTAGTATTATTTTTCACAGCTTTAAGGCACCTACTTTCGCTGACTGCATGCAGTAGTGATATTGTCTATTGTATATTATCTACTTAACATTGTGACAAACATATAACAATTAAAACAAAAGCAATATTTAGATTATATGATATTTCTGTTGAAATCTGAAACTGTTCCTTCATTCGCTATTAACGATGTTTAAAAATACTTTATGTAAGTATTGCCTGTTTACATTAATACGTGAATTTAGAAGTCTTTGGCGCATGCTAGACGAAAAACAGTGTAAAATTAATATTAGGTCAAGGATCCTATAAACTGGCACTTGGCACAGAACTGTGTGTTTTATGACATTGTGTAAACATTAATTTCACGTGTAGCATAGTTAATTAAAGTTTCTTTTTAAATATTTGTAAAGTTACAGCGTGCGATGATTTTGAGATTTAGTTGCCGTCGTCAACCAAACACTTTTAACCATTTTAGCAGAAAGCTTTACGAATAAATGTTTAGCATACAGATATAATAAGAAGAAACTGAAATGAGATTGATTTATTAGTATGAATTTGATAAATAAAAAACAATTTAAGACACATTTTCACACTTAGTTAGCCGCTGGGTAAGCGATTTATGGCATGTATTATGGGTGTTAACTACATATAAAGAAATAGATATTTAAACACTTAGACTACAGCCATCACATAAAAACCGTAATGGAATTCAAAACCGGGATCTTTTTATTTGCAGTCCAGCATTCATTTGGCCAACTACGTCGTCTAATATCTGTACGTAGTATTTTAGTATCATTCTTAATTTAAACTTTCTACGCTTATAAACGTTAATATACAATATATTTTAAAATGAAACGTTCGAAATTCGAACGCGTCCTTGCACACGTTTCCGAGTTTCAAAGCGATGCGTGGGCGCATAGGGATACCTACAAGTCGTAAATTTATTACGAGCAATAAAAATACATCTAACATATTTCCACTTTGATTTGACCTGTTTAAGATCAAAGGGGATATATAAAGATAATTAAATCACGTAGCGTTCCATTATACGTTTTCTATAATATACAAATATTACCGGAGAAACGTCATTATTATGGAACCTGTCGATATAATTAAGTTTACAACATCTTATTTTATTAATTTCCTATATACAGTCAAATAATAATTATACATATTATTGTGTGTTATAACTTTATCGTTATAACGATTCAGGTTTTAGACTTATAAAGCATTTGAGAAAAGGGTGAAATCGTGTATCGTAGCTCACTATGTGTAACAACGAAGCATAGTATCGATCAATGAAAGAACTTCAATGAAGATCCATTCAAAAGACTGGTCATGCACTGATAACTTGGCCACTTAAAATCTTATCTAGGAGAGCACGGTTCGGGCACCAAACAACAAACTACAAACGATCGTTCACAAAAAGTGCCCGCAGCTCGTTTCGATCGAATTTCCTTTCATTCACACCTTTTTATAAGTCTTTTTTCATGAATGAAGTCGTGTTCGGGATAATTATTGAATTTCGCCGATTCGTTACGAATATCGATGAGCCGGAAGCATCGGCGCGGGTGATTGCATCCAGTGAACAAATTCCGAAGATCGGAAAGTAATTTTATGCTTTTTAAAGACAATTTTGGTTATCAGAGTTCATTATATTATTGCAATCACATATTTTAATAAGTAGGACTCACGATATGTTTCAATTAAATTTATATAAAATTCATACGAATGGTATTCTTGTAAATATTGAAACCGGAGTCATTAACTTGGTAAATTACAGTAATCATATCCACGTAGGACTATCGTGAGATCGTGGGTACTCAATATACCCCTCTAATTAGTTCTCAATAACACTAATTTGATTTATATATTTTGTATAACAAACAGTATATTAGAGCGGTATTATAAAACGAATCAGTGGTAATAACGTAGGGGATCTAATTAAATTGCCGCCGATAATAATGGCACTCGGCCTCCCCTGGTAGACCCCTCGACATTTATTATTCCTGCAACTGTACCCCGGAACCGAGCTCTCCAGTTTGTTCAACATGGAAATGAAGGATTGTATGTGCAAGAAATGACGTCGAATAAGCATATTGTGTATCGGTTTTTAATTGAAAATTAATAGGACAATCACGACATAAAGCTCTATACGGTACATGTGGAAATGCAAATTGGTGTAAAAGGTAATAAAAAATATATACAATTTAAATTAAACATTATTACTTTGTGTTGTAACAGCTTTTCGAAATATTCGATGTTTCTATCACTTCCAATGTATGAATTGAAAGTGTGCACGAATCTTGATTAACATAGATAGGAAAAAAATATTATCGTCATAGAACTAAAATATAGTATATGCACGATTAAAAATAAATTAAATGCATAATAATCTAAGCCAAAACGGATTTATGTCAGCCGTTTGATTCGTATATTGTAGTTACCCCTGGTTTCGCGCGTCCTACAAATGCAATCCACGTTAATTCATACACACCTTTATATTGTTATATCTCCATTCCATTTCATTGCTCGCTTGGGACTACATCTGCTCCACCCCACCCCTCTTCCCCCTACGTCCATTAGTGTTTTGTGAATGATTTAAAAGCTCTTTCGGATAACTACTCTGTAAGTGAGTAATTTAAGACTTGCTTCATTCTATCAGTGCTCCCTAATTTTGAGTGCACATTAAAACATTATATGACGGGAGTATGGATCTGAGTGCTTTTAATGTTTAATCTAAACATTCCGGGCAAAAAATATAATTCAAATATTCTATTTGAATTATGTTTTTATGATACTTTCTCCGTTATTGACAAATGAGTCACAATGCGTTAATATCTGTGACAGTGGAAAAGTTTACAAATTTCTCTACAATCGAACCAAAAATCAGTGTTTCCAGATTATATTATATAATGTGTGTATACACATTTTTGATTTATGCTATCTACTACACAAATAAAACATTGATAAACATAAACTTAAATAAATAATCTCAACCTCGACCATTTTAACGTAAAATGTAACTATTATTTAAATAATTACGACAAAACAATACGCCTCAAATAAACACTATTAAATCTTAGTAATATTAGGTTCAAAAGATTCATATTTAGAGTCGTATATATTTAATCCATTCCCTGTTTAAAGAGTATCACGCAAAATAAAAGTCAATATTATATATTTATTATATTTCGTTTATACATGTCCCATAGTATACGGATATGTACAATCGGGAAGAAAATTAAATATAGGAATCATAACAACTAAATATGATTAGATAAAGTTCATTACCCGTTATAAATAGGTATTATTATATAGTAACGTTAGCAACTACTTGTTTCGACAACTTGTTTCACAATACGGTCACCGGTACTTAAACGTTTTACTGGCGAGGTTAATATTATTTGTACGTGTTATTGCAATAATAACACCATGTCTGAAATTACTTAAAATATAATTTTGTTAAATAAATATTTGATGATTACGTGTATACACAATTTTGGTATGTTTTAAAGCTTCGTTGACGTTACTTAGCTTAAAATAATACACTCGAGTTACTGCGGACATATTTAGATTTTTTATAATTATTTAAAAAAAAGGAATACATATATGGTTATAGGCACATATAAAGGTGTTAAATGGTGTACCTGCGAACAGTAATGGATCACTTAACTCATCGGTATGATAACATTGTAATAACGGTACAAAACAATATTTTTAATAACTGCAAAATTTTATTAAAAAATTCTCCGAATGCAACCATATAAATTTTATATTGCGCAATATTTTATAGGGTAAAAATGACAAAGGAATTTCCCCCCCGCACCGGGAAACGGAAGAAAATCCGTCATCTCCCACTCGTAAATAATACGCCTACATGCAAATGAGTGTTATGTTAATTTATTAGTAATGATAAGATAAAGCTTTGTTGTGGCAGGAGATACGGCTGGTGAGGTTGATACAAGCGCATACGCCCGTAGATAGAATTAGGGTCCGAAGAGTTATCGGATGCAACGAAATTGAATATATAATGGCTTTGCTTCTAAGCATACGTTTAACTTAACTCTCTTAACATTTTTTGTATCAGTTTATAAAAAGCGACACAGCTTATTAAGCTTAGTAGGATCTATCTCCAAGCAGTGTGTGTAGCAAAACAAAGATAATGGCAACTTGTACTTCCTAATTGAGATCTCATAAACCAATAGCACAATCATATTATGTTCAAATAGATTGGACATTAAGATATAGTTCGGGGCGCTAACACACAATTCTCGAGATAAACTTTGCAATCGATTGTCGCTAAACGATAGCCGTCATCATGTATCGACAATAGAGTAGATTGGGGTAAATTGCCAGATAAAAATAATTTATCTGTGTTTGTGTAGTTAACGAGCAACACAGCGGGATTCCCTCACCCCACGCTTCCCCTATAGACTATGTGACGCCGTTACTATGATTTTAACTTTTAAAAATAAAATTTAAGTTATAAGTCTAATAGATAAAGTTATTATTTAAATATTTCATTATATAACGAAAAACTTTTGGTTTGTTATTTTACAACATTATATAACCTACATTTATATTATTATGAATATAGCAAGAACCATGTATATTATTATTAATATACATGGTTCTTGCGTGCACTTCTTGCTGTTTAAAACTAAGCTCTAAGACATGCTGGTTCCTCACAAAGCCTTCATAGAAGCAATTGTGAATTCCGCTCATAAAAACTACCGTTAATAATAACTTGAACTATTCATAATACAATTATTAATATCCGCAACAGTGTGAAAAATAGAACTAAATGTCATCAGGGCGTGTAAAGTGGGCAAATTTTTCGCATGTCAACATTAAGTAATGTAAATGTATTATTACATTAGCAAGTACGCGTCAATTACACAACATCACACAACCCAAATGTCATAATACCTTGATATAAGCATTATTTATATTCTTTATTTAAGCGAGAAATACATTATGTAAAACTTATAAATCAACTTACACTCAAACTTATAACTCATGGTCGAAACAAATCTCGAGTATCGCAGGTTAAGTGTTTAAATTGTTAATCTACATTTTTTAATATGAGATGTTAATACTTGTTGGTACATTTAGTAAAAAAATATTCTTTCATTAATGTAAAAAGATGCGTAATTGATTACATTGACACTCGCTCATTTGGTTGATTGTATGGGACTCCAAATTGCGTATTTAACGCGCGGGAAGCACCCTTGTGAACGTTGCCAATTTAGACAACACCCTATGGAATCGGGGTTCCGCTTTTATTGAACTTTCATTAATAAAAATTATCCTTTATAGTTACGTTATGTTATTTGAAAACATGAAACCTCTGTGATTAGGCAATAATTTTAAAATTTATTCATCCGAGAATCGAAGGCCTATTAATAGATCACAAAACAGGTGGTTATTATAATCAAAACGAGGTGTAAAAGGTTGAATAAAAATTATCTATTACAAAAAAAAATTTACACACGATACATTATTAACACATTCCAGTATAATTCTTCCCCTCTCTTTCGCACGCACAAACAAAAATACACGACTAATACGTTCTCACACACAGACACATTTGGGGTAAGCCGTTCATAGCAATTTTAAATAGTTCGTTATATGTGAACAGTTATGAGTTTATATTTATCTATGTACAACTTAATCAAATGAAATTGAAGAGTTTGATGACATATTTAACCAATTACGTAAAACATCAAACCTTATATGAAGTAAGCTTTATAACGCTTAAACCACTCATACTGCTGTACCTGAGTTTAACTTGATACCAGCAGAATAGGGCCCTGAATAAATTCCAAGAGTTTGCTTAGAGACTCGCCAACATTCCTGTTCTACGCCACGTGCAATAATTAAAACTAACATTGAAATTAAGAAGAGTTTCCTTGAAACAACTTTATTAGTTATAGTGGGTAACAAATCTTAAACAAGTGCATGAACTTCAACGTACGAAGTCTCTTGAAGTCTATATTTAAAAATTGTGCAATTTTGCGGCGGTGTATAAATCGCACACGGGAAATATACAGCCTATTTCAAACTACATTTTTTGGAAATCGTGGTTCCGCTTTTATCGATCTATAATGGGGAGATAGATCTTGTAAATAGATATAATTTGAAATTATATTTGATATAAGCCGCTGCTTGGATATTAATATTTATTACGACACAAATATTTGTATGAGAAATAAATACAATGACGACTAATATAATATAGAAGTTCTTCTAAATGAAAGGCTGATGCTTTGTAATGGGAGAAAACGTAGACAATACAATTTTGAGGGTTAAAAGATTAAAATAATTTATATTTTAATTAGAATATGTTCACTTAACAGACTATTATATTTATTACTAGCTGATCCCGACAAACGTTGTTTTGCCAAAAAAAAATGTCTCTAAAAATTGAAGTTGCCGATTCTCAGTCCTACTCAATATGGTCACAAAATTTTAGGAGAATCGGTCAACCAGTTTCGGAGGAGTACGGGAACGAACATTGTGACACGAGAATTTTATAAATTAGATATTGAAATTTGAGAACGTTGTGTATTATTTTTGCCAGGCTCGAGTTCAATGTCACTAACGAACAAAGCGCAGGATGGATATGGTTTTTACTTACTTCACTCTGTATTTCGCAAGCGATAATTATATTATACAAATTCGTTATAACTTTGACTTAGTAGGTACAAGAATAAGGAAAACGTAAAATAAGAAATACAAAATCACGAGGACTTATGGGTCAATTACCACATTATCACTGTGCAAATATCGCGCCACAAGATTAGATTATAAAAACGACGCAAAACTCAAGTTCGATGAAAAACACTATGAAACGTGTTACTTCGAATATTTAGTTTTCAAGGAAATTTATTTCCAACATTACACTAAAAATTGTCACATTTAGATAATTCTGGCAAATTGTTTAGCCCAGATCACCAGACTTTTTAAACTGAAATGTTCATTACAACTCTATTTATTAATATTTACTATTACTATTTATTTAATAAATCTATTACAATATAATATTTGGTATAAGTGCATTATTAAAAACCACAGATATACAAAGAAATGTAAGCGACAGATCTAAATTGAAAATAATAGCTCGCTTCAATTTTAATAAAACAGCGCGTTATTCGCGATCTGTTTTAAAACTATGATGAAATTAGTTCCAACGGATTAATTATGCGAGTTAAGTCGTACCACGTTTATTATTACTAAACTATAAGTAATTAAATTATAACTAAGTGTCTTATGTTAAGTAAATTACACCAGTTTGATAGTCATGAAATAAATACGTTTTAAATTACATTTTTGTACTCAATAACGAGGCAGACTGCAGGTTCCAGTGGTGATGTCACAAGGCGTCTAAGAAAGCCTCAGACGAGTCATGGTATAAGTTATAACATTAAAAACCCACCCATAGTTCGCACAGAAATGAAAAATTAACATGATAATCAATTTTAATACGATAAATATCCGAATAATAAGGGATTAAACAATGAGTCAGCTTATAACATTAATACTATTGTTTTCGCTTAATTTCAAACATGACTCGGTCAAAATAAACGTAAGGAATACAAAGTATGATGTTAAAAGTCGCAATTAACGGAAGACAATGAAAGTGAAAAGTATCATCAATCAATTCATAATATAATTAATCATTATAATTAAAATTCTCGATGACACGGTAAAGATTAGATGACACGTAAAAATGCAATCCTTTACCCTCTGTATGTCTAGAGGTCTTCGTGATGGCGAAATTTGAACAGACTTTTTTGATATAGGTTAATAAATTAAATTATGTCGTACAATTGGATCTTTTAAAATATCACAACGATTTATTATTCATGAGAAATCCTCTATCATTTAAAACAAATTGGCGTCCCGCCACCTGTACATAGATCTTTTAAAATACACGCCACATTTTGAATGTTATCCTTGTATAGCTTCAGTTTGGGATAACCCTAATTAATAATTTAACCGTTTTAAATGTAACATATATTAATAAACTTATGTATTTCTATAATTGCCGATTAATTGCGTAAAGTGGCTATTAATATCTTATCTAAGTGACCGTGTTGTATTGCATTGCTACATTAAAGATAATGTTAGTTGTGAGGCGCCGTCTGCCAGTGTAATTACCTAGTGACTCAGCGCTGCTTTGTTCACCCTGCATAGGATCCGCGAACAAACTTGTTTTAATTAATTTCGTGTCTCGAACAAGCCTGAAAGCTGATTGTTATCTACTTAGTTGCTGTAAGCGCGATAATGAAGCTACATATTGTAAAATATCGCAATTATATTGATGGTAAACAATTTAGTGCTAACTTGCGTAGAGCGAAATGCAACAATCATCAGTCAACGTGCAACAGGCAATGCTTACTTGAGAAAGAAGGTCCTAAAATTAAGGTTAGCCGCGGCCGTGAAGATTTAAATGCCATACAAGCCACGTTGGGGGAGTTGATTGACTCAATACGAAAAGTCGTAAGAGGGCATAAGGACCTTTTAATAGGGAGTGTCAAGTTATTTTTGGCACTTGAACAAAAAAGTTTTCGTATCTTTCTAGTGCAGTGAGTATTGTTTGTTATCCGGGATAGATATTATCATAAGGAATATACACAATATAACAACTTTGAATCGATCGCAATATAGTTTTGTAAGAAAGGAATAAAAGATTATCACTAATTAAATTCTATACAAAAATTTAACGAAATCGATGATTAAGGCATAATTCGTTACAACTATCGCGCTTATATGGATTTTTTATTACCGGTTATCTCAAGGTGCGATGAACGGAGTGCCATTGCCATCTAGACACTTAATAAAATAAATTTTTGATTATACAATTCATAGTAAAACATGAACAACTTTATTATTGCTATCGCTACTTGGCAAGTTCTAAAGAATGTTTTGGCTCCGGTTTCCATAGTAACCGGTGAGTTACCGTCTCTCTACAACTATAAACCATTCATAGAGGTTGGTAGTTTAATTAAATATTCATGTTGTCGTTACGAATTTGTATCGAGATTGACTATTAAAGCATTGCCGGTGCTGATCGGAGCTAATGGTCATTTTTAAAGCATTGTTAAAAGAATTAAGCTCATAAGAAAATCTACACTACAATAATAATTTAAATGATTGAATATATTAGAATTTATATATATATAGTATTCATTAACTTACTTGTATTGTTTTTGTATGTATAATTATAGAAATACCGTGAAAGCATACAGTTCATTTATATGCTTTACATTGATTAACCGCCACTAAATAACAAATTGATTCTCGAAACGATAATTAAAAGCAATTACGATACTAAACTCCACAATCAAATAGCATGACTGGCTAAAGTTGACTGACATACACATTTGATGCTTTAGCGTTATAATCTCTGTTTCAATCATTATTTTAGCTCATAATAATAATATTTTTTTATCATTAAAAGCTAAATAGTACAAGTTTTGTAAACGAAACCCCTTTATGTTGTGAACCGTCATTTTACAATATATAGTTTCAATTTATTTGCACGTTCGGCGAGACACGTCATTTGCCTCTACAATTCAAAAGACGATCCTAACTTAATGGAGTAAGTAGTAATTTTGTTAATCTCAACACGACCCAATTACTACAACTACATACACTTTTTGTTTTAAATAATTTGAGTTATGTGGACGTATTCCGAACATCAAATTGGGAATGTTAAAATCACGGAAATACAATAAAAAATTGACGTACCTAATATTACGTACACATAAAACGTTATACATAATTGATTCAGCACGTATCAATTACATATCGATTACGAGTAGTCGATTAGTTTACAAAAAAAACTATAACGTTTCTAAATTCATAAGGCAATTCCTCTTTTCCCGCCTAAAACAAGCCGGCACTGGATTGTTTCGAAGGCCAGTAAGCAGGTCATATATCCATAAAGGTTGCATAATATGTACACACGTATATTATGTAGACATTATCCAATACATGTTTGTAAGTTTATAATATTTTGACAACGTGATTACAGTTTCTTGACTGATTCGATGATGTATACTTTCCTTGTTGAAGGAAATTGTACGCCAAGTTTTCATCTATTTATAACAATATTGTCAGTATCATTGTTTACTGTGGTTTACATGTTTGACACTTCCTGTTCCTCTTCAATTATCTAATCGTAATCAATTTATCTTCTGTATCTAATTCAAATTAGGAATTACTAAAAAAAAGGGATTTACACTAATCTGTGGTTGACACCATAGATTGAAATAATATCATTGACAGTTAACAGGCAGCAACAATAATTCTCAGCAAATAAAAAGGTGAGAGGATGAATAATATAAACGACAAAACGTTTTAAAATGGCGGTAAACTATAAAAGTGGCTTAGAAAATAATTTACCATATTATTTTAAACATTTGCTTCGAAAATATCATCCCATTATATCCTATTAATGAATTTCAAATACAATTTTCGTGGACCCTAATTTATTTGAACAATTATTAGTTTCCGTAACAGGGGACCGTCATTCAAACAGAACAAATAAACTGTGGGTGAATGTTTATTTTTGTTTAAGTCTAAATTGGTTCTTCTGAGAATACTTGGTAATCTGTAATCGCTAAGTAAATAGATGGTTTACCTGCCATGGACAATGTAGTAAGTACGTCCCATTTCCCTAACGTCGGTCCTTTGTATAAGAAATCGTTTTCAGATACCAAATTCGTGTGATTGAGATGAGATCTTTTTAACTCTAATATGATATAGGCTCTTCAATATTTTTATCAATTATTAGAAAAGTATTGTGTATGTGTACAATACATACTCTTGAATCATGTTAAATTAACTTTAAAAAATTTAATCTTAAAGATTTGTTTTAAAACCATAGTTTAGTATGGCTTAACTGGTACTCAAAACCGGTTATACGGAGAGAGGGTATGCGATATCAAAGCAGGTGTACCTGAGCCTACTGACTCAATGAGAATTCCAATTCAACCATATAAAGCGTTTAAGAGATTTATTTTGCTCGTTGCATTTAAATAATGCAATTTGTGCAATATTACAACGAGCGAACGACGGAATTTTATTCTTATATCCGCCTTCCTTAATGTTTTAATTTAAATGTACTGGCTTCCGTCATATTATTGTCAATACAAAATAGTATTTTTGAACGTGTCCCTCTATTTCACAGGTTAAACACTATTTGAATGACAGAGACGAAAGAGTGCTTTAGTTAAGCTCGCAATTTAACTAATTTTATATATAAAGAGGTTAAAATGGTTTCATGAATATGATTACTTTCTAAGGCGTAGTAAGCTTACAGTGCTTATAAATAATATTATTAAGAGACATGAAGAACTAAGGAGAGAATATTAGGGCATTTTAAACAAATCGCTGCTTTTAACAAGTATTTTTGAGTACCTAAGTAAAACTTTAATCTTAAGTAAATAAATGTAATAATATGTTATACGAAAATTGGTATTAATTTCTTTTCCTTCAATTTGAAAAAAATCGACTATACTTGTACGCCTTTTTGACAAGTTAAGACAAGTATTAAACCAATTATTATAATACGAAACGATATATCTTACGCATTAATTATAGACTAAAAGACTACAATTATTTAAAACTGTACCTATATTGTATCTAGATTACTTGCATATACGGTTTGTTGAAACTGTTTTCTCATATGTCACTCTTGTTTCACAGATTAATATAACACAAAATGTCTTTGGATCCTAGACAGCTATAATTTTCCCATCAAGTGGAATCTATTATAGATTCAGGAACAAGTTTTGGGGTGGCGTGTTTATAACGCATCTTTAATAATTTAGCCGTACGGTCCCGAGCCGGGCCGGCTTGAATAATGGATGCAACAATAATATGAGACCGTCTCAATATTTTCATGCATATGTCTGCGTTATACTTGGATTATTAAGTAATAAATCTTTGAATATTTATGTCTTGCCTACGGGAAGTGACTATTGTGGAAAAATTGCAGCTGTACAGATTAGTATGGGCAAGTTAAATGTACCTTGAGGCGTTTCATGTACCAATTACATTATATTTAAAAAAAGCCATATGAGAGCAGTGTTTGCCAAATGGTTCAAGTTTGCAAGGTCAGGAAACAATATAAATTTAAAAATCTAGGCTTAATTTGTGAGTTGTCACTTAATTTGTGACTTGCTGTATTCCGAACAGTTATAGAATACTTAACAGCCAGAAATTAATGTTCTCGGCTTTGCAAAAAGACGAAATATCTAAAAATATTTCAAACACCACTGAAGTTTTTATATGTATAACCTTAATGTAATTAACATTTACGAAGTAATGCATAAGATTGCATTTGGTTAATAAATCAGACGTTGGAGGGGTTCATTAGATCGCCCGGGGCCTTCCGGGGTCTGCCCTCATCCGTCGGGGTCATGCATTTAATTTTGTAAGAAAACACGTATATCAATTAATACACTATTTATGTATGTTTTGCATACATGCTTGAAATAACGTGGAGATTTTTATAATTTTATTGAGTAACCTTAGGGTTTAGGCTTCAGTGTATTGAAACAGTTAGGGAATATCATATATAACAAAGTTCTTTAAGACCTACCTAATTGAATGTTTTAAAGAGCCTAATATATATACAATTCATAAGCACGTGAGATTAGTTATTGACATTTTGTCGCGCTAACGAAATCGATTATTTTAAACAAACTTATATGCTCTCAAAATTATAAGAAGGAACGGTCGCTAGTACGGAACATAGGCAACAATAATAATACCCGTATTAAAAATAAAACTATGTTCAAATGACTGTCCTTATACGATTTGTGTAATATTTCTGTGCGCAAAAGACCTCATGCAGAATAAAAACTGCCTATTATTTGAACTTAATAACTGCATATGCAATCAAGTATTAGAACGAGACTAATACTATTCAAAAACAATTTTAAAGAAATTATATTATCAGCATCTACTGACAGTAGGTTAAGCACAACTGTATTGTATATTATATTTTATTTTGACACTGCCACACGAGTGCCAAAGGGTGCGAAGTAGTCTTACTTAAAATAAGTTATTAATTGACTCTCATAACTCGAGCTTATCGCTGTCATAAATTAAGGTATCGCAGGCTTCCACGCACGTAGTGAAACTTTTAATTGCATTCAGCTCAGTCAGTGTCGTCAACAAAGTTATAAACTATACTCATTAAATCTATAAAAATGTTTAAAAAATATTTAACAAGTATTATATCTTATATTATGTATTGTTTTTAGTGGCCATTGTATTCAACGGGGACACTGCAATGTATACAAATATATATTATACACCTTTAAAAAAAAACTTATAACAAAAAAAAATATATAATTACAACCGTAAAATACAGTAAATCTGTAATAAATAAATAAATATGGCGAGACCAATATCGAAATGTCACTGTTTACTCTATAAGTAGAGTAAACATAAAACAATACATTCTAGGACCGGACGAGAGTCTCATTAATTTAGATGATTGTACAATTATCTAAATATAAGCGAAGCGAGACGGGAGTGGGGGGTGCTCAACCCGAAAAGGGGAGGGGAGTGGGCACTTGTTTTTAATTAAAGCTGCTATGAATTGAAGTGGTACTACTTAGATACATTGTAAAAATTAATTTCAACTTATCTCGTTAATAAAATTTCTATAACAGTATGGTGTAAGCACTTATTGCTCTAATGTTACCAATATTTTTACAAATTTAAAGACAATGGCGAAATTCAGTGCAATCCCTGATTTAGGCTTACATTTAAGCAACGTTGAAGGGTTACACGGCCCCGTTATATTTGTTTTTTGTTAAAGGTTTAATTAAAAGTAGGTTTGTTTTAAAGAAAACTGCTTTTCTGAGTAAATAAATCTGTGATGGTTTAATTATCTTTTCGTGATTGAGTTTTACCTTGTTATAAGATGGTTAATTAAATCTATGATTAATTTTAGTCTAACGGGATTTAGTCCTAGTCGTATAATTGAATCGCTGCAGTTCATACTTAAGTCTACTACACACTACTACATAAGTTTTATTAAATGTACACTTACTAAATTTAACAACTATAAATATATACACATAACTTATGCTGAATAATTAAAAAATATTTGAATTTCATTTGATATTATGACGTAAGTTTATCTACCATAATGGTAATATTGCGAGATTACGGAAGCATTAGTCTAGTCTAGACAAGACCTTAAAAGAAATAGGTTACTTTAGCACGTGGCGTTTATAGCTCACTCTATATACTATTTACTTTTTGAGCTTACCTTCAGATACAATTATAGAAAGGTGTAAAAATATGTACCGACCAAAAGCAGCTGTAACTAAAAGTTGGTTAAGCCAATGGATAACTATAGTTAATTTATGACTATTACCTGAAGGCTTTTGTTCTCAAAGGTCCGTTACTTGCAAGTCCAGATTTAGTGCCTCGTGGGGCCGCCGGTCTCCGAATCGGCACGATGCACCAAACAAAAAAAAATCAACAACAACAAAATATCACTAAACTTAATAACTCAAACTACACCGAATGAAGGCTCGTATTCGTCAAGTTCGACAGAACAAAAGACTTAGCACAAAAACATTCCTTTTAACTTTAAAACAATAACTGTGTGTGAGGACAACTTCGAAAAAAGTAGTTGTTTGCGGGGTACGACGACACTTCCCCTTCAGCGTTTCGGTCACGACTGAAGCACGCGGTCGTTGGCGGGGGGGCGGGCGCGGGGCAACTGCGGGAGGGGGGCCGCCCCTGCTCCGCACAGCACCGTATTATTTGATTAATTCCCCTTGTACTCGGCGAGTCGTCATTACGACGATGAACGTAAGTTTTAAATTTTGAATAAGAGCCTTCACCTATACTGCTTAATTATTTAATTGAATTAATTAAAACCGCCTGACAACGGCCAAGATTAGACGATAATAAGCAAAAAGTTGAAGGATCCGTCCCGTTCTTAGTTAATTACGGCGGCCGTGATAGGTACTACAGCAAAAAATCCTGCTTGAAATAATGAGTAATACCAACGAAGAAACATAAGTCCCGCTAATTGGAGTGCATTTGCATACTGAAGTAAAATAAAGTCTGAGTGAGTTATTTTGACGTAGCGAATGCCGGCAAATGGCGGGTTAATAAAGAAAGTATAATAAAGTGCGGGTAATATAATAAAGTAACGGTGAAATTATTACGTATGCAGTTTATGAAACGAGAAATATGATTTTATGTGTAATTGCTTCACCCAATTATTGTTATTGAAGGAGGTTTTTTAATTAAAAACCAGGTATAAACAAACGTGTTATGAACGAGATCGACCGTTTAATATTAAATTCTGTATTTAGTCTGATCACAACATTAAGGGCCTTGACGCTACAGATTTCCTTATTCTTGAATTATCCTTAAATCGTTTATAAGTAACTGTCTCATAAATGTTTATATCTTTACTTAACATTACCAAATTTACTTCCTTAATTTCAAACGATTGTGCCTATTTATTTAACATAATTCACTTTCTAAAGCTTAAAGCTATTTAAAATTATATTTCGTCATGTGAAAGTTGAGTCTTGGATCTCGCATCGTTTCAGGTTACACTTAACTTTTATGATCAATGTTTTAAGCCAGTGGTTTTGACTTTGGCGCAAGCGCAGCGTTTGTAACGTAATACAACGCTTAAAAGCTTACAAAAGCTTCCAAATAATAAAATAAGTCATATTCTGTAGTTGTAAAGTAATTATTGATAAACATCTTTGGTAACTTTTCTGATTTATTATGTTACACCTCGATATTTGTTTTGTATTGTCAACGATTTATATATTTTCATCGGTAAGAAAACCGAGACAGAAATAATCTGTGACTGAAGTAAGCAGATACAGACAAAAATTAAAAGCACTGTTTTGTTTTGTTTCTAATAACCTCTGCGTCAAGGTAAACTTTGAAAGATCATTAATGCAGTATTGGGCAATGATATTTGTATATTGTCATGGAAAGTGCCCGAATCCTTGGTTAGAGTTTCTTTTTTGTTTATACAAACAATACAGAAGCTCAGTGTTTCGTGTAGATAGTGTGAGTACAAAATATTATTTTAATGTCGTATGTCTCACCAGTCATATTTTAAAGTTAGTTAATTAATTGTATTTTTTTAAATGACAAAAAATTGAGTTAAGCATAGCACATTCTAGTATCATCTTTGATAGTATTTTTTTGTCCTCACTAGAGTTGCCTGCAAAAGATCGCTTGTTAGCGATAATGCCGCAGTTGCCTGCCATTTAAGTTAAACTTGTTAAATTCGTTATTAAAAAAATAATTGCTCATTCAAAAGTTGTTTTAATATATTTCCTGAATAGATAATATTATAACTTAGCAAACACGAAAACATTTTAAATCAGGTTTTAATTAAAGTAATTCAACATTTACCTATATTTACAGTGGCAAGACATTAATTATTTTCATGTTTTCATTAATCTCATCAGCAGACTGAATTCCTAACACAAATCACTTGTATTGAGCCTAAAAGCTTAAACCGCACATAAGTGAAGTGTAAATTCTGCAGCCTGCATGCAAACAAGAGTACAATTAAGGCTGCATCTGCAAGGGTACCAGCTCCGTCCATCACAATGCGCCAAATGACGGCCGTACGCAAATGAAGAATATTGTCGGACTCTCTGAATACTCCTTAATGATGTGCCAGTGTGTGCATCACCCACACTTGTGTGAACTTGTTAATTTAGCATTATTGTATGTCGATTCTCAAGGCATCCGGTAGCTATTAGGTTTAACGAATGAACTTGATTCAGATTTCTTAACATAGCTGATATTTAAATATAGCTAAGAAATGGAAAGTTTACGATTAATTATAAATGTATTTAAAAAATCTTTATTTGGGGGCTAGGGAAGCCCTGTCTAGCTTGCAGCTCTTCTGTGGTAGGTTACAAATAACACCTTATTTTTTTTCAGTCTGAGCTTATGACATTACGTTTACTTTTTTACATTTACAAAAGCCTATAAAACTTTAACCTTTGACTAAAAAATTCTCATGTTAAAGATCTAGATAGAAATATGAACACCTGTAGCTCAACAGGCAGGTGGAAAGATTTACTACGTGCAGTTGACCCAGACCTCTGGCAGCAAATTACGTTTACAAAGGGAGCGATGATACGCCGCACAAAACGTTTGACCCCACGACTTAGCCTCTTCATATAATAATAAGGAAACACAACTCGATACTTTCTTTCCTAAGTGCCTTAATTAGAGTTCTCTCATGAGATGACCGTTTGTGAATGTTGTTGTTATAATTAGTTAAAAATATCTCGTATTTTTAGGTTTAGTTATTTTATTAATTAGTTTAATTACTTCTGTTTTTAGAAGTGGCGCTTAACTAGACCTCGAGACAACTATGACGCATACCATATTCTAATAAATAAAGGAAATATTTTACCAATAAATAATAAGCGTATTTTCTAAGAGTGCAAGCTCTACTTAAGCTATACGAGCTTGAAGTGCCACTTAGTAAGGAAATAAAAGCATTACTGTGTATTGTCAGTGAAATATAAATAAACCCAAATGGAGCGTGCATTGTAAAGTAAGGCTGCGTCGTGATCAACGCACCTAATTGGAGTATTATCAGAAATGATGAATGGCCGCCATTACCCAACCCGGTTAATCAATCAGTGAATTTGTCACCGCGTAATAACCATGCAATGCAGGTATCCAAAATGGGCATTTACAAATTGAAGAAAATTGTAAGACGGAATCCGAGACTGGATCGACCGGCTCAGCGGTAATCGAACATTATATTCGATTGTAGGGCCCAGTGCGGCCTAATTGCCAGCATTGTACTGGCATGCAGATGTGAATGGGCCTTGATTTGGGCCCGGGGCGCGGGGCCAGGGGACAAATCGCTCGTTACGGCTGCAGGTAAACTTTCATTGAGCGTCGGAAGGCGTCGGACGTGAGAGGCGGCGGACAAAATGCCCTCGTTATTCGCCGCCGAATCATTCGTTCATTGTGTTCAGGGAAACGGCAGACGCGGTCGCCGAGTAACGAAAAAGACTTTAATGAGGCGTGTGAACGCTCTAAATGAACGATTGTACAGGACTCGCTTTAATGAAGGGTTTTTATTAAACTAGCGTATACCTGTGACATCTGCGTAATTAGGAAATAATTTTTGAAAATTACATCTCCTGTTAGACAAAATTATAACTTGGTCAATGTTAATACAATGTAGTTTTCCTTTTTAAAACGGCTATGCTTACAAAGAATTTCATGGTGTTATTTATATTAGCCGCCATAGAATTTAATTGTTGAATATAAAAACTTATTACGAACCTTACCTCTCATAGCACATATAAGGATTGGTTATTAAATATTTTATTTATGTATTCTAATCATCAAAATATTTATATTCAAAGTAAATACTAAATCACTATGTCATAATTGTGCATTTGTAAAAAATAAAAACTATCATTTTTATGCAATGTCAGATCCTAAATTAATTTGGTTTTAATTTAAACATTATATTTAATATAATGTTAAAATAAAAGCTAATGATATAAATTGTTATGATGATAACATAAACTATTATTAGCCTCGAATACATTTGATAAATAAACCAAAAATAACCAAGCGTTTAAAATCATCAATTTAATAAACTAGTTCTGATATTTAACACAATCTCAGTGAGACAGTGTGCAGTTTCCTTAAACGCTGTATAATAGATCTCAGTACCCATATCGATATATGACTGTTTGTCAGTATCTAACCACCTGTTGGCGTGAGGGTGTGAGAAAAATTGGATGGAGGCAACCCGACTCGCGCCAATTAAAATGTGAATGTGAGCTTTTGTCATATTGCTGGGCTACATTAGAGTTTCTCGTTAGTTTGTTATCCGACACACTCATAATTGTACATCCAATTTGTACTTTTTTTTAAAGACGACGTTGAAAATTTCAAATTCATACAGTTGTTTTCATAAATTGCTCGATAACACATGTGTTTTAATTTTTGAATTTCGAATGGCGTTCTAAATTACAAATTCGCTCAGCGTATAAGCATCGCGATACAAAAATGCCGCCAGCAATATGGGTACTCTGCCACAAGGATGAATCCTTTCAAATTTGTTTTAGTTTTTACATTTCAGTCTTATTATCAAATAGCGTTTCGTAATTTCTTTGAGTTTATTCATTATTTTAAGTATTGCATGTTTATTCATATTAATTAAAATGTAGAGATAAAATACTCAAGGCCTATGGACATAACCGTATATGGTAAGATATAAGTGATAATTTCCTTTGATACACAATACTAGAAGGCCTACGGGGCTATATAACGCGATTTCAAAATATTACAACATGATTAATATATTATTAAAACATATGCTTATCTATATAAAATATTTTATGGTCGATATTGAACACGTTGCCTATATTAAATGTTCAAATACATTAATTAAAATAAGTTTATATAGAGTGATTCATTTTTGTTACAATTACCTACTTAATTAGTGTAACCCAATTGTGGGTAAAAGCCTGAATGAGGCTTCATACTTAATTTTTTTGAATAAAAGTGAAGATAATAGAGGTTTAATTATGGAATTATTTAATTATAATAGATACTTTGAAGTGATATAGAACCTTTTCGATTTGAGATACATAAAATAATTGCAACATTCGATTAACGACTTGCAGTTGTTTCGGTATAAATCAGCAATTTCATACATTAACCCATAATACATCTTTGGACGGAATGTTATATCATCAGATGAGATATTAAAATATTAATTCCACTATAATTATTTTAGTAAAAAGTAAAAATTTCGCAAAATAATAAGTGCCAATATTTTTAATGGCGAATCCTCTTGCACCTTGCCTAATTACTTTTTACTGTTATTTTATACTCGATAAACACATGATATTTTTATCACTACTTATTAACTGTTGAAGTTTTTTTTTATATAAAATTGACTTTAATGATATACCATTAGTCGTTACTATGTTTCCGTCGTCACCAATAATTATACTTTAAACACGTGACTACGTAAATTATAAATACCATTTTTTTGTTGTTTTATATAAAATAAATCAACTGTATTTTCAAACTACCTTACACATACAGTATATCAGTCCTACAAAATGATTGTATTTTTTATATAGACTATCAAGGTTCAATACTAAATTTACGTTTAAAAGTATCTAGAAAAATCGATATTTTAGTTTGAAATCTGGCACTACATGGACCACATATTCCTTTGATTTTTTTTAAACTCGCTACAAAACAATTCCGTGCAAAATACTAGCCACAAGTCATTAATAAAACTTCGATCATACAAAAACAAAGAAAGTTCTAAAGCTGTCTTTATAACAATACTCGAAAAATAATGGTAAAATTAGTAACAGGTATACGGGGCGTGAATAAATTATACGTAATAAAAACAACTGAGTACTTCTTTTCATTATATGTGTGTTTGAACGGAGACAGGTGCAGTGGCCGCGGGCAAAACCGTCATTCGTGAATTTCCATTCGAACACATTCTTCGCTCAATTCACACTATATAAAGCTACACATGCTATGTAATAAGTCATGTTTTTTAATTTTTTATTTAATAATGTATTCTGAATATCCATATACATCCAATAAGTATGTTGTGTGTTGGATTTATATTTGTGTCGTTCGTAAAGTTAGTATTATTTTGCGGCTATACATATGATACTTTACTATAGCGTGTGACGTTTTGTGTATAGTCTGTGGACTGTCTCAAGGCGCCACTCGCGTTTCGGAATTCCCGCCAATTCGAAATATGGATATGTAAATTGTTATTTAAATAACGGATAATTTTAAATGTTATGCTTAATAAAGGTATATCTTCAACTTATTACTTATTATGAAGTCGACATATAGTGTATATAAATGGTTGTAATTATTTATATGTTTGTGTATGTATATATTGTTTTCTAAATATGTCATATGTTTGCGTAATTAGTATAGTTAGAGCACATTTATTTGCAGCTTAAGTGGACATAAGTAAAATGGAATATATTCCTCTAGGTTTATTATATAAACGATAAAAAGTTCTCAATTCAATAGTGAAGGTAGGATCAGACTAATCAGTTAACAAATTTTTTATAATACCATTAAACCGTCCTTTATATTTCTTCATATTATAGTTGCCTTCAGTTTCACCTGCGTTAATTAAGACACACATCGTCCATTATTTTATTACGCAGTTATTTTCGAACTATTAAATCTAATTATAAAAATTGAACTCAGTCTAAGCCTAGGTATGTTCCAAATTAAATATAGCCCCAAGAAAAGCGAATGATATTTATATTTTGTATAACTATCTGACCCGGCGTACGTTGTTTTGCCAAAAAATGGCGATGTTAATTCAGGGGTTGACCACCCTTAACATTCTGAGGTAGGGGATTTACGGGTCAAAAATAGATGCTCAGACCTACCTAAATTTCATGAGAATCGATCGAGTTGTTTCGGAGGACGTAAGCATCAGATATATAAGATATTAAATAAAGTAATTAAAATTGTAAAATTGATTACAAATTATAATACATATAAGTGATGTTCCATATCTGTAAACATTATAAACACAAAGGTCTGAGACACGTGTATGAGACCGACAATAGCGTATTAGGCAAGATAAAAAACACAAAGAATAGATATTGTTTCTGGGTTAAAAACAAAAGTAACTGAACTCGTTGCTTAAACTTGACACCAGCGTCGGATTGCTATAAAAAGTTTATATTTGTCTAAAAGCAAGTTCATAATGAAATATACATTTTTAGAATTTATATTCCTCGCAATTTCAAATCAAGGGAATTCGGTTGAAAATGAAATAAGGGAACTAATTAATTAGTGAACAATTAAATACGTTTACACGTACTAAATCCGGCCCTGACGTAAAATCCAACTATCAGACAACCTGCTGTAAATGACCGATTTGCCAAATTATATAACAATAAAGCTAGGCGAAATATTGAAAACAGATTGTTGTATTATACATAGAGAAGTAGAAGAGAGTCGAGAAGGTTTTCATGATTAAGATAAGAAAAGTTTTACTATTAATTATGTGATAAATAAATCAGACATAATCTAAAATAACTAAATCCCGTCTCTACATATCCTAACTAACAAATAGATCCTTCGAGTATGGATACAGTTAATATTTCATCTCAAAGTCCAACGTGGTAAAGCGGTCGGCCTCACGCGTCCCACTCCTACAATTACGCGCTTGTGTCATATTTACAGCCCAGGTAATTGCCATTCAATTACGAAGAGAGCCCGCTGCGTGTGGGAACGAGAGATCCGATCCCGATATCTATGTCTGTCCTGCTCCAGTACGTCGTGCAGCCGGCCAGCTATCAATCATTGAACACCCCCCGCCGGTCGGCCGTAGGGATGGGACAACTCGAAGACTTTTGATAGTGGCAAATGTCATAGAACTTTGTGCTTTGAAAATGTTGACATTGTATGGCATGATATGTTTAATGTCTAACGTAAAAAGTTTGAGTCCGTCTACTATATAAAACTGTTTGGCAAAGAAAGAAATTTTTATGAAATTTTTGCACAAATTGAAAAGTAATTAGAAAGTTTTCCGCAAAAGTGCGAGTCATTTCAAAATATGATTAGTTTATTGACTTGATTACATTCAAGTCATAAAAATAATTATTTCTTGCTTATCGTGTAATAATTCCTAAAGTAAAATTATTTTGACAAACATTGCATACGTAACCATAAATTATTTTTGTATTTTATACAAAATATATTTGACACATTACAATATATCGATAATAGGTGAACAATACACATCCCTATACTTCGGCACCAAGTGCCACAGGTATGCAATCTTTTGCTTTTATACCTTCACCCTATTGCACTTTAATTTGATATTCGTTTCAATCTCTTAAACCGAATCAACCTTGGTTTTGAAATAGATTTTAAAATTATGTTTAAACCATTTGTAAAAAAAAATCAATAGATTGTCAATTAAGAATAATAATAATATTAGAAATTTCTATATTAACACCAAAACAAGATAACTCAAATTTTGTCTTTACATGAAATATTCATTAATTTACGTACCTAATCTCTAGAAAATCATATCCCATTTAATCTTAATATACATAAAACGACTAAACTATTCATTCATACCATAAACCATATGAATTAACTTAAATATTTAATTAATATAAATTAAGAATAATTTCAATGCGTACAGTGATTCGTTCATTATTAGGCAGCGTTCATGTTAAAACTCGTTGATTAATTAGCGATGCTAATTAGCAGCACAACTCAAGTCATTAGTAAACGTAATTGAAACAGGCAAGACTCGGACTTTTCCGAGAAAAACCTCCGATTAATTTACCTACAGCGGGTAGTTAACCTCATCTCGCAATTTGAATATTAAACCTTTTAATATTTTTTTCTTTTCATTCGCTCAAAAGAGTCTTTATATAAAAATTCTACTAATTATGATGAAAGTTGGCACAGATTAATAGTCTAATGAAAAATTGGACTGTACCAAAAGAGGTACAGTTTTAAGTTATGGTAAAGAAACATTTATCAATTACAAAATAATAATAATTATTGTTATACTAGAAAAATACATTAAAAAAATCTTCAATACATTTAAAATAACTTCGGTTGTAAATAATTTAAAAAGAACAAAAACAGAGCTCATCCTTATTTAACAGTATTACAAACAAATCAAAGGCGTTCAAAAAATTTAAATCATGTCTTCGTTAATTCAAAAATCGAATGCCCGTTAGACAATAGCTATTCGTCATTGTAATCCATGTCGTCACTATCAAAATGATAGATCGCTTTCACTCCGATAGTGTGTCAGCACAAAATTCATTACAACCAACATTAACTTATCCAATTAAGTACATTACGCTTATCTAAGCCCTCTCATTATGGTAAGTAATGGTGTTGTAAGTGCTGCGAACGGATGCTTCATTATTTAACGTCATAGATCGGGTCCCAATCTGTTTGCATTAGGGTTGTCAAAGCTCACATTTCGATTAATGGCTGTGTAAATGTTCAAGGTCTTCAATTTTCTATTCACTCACAAATAACCAAAAATAATTATTTGCACGTTTATAGTCTATAGATTTGTTATAAGACAAATAATTAAAATTTTAAGATTAATTCACACTTAGTTACCCAAAGATATCTTTAAATGTAATCGTTAGACACATGAACTGAAAAACAACAGACTCGTAAGCGACTACAAAAAATCGTACGGCTTAATTAATTGGATCAATGTTAAATAGTAAATTAATAATCAAGAAAAACAACAAAAACACGATTGGACATACGTTGTTTATAAGATCATTTTGCAGTATAGATTCAAAGATATCAGATTACACATAATATAAAAGCAATAACGAAATAAACGCACTCAAAAACAAACTTTATCTTTTACGATCTTTGAATACTCATTTATAAGGAATATTTTATAACGGACGTCAATGCTATGAAGGTATTTTTAGACTTGGTTTTTGCGTTTATATGGTCTTTGCACTTTGCAGTCGACTATTATTATTTACACGTGTAAAATATATTGAAAACAAATCGATATGTCTGAATTTTACTATCACGACGTTTTACAGTATACACAACTTTTATTAAGCACGCTTTAAACCTATAAATATGCATTATTTATCTATGAATTTATGAGTACCTGATCGCTTCGTTTTCTATCTTGTAGGCTTAGGTTCTTAACTCATACACTTAACTCACTTCTTAAATTCATAACGCAACATGCATCGCATTAAATTGTAAAAACAATATTCTTAAAGCTTCATTCATTTGATTACAAAAATTATTGTTAATCACATTGCATATTAATTATACTAATCGATTTATCTTGTATCCAACTCGCTAATAATAACTTATATTAACATATTTATTTATTCAGCACGCAAGCCTTTTCATTAACCGATACTCATGTACAAGATTTAAAGTAATAATTATTTCACTCGCAATCTGCCCCGACTTAGTACAGCTAATATAATTTACCAACTTAAATCGTTCTGACTGGTTTATATGGGACAATATATTTTGTATTCATCTATATTATTATTTTAATAATTATATAGATCGGATCTTTATCTATCGGATACCGGGGTTTGAACCCCGGACTCGGCAGTTTGGAATGGTGACTATTGGAAAAAACTACAGTTGAATTTTAATAGCCGCTGAGTACATTTAAATAATAAACTTGAACGATTGTAATAAGCATGTATGCGTACATAATATTAACAATGAATAATATTGGTGACAGTTATGCTTGCTAGACTTGATCATTTGCATAGTTTAACTTGAGAGTACGTGTGTGGTTCCTTTTATCTTTACGAATTATGAAGCGGTATCTTTAAACTATCAGGAACTCATTCATAATCAAATTTAATATTGTCAACTGAATGCTTTTGGTAGCTTGTTAGAAGGTTAGTCATTAAAAGGCCACAATACAAAACGAGCCATCCAGTATCAGAGATCAGAGATTTTTAGAAATTTAAATTACAAATATTTATGTAAATGATTACAATATAAAATTAATTATAACCATTAAAGATTAAAGACGCAATATTTCGCTTGATAATGGTCAAAAAACTTGTATGTCTGTAAAATCAATCGATCAATCACACATATTTAATAATTATATATTAAACATTTATCTATATAAGAATTCATACTTAAGACATAAGCATTGTTAGTTAAGCCTCAATCAGTACACTTGCCACTCAGGCAAACTAAATAAGTGCTGTGGTGACCACAGCACTGATTTTCAGCGTTGCCATTTGCCACATACATAGACTAGGTCAAAAAAAATTAAGATGTTTTGTACACAAATATACAAAAGCTTTTACAAAAATTAAAACCTTGAAATTTAATCAAAGTGCTTAGTCAAATAATTTGCAACAAAGTGTGGTCTCCCGTGTCCTGCGGCCTAATACTTTCAGACGACTTGTCTTAAAAAAGGTAATGAGATTTGATGACGCTGCATCTGCATATCTACAATCTTTACAGTTATTAAATTCACCATAAGCATATCAAGTAAAATTAAACTGCAAAAAGTTACAAAAAACTAATTTAATTAAATAAAACGCGGATCCGGCCGCACCGAAATGAATCTAATTACGTATTTGCATATTAATTTATATTAACCTATCAGGAAATATTTCAAGCGTAACCAACGTTCGGTCTCAGTAATTAAACTTAAGCTTTTACTATGGTAATGATATTCAATTAAAGGAAATTGCGCGTACTTGTTGATACTAACTTACGATTACTTTCTTCCGCAGTATTTTAATCGAGCTGGCTGCGCGTGAAATTTCTACTTATGTTATCATTGGAATGTGTATCATTTTAATTTTTTCGAATACTGTTTAACGCAATAAGGCACGACTTTACGACTAATTTCTTGTTTGCCTTAAAGCTTATTGACAACCAAACAAAAAGTAATTTGAAACCTATTTTTGGCTAACATACTATATGATCAAATTCCATATTCATTGATTTTATTCATTAACATTATCATATATAAGAGTGTTAAAACAAATATTTAACTGTTCTAAGAAATAGTTAAATTAACATATAAAACTATCCTATTTTTTAATGTAATTATTTTTAATGTTAAATTAGCATTTAGTTATTTTTCCACGTTTTATTTATGTAACTGTTCGTTCGTATTCTTTGCACCTCTTGCACCTCCAAATTTGTCATTCTTTAATTTTGTGTTTTTGTCGCTAATAAGCGATAGCCTGCTCTTATATATCCACAATTACTAACTCCTGCTAGTTGTGTTAAAAAGTGTCAATAAATAAAACAAGAACCGCCACATATCCATATCTATAGAATAATCTAAAACATAAAGAAATAGACGTAGGCAATATCGATCTTCCCAATCAGCTCTATCAAAACTCGAGCTCATTACTCAAAATCAATTAGCGTTATTAGTACGCGTCTTCGTTAGCCCGTGATGGAGGGTAATTTATTGGCATCTCTTAATTAGGGATAAGTCTAATTGGAGGCTTAGTCGTAACGAGGCACTCGAAATCTGACGTCCCGGCGAATAAATTGGTCGAAACGGTAGCACGCACTCTATTGCGGTGATATAACTGATATTATAACTATATAATTGCTTATTAGGGGTTATAACTTGATATAAACAATTATTTGTTGGTTGTTAAATTTTCTGTTGGGTTGAAAAAAAAATCCCCAATTTATTAGGCGTTGCCGACCTTTGAGTGTGGAGTGCGCTCTGATTTTAAACTTTGAAGGTTTTGTTGGGAAGACCTCAATTGGTTCGCGGTTAATGAATTTTTCTTATTTTATAAGTATATAGAGAATGCATATATAGGAAAAAATAAAGTTGACCGGTGTTAAATTCCAATCTTTTTTAATGAAACCTTGTTACAAACCACAGGTTATTACTTAAAACGAGTATTGATTTTAAGGATGGTTAGACACGAGATATAAGATGCATTTTGTGGCAGAGTTTGTGGCGTGCGTTAAGCGTTAAGCTCAGTGGTACAAACAAAAAGAAAACAAAGTGCGGTCGAGTTCCGTATAGCTACATGAAAACAGTATTATCTGGGTAGTTTATCTTTTACCAATCAGTGAGTTTAATTCGTGACTTCCTAAAATCAAATCTTTAAATTAATAATTGTATAATTATAAAAATTAAATTTTTTGCATAACAAAATTTAAGTAAATCATTAAACCTTAAATGAAATAATCAATAAGACAATGTCAATTTGATTTAAATTTTGCACTTTGACAATTGACACTCGCCACAGACCTCTAAAAATCACAAAGAGGACCACATAATAACTTACGGCGAGATCAAGGAGATGTAAAATGATACTTTTGATATTAGGCTTCATTTTGATCTCTCCCTCTTAACCAGTTGCTTATTTCGAAACCTTTATTCATAATCAGTTCTTGTATAAAATTATAGAACACTTAGTAATAGTTTTGACTGCGTATTATTAATTACTTAAACGATGTTTTGTCCCATGCTATCTGAATAACACGACAGCAATAGGTGATATTTGAAGCTCAGTGAACTGTGAATGACTCCGAATCAATACGTGCAAATTATATTGCTTTTTGTCAAAATCCATACGTTTATAGTATACGGAGGTTTATGCTTCTCTTCTTATCTTCACGTAATTATTGCGTCACATAAATAGGTTTTTAATTATTTTTTTTTAAGAAATTAAACCTGAATGGTGTATTAAGTTAAACTAATAATAAAAATAACAAAAAAATGGTCTATTTCCAATACGCTCGCTGCGTAGCCTTATGGTCCTACAGCACTGATTTTCTTGCGTATACAAGAATAATATAAAAAAGTAAAACCAAATGAATGAAAAAATAGTATTATTTAAGTAAATACCAATCTTAATTTGTTGGTGAACTACGAAAAAATCGTTTCAGTAGTAATTGATTTTGAGACAGACGTATCATTGTTTTGAGGTGTATTTAAGCATACAGAATGAAATCAAAAATATCATTATTCATATAGGTAACTAAGGTACACTTATGAACAAAATAAGTAATAAAAAATTTCGACTGTACATTTACTTCCAGTTCCTAAATCAAGGGCGTAGAGCGTACGATAAGAACTGGCAAGAAACTCTCCGCCACTCCTCATAGCAACTATTCTTGGTTTTTTAAATAGTAAAGCAACAAAATATCACCTCTATCAGCAGTATATAAAACTTCCTCTAAGGCAAAAGAAATATATAACATAGCAAGACATCATTCATCGTGCACGCTTTGTTCACGTCCGTCCAATAAACCTTGTGATTGGATATCGTCTTACGTAACTAAAGTTTTGTATCGGTACAACAAATAATTCACATCGTATATAATATTTTTTAAATACAAAATCCTTCAAACTAACGTTAAAACTCGTTGCTTTATATGGGAAAGGAAAGGGCGAGCTTCGGTTCTGAATTGGCATCACTAGGCATCACGGCAATTTGAGCAATTTCGGTTTCTGTCATTCAGATCCTTTGACTGCAAACTACAAAAATATATATGTTATTGGTGTTAATATAAACATTTACATTTAAAATAGAGTAATGGTTTGATATGGTTTTATGGTCGAGTGAGAGTGAAATTGTAAAAAAAATAGATTTTCCAATAAAGAAAACACTTTTAATAACAATTAACTAATCTTGGAACAACAAGTAGTTCGATTTAATCAATATTTTAAGAAGTTAGATTTAAATTCTTATTCTAAATGAAGGTTTACTACGTACGTCGAACGATTTGGTTAAAAATCAACGTTCTAAAGTAACAATTAATATACAATCGAATACCAAACCAGTTTGCCACACCCCAGAGGCTCTTTCTTTAACGCTCAGTGCCTAACTTTTCGTACATATTTTGAAAGAAACAATCTGATTAACAAACACTTATTAATTTCAATATTTACTTAATAAGTGTTCGGACATAAATGGTGCTACGTGGAAAATAACTTTCTAAATAAGTAAGCTCTACTGTCTGTATAATAAAGAAAATAATTTCCGTTTATTGTCGTGTCATATGTAATTGAAGCCCTTAGTAAATAAGATTTTAGACATAAAACTAATAATGTAATAAAACCTTCAAATACAAATTGCATCAATTAAATAACGTTAAAAGTGTTTTATTTACACTACACAAGTGTAAATAAAACACTCTAAAATTAATAGGACAGGAAATGGGTTCGCGCATGGTGTTCTCAACACAGTAGATTACTTACGTATAATACAAATATTTTATTAGATGTCTTAAACGTATTAAACATTCGCTAAGTCAAACTGGAAGCGCATCCTAGATAATTTTTTTAAAAAAAACCTGCAGAATTATCCACTCCAACCGTCTCGGACTAATGCGTACAATGTGCATTATAGCATTTAATATAATAATAACGTAATGAAACGTCTCGCTTGTTGAGGGGGCTGGGAGGGAGGGTCGGCTTGTGAACCGGTCTGAGGTCATCGTCTGCCTTGGGCTGCCAGCTAAGACCTCATTGACTTGCCCATTTATATAATTATTCGTGAGATCTGGGACTTTAGGTCTAGTTAGATAACGGTCGCTAAATAGAGCAGCGAAATATGTAATTACATTTACACAGTCCATTTTTCATTCATACCACGTTCCATCACTATTTAATCTTAAATTATGTTTAAAATTTAATATTAACATTAACTAGCCATTTCTGTATACGACCTGTCTAAATAGATTATTTATAAGAAGTCCAATACAGTTGTGTATAGTCTAAAGTCGGTAGTGGGTCTTAATTAATAAAAATATTGGTATTTCAGTATTAAAACAAAAGCCCAAAATCGTACAGTACATTATAAAAGGATAAATTTCGCTTATCTAAAAATTATGAATGCTTATAAATTTAACACGAGTAAAAGCGGTAACCTGGTTATAACTTTTTATATGTACCAAATATTATAATTTAACGTTCGACGATATAAAATTAACCATTAATGAAACTTATAAAAGCACACAAGCAACACGAGAGCCGAACCGCCTGCGCATATGTAAATGCTCCATTAAGATTATACTAATTGAAAGCCAATAAATACAACGGCTATGAATATTAATTTTGTTTGGCTTCGTTGCTTCCACGACTTGGTTGAACCAGTTAAATCGCGTGCGTTAAATTGCCATAACCTTATAAATTAAACTAGCTCGACGAACGATTGCCTTGCATGAATATTATATAAAATACGATTTATTTAATAATAAATAATTATTTCTCATCACCAATCTTGATAACTAGCTGATCCCGACAATCGTCGTTTTGCCAAAAAATAAATAAAAAAAATGTCTCTAAAAATAGTTGTTAGCCGATTCTCAGACCTACTCAATATGCTCAGAAAATTTCAGGAGAATCGGTTTACCCGTTTCGGAGGAGTAAGGTAACGAAAACTGTGACACGAGAATTTTATATATTAGATAACTGTTCAACAATGAATTATCAATGGCTTTAAAATAAACTACAAATAATAATAACTAAAACACTGTCATAATAATTAAGTTAAGACAAAGTTTTCAGGTTATTTTTTTTATTCAATATCATATTGGTTTTTAACGCGATGAAATAATGTAATGAATGTCTTTACTTCCCCTAAGCACTTAATCAAACTTTCGTGTAAATTTATTAATGAGTTATTTCCTGTTAATATTTATTGCTCGTAATTTTAATTTCACGGTAATAAAGTATCGCAAACGGCAGACGGGCAAGACCAAAGCAATGGGAAAAACATATTAGAATCGAACTTTGAGCTACATACATTTATTTAAACCAAAGTCCCAAATTGTGGCTCATTTTAATTGGTTTAAAATGATCATTTTCCCTGGAATAGAATAGCGTATATTACTTATACTTATAAATTACATCATCGACATAATACGACAATAATGTAAGCATTGTAAAATAATTCGTCAGTTCTAAGTAAATTAAGCTTACAGTGAAATACGAGCTTAAGAGTGATGATGTCTCGATAGCCGTCAATCGGGCTCCGTCGATTACGCAGGACAAATCAATTAACGTTCGCATTCCAGAAGCCGATCGACGAATTCTCTGTCACGATGCTATCGCCCAACAGCCTCATCCAATATGCCACGTCGTCAAGCAACGGAATTCGGTACATTGCGCGGCTAACTAGCCGATCGAAATCCTAGATTGGCAGCTCTAGATCGATGGAAGACGCACATCAAATTCACCGGGAATTCCTAACATTCAATCAAACGTTACCTCAAGCTCGCTTCAGATTTGACCACGTCGAGAATTTCATGTTCGAATCCCAGACCGGAATGTTATCAGTACATCGGCACTCACCATCAGACATGACAGACGATTGTAAGCCACTATTTATTGAACACATTCATTAAACATAATACCTTCGATTCTCAGTATCGCATCTTTCATTAATTAGTTAATTGGAAATGATTTATTGGTATGTAATTGTAAATTATTGTTATAAAAACATTAATTATATTTTACGTTGACATTTAAATCGTGATATAATTACTGTACAATTTCAACTTACTCAACTTCCTCCATAAATGGTGGTCTGAATCCACACTTCATACACAGAAAAACACAAGTGAGAAAATCATAAAAATATAACAAACATTATTGCCTTTAAATCAACTAGTTTAACAAGTCGAACCTAACTATACAATAAGAAATTAATACTTATATAGCTAAGTCTGTATTACTATCACTGCTCCTATAAAATTATTATTATTGAACCTTTTAATAACTAACCTCAATTTTTTATTTTATTTTTCTATCTCTATAATTCATTCATTTCTTTCCTCGCTCTATCTATATATCTCTCGCCTAAGCTCTTTATATATAAAACAAAAGCTTTCACATAAAAACAAATTTACAACAATGTTATTAAATTATTGTCGCAATATATGCGATACAAGCAAAAAAGTCAAACTCTTTAAAGCCAGTTCGTTTATATATTAATAAAATTAATTTTTTGGACGTTATATTAAACATCGCTTGGATATTTCCTCTGATATGAAGTAACATGATATTCCTCTTAATTTTATTGCAAGAAGGCGATAAGTATGCTCAAAGTAGGATTTCGCAAGATGTTAAGACGGGTTAATGTTGTTCAGTGCGGTTTTAGTTTGTATAAGGTCAACATAATTATTTTTCATTTTACGCCGTAATTTCAAAGATTAGCGAAATATTTTTGAAGAACACTTAAATCTAAACTTGTGGTTTAGTAATTATCTATAGAAGTGATGAGTTATTTCGAAATTGTTTAGTATTAAAAAAAAGTCCTGTTGATTAAGCTATCAAGTTCAGGAGGCTGATTAGATAATATGACTATCGAGAATATCAAGGAAACGTTAGAGCTTTTATATATATTGTATGAATTTAAAATATACAAAATATAAGAACAATTTTTACACACGCTTACCGCCTCAAGGTAAGCGACTTATAGCTTGTGTTATGGATGTTAACACTCTTGATAAACTGCACGTACTTATATATATTTATTATAACAATATATTTTAAGTATTAAAGTAAGTATAAAACTTTCTTCTTATATCTAAGGCTCCCAAATAGTCCACTCTGAGATGCCACTCACAACAATTTGAAACTCTGGTTCCATATCATTCTACTCACCTCGGACTTTTACTTCATCAGTATTTTGTCTTGATTATGGGTCATATGGAACACCAAAAAACCTTGAACCTAAGCGATCTTACTTACAACAGGAGCATAAAATATATGTGTTACGACCATTTATATCGAAATTCTCTCAATGTGTTCCTAGGTCATGATTTCCGCGTTTAAGCCGTAAATTATGTGGTTTACATCTAATGCATTTCGGCGTATAGTACTATCAGATCCTGCGCCCACGCTCAGCCGTCTCGATTTTATGTTAATCGAAGAGCCGTGTTCTTGAAATGTACACAGGTTTAAATATTACGGTACACGATACATACAAATATATTAAAGGCATTATCCACGACAATTTCACGTTTACGACTACACTGACACCTCATAAATACATCACTTATTGATTTTGTTCACAAACTGATATGTTAGTACTTGCGGTCTGACATACAATTGGTTAAGTTAAATTACGTTTAAGTTACGGGAAACGTATATACTTCTATATATACAGTATAACTTATGTACTTCTTTGGATGCGTAAAAAGTTTAGTTTTGGTTACATAATATTATCGCTTAACTTTTTTTATTGTGATGTATCTGTTTATGTTTCCTTATTAAACAAATAAGACATGGCGTTCAACCATCTCTTTAGAGTAGTAGATTTAAATGATAAACTATTTTGTAGTATTTATAATTGAAACAGATAGGATAAACATTTGTGGGCCCAGCCAAAATGCCTATTGAGAGGGTTGAACCACTCTCTCTAATTAACTAAAGACCACATTCAGTGTAATTAGTTTCCATACGAGTTCTGTTCTCACGCTCACCTTAAATACTTGAAATTATTCAAGTCCCATTGATTGAATTACTAACAGTTGTTATATATTTATTATAACACCTTGTGATCACTCTAAACATAAATATAATTTATAATTAGTATTACAAGTTGTTTTTAATTGTTTTAATATTACTTCGATAATTGTTCGATTCGGTGGATTCTATAAAGGTTGTCTCTTGGCTTGTTTGTCCTCCTATTTTAAATATCGATGAAAGGCTAGTGTAACGAAATCACGTCATCGTGAACAAAACTGCAAGAAACAATAAAGGTACAAACGTAATAAAATACACAATTTTTGTTGTTGGGATGTTTGAGCAAAATATGACGTTGTGTGTTTTTATCCCAACACCTTACAGTGAGACAACTTGTCAATTGAATTAAGATTTCGACAAAAAAACAAAGAAAAAAAAAACTTAATAAGGACTTTCCAAACAACAATACCCCGACGAGGGTGGTCGAGAATCTTTATTAAAATCTCGAGCGAGTAATAAAAGCACAGTTAAATGCGGAGAACTCTGATGAAAATATTAATTAATGTTTCGAAATGGGAAACATGTTGCTAATTAAATGGCGATATCGCATAAACGTAATTAAAGGTCGGAGAACATACGTTTCTCACGGGGCGGGCGATGAACCGATCTGTACCGGCCCGGGACGCATCTCTCGTATTTATGAAAGGAATGCACCGATCCATAGCCCGGCAAAAACAGGTTACAACACCGCCATCATACTGACGTTAAAACACACACGTTTTAATTCTCTAACTTTTTGTCGAGACTCAACTAAATATCATCGTGCACGTAATCTCAACGTCAGTTTCGATATTGAAAAATACTTTGAAACGTCTGAGTTTATTATAGGAATTCCGCGAGCGAACGAACATACCGAAGTCGCAGCGGGCTTTATTAAATGCACTGACTGGCAACTAATAGCAATTATGATCGACGCCTCAATGAGTGAAGTAATTAAAAAAGTCAATGATCACTTATTGTAATTAGGTGGTATCGAGTTGCCGACAAAAAGGTAATTGTTTCCCGGCTATCAATCTGAACAGACTCAATGGCCTAACACGTGCGACCGCAGAGCACACTTTGTAAAACTTTTTGTTATCCATGTTCTATTAACGTTTCTCCTTCATTGAACAATCTATTTAAATATACATATAGTCACGAGCATAGAGATTACAAGCAATAAATTTTAATTATTGTTAACTCCCACAAGTGATATAAGCTCACGAAACAGCGATCATGAACAGATTTTATCCACAATCGAATGGCAGAAGCCCACTTATTTCATAATGAGGTTATTGCCTAGCATTCTAGTCCTTATCTGTCTATTCCTTAGCGAAGAGCAGCGTCAAATTGGCGTGGAGTAGGGGCGAAACGATCCGGCCCACAGATATAGCTAATTAAGGACCGCGTGCGGATCTATTTAGCTAGATCTGCCAGTTGACGTGTGAAAATATCCAATTAATTAACGCGAAATGTTCGAATTGCGAATCTCCTCGCGTGCTAGACTAGCTCAGCGCAACAGTTCTCAATTCGTTTACGTAAAAGGGATGAGTGGTGACTGACGTGATAGCGTATACTGTTTCTATTTAATTTCTTTATAACTGAGATGTGTCACTGACTTCAATCTCTAGACACCAATATATCAAAATAATGTTAATTAACAAAAATATCCAAGAAATCATTTTAATTAAAACACATTACAATCATCCAATTAAAACGCCGATAGTTGTGAGTCAATTAAAATTTTTCACATTCCAACACTTAGTAATTTACTGAACGGCTAAAGGACACCGAATAACCACAAGTTCAATAAATTGGACAATTATCTAGTCGGCCTGATAAACAGCGGTAAGATGCGCATGCGCTGGTTTGTAGTGCAATGTAGCGAGTGTTAATGGGCTATTAACCGCTCGTTTCTCTAATTGGGGTGAAATGCAGGCGAATAGCACACGCGCCTACCACCTTTTATACCTGCCTGTGTTTAAACATATTCTATTAATCTATAAACCTAATATTTTAAGAAAATATAATTCAATATAAAAAAAAAACATTTTATTCACAACCGCTTATAATAGCCCTGCCAAATAATATGTTACATTCTGCAGAATTAAAAAAATTGTTTGCGTGATACGCGAAAAAGGTTATTGTTGATGACTGCCAGTTCTAACGACTTCAATGAACCAATAATTTAAGAATTCAAAAAAAAGTTATGCTCCCCTACATCTGATAGTTTGTGGATTGTAAGTACCTAAGCCCATAGAACATTATAATTGTTTTTACCTCTGTATATATTATTAAATATGTATACTTTACATAAAGTACGTACTTAGTTATACGAATATGACAAGCCACATAAATTCAAGGATGTTTCCCTCAGATTTTCACGCAAAATTATCAATGTATTACGAACATATAATTGTAAATATATTTAAGTAGTTTAATGGACTCCTAGTAATAAAATGGTCTAATATCATTGGTACAAAACATATTGGACACAGTGCAGAGCCACTTTGTTATATGTGGCAAAAAACTAAAATAGTTAAAATAGACTGAATTTAAAACACATTGTCTTTACATTTAAATAACAAACAAATGTTAAACTAATACTAGAATGTCTAAAGACATTCACAATCGAAACAGTACGTTGAAAGTGGATTAGTTAATAGACTCATAGTATTGACGTGACAAGCGCTGTTCACGCGTTTTAATTTCCTGGTGACGCCGCCGTCCGCTTTTGAGTAATTCACAGAGGGAAGAAATAACGTTTCAGATTTGCACACTGGCCTGTTACAACTTGCAGTTTAAATTATGAACTAGCAATACCATCGTCTATGGTTGTAGGTGCCGGTTCTCATAGACAATTAGGATTGTTAACAACCTCTTTTAACGGTCAGTATAACTAAGTTTATTACAACAATAAACACGCTCTGTATTTTTTGCATACATAACAATATTAATAAAATCGTATAATTTTATAAACAAAATAATAAATAATTAAAAATAAATACTATATATATATAACATTTGTTATAAATATATATATACTTAGTCTTGCCATAAATATTGTTATAAAGAAAAACACGATTTTTTTTTATACGTAACATTTATTCCTTTCATAGTGAGTTAGTTTAATACATCAATATATAACTATTAAAAATATACAATGTTTATTCGAAGTGGTCTCCATTGGCTGCAATACAGTCTTTTAAACGTTGAGGCCAGTTATCAATAGCAGCACGAACTCTTTCTAGAGGAAAATTCTTCACTGCCAACCGAATGGATCGTTTTAGGGACTCCAAATTATCATGGCGTTTAGAGCAAGCCTTACTCTCTAAAACTGACCATAAATCATAATCCAATGGATTTAGGTCAGGACTTGACGACGGCCAGTTTTCAGTGCTGATAAAGTCCGGAACGTTAGTTTTCAACCAAGATTGGGTGGATCGAGCTCTATGACCCGGTGCCGAGTCTTGTTGAAAGCACCATTCTTTGTTATTGAACATGGTGTTAGTTAAAGGCTTAACTACCGTCTCAAGAATGGTATTTTGATAAACTTGTGCCGACGTTTTAATACCTTTTTCACAAAAATATGGCTCAGTCACCCCTTCATAGCTAACACCCCACCAAACCATCACTGAAGTGGGATAATGCCCACGTTGTACTCTGTTTACTAATTGCGAAGCTTCTTTAGAGCTTCCAGCATAAATACGGTCATTTTGTTTATTAAAATACTGCTCAATTGTAAAAATTTTCTCATCCGTAAACAAAATTTTTTTGTGACCTCCCTTTGCGTACCGCTTAAGTAGTTGTTTGGATTTTACCACCCTATTCTTCTTTAAATTATCAGTTAAGAAGTGACCAGTACGTCTCTTATAGGCTGCAAGTCCTAAGTCATCTTTTAATATACGCGACATGGTTCTAGGAGCTATCTTCATCTCCCGAGATAAAATCTTTTGCTTACGGACAGGATTTCTTCGAATTCTTTCCCTAACTGCTTTAATCACCTTTTTCACACGAACGGTACGTGGACGGCCAGATCTTTTTCTGTCACAAACAGAGGAGGTATCATTGTACCTATCAATAGCCCGGTAAACAAACATTTGACTAATACCAAGCGGGTGGAGGGTTTTAAAAATTGCACTTTTCTCCATACCTACTTTATGTAAGGCAATCACAGCGATTCGGTTCTCTTTATCACCCCACTCCATTTTAATATAACAAAATATTTAACAATATAATGGCGCGAAAATAAGAAAACACATCAAGCAATCATATAAAAATGACAGATTCCAAATTCAAACGTAATATTTTCTTTTTTTGAATAGTAACAGTATTTATGGCCAGACTAAGTATATATATATATATATATATATATATAAGTTTATTTTTAATTATAAAATTATAAAATCGTACAATTTATTTATTATTTTGTTTATAAAATTATACGATTTTTTTAATATCGTATATATATAGTAATCTGATTCAGTTGTGCGATTAATAATTTTATTCACATCTATTTATTTCAAATTAGGCAGACATTGTCACATGCGAAATTGTATATGAAAAAAATCTTTATATTTTTTCGTCAACCGCACTGTATCATTCATTATGTGAAGGGGCATCAATATTATATCGTTTAAAAATAATCTTAAAGATCATCTAATAGATTGAGCATTGTTCTCTAGTCGGAAGAAAGCGGCGTTTAATTTCCTACAGTTTGCTCGACTGAACTAGAACTGAAACTGGTCGTGGCTTCATCTGATACTGATTTAATTAACACCACTCAATAGGCTATATATCAGCATACTGTTTTGTAGGCTTAACTAACAAACTATTTAAATTGATTTCAGTAAGATTAACTAAGATCATCATAGTATAATATTTACTTAGCGTATGATTTTAATCTCCCTTTGAATTCTCGAATGAAAAATATACAAGCAGATTTTGATGATTGAATTGAATTTAATTAATTAATTCCCTTACACTTAAATTATACTTAAAGAAGCATAACTCATCAGATACTAATCCGAATAATAATAATGGAGTGAGGATACAACTATTTTGTAATAAATATAAAATTGCAATAGAAAAGCAGACAATGCCGGGTCCACATATTGGTTGAGCGGAGCGAAGTAATTTTCCCGGGCCCCTTTCATGGAACTCGCGTGTTTGCTAGTTAGAATTCGGGTGTAGTTCGAAAATTAATCAGAGCCCATTGTGGCCGCTTTGTCGCGGACTCTGGTGCCAATTATTGGCTGCGCAGCGCACTCGCGTAATTGAACCTGCCCCGAGGCAGTTCACAACTCTGCCGACTCTAATTCTCCAACTTTTTCTGTGGAAATTGTTGGAAATCGATTTCGCCAATCATTTCCTGTCATACATTGAGTATTTTAAACATGCGTTTTTTTAAATGTGTAATAAAATTACAAAGGAATACATATTAACATTTGGAACGATAAACAAATAAAAAAAAACATCCAATTAACAATAAAAATTCGATTTAATATAATATGAAAAATGATAACCAATCGTCCATTTGAAATAAGCACGTTCACATTTAAATCATTTGTAAAGAAAAAATGAACAATGCGTTACAAACGGAAACTGTCGCAATTTTCCTATCGAGCTACGGTTACTAGGGCTGAAGTTTCAGAATTTAATAAAAAAAACTATTCGTTGAGTTAATTTTGACATTAAGAAGGTTCGAAGTTTGTAATAAGAATATTGTATGCTGGTTAGACTAGTGAGATGGGTCATTAAGGTGATAGAAACAATTCCTTAAAACATATTTATAAAATATAGTGCACATATTCCACACTCCATGTGTGGTTAGCGATTTATAAATTGCGTCATGGGTTCCAAGATAACCTTTCTATCATATATTTTAATTCATTCATATTATACTAGACCAGACAATTATTCGCACCATTCGGTAGCATTATGACCATTGGGACAAATAAGTTCTGTAAGTACATTTGTTAAACAAATTAACCTCGATGTTATAATAAACAAAAAGACTATTTTTTTTTAATGTGGCTACCCTATCAAAAACACGGTGAACACAAGTCACTGATTGATTGCAATAAAATAATAATCTGTGTAAAAGTGTCTATACGATAGTAAACAACGCGTTGCGTGATCGGAGTTTTTTATTGACGATTGAAGAAATTACCTTTTTATTATATACTAAACACGCAAGAGTTTAAATTGTGAATTTAAATGTTAGTCTAATACTTATCTATGTATTTAATTTAGCCAATATTGGACGATGTTTAATTAAGATTTACAATAAACCAAACTGTTTTAAAAATATTTACTATTGTCTGTGCAATATAACATTTACAATGATAACTGAGCAATACATTTAACGATATAAAGGATCAGAAATTAAAGTCCAATACCGCCAGTGTGGCAAAAACATTGTTTACATTTATGCGATAAAAACAGAACAAAAGGCTAAGTCCTAAATACCGCATAATACCGTCGACTTAATGAATTTAAACGTATAATAGTCGCAGGGTCAGTAAAGCGAAGACATTAAAACAATTGCGAGTGTAACGCGCTACTAACCACCGCCAAATTTGCATTCCTCATTGTTAAAGCACATAAAAATTCTCTCATTAACCTGGGGTGGTCAGAAACTGCCACCCGCCCTGTCCACTCCGTGTATGCTACGCTCGCTTTGATGCTGTGCGACTTTTTGACTTATCTCAGTGAACAGTTAGTCAATTGATTTAATAATATTTATATGGTACCTTAACATTTTATAAATACCATAATGTTGTATTGCTTCTATGTGTAATTATTAAATTTATTTTAACCTTTCAACATTTTTGCTTTGTTAAGAATTTCCTAGAACTTAATGAATGTTTATTTATAGTAAATTAAAAAAAAAAGATTGTCAAAAATCTTATATTTACTTAGGTTAGTAAGTACGGTAGAGTAAAACGCCGCACTGGTTCGTAGCGAAGCACCTGTTACCCAAAGATCTGGGTGCAGCGTTATTCGATACTTGGCGCCTGTTTTCATTACAGTCTGCTTAACATACTTCACGTACCCTCACATTCCTCCCAGCACGTGTCCAGTGTTTTTTAGTTTTTCCCTGCGATCCCAAATGAAAAAAATCCTTTAAAGTTTTACACTATCTAAACGCTCCTATTGTTTTATCACGAAATATTCTCGCATTTTAAAATACTCTTACATAACCGTTACATTCATGCTATGGTTTATATACTTGTACTATTACGGTAGATATGTCCTAATTATTATAACTGTAGTTTTTTTTATGACAAACGAAAAGTTTTAGAGTAAAAAGTAATTCCACTACTGGACCCCTCAATACATTGTCTATTTCTTACAGACTTGAAGTTTCTTAAGTTCTTAAGACATTTATAGATTCTATGTGTAAAAAGACTACTCAGCACGCAAGCACCTTTACTGCATGAGTGAGTTTATATTGCACATACAAAGTAGATTAAAGAGGATCTTATTAATAAGTCACAAGTAAGTAGGCCAACTGTTAGGTATTCTTTTAATTATGAACTTGTATATTAAAAAAATTTTATTCAAGCATATAACGAGTTTCGGCTCGTTTTGGATGGATAAATGTTTTCCTTTATAATTATGTTAATCACTGAAGCAAAGTAAAATAGCATCTTAATATGACATTCCCAATAAGTTTCTTGTGGGTTCATCTCAGCCGAGGGCGTGCAGTGAAACCAACTTAACTTAGTTTAAGTTACGTTAAAAAGTTGTTAACAATCCTAATTTAACAAAGTACTTTTTTTGACTTTGACTATATAAGTAAAAGAGACTATAGATAAATTAATTGTAATTCTAAGTGACTAAAGTTAATTTAAGTAACATATTCCCATATCATAAGCCTTACCATAGATTTTATGAAATCAGTTTTCATAATCCAGCCGTTCCACGACAAAATTCCATCGCGGCATTGTTCCATTAACACAATTTTATGTTCACCATATTAAAATAATAAAAACTTATGCCTCTCTTAATTAAATAATTTAGCGGCAGGCTGAGCAGAGATATGTAAATTGTTTTAGGGGATAGATCAAACAACCCTTTTTTATGACTTTAATATGCGGTCTCCGGGCGGGAGGGGGTCGCGAGACGCGGGCGGGGGGGACGAGGTAAGTTATGAAATATTTAATAACGGCGCACACGATTCCATTTGAATTACTTTCGAGGAAATGACGATGTAGTAAGATTGTGGTACACCGGGACTTCATTAAGAGAAAAAGGTACGTTTCCCAAAAATAAGACAACACTTTTTTTACGGGATTATCTTTTATAAAAATATGTTTTAATAATCCTAGTCATAGTCGTTCAGAAATAAAAAGGCCACCTATGAATGAATGAATGTACATTATTAATACATTGGTATATGGTATATGCTCGCATCTGGCAATTAAACCCATTTAATTTGTCTTGCTTATATTCTAAATATGCAAAGCCTTATAACAAGTAAGCATCACTTTAAAAATAATTCTCACGCCACGCTTTAAAGGCATCGGTTACAAATAAAATAATCGCCACGAAAAGGCGCAATATCTTCAAGCACTGCTTACCAATGACGTCAATCACCAGTAAAATAATGAATTGCAATGAATAATTCAAAAATGAAATAAAAGTATACTTGCACTCACTGTGGAACCGGTATAACGCAAGTCGCTCCAGTGTCTCAAATACCGAGGGAGTGTTTTAATTAATGTTCCTCGACAAATTGCGAAAAAACCCGCGTAATGACGTCACATGGCATGTGTGTAACGAGCCTGATTACTGTCACGAGTTGTCGTCAAATAGCTCTTTTATACCGATGACTGGCGGAGTAAAGAGGCGTGTAAAGTTCGCGTTTTAATGACCTAATTATAATTTCTTCTTAATTAACGTATTAAATGCACGTTAAGTGAATACGGTGTTTTTTGAGATTGCGCTTTTAAAATATTACATGTAATGAATCTTCGTTTAATTAATGAGGGTTTGGGCTTTAAATATATGTTCAATGCCTCACGTAAATTTGATTCCCATGGTAGATGCAACTAGATTTATCCGATATGAAACGAGGTTGCTTTAGTTTTTGTATTTATTTTTTTCGATTACACTTCACTTCCTCTGTCTAGTCTATTACGTTGTGAAAATAGATACCTATCTTTATACGAAAAGCCCAGAGCCAGATAAATTTTATAAGCTCGCTCAAGAATCCTTTTTTTGGAGTGTTGAGTGTATTTTGAATATTTTAAATTTTGTCATTATGACAGTATAGTCAATTCTTTTTTAAAATCATTTCGAATTTATAATACCGTCTCTTTAAACGTTATTATTATGTTTTTTTAAACAAGATTAATTATTTAATTGCTTATGTTGTTCTAGATTCGTATTTCTCTGGTTACCTGAAAACGATCTCTTTTCAGCGATAAGGCTGCCTCTAGTCCTCTGTTTCTTAATTTTCGATTATTATTCTTTTATCTTCTCAATTTTAATATTATAATTCTACAAAATTATTTTAACGCTTTCAGTAAGATCCAATTTGAGTAGAAAGGAAAATCGTTTGCGCCAAATCCACCAAACCACTAGGGAGAGACGCAATTATGTATAGTTTGATTGAAACCATTAATACTTGTTAACATTATGTAAAACCACCTTCGTACTTTTTTTATAGGAAAATATTAAATGCTATCTGTAACGTAAATGAGGTGTATAACGATGATCGATGATTATTTACAATAATTTTTCTAAAGCACGTATAAGGCTATAATAAGATTGTATCTGATATTAAACAAATCGGCGAGGTCAATCTCAATTGCCCAATGATCGATACCTCACGAGATAATAAGGTTTTTTCTCGCTGGGAGTATGGGGGTTCCCACGCTCGGGGCGCAGGTTTTTCAAATTTAAGAAAGGGTTAATTGAAAAAAAGTGCCTAAAAACAACTAAATAGACAGCTCTAGGTCACAATTACAAACACACACACCCATAAACTAATGATTTTTTTAAATTTTGTATTACTTTGTTGCCCAAATACCAGGAGTAAATAATTGTTAGTATGTATGAGGGCAAATCTCTTTCAGGCAACCCAAAAAATGACAAAATCGTTTTAATAAATTTGGACAAATGTAAGAGGTGTGAAAAATCAAAAAAAAAATGATAAGAAAAAACATACTACGTTCGTACAAAGTTGAACGCATTATTACTAATTTTCTTAAATATTAAAATAAGCAAAAATAATATATCACACCACAACACCGTGATATCATCTAGTCTAATACCATGATTAAAATCAACCTAAATACTAAGTCAAAAGCAATATTTTAAATCATATTTAATAACAATAAGCACACAAAACTCATAATAATTTATTTCTTAGAACGTGTGGACTCATATTTATTTAAGCTAATGCCATGTATGCTCATTGCGTTTGTATTTATTTGTATACTATTCAATGTATAATGAAGTACCTGCTATATAAATATACAAGTGTGCTTGTATTTGCAATGACAAACATAAATAGTAACAAAGTACATTTAAGTTTTGTACTTGTAAATAATAGAAAAAATAAGTTCTGGTTTATAGGTTAAAGAATACGTACTAGAATGTTATTCAAATGAAATCATAATATATTTATTCACATAGGTAACTATGGTACACTTATGGATCGTTAAAACACACAAAAAAGAAATTAAAAATTGACTCTATATTTACAGTCAGTTCCCAAATCAGGGTGTAGAGCGCACGAGATGAACTCGTCCTTTAAATCTCCAAGCATGTTAACTTATATCTTGTTAACAAATGTTAACTTCATCTAACACAAGCCTATAAATGTGATTTACATAGAAATAAACAAATCTTGTACATTAATAGTTCCGTACTTTACAATTACTTCATTAGGTTCTAAAATATGTAATTTTTCAATTCAAATAGTTTTATTTTTATAAAAGCTTAACGGACGGTACTATAATAAATCCATTTGGCTAACTAACAACTGAAGTATGATACCTGCATTCAATACTTTACAGTCTGATACTTCATATTAAAATAGAATAATTGAACGATAGTGTAAAATAATAAAATGTATATCAATTTTGAACAGAGCCACACAAAAATATTTTTATTTCTACCGAGAATATGTTTTAATTTTCAGTTCGAGTTAAAAAAAAATTGTCATGCCCGTTGCCTGCCGAATGTAAGATTTCCGGAGTGGAAAAAATTTGATTAGATAAAAAGAAATAAGGTTACACGATTGCGTATAGACTTTTTCATCAAATATATTTGCTGCTGGTAGTAATAATAGTTTTTTTATATGTTTTACGAATGAAGTGTGTTGTAAATGGAATGATTGTTCAAAATACTTTATATATTCTTTTTCGTCGCGGGGGATGTTCCATGTACATATATGCCAAGTGTTATATTTATTTAAGTAATTGTATTGTATTCTTCAATTGATTTTGGGTTGGTGGGGGAAAATTCTTTTTACTTTGCTTCTACCATCAATTCCTAAAATCCACATTATTAACTTTACAATTCCTATATCATCTGTAATATAATACAACATATCAATCATTTCATTAAACTCGTGACTACATTGTTTCGTATATTTATACAAGAATCTTATTCCGAGAAAGTTTGCTGTAATAAACATTTAAAATCGATCCCATCAGCGTTGGGCGTGGATCGAAACGGCGCTGTGAAAATCATTCGGAGATAAATCGATTGCTAATTCGTAATGGCGCATTGTTTGTGGCCGTACAAAGGATCTTTCTTTTCACGATACCTCGAAAGCAGTATGAAAGATAATTTGTGCTTTTTCAATGTGTGAGCTTTCATGACTTTTTGCAAATGTGTCATAACTGAGATAGAATAAATTGGATAACACTTTATTTATTTCAAGATTCGAACTTTTTTATTATAAAGTTAACACATATTTAGAATTTATTTTAATGATATAACCCAGCTTTGCATAGACAATAGAATATAAATATTAATATAAAGAAATAGACCAGACTATGTTTATGTCTGTTATATATGTTATATGTAACTGTTTACAGTTCTAATTCCTCTATTATATTTATGGTTTATCAAATTTTTAAAATTAGGTCTATCTATGTCTCTTCAGTATAAATCCACTACTTTTCTTAGATTTAATTAGTTATTTCACGATAGAAACCTTTATAGCTTAACGGAAACATTTCTATCTATGTACATATACATGTATAGGTGTCAGCAATAAAGTAAGAATTCTCGATACAAATGAAGCAGAATAACATTGTAAATATACGCGAAGGTACAAGATAGCCAGCACAAATATAAGGGCGTGGACATATTGCATTGACCGCGCGTGGGCACCGAACATGGCGGCCTAACAACTTAATAAGCGGTTGCTCGTGATTTACGCCGGCCCGCGGCGCCGGCGCATTCGCCCCACCATATTTATACTAATTTATGACAGATAAACATCGATTATACTTAGTACTGCTCCGAGTCAGTAAATATGACTTAAAAATAACACGCGCAAAACAGCTCATTAGTGCGAATAAATCAAGTATTTTTAATTTGCCTAATTAGCACGTAATAAATCATCTAACGTATAGCGTATCGTGAATGGTACAAACATGGCATTGTATAGTGTCATAGGCCATGGACCCCACTCGTGAGCCGAGTTATTGCTCTCGCAATGGCCACGGCACACTAACAATCGTGAATCGAAAATAACCGGAAAATTTTCTTCAACTCGTCTAATGGCTTATTGTGTTTATTTTATTGTTATTATGGCGTGTCGTGTTGTCATTTGAAATTTAAGTGCCATTTAAATCCTGAAATGCTGGACGTTTAAAACAAATTTGCCCATAGTAAATACAAAGAACCAAATACTGTTTTAACTGAGTACGAAATTATAATCTCAGTGATCCATTAGCATTTGTAAGACCTATTAATTAAAAAGGGCTGTTAATACAATTACAGATATTGTTTTTTTTATAGAAGAGGGGGCAAATGAGCAGGAGGCCCACCATAAAGGTGAAGTCGCCGCCCATAGACACTCACGCAGCTGGGAGCTCGTGAGTGCGTTGCCAGCCTTTAAAGGAAAATTAGGACATGGTTGGTAGGAGAAAGGATGGGCACCGGAAGATTTCACTCACCGAACGAAACGCGAGTACAAAATGAACAAAGCCCAAATGTATCACTTTACGCCGGTTATCAAATTTCGTTACCATCACACACTTAATAATAGGAATGTGACATTTATCAACCTAAAATGGCAAACGATTCCCTGTATAATAACTATGAGGATATAGAACTAGCAATATGATATGAAGTCATAGTTACACAGTATTATTATTAAGAATAAACTAGAACACTACTGGCACTACTAGCTTTCAATTCTTGATGCTTTCTTACCTTAACTTTGACCTATAGAGACGCGACGTCTCATAAAACATACCTTTCCGTTTGACGTGCATAAAAACAAAATCTTGTTTATAACGACTATTGTTTGTGGATTGCAACTAAGTAAGCTTGTGAATGTAAATCTTTATAATTATAATGGCAACTTTCTCACCAGTACCCACTAGTACAGCCAGCCTCTGTAATAAACGATCGTATAATGAATTATTTTTCATATAATTTACACATTCACTGATTGACAAATGGCAAACGTTAACAATAATTATAAATCTTGAGTTGGAGTGGTGAGTGCATTATCTCTGTAAGAATCGAGAACTCTTCGACAAAGGCTCTTCTCGACTAACGAGGTGATTCTGCAACCGGAGGGTCATTAACGGTCACTACACTGCGGTGATTATTTTATTATAAAAATATTGCTTTCATTACTGGCAACTGTCGATTGAGCACGGAACCTCCTTTAATTGAAGAAGGACTTTTAAATTTCGAATATGGACGCGTGCAACTCTACTTGTAATGAAAGAGTTGATTGTGCAGATTTATTATTTAATTTGTAAAGTATACAAAACGAAGCATACATTAAGAAATAGTAAAGAAAAGGTGATTTTCTAAAGAAATTTATTAAATATAAAGAAATATTTACAAAAGGCTTGGAAACCTTAAAGAAATTTTTACTTTATCTTGAGTTGATGATAGTTTATAAGTAGGCTCAGTTGATTGGCTTGATTGATATAATTGTATAGTGACTTATAATTTCTCAGTTTTATATGTATATCACGAAAATTAATGACCTTCAGTTAGATATGGTGATGGTCAATTATGCCGTACGTATGAAAATGATAAACCAAACATTTATTGAATATAATCCGGACAGTGACAACTCTCGCCGGTACAACACCATAAAGCAAAGTCGATCATTGTAAATGTTCACCGACTGTAAGTACAGGCTTACTCCGTGTTCCTCATGTGGAAATATTTGTGGAATACGAATCGAGGGAATGATATTTTTATTGAAATTATTGAGTGTAAAAAGTAAGACGTATTTCGATTCGATGGATTCGTTGCTACTTAAGAAAAATATACATCCTATATCTTATATATATACATCTCCTGTCACGATGTTTGTCCCCGATGGATTCCTAAACTACATAACCGATTTTAAATTAAATTGGCACACCGTGAGCAGTCTGGTCCAATTTGAGATATAGGATAGCTTAGATCTACAATTGAATAGTCGCAATTTTATTTTATTGCAAATTATTTGTCTATATAATTAATTGACAGTCACAATTATCTGTTAACTCCAAAAGATGCTAACAGATGTCGATACTTTTCGACTGGATTGAGTAAGTAATCAATAGATGGCACTGCTATGGTAAACCGACAATCGTGTCATATAAGCTACATTTCAATAGCATGACTACCACGTATTTAAATAATTTATATGGCAAAGCAACGTTTGCCGGTTCAGCTAGTTGTAATATATGGCACGGGTGACTGTCGTCGTCGATGGGCTTTCTTGTACGGTACATGGCGAAAAATTGGTGTCTATGTATATGTATGAAAAGGCTGATCAATTCTTGAATAAAACAAAGTGTTTTAGTATACGACAGTTCTCAAATAAAATTTTATTTGACTACGTAAATTGTTACGCATAGATTGATCTTCACTTACCAATAAGCTTATTTACTTATACCAAATAAACAAAATTTGTATATACTATTTATAATTACGAGTTAAAGTATGATTGCAGATTAGTAAAGAAAAAAAATAAACCCCTTTTTCATATTTTGTGTGAGTTAATATTGTGGGTTAAGTAACAAAAACTATGCCGTTAATACCTGCGTAGTTTGGTGGACTTCCACGTTCGTTCTTCAAATGGAAAGTTTCCATCACGAAGGAGTTAAAGCACAATCGGACGGTGCGTTCATTAGCATGTCCCCGGTCCAAACGTAACATTGATATTTCGAGCTGTTTCTGCCGCGTTAGTTCCGCTTCGGCTCATATTAAAAAATAACTAATATTTTTGAAGCACCTATCTTAATCTAAGCTAAATAAAAATAAACAGAAAGTCGATAAAAAGCTTGCACATTTTTTTAAGAATAACTTAGTGGCAAAAGTTTCACTCAAAAATTTCACGAATCATGAAGGTTCTATGTCAATTCAAAGTACCGGCAATATTATTAACTCAGGCTAGAAGTGTCAATCAATGTTAGAATAAATTCTTAAGTAAAATCTTCCTCGATTTGATTTCAGTATATTCAGTAATTCTGGCGATATCCAGGATATAATACGAATGAAAAACATCGTAAGACATGTTCGTAGAAATAGAATCAAAAGTTTTCTTTAGTCTATAAATGACCTAATAAACCAAATTATGTTATAATAAAACTATAATTTCACAAATATATAATTTCAAGGAATAAATACAGCGTATTTATTACATTGTGCCTACAAGCATGTTATTACCGGCTATCGGACGGCCGTTTTGATAATTTATAATGTATGTTAATTATGGTGCCTCCTCGGCCCCAGGACACCCCTGGCAAGATAGTATCAAGAATATGCTTTCATTTGATATTACTTTATTCGATATTCATTATCAGTCCCATAAAAATGTAAAATAATTTGGAATTTTAAGGCTTAATTTAAAAAATAATGCCCAAAAATAACATAATGCTTATCAATTTACGAACGACTTACTAAGTACGTTATCGGTCATGTTTGACACGAAGTTCGCTACTCAACAAAAAATAGTGTAATTGGGCTGGTTGAATGAAATATATTTTGCTTATCATAAAAATAGAATCAGACCCAGAAGTCATACTGGCGAGGTTTGTAATTTATTACAGACCCACCAACTAAGTACACATTTTTATATCAAACCCAAAACTAGCTAATACAACACCTACTTGTTCACCTAACACAGTAACAAAGGGTTTCGACTTTAACTGTTCTTAAGTTTCAAGCTTAATCTAAAAGCATGTGTCGTAAAGATGGAGTTCCCTGCGTTGTTGACTTCGACTATATTTGGCTTATTATTTCTCGCATCATTCAAATTGTTGTACATAAAACGTTGGTTATATAAAACACTCATATGAATATGATATTTATCAATTAGGTGGAAGCAATTGAGCGGCCGCAATTAGGGAAGAGAGGCAGCGGGTAGTATGATTCGAAAATTCGCAGTGCGCACCAGCCTCACAACACTTTTGTGTGTTTTTCACGGCTTCAACGAGTGCGATACTGAAAAGCCTCAGGCTCCTAATTAGACTGAAGTCGGACGTGCCAATTAATTCAAGTTTCAGTCGGAAACTTTGCTGCATCAATTAATTTTCATAGTTAATTAGCAAGCAGGCGGACAAAACCGCGTCTACGAAAGAAAGGCTAACGATGCCTGCCCGGGGCCGCACAATGCACCAATTACATCAGCTTTGTTGCATACAACTGCTCTATCGCAGCCCACGCATTCAAAGAGACGCTCTCTAACCTATAGAAAGCATTTGGACTGAGCGATCTGACCGATGGGTTTTGGATTTTTCGCTCGGCGCTGGCTTATTACAGATTCAATTATGATATATTTCTTTAACTCAATAAAGTGCTGGTAGTATATAGGCATCAAATTATAGGTGTAAAAGTGTTTTTTTTAAAGACCCACTTGAATAAAGATATTTTGAGTTTGAGTTTGAGTATACATATATATATATATATATTCAAGAGAAATGAAACATAAGCCATTTTTATTATTATTAAACTAATACATACAAAAATACTTTATTTAAATTAAACAAATAACGGTACGGTTGTGAATTCGCTTAACGAACATTTACATAAGTATTAAAAAATTATTCTCTTAAAAGAATATATAGCTTTTAAGAGTATTCTCTTTCCTATAACAAAAAAAACCGTGCGAAATTATAACAGTAAAAATTCAGTTCACAAACAAAATAATAAAATTAAAACATAAATATAAAATGTTACTACGTTGAAAATTATCGTAAATAAAGTAGACATCAATAGTATATGTTCCGGGAATATATATATAATAGATATAAATATAATATAATAGATATGAAGACAAATATGAAGGTATGAAAAACAAATATTAACTATTACTGTATATTAGAATTTTAATAACCCCGAGATGTCGGCGTTCAACAATAACTCAACCTCTGTTTAATATACCTCAGGAAATTGACAGACAGTAAAATATTTTATTCGCGTAATAATTTAATTTTGAAGAAAAACAACGAGCCCCGGGCGCGGTATCATTCGAGCGAGTTAATCTGTTAAGCACAGAATAAACTTTGGGTATTACTCATAAATTCGCAATAACAGGAATTCAATGAAGCGTAACGCAGGATAGTAATATTATTTGATAGTTCACGCCGATATTCAAATTAAAATTCAAAAAAAAAAAAAATTTTTTATAAAATATTTATACAGGAGTGTTAGCCTAACAAATAACCGATTAAAACGTGGTTGGGGCATTGCACTAATTGTTCGAAAATAAAACGAAAGAGAAAAAATCAGGATTCCGAGAGACTTAAAAAAAACACAGAATGTAAAACCATATAAGTGCCAATACCAAATAATATAACATAAATGCTGCATAAATACGTCTGCAAACAATGCTAAAAACTTTCATTTATGTCTGGAACTGTACACACAGAATAAAATAACTGCGTCTCTCTTACTACAAAACCTCACAACATGTGACAAAATGATAAAGGTGATTTCTAATTCAACAGGAAGTTGCACCGCGAAGCGACCCCGTTCGCTTTGTTTTCCCGCGCAATGTCATTAGTGGAAAGATCTCGATATTTTCGCAGGCATCGATTATTTTTAATGGCCCCGGTGCCATGGGCATCCCGCTTACAAGTACCAAACATTTTATATTTAGAACAATTTTAAATTTTCTTCTTGTGTAACAAATACATACACAGCTGACATATGACTTTAGACTTTTAAAAACCAATTAAGCAGAGTTTCTTGCCTGCCTCTTCTTAGATTGGTCGCGTATCAACGTAGTATCATTTAGATTTAACACGTTATAAAATGGTCCTATATACCTTACTGAATAAAGTGATGTCGACTTTATGATTCTAATGGTAGGCGTATTATGATCCGCTGATATTCTATTAGCAATAAACAAATAAGATTTTCTCTATCTATTCTTGTTCTTCTTTGTTCAACCATAAACATAGATAAAATTTAAAGAAATTATGAAGGTCTATTTTAGTGCAATGCAGTGTTGAGAATTTTTATTTGTATAAAAAATTTTGAAATGTAAAAAAGATTTGTTGGAGAGTTCGGAGGTCGCTCTGGGGTCATTAAGGAATCATTAAACGCTAACGACAACCCTCGTGTCCGATGGCGCGCCATTTCATTCTAATCACGCCTCACTAAACTCAACTCTTTTATGTATAAAAATTCAAAAATATTTCTATATATAGTAAATAAATATTATATAATTAAAATAAACTTTGGACTATAACTATTGATAAACTCTGAGTGCCATGAAAAGCAATGGAAAGTGATAATTATGAGTGTTAAAAATATACCTTTTATATTCGTGCCAAAACAAAATTATAAATATATAATATAAATAAGAAATATTGTTAGAATAAAATATATTTGCATAATTAATTTTGAATATTTGCATAAATATTTATGCATTTTTTATTTAGTTAACAGTCGAAAGATAAACATATCATATTTAAAATTAAATTTGCATGAACGTGAACGTTCTAGATACGTAAATTTAACATATATTTTAAAACACATTATTTAAACCGGATGCGATTTTTAGAATCAATTAAATTTTTATAACAAAACGACAGTTTCGCTCATGTATGTGTAAGTATTTTATTTACATTATGATTAGTCATAGTATTTCTTTATAATTAAAATATCAAAAATATTGCACCTTAATTGCGTAAGATTACAGATTAGGGTTGGTAAAATATTTATTTATTTGAGACCCACCACCTAAAAAGAAAATTTTAACTAACTAGCAAATACAACATTTATTTATGCACCTAACTAAAAGAACAGGCCACCGTTACCAATCACGTGTAATAACAATAATAAAAACTACACGCATGAAAAAAATTCAAAGTAGTAACTAATTATATATTGTGTATTTGATTAGTATATAACTATACTAAACAACCTCTAGTATATTTTAAAATTTCATCGAGTGTTCCCTTAAATTTAAACCACTAATATACAAATTATCAATATCCAACGAACGACAACTCTTGTCAGTAACTTGTACAATCTTAAAATTATTTGGAGTGGCGAATGGTATAGCAAAAACTACGTAAAACAATATTTATTCTCATGTAATTAAAAATCGTATTTTCAAACCATGTTTACCAAACAACACGTTTTAAGGAATATATTTATTGAAACAATAAGACATTCAGTTCTAGTACTGACCATTAGTTTTTGTTTCCTTTGGGAATGTATATATCTAACTCCTTTTATTCGTTTTATATATTTAATTGTTACAACAGTTGTATATCTAATTATATATGACAAGAGAGAAGTTGTAACAAAAGAAAGTTATACATAACAAATGTCAAAAGGGAAAAAAAAAATTAAAATTAAATTAAACACAAATAGGTTTTAGTCTTGCGACTCAACAGTTTTAGTAACAGAAAAGTAAGTTTATCATTATATTAAGTAAATCCGCGTAGAATATCGCATTGAATTGCATATGACCTACTGCATAAAATAAATGATATCACATATCAAAATGCACTGAAAACGACGATTATATGATACCGATTTATACAAGAGTGCAAAGATATAGCAGATAGTTAGAGTGGAAAGAGTGCTAACAAAGTCGCGTGGCGCGGGTTGTCGCGGCAAGCAAATGAGGCGCCACGCTCACTGCTAACTAAACCAATCGGCCGCGTTGAACTCACAAACGAGCGTTTGGAACGCTCCAAACGTGTTGATTATAAATAATTTTGACATGTTTTTATAAGTTCTGTGATCATTTGATGCTTTGACAAAAGATTTTTTGTAATTAACGTTTCTCATTCAGATAATGATTTCTCGTCATAAGTTTTTTTATGGTTATGTCCGATTGTTTCAACATCTTCTAATATTTCACCGCTTAGAGTTTTTCATATAAATATAAACGTGTTATATTTATATGAAATATAAATATATATTACTTAAATAAAAAAAGCGCGAACGTTCACCCAAATCTTGTTACCACAGTTCTGTTAAGTGTTTGCATAACTTATGATAAAACCACACAATAACCGCCCGTTTATAGCATCATTTAGCATCATTTGCGGGACTTTTATCCCTCATCTAGTTTTAATGTGCCCGGGAATCCTTTCGTATTCACTTGTTAGGTGCAGTTCACTGTGAAATCAGGTAGAATATCGTGTTTTTAGTTTTCCATTTCTAATGACTTGTATTGTTCTTGTAATCGTGTTCGACATCTCTCGTTCATTTTCTATGATAAACTATCTCAAATAATGAGTTACAACCTTATTCGGTTATCAAAGCTGTTATTAACGCTTTTAATGTGAGTTATATTTGTATGACGAGTAATCACTGTGAATCCTATATATAAAAAGCGACTTTTATTAGCAAATCTGATTTTTTTTAATCTGTACGAAAACTTATATTCATAGGGTGACAGGAGTGCTGGTACTAAGTTTAACACAATATTATGACTTAACATAATAGGAACAGTACTACGACAGATCGTTGTGATTCAAGAAAAACTAAATGAAAACTCAGTGAAGCTTTTTATGTACAATACAATGCAATGCATTTGGATAGCATGTTTATACTATATTTAACCTTAAACAATGCACTTCAGACCCTATTTCACGAGCCACCATTACTGTCACGGACAAGTGTTAGATGGGATCACACTGCGTGCATGTTCAAACATAACATTAAAATGGTAATGCTTGCCGTAATTAGAGTTAATAAATTATGAAGTGGAACATTTATTTCTACATTTAATGCAAATTTTTATACCATTTGTACTTTTAATACATGCACAAAGACTTATAGACAGGACAATGACTTCTAGTTTATGTAAATGACGCGTATTAGTCAAAACTTTGTAACATTTTTCTTCAACGTACGCATTTAATTAACGGAAACGATCATTATTCACAAACCATAAAAACTATATATGAACTAAAAATAGATAGGTATTAAATTTTTTGCTAGCTATAATCTGTCAGGCGTTACGAAATTTAAAAAAAAACCGAAGGATATAGAATTATTAAAGTACAGTATACAGTCCCGTCTACAGCTTATTTTTCCGTTGGTAATTAAGTGTTATTTTATGCCATCAATATTGTATGAATCGCACACAAAGATGAGTCTGATATAACAAGATCCAATACGTCATGCACTGCCCGTGTAAATGCATGCATTTATGAGATCGCTATTTGGTTAGTACTAAGTGTGTCACGCTCGCTCTAATCCGCGTAACGAGCGGCTTCGTTATCGCAACCTCATTATACCATAATATCGTACCGTTTTTCTATTGAATATAAATGGTGTATGCTTTTAGATTTTAGAACGTCATGTAGGATTATTGGGAGAGTGAAATGTTTATGTATCTAATATTGATTTTAAAATGTAAATAAAAAAGTAATTAATAATAAACTTAAATACACTACAATATATTTAAAAAGTTTGGTCCTTGTGGCCGAGTTGAGCTAGAACCAGCTCTTTGGTCCACGGTATTGAGTACAAGGCGCCTACTTTATAAAATCTAAGAATTTATTTTATTAATTAAAAAAAAATATTGTTGTTATTAATCAATTGACCTATCAAATGTGCCTACGCCATTCTATATTTCAAAACCTATTTTTTGAAAATCAGACATCTTATAAAATACAAAAAAAATGTTTAAACGTATATTATCTCAATATGCAAGATCAAAATATATCATTTTATTATTTGAACGGTATAAGACCTGATATATTTTTTTCTTTAAACCTCTACAATAAAATGTAAAACGAAGAACTTTAAGAATAATCTCTTTATCAGCAAAACAAAGTACCTAAGCAAAAAGAATAAAAATACCATTATCGGAACGGAATGGCAAAGCGATCACCGCAATTGCCATAAAAAGATCGTCGAGCCAATAAAACCTCTACAGAGTCAGCAATGACTTCAGCGGGGGTGAGTTGGGCGGGCGGGGGCAGTAACACGGTTTGGGCGGGAGGACATTTTTATCCTGCGTTTGGTAAAAACTGCAATTCCAAGTGGAATAGATGACGATTGATTTGTGGAATTGGAATTCGATTTGGGTAACATGTTTCAAGTGATATATATTTTTACTTAGCAATGTATTGGCAACAATTTTCTCTGGAAAATGTTTTTACAATAATTTTATTACGTTTGTTACAAAGTATTTTTTAGTAAATATCTTATCAATGATATATTATTATTGTATTATATTAATTATATTTTTTAGTATATACATTGTTTTTCACTGTGCAAATGTGCACTGTGTAAATTAATAGATAATAATTTCATGTAATGAAAAATGTTAAGATTTATTAAAACATAAATTTATTAATTAAATATCATGGTGTATGTTTTTTCATTGTTTCACATAAAGTCGGCATTATATATTAACTACTTACGTAGCGTGTGTGGGTGGTTGTGTGAGTTAATGGAACTGCCCAAAAGTCTTAATCACAAATTCACCTTTTTAAAACTATTATCTATCGATGTCGTTACAAAACTTGTTCGAACAATCGGCCTCGTTGCGAGCACCGGAGGCCGCGTTACTTTAGCGACTGAGAGATATCACAACGTACGCTAACTACACGGCGCCGATGGGCGGACTTTCAACTGGCCACGCCCACGCCACGCCCACTCACGAATACGCCCACCTGAATTAATAAAGGTGGCAAACACTGCTGGACACGCTGACAATGCAGCATTGTCCTGTGTCCAAAATAGTTTCAATTAGAATCGAGGGCATGGTATAAAAGCCTGAGATATTTAGGCGTATCAATATTCACAACAAAACTGACGCGTACGTACAATTAGGTAATAAATAATAAATTTTAACCAACTTTGAAACTATACATGATAACCGATCTCTCTCGCATAATAAGGAAATAAAATTATGTTCTAAAATATATTTATCCCGTTTTGATTGATTTCCATTATTTAATCTAAAAACTTTAAGATTACTACGCTTCTTAAATACCTCCATACAACACTAGGAGAATATTTATATGCGATAATAGGTTACCGTATAAATTTGCTTTAGGGACGGATTCTCTTGCCAGTGTAAATAGTCTGTCCACTCAAAATATCTGTTCAATTTCAGAACAAACAGCGGAGCGGAACTCAGGTAGATATTTTCACACTTTCCGAGTCCAATCCACTTCCTTCTAAGGTAAGTTAAAACTACATCCCTAGGACCAAATCTTAAGGAAATAGAAGTGGTTATTACAATACGTTTAGTAATAATTTCCAAATTTAAAATATTATTATAGGCGACTCGATTGGAAACAGCCCATCTAATATAATACAAGCTTTAATCCGTGCAAAAATATTAATAAAAATACTTCTTTTTTACAAACGATTAAAAATTATAACAAAAAAGTAACTTATACATAATAATAACTTAACGTAACTTATAAAATTTTGTATTATAAAGAAGGCACCATTCTACCATTTGTATCATCGTTTCAAATTTGAAATGATTAGATTGCGTTCTTCTAAATATTTTAATTATTGTATGAGTCAGACCCTCCAATATCCAACATTTAGAACAAACACGTTTTTAAATTATTCAGCTGAAAAACACTTACAGAGAAAAACGTCTTTATGAAAATTGTGTAATAAGTTCAAGTTTATAAACGCATAAAATCCTCGCACTATTTATTTCAAACGAAATTTTACTATCATTACTACGTTTAGAAAATATCGGGTATTCAGTTCAGAACTGATGTTATCCATCAGTTAGTTTTGTATTATGGTGTATCAAAATATACATTAAATCACTTAATAAGAAATCAAATACGGGTACACAATTGACGGTGAAAATTCAATAGGAAAAATCCTTTCTGGGAAATCATCTTTCGATCAAAACTAAAAATACAAATTAAAAAAAAAACAAATATGGAAAAACTTGGTTGCAGTTCGGTTGTCCTTATAACGGTCCTTATTGAATATCTAATTAAATGTCTTACATTCAAAAAGGTTATAATAATAAAATAAAGATACAGTTTCTATACTGCGGTCATCCCAATGTTACTTGGAGGTTCAGCCGAATGGGCAGGCACGGCCGGAGAAATACCACTCTCTCACAGAGAAGCGACGTAAAGTTATGCAATTGGACTTTGTTATTTTTGTTTCGTTCGGTGAGTGAGATCTTCCGGTGCCCATCCTTTCCCCTCCCCCGTCCTCTTCCCCTACTCCTCAATTTCCTAATTTTCGTTTAAAGGCCGGTAACGCACTCACGAGCTCCCAGCCGCGTGAGTGTCTATGGGCGGCGACTTCACCTTTATGGTGGGCCTCCTGCTCATTTGCCCCCTCTTTTATAAAAAAAAAATAAAAAAAATATTTAAATCTTTATCCCAGTCGTTACTAGGACATATCTGAAAGGCATAAGCACACATACCTAATAGCTAAGTATCTTCAACAAACTTGAGAATGCAAAAGGCTTTTAAATCACTTTGGCAAATTGTTTCTTCTTTTTATTGTAGCTTTTGTGTGGCATTGTTATTTCAAATATTTATGTTAAACTTGCTATTGTAAATAACTACAAACATCCTTGCAATTTGTATATTAAGCGGCCTTTGTTCCAATATTCTATAGCAAATGACTATTCTGCTTAATTTTACAAATTTACGTGACATTTGCTGGGTCTTTAGCACTACTTGGTTAAACCTGATTACATTTTTTAGGTTATTAGGTTGTATTGTTTATGTATACATTTTGAAACCTACTCTGATTAAAATACAAACATTCTAGGATTGTTAACAACCACTTTTAAAGTGAATTTATATTGGTGTACGCCCCCAGTTGAGAAGAAACCCACAACCCCGTTTGTTGTGATAAATCTTACTAGCGATAAAGCCGCCCATGGTATTTAATATATAGAATTAATATTAAATAATGTTCTTCTGTGGTAAATAAATGTTATGAAGGTAATATTGCCCTGGGTAGACCAGGGCAATGGAAAAGCAAGGGAAGGCAAGGAAAAAAAGTATTATTATATATAGTATATATAAAGCAAACCCACCGAATTTAGGAATGCTGTGTTTGCCGCGAATCGAAACAAGCTGACACAAAATTTGACAACGAATGCAAAACAATCATTCAAAAATCAACAAGCGACAAATGAATTTTCTTATAACAATCGGTTTAACAGTCTCTAATTTATTTCATGCTCCTTGATGTTTGCGATTCGTTCAATTCAAATCTGAATATCTATAAAATGTAACTCCATTGTGTCACCCGTGATCAAACAGCTGGTAGACAATGAAATGTTCGGTCACGTAATTCAATATTTATTTTATCAATGTTCAAACGGTTTACGAAGTCAGTCTACCAACTGAATATTAGAGCCATTGAGCTGCGAGGCTACGCTTCATTTCTTTAACAATCCTATTATTTTAACGATTGACAGATTACTGACGTAGGTCTATCTATATATCTATGGTTTTGGAACGGATAATTTAATAAACAATTTTCATGATTTTTGAAAGATATATGCAATTATTTGCTAAGTGTGAGATATGAATATAAAATCGTGTCAATATAAGGAAAAGTGTTTAAAGTTTATATTTTTATAGTGAACGTCGTATTTAATTATTTTGTATTTTAAGTTCAAAGTAAATACGAATATAATGCATTTCCTGCTTAGATTTCTTTTTTAAATGATTCTTTTATTACGGCTAAATTACACGTAATGTTTTATCTTGAACGAACGATCAGATAATAAGAAATTAGAAGCATTAACATAACATTGAGTTAATGCGGTAACGAGGTGCCACTCTGAGCTATATTTTTTCCGTACCGCGTGAAGTTTGCCACTGAATGCTAAGTAGAGGATTGACATTCAGGCAACGATGTAATCGACCGGGAAATACACTTGTCATGTGTTAAACGTTGAATTTATGAACTGTGTTTGATTTATTATCAAAAATAAACTATATTAATATAATAACTTAATTAGAACTTTCTCAAAATATACGTTTAATTAAACATAGCATATTAATAAATATCAAAAAAGGTGGGGGGGGAAACGAATTAATTCAGTTACATTTGTTTCATATTGTACCACAAATAAAACATATAAAGAAGAAAATTACAAATTACGAAAATGTTTTTAAATGCAAGAAAAAGATTATTTATGAATGCTCTTACCCAAATGATGTAACCCCTGGAGACATTGGGACCCTTACGGAAGTCAGACGTCATGTCCACGTCCGAAAGTCATCATTGTCGAAACATAACTTTGGATGAAATAAAGTGAATATATTGTATGTAATTCTTGGAGATCCTACTGTCTAACAAATTATTCAGGGCTATCACACTCTTCCTGAGATGGTTATTACTTTCCTTTTCATTCCTTGCAACTTCTTAAAGCTACTTGTGCTTATACAAAACAAATATCTAATATTATTTGTCATGAACCGAGGTTCGTGTTTATCTGTTTGGAAAAAGTGATTTAATCGATATACAAGCCTTTTTATAACATTTTTTGATATAATCTCTCGAATTAAATTAATAATAAGTGTATCATGACCTGGTGCGGCTGGAGGATGATGCAAGGTTCAAAGCGTAGGTCTAAGCGAAACAAGTAAAATTTAGCCATATAATTTATTTTAACTCTTGTGTTGTTTGTTCTCTGGTGTGAATTATTTATAGTTAATTTAACTAATGGTTAAATATTAGTTAAATATTATATGATTTCTTAGGTCGTTACATCAGGTTGATTTCGCTAAAGGTTGTTCGCGAAATCAACCACCCCTAGCCCTATCTTCTGACTGACAGTTCGCGACATATTTTATTCAGATCGCAGCGCTGCCACCGCTCGTAATTCAGTCGATGCAGATAAATTGTTTTACCGCGGGAGCCACGTCCTACTTTGGCGTTTGCATGATGAGCTCCTTTTTTATGCTCGAATAAAATTGTGTTAGCCACCGGCAATGGAGCGACGTGTGAACGGTGAGTAGAAATTGTTTTTGGCCTGCTTTGATATTTATGAAAGTTGGCATGTCGAGGCATCCGTTTGAGTCAAGGGTGGATGTGGATTTTTATCCTTTGAATTATGGTTTATACGGTATTTGGGAGAAATGGAAAATTCTTGAGAACAAACGGTCAGTCTTTGTTACGTAAGCGGTTTTGCATGATGAAATATTTTCCGTGAAAATTGTTTATCGATAATTTTCCTTAGACTTTATTTTCGTGTATCCCTTTATCTCTAAACATATTTTGTTGTACCTTTTTGTTGCAAAACTATATAACATCTCGTATGTTACATTATATTACAACATGTAACAAAAAAGCTCGTTGTATTAAAGTAACTAATAATACAATGATTTACAGAAGAACATGCGTTTTAAAGTTGTTGAAGCTTAATTTAAATACAAAATAATTTATTCAATAAGTTTTACATATATTTTTTCAACATGCAACATTTTACCGTAAAAATGAAGTAGTGTAATTTGTATTTGACTTAATGATACAATATGAAAATATATCAGCCATTTACGAAACATGAATGAATGAATTTATTTATACATTTTCCACATATAATCGTATCAGCGTTCACTTGTACACATCAATAATTTTCTCACATAGCGACGAGGGTTCCAAAATAAACCGGTCAGTGAAAATACACACAACAAACTCAGCCAATTTTCAAACAAACAATTGAAAACTAACAATATTTTATCTTGCATGTCATAATTATCTGTATATTAGACTGTACTAGAGAAATATATAAATTTACAGCCATCAGTTACTAAGTCAATTCACTAAAGCAAAACCGCATCTACTATCAATATTAAACTAAGAGTAAATCCCGCGAATAAACACCTTGCTTATAGTTCACTCGTGTTTCGATTAACTAAATCTCATCGAGCTAATGTGTTTATATGCTGTAATACCGACGGTAAATTCACACCGTGCATTGGAATTGAGTAATTAATAGTTAAGTGTATAGACTTAATTGTTAAGCGTTTTATTTGCTATGTGATTTTAATTAAGTTTAAGAAACGTCAGAAAAACAAATGTTTGTCTCCATTTTAAATATGTACTTCTCGTGTCTGTGTCAGCGAAAGATTTTTTAAATGATATCCGAAATGTTAAAAAAATGACTTCTATATATCTTTAGTAATATATAATAATGTTTTTATCATTTGAAGTTTTTAGCACAGATTATATATATTTATACATTGGTCTCATACGTAAAAATACATATAATGCATAAGCGAGTTAATTTGTTGTCCAAAGAGAGAATGTCACAACCTCCAGCGCTATTTTACAAAGGGTTATTATTATTTATTTTGAAAATAATGCGCGGTTGCGGCGTTCAGTACAAATATTTGAAGACATCGTCAAAGGCAGGCTTTTTGCGTAGGTCCTTTGAACCAGCCGCGGTCTGTGGTCAGATAAACCGATTAGCTGGCTCGTGCCAAGACCCATCTAAACTTATTAAATTTCCTGACATTAATAAACTAATGAATTGATTCTGTACAAAATTAATGCCTAAGCTTTTATCATATCAAAAGTCTTTGGTTTATATGCTTTTCGCGATGCTATTAATAAATAGATTCATTAATTCAATATTTATATTCATTAATATCATCTAATGCATAAGTATTTAGGATATTTGTCACTTTTAATTTAAAATATATGGTTATTTTGAAAAAATGAGAAAAATCTGTTACCTGTATTTTACTATCAGCATAAAAGATATGAAAAACTTTTTATTATATATGTAAAGAACATTCCAATTATAATCAAGGTTTTAGTTCTTCTTTCTTCGTATTTTTAAAGCAACAACAACATAGTTAAATTAATTAAAAAATGATGAATAATCTATTTACTCAGTTTATTTATACAGAATACCTGATATGGTATACTTCAAATGAACATGAACTGTAAGAAAATCTTTAAAAACTTTTTATTTAGGAACCCAGATATTTCACATCTAACAACTTTTTGATTCATTTGATTTTTATAATTGAAACGAATAAAGATATACCATTTGTATTTTAAATAAATGATATATAATGTAGACCTTTGAATTCACCTTAAAAAGCGTACAGACGTTGCCTAATTCAGAGCAGTTCTGCGGTTGGTGTAAGTTAACGAACCTCTCTGAATCTTTAATACATTTTCATTTAATGCTAGTTGTAAACTTTGAAATACTCACTCTATACGGAATGCTTAACGACAACGATGAAAGCATTCAGAAAGTGACCGTGTTTTGAAAGGCAAGGGTTAATTTTACTCGTATTGTATGTTTGAGTTAACTATTAAACATGTATTAATGTTAACCCATTTAACTTTTAATCAGGACGTACATTTTAAAGTATAACATAACATTTATGTACATATGAGCGTCAATAATAAAACTTTCCGCATTATTCAACTAACATAATACTAGTCAGTGACCTGACTCAAATTTGATTGGATTTCTTAAAATAAATTGCAAAATTTTGACTGTCAAATGGTGGAAATTTGAATATTTCATATTGATTGTAATATGCTCGTCGTGTATGAACTTCTACATCTGTTCTATGTTTTTCAAAATAGGTTTTTTTAAATAAATATCTCCCCCAGATAATGTTGTAAAACTAAAACACATTAAACAATTAATTGGAAAGTTACAAAATAGGGTGAGCCATAACCTTTACGAAAGGATGGGTTTATATTATACAGCTGTCCGTTTTGCGTACTTTCTTTCATAAGTAGGGTAGGCTAAGTACATAAACCAAGGTAGCTAAATACTACTGAGAACAGCAGATAGCGTTACTTCTGAGAGACATTGGTCTAAAATATTCTATTCGATATTTGAATAACTGAATACCGATTTTCCTATTGAATAATTTTCATTCAATTCACAGTTTAGAACAAACACGAATTGATTGTCATAGACGTTATAAAAGGCTTACAGTGAAGCTCTGAAATTAGCGAAGCAAACTCTTCTCAGCTAAGAGTGGAATTAATTCCATTACCAACACAAACATCTACCTTTACGACAGGTACTTCTCAGCACTCGGTTCCCTAATTCACAAATTAGATTTCGCATAAAGCCTATTTTAATTTGCGCCTTTGCGAGGCTCTTTAATGTTTAAACGGGTGCACAAACTCGCTATTGACTCTTCCGGGGCCGCGACTGGCGTCCAAACATGTACAAAACAAATATCCTTGGTGACGGAAAACCAGGCGATAATAACCTTACCGACGGTCATATTAAATTCTATTGTTTCCAGACTTCATACGCAGACGGATCAACCCGTTGTCGAAATCCTTTGAAGTCCCGGAATTTGCCACAATGTATAAACATTTTACATTCACTGTTAATATAAAAAATATGATTTATCAATTGTATACTATTATTATAAATGATAAAGTAAGTATGTATGTATGTTACGCTTTCACGCTTAAACTATTGAACCCATTTCTACTTTTTAACGCGAAGAAAACGGTTGAAGGGGATGAATGTTTATATAAAAATTTCACTTAAACTCTGCTATTTATAAAACTGGTTTCCGAATTCCTAATTCCATATTTATTAAATATTACATATTGTTTGCAAGTCCCTCATAGTTTTAGAATACTTTTCATAATGCTGCATCACAATTCTGATTTAATGTCACATTCGTGTAATTCTTTACAATATTTAAAATATAAGAGAAATCTGTGCACCGCCCAACGAAATTTAGAGATGGCTTGCTTCATTCCAGAAACATTACTCCCTTCACAACAATAAAACTCATTAATACGCTCGTGCGGTTGTGTTTTATAAATGTTTCACGTATTAATAAAATTAACAAAGCGCCAGGACTCTCAACAAAAGCGTCGGAGCGAGTACAATAGGATCTAAAATAAATAGGTGGACTTAGCAAATAAAGCTCACAAAGCGTTCACCTGGCTATGTCCAGCCAGTATTAAAGCCAGGTGCACTGTCTTTGCACCGTTTTATAAAGATTAATTTATTTATAGAGACACCAGATTGGAACATATTAATAGTTTTATAGAAATTGCATCAATACATAACACTTTCGTATAATAGGTGAGCGTATATTTTTAATTTCATATTAAAATATTAAATGTTTCTACTATTAAATTACTTTGTTCATTTAAATTTATAATTAAAAAAATATAATAGTTTTATTTGTATTAGGAAAACCCAGAGTGTGATGCGTTTCAATTATTTAATATATTGTTAATCTCATTTTCTTTAAAATATAACTTTTCACGTACATGCGTAACATTTGTTATATTATTTTCATATTACTTGCCTGGAAGAGCCTCTAGCAATAAGGCCGTCCTTTCCTTCCGGTTCCTATCCTGTTTCTCTATTCTTAATCTTATTTTACATTTTATTATAAATATTCGTTTTTTACGTTAATCTGTTAACGCAAAATATAATAAAACTACAAAAACATGTCAACATAAAAGCAGTTTAGGTTATCTCTGAATAATTTAGCACTTGAAAAACATGAGGTTTAGTGGAGACAATCGAAGTATACCCTATTGGTAGATCGTTATCACAAACGCTACGGCAAACCACAGCTTATCAGTAATCACGCCATTTTGTCCGACTCCGCAAAAACAACAAAAAAAGTAATCTCACACGCTGAGATAAGGTGAACGTTTACTTTTTACATTGTTAGTTCCAACTTTTATTTTTTACATTGCGTTAAGCTTGCTATTATTTATAATCTAGACTTACTTGTAATAATCATTTATAACAGTTTTTTTTAAATATTTTTGCTTAAAATAGTAACTAACAGAGCAGCAACTAAAAGCCATGAATTGATTCTTCATGGCTTCAAGATGTAAAAATACACACCGCCGGTGTTCGCTAAATTTTCCTAGTTAACCTATACGTATACCTCAAATAGCAGGCTTATCAAATGAAACACTCTCTGTCAGTTGTCAGCGAAAGTAAGGGTTGAGACTTGGAGTAAGCAATCACCCTAAGCCCCGACGTTGGATTTTATTGCCATTCGTAATGTCGGACCGAGATTTACTTTGACGTGAATCCGTTTGTTGCATCGGCTTGGCTCTTTTGATGTTGTGTTAAAAAATGTTTAAACAGAGCCGTCCGTGTTGATAGATATGAAGACGATGTTTTTAAATTAAGCAATTATATTTATTTATATTACAAACTACGTGCTTTAAGCACAATGTAGACAAAGGAAAAATAGTAAGACCTGGCAAGACGGGTGCATGAAATTTTTCAAAGAAAATAACATTTGAATACAGTCTATATAACGACACTGAAGGGACTTTGTATTTTAAGACGTTATAGAGAGTGGACGTCATGGAACAAAAATATATCTACCCATGGAATAGAAGTTAGACCAACCAAAGCCAATTGATTTCGACGCTTTAGAGTGTTTGTCGTTAAATCGAATGACAGTTCAATTTACACTGTATATTAATATTAAAATCCAATTTAATTCCATAATACAGCTGAATTTCAAGCTTTTAAATAACCCTAAAACCGCGAAATACAATAATAGATCAACGTCAAATACAACATTACGTAGTAAAAACATAATTTAGCAAGACGCAGGTGTATCAATTCATACATTAGGTTTTCCTTTGTCTGCTCTTAACGAATTACGGGGAAAGGCGAAAATTTAAATACCCGACGGACTGTTTTACATGTAAGAGATGCACTTTGCATGTAATGTGGCGATTAAATGAGGCGACAAGGTGTAGGGCTACAACGCGCTACGAAATATTTTTTCTACAACGCGACTTGTTTTTTTCTTTTAATTCCAAACAAATGACGAACAGGTTTTTGTCGTGGCTGAGAGGTTACTTATTTAAATTGATTAGCAGCCTGTGCTTGACCCCCGCCTATTAGTCAAAGATGCCTTCACAATTTTTTCTTTAAACTTTATGAGCGGAAATGTACCCGTCCTTTTTATGCACCACTATATTCCTCTATACGTACACTTTTGTTTTCTTTGATTTTAAAATAGAACATTTTAGAGTATTATATAATTACGATGCTGTTCAAAAGGAATATATATTGACAATTATACAAAATTTAAAAATAAACTCTTATATTTCGCAGTCTCATCCATACTCTATTTTCTTATTCACATGAAGCCCGCATTCGTTTGAGGGTGACACTCGCCACAAAGGTGCAAAGTGCAAAGGGAAACTCAATTAAAACAACGACGTTCTTGTCCCGACCGACTAACATCGCTAGTATTAGGCTCGCTTGGTCTTTGAGCTTGCGTTAACAGCTTGGCTTATAAGCTTTTAATAGAAAACACTTAATACGAGTCCTTTGCATAATTTAAAAATGGAAATCGATGTTAGCTTATTTACATTGTACGAAAGGATGACAAAGATATACTAAGAAGGATATGTACTAAGCATTTGAATTATATATTGTATAATATCTAAGTAATACATAGTTAAACTAGTGTTAAATTTGAACTTTACTAACAAAGTAATGTTAAATCTTGAGATAAAAGGTATTTGTGGTATTAAGACGTGACTTAAGAATTTGAGAAAAAGATAAGAATAAAGTGGTCTTTAGACGCGTGTCACAATTTTGTGAGGGGCGTAAACGGGCGAGGGAGCTGACCAATGGCTTTTAAGGGAGGTTTTAACACCTGATAAGAAACGAAAAAATAAAACAATAGTGGACCTCGTATGGATTTTTCATAATAAATGGGATTCATTCTATGGGAATCATCTATATATATGTTGCCTTTACTTGGAAAAGCTTTGAAGTTTGGTATATTCTGTATTCATAAAAAACATATAAAGACGAACGGTTGATTCGATTGATGTTGGTAAAAAAAATCGTAAATTATACAACTTAACTTAAAACGTTCAAAGTTTTACGTTTGTAAGAAATGTTTTAGTGTCATTTGAAACACCTCACCAGTGTCGGTAATTAATTTTCAAGTTGGCTCATTAATTAATTGGGAATCTACCGAGAGGGCCGCGTGCTTTTTACGACTATAATAAAATCGCTTGCGTAACTGTCACCGCGGGTGGCTTAAAACGATACGCAATTCTGATCAGATTTTTAAAAGATAAATAATACCATTTTATTCATAAGTTTGACATGTTATGGCATCGGAATTGGTATTTTGATTTATCCATTTTGGATTTTGACCATTTTGATTGATTTCACCAACTCTCGCTTCCAACAATTCATGCTACAATACTTTAAGTATTTCGATACAAATGAGAATTTCTCATGAAATTTTACTTCACTGCAGAATTTTACTTGGGTCAATAGAAAGAATGATCCATTGTTGCACGGCTGAGAATCAAACGCATGAAATACGAGTATCACTTATAATTAATGAAACATTTAGCTTTAATTAATAGTTACCATATCCAAGCCACTTAAGCGACTTAGATAAAGACTTAGTCTAGAGTAAAGCTACAGTCCAAAAATTAATTTTCAATTATTGTTTCATTAACGAATCAACATTCGTTAAAACACGTTTTGTTTAAAGGTTGAAATAATAGCGAGGCTTACTTCTATCCTTAACAATTAAACAATTGTTTGGCCAATTGAGTTTACGACGCCGACTTCTTCCGACGGCTTTTCGACGCTTCTCTCGTTTTACGACACAATAAGTGGGAATTTAGAAATTCGCAATGAACAAATGTAAAATACACTGGCTGCTCTATAAAATTCAAATAAAATTTCTGTGCACCCAACAATTTGTAACTGTATTTTAATTCTTTGTTTATATTATTTTTAATTAAATCGTTATAGAGTGTCAGCATTTATCTACTTAGACTACATTATTTCATTACCTTAATTAACGTTTGATTGGTAGTTATGACGCCGGATTTAGTATAATATTAAATACAAAATACCGAGAGCGGAAAAAAAGATTGCTATATCTTTAAGTTGCCAAATAAAGTGTCACAAAAATACTTAATAAAAAAGACAGACAGACGTCATACATTAGAGAGAGAGAGACTTAGAAGATAGGGACATAGAGATCCGTTAAACTTATATTTTTACTCTAAGTAGCCTTCAAATATTTTAAACTCCAATATTACAGTCAAAGAAAGGCGACGCATATAAGAATTATTATGTAACTTTACCATAAATGGATGTTAGAAACATTACATTCGCTTTTTGAAGCTTTTCTGATACGCAATTTATTCAAAAGTCACAACTTCCTACCTACATTTACATTATATCACTGTAATTTCATGACTTACCAAAGTTTTACGTGAATTTGCACGCTTTAATGCTAATGCGAATCGTGAAACTTGACTGGAATAGAAATTGAAATAATTACACAGTTGTATGCGTCGTATTTATTATAACAAAATATACATTTACATATATAATGGTCCATTTAATTTTCTGTACATTTCTACTGTCGATGGCGAAATTTTAATTACATGACATATATTAAACAACAAAATTCAATAGTGTGTGTAAAATATTCGAATGCGGCAAAATATGTTTATCATTATAAAATTATTTCCCAATAAATACCGCAGAGAGACTAGAGCCATATGAAAGTTTTGACATCCATTAAACCTAAAATCATGGAATATTATTCATTTACTGGTATCAACAAGCCTAAGCATAACAGGTAGGTATAGAAAAAAAATCATAATAAAATCTTTACATTTACGTGCGACTAAATTTTCGAAAAATCATACAGCGCCCTTGGTAGCAAAGGTACAGACAGAGCTTAGTAATTAATACATTGTCAAGGTCAATTAAACATTAATAGTCTTTAAGACATATGTCCACCATACAATTGATATGTCGAATTTAAATGTATGAATAACAAATATATTATATATTTAGTAATCTCGCTATATCTAAGTCAACATAAATAAAAACAACCAACAGCACCATTCGTTATACAAGCGGAAAATACTATTTCAGGCAATAACTAAACATTTAAGCTATTCAAA